>JANRMT010062814.1:38591681-38609010 GCA_026402145.1 Polypterus bichir lapradei
GTCATGAAAATAAAGAAAACACATTGAATGAGGAGGTGTGTCCAAACTTTTGGCCTGTACTGTATACATATACATACCCGGGTTTTGATGTTGCAAGGCAGCAGGGCTACCACTGTGTCACCAGTATAGACAGTAGAAATATATTTTATATAAATAATTATGGAAAGGGGAACAGAAGAAATGTGAGCAGCTTCAACTCTCGTAAATACTAAATTCAGAATGACTTAAGGAGATTCAACAGATGTTGCCTGCAGCCCTATATAAGAAGTCGTGGGCTCGGAAAAATTAATGAATGGAAAAATTTGAAAAAAATAAAATAAAGATTGGTGTTTGCTATTTAACTTCATATCTGAGCTGCCTTTTAAAAAAAAAATAGTTTATAAATATGAAGCAGAAGGGGAGAGACTCTTTTTGTCGCAGAATGTTGCCATGCTGTCTGTTTTCCTCATTTAGTCAGTATTATGGGGATAGAAGTGAAATATGGTTGTATGATTAAAACACCTGACAAATCTCCCTGGCTGAGGCCAAAATGTAACATAATGTATTTGTTGGCCTGAAGATGGATATAAATTCAAGTCTATCAACACTAACTAAAGGCCCAGTTCCCTGTAATACAAGTGTATTCACGAAGACCTTGGACTTTTGGGTTTTGCTGGGACAAATCAAAAAGATGGCATGCCATGAAAAACCTGAAAAGGGTGGCAAACCTGATCCAGATGTGGCACGCTTCTGTGTCTCTTGGGTGAGCTCTATTTGCAACGGACCGTCAGATAATCCAGTTACACCACATATTTCAATGTAAAAAATGTAATTAGTTTTGGTGCCAATTTCTGCTCTGGGTGTCAGTAGCTTTGAAATCTGGGCTGTCAATGTTCATATAGTACATTTTAAACTTTAATTGTTTTACTATGGCATTTCAGTTTTTTTTATCAAAATGCAGCTACAGGCTCACTACTAGTTTCAAATCCCAGTTATTGCCACTCTTTTTCAACAAGAAGGTTGTGTGTTCTCTCAGCTTCTGGTGTAAAAGTAGACAAGGTAAACAGGAGAAGAGTTGGGGCATCACAGGTCTCCTGTTTATCTGTCCAAGGCTGGTTAGGATTTAAAAATGGAAACAAACCCCAAAAGTTTTCAAAATGATGCCAGTATGGCGTAGGTTTATTAGAGAGGTCCTCTCTTCATGAGTCTGTGGTCTGGTCTGACAGGGTTCTGATGATCAGGTGACTTGAGAAGCAGAAGGAGTGGAGCATTGGTCATCTCAGGTGAAAACGACATCACAAATGTGACCTCTGGATTGTGCTACTCCATTCTAGGGCAAACAGAAATCGTGTTACATCCAGATCCTTCCCTGCAAGAGAAGATGACCCAAATCTGAGTGACATGCCCCAAGCTCACATGTTTGACACTGGGTACTCAAGTTTTATCTCCATATTCACAAAGATGATGCATTATCTAACTGGCATGTCAAAAACTGGCCTGGTAGTGAAGGAGTTTGAGTGTATCTTCACCAGACTGTCTCTTATTCCAGGGTTTGTTTCAGCCTTGCTGGGAAAGACTCCAGCCCACCATGACAATAAAGTTTAATTCTGCACTGTAAAAAATGCATATGCAAAAACTAGACAAAAAATCTTTAAATGGGAGTTGTTTTGCTTTTATTTAGCAAAAACATATGCCAATGGGGTAAGTAAAATTTAATTGATAAGATTTCTTAAAGTAAGATAAAAAATCTTTTGATAAGTCAATAATTCTTACAATAAGTAAAACAAGATTTAATATCATGATATAAATACTTTTTAATTGTTTAGACTTCATTTTTGCACTATATGGATTAAAAAACTGCACGAAAGGATGGGCAAATCAATTACATTATTTGTTGTGCATACTACATAAAGGCAGACTCTTATTGTAGACAGTATCTCAGTGATTATTATTAATTTAATGCTATTGTGTTTACTTGTAATAGTAAAGGGAAGACCATTTGAGTTCACATGCATATAACAGTTTGACAGGATTTATGCAGAACATAAAACATAACAACATAAGAATCTGGCAAACAAGAGATCATTCACTCCTTCAGGCTCATTTGTTTAGCTAATAGCTAAGCTGTCCTGATATTTCATCCAGATACTTCTTAAAGGTTGTCAGGGTTTCAGCTTGTACTTCATGTCTCAGTATTTTGTCCCAGATTCCCACAACTCTCGTAAATAAGTGCTTTTTGGCTTCAGTTGTAAATGCACTGCTCCTTAATTTCCACTGATGTCCTTGAGTAAGTGATTCACTGTTAAGTTGAAAGAATTTGGCTAGATCTGCTTTATCAATGCCTTTGAGAATTTTAAAAACCTGGATTAGTTCCCCATGGAGTCTCCTCTACTCAAGGCTAAACAGGTCTAGTTATCTGAGTCTGTGAGAGTAGGACAAGTCCTAGGGTGCTCTGGTTACTCTCCTTTTCACAGCTTCAAGTGCTGCTATGTCTTTCTTGAAGTGTGGTGACCAGAACTGCAGAGAATACTCCAGATACCGTCTCACTAGTTCAATATATAGTTTGAGCATAACGTCCCTTGATTTACATCAAGGGATATTTATATACTTAAAAGCTATGAACAGCAGACCCACCGTCTATTTTTTAACCTGATTTATCGAATGTTTTTCCAGCACAGAATCACCTATAAAAAGTATTCAACCCCTTGGAAGTTTTCACATTTTATTGTTATACAACATTGAATCACAGTTGAACCAATGTCTTTTTTGACCCCAACTAATGTCAAAGTTAAAACAGATCTCTGCACAATGGTTTACATTAATCTACTCTCTATATATAAAATATTAAGCCTAAAAGTGCAACGATTTTGTGCAACAATTATGTCATGTTTTTATTTGAACACTAGAACTCTCTAGACGAGCACAGCCCATTCAGCCCAACAAACCTCGCTAGTCCTATCCATTTATTTCTTCCAAAAAAACATCAAGTCGAGTTTTGAAAGTCCCTAACGTCTTACTGTCTACCACACTAATTGGTAGCTTATTCCAAGTGTCTATCATTCTTTGTGTAAAGAAAAACTTCCTAATGTTTGTGTGAAATTTACCCTTAACAAGTTTCCAGCTGTGTCTCTGTGTTCTTGATGAACTCATTTTAAAATAACAGTCTCGATATACTGTACTAATTCCCTTCATAATTTTAAACATTTCAATCATATCACCTCTTAATCTTCTTTTGCCTAAACTGTATAGGCTCAGCTCTTTCAATCTTTCCTAATAATTCATCCCCTGTAGCCGTGGAATCAGCTTAGTTGCTCTTCTTTGGACCTTTTCTAGTGCTGCTATGTCCTTTTTGTAGCCTGGAGACCAAAACTGCACACAGTATTCAAGATGAGGCCTCACCAGTGCATTATAAAGGTTGAGCAGAACATCTTTGGACTTGTACTCCACACATCGTGCTATATAACCTGACATTCTGTTAGCCTTCTTAATGGCTTCTGAACACTGTTGGTAAGTCGATAGCTTAGAGTCCACTATGACTCCTAAATCCTTTTCATAAGGTGTATTCTCGATTTTCCGACCGCCCATTGTGTATTCAAACCTAACATTTTTACTTCCTATGTGTAATACTTTACATTTACTGACATTAAATTTCATCTGCCACAAATCTGCCCAAGCCTTTATGCTATCCAAGTCCTTCTGTAATGATATAACAGATTCCAAATTTTCTGCTAATCTGCCTATCTTGGTATCATCTGCAAACTTAACCAGCTTGTTACTTATATTCCTATCTAAATCATTTATATATATTAAAAATAGCAGCGGCCATAGCACTAACCCCTGAGGAACACCACTCTTAACATCGGCCAGTTCTGATGAGGTTCCTCGCACCATCACCCTCTGCTTCCTGTGTCTGAACCAATTCTGCACCCATTTAAAAACATCACCCTGAACTCCCACTTCTTTTAGTTTGTTGCCCAACCTCTCATTTGGCACCTTATCAAATGCTTTCTGAAAGTCCAGATAAATAATATCATCTGCTCCACTTTGATCTTTTGTTGCCTCCTCATAGAATTCCAGCATGTTAGTAAAGCACGACCTCCCTCTTCTGAACCCATGCTGACTGTTCAGAATAACTCCTGTCCTTGCCATGTGCTGCTCAATCTTATCCTTAATAATTCCTTCCATTAATTTTCCGGTGATGCATGTTAAGCTTACTGGCCTATAGTTGCTTAGATCTGCCCTGTCACCCTTTTTATATAATGGGATGATATTTGCCATTTTCCAGTCCTTCGGAATCTCTCCAGTGCGCAGTGAGTTCCTAAAAATATGTGTGAAGGATTTATATATGTACTCACTAGCCTCCTTAAGAACACGAGGATTATGTCACTTTTGTGTCACGCTTTAAATCGGGCTTATTTTAAAACCTACATGTATATGTTTGGTATCATTCTAATGAGAATTTATCAAACTTTAATATGATGTTGTTAGATTTTCAGATTCTTATTCAGTTTTTAAATTATAAACTAAAAAATATCAAGAACCCACATCCCACGAGATGAGACTTTGTGCCAAGAGATTTAACCATGACCGGGGCTGGAAATAAAAGACAAAGAGTAGGACAGCTGCTGTACAGGGGGGTTGGTGAGCGAAGCGAGCAGGAGGTAAGCCCCCTAGTTACAAATATAAAACAAAAAAAGTATTGATCATATAAGTACTCACCTTCTTGACACACGTAAAACATCATTGGTGTAGCCATTTGGTTTTAGAAGTTACATAATTAGTTCAATGAAAATCACTTGTCCAGGGTTTCAGTTGACTATAGTGTAAATGCACCTTATCTGGGAGGTCCAACTTGTGGTGAGTCAGTATCATGGCCTAACCTACACAATGAAGATAAAAGAACACTCCATGGAATTCCATAAAAGGGTAATTGAAAAAGACAGATCAGAGGATGGAGACAAGAAAATATCCAAGTCAGTGAATATCCCACGGATTCCAGTTAAATCAGCCATTAAGAAACACAGCTATAAATCTGAGGGCATCCACAAAAACTGAATGATTGTGCAAGACGATAACTAGAGAAGGTCACCAAGAGTCCTTTGAGAGCTCAGAAGTTGCGGACTACAATGGCTGAGATTGAAGACACTGGCAAATAACAACTGTGCTTCAAAAGTCACAGCTTTACAGGAGGGTGGCAAAGAGAAAAAAACACATATAACATCTTGGCCAGAAGACGCAACACACAGGAGACTCTGAAGTCAGCTTGAAAAAGGTTGTACAGTCTGATGAGACTAAATTTGAGCTTTTTGGCAATCAAATGCCATGTTTGAACACTGCACATTGTCAAAAACACAGCATCCCCACCATGAACAATGGTGGTGGCAAAATCAAGGTATAGGCATGCTTCTCTGCTGCAGGCCTGAAAGGCTTGTGAGGAAGAAATGAATGCAGCAAAATACGGTAAAATCCTGGAGGAAATCCTGATGCAGTTTGCCAGGTCTAGCAAGACAAGAACCTCAAGAATAAAAACAAAGAAACAAAGAATTGGCTTTAAACCTCAAAGTTAATGTCCTGGAGTGGCCACGCGACTTTCCCTAAGCCAAGCACCTTCACTTCCGCATTTTCCCTGGTCCCCCAAAGATGACGTCATGACTCCCATACTGCACCTCGGTTCCTTCCCAGCATCCTACTCTGCAATTTCCGGTCCCTCTCCAAATGCCTGTTGTCTGTTGTACCTTGTATGAACACTGACCTGAAAGAATTAAGAAATATTATTTTTTTTGCAAACTGTACAGTATACGGTAGATGGGTTACACCACACTGGGTGCCACTCCTGTCAGATAAGAAAAGGCAACTGAGGCTGCAGTTTACATGGGCTTATCAAAATTGGACAAAAGAAGACCAGAAACATTGCCTGGTCTGATGAGTCTCGATTTCTGCTGTGACATTTGGATGGTAGGCTCAGAATTTGGCATCAACAACATGAAAGCATAGATCCATCCTGTCTTGTATCAACGGTTCAGGCTGGTGGTGGTGGTGGTGTAATGGTGTGGGGGATATTTTCTTGACACACTTTTGGCCCTTTAGTACTAACTGAGTATCCTTTAAATGCCACATAATACCTGAATAATGCTGCTGACCATATCTATCCCTTTATGACCGTAGTGTATTCATCTTCTGATGGCTAACTCCAGGAGGACAGCATACCATGTCACAAAGCTCAAATCATCTCAAACTGGTTTCTTGAACATGAGATTGAGTTCACCGGCCTCCACAGTCACCAGATCTCAATCCAATAGAGCACTTTTGGGATGTGGTGAAACTGGAGACTCACATCATGGATGCAGCAACTGTGTGATGCTATCATGTCAATATAAACCAAAATCCCTGAGGAATGTTTCCAACATCTCGTTAAACCTATGCCACAAAGAATTACGACAGTGCTGAAGGCAAACGGGGGTCCAACCCAGCACTAGCAAGGCGCACCTAATAAGGTGGCTTTTAAGTGTATGTTACTTATCCATGATTTTTTTTCCACAATAACATGTACAGATTCTGGTGCTCTACTGAAGTGGTAAACAAGTGTGAAATATTCTTTGGTTCCTTGTGAGGTCTGTGATGCGCCACAGTCCCGGACCTTTGTTATTGTATAATGCCTTATGCTTGGTTTGTTTTGTCTTAGAGATTGGTGGAGGCCAGACTTTAAAGCTGGAGCGGAGCTTTAGATTTATGACATGGCTTAAAGCTGCTCGATAACAATGATACGACAAGGCATGAGACCAGGGAGATACATTTCTCTGTGTCTGGGAACACATGGGATATGAACCCATAATGACAAAATGAAAACATGTTTTCATAAAAGGTTTTTAAATTCATTAAAAAACAAGAACTGAAATCTCTCATTCATGTAAGCATTCACCCTTAATTCAGTACTTTGTAGAATCCCCTTTGGCAGCAATTCCAGCTTTGAGTCTTCTTGGGTAAGTCTCTACAAGCTCTGCACACCTGGATTTGGGCAGCTTATCCCATTCTTCCTGGATGATCCCCTCGGGCTCCATTAGATTCAATGGGAAGCATCTGTAAGCTGCCATCTTCAGATCTCTCCTCTCCAAAGTTTAGGGGTTGGGTGGGCCACTGTGGCACAGTTAGTGAGTTGTCCCGAAGTCACTCCAGTGTCTTGTTGGCTGTACGCTTTGGATGAAAGGTGAAATGTCACCCCAATCTGAGGTTGCGTTCACTATGTAACAGGTTTTCTTCAAGGACCTCCCTGTATTTGGCTGAACTCATCCTTCCCTCAGTCTTGACAGATCTCCCTGTCTCCGCCATTGAGATACACCTCTACAGCATGATGCTTCATATTTCATTGTAGGAATGTTAATAGGGAGGTGATGAGCATTGCCTGGTCTTCCTCATTCATGGTGCTTGGAGTACTGCAGAAATATTTATCTAATCAAATATGAAAATCTTTTTCCTCATGCTCTCAGAATCCTTTAAACTGTCATATGCATTTTACTCAAGAGTGGCTTTTGTCTAGCCAGTCTGCCACAAACATCTGATTGATGGAAGGCTGTTGTGATGGTCATCCTTAAACAGGTTCTCCCATCTTAGCAAAGGACTTCTGAATCTCTATTAGAGTGACCATTGAGTTCTTGGTCACGGTCACCTCCCTGAACAAGGCCTTTCTTGCCCGGTTCCTCAGCTTGACTCTACAAACAACTCTCAGAAGACTGGCGGGCGGAAACGATGTGGCAGGAAATGACGTTGTGACTGGCAGATGGATGCAACGTCATGAAAAGGAACTGGAAGTGTTGTAGTGGAAGTGACGTCATCTTCAGGAGACCGGACGTGACATCATTGAAGAGGCACTGGAAGTGACGTCATTAAGATAGAGCCGAAAGTGATGTCTTTAGAGGGAGCCGGAGGTGGAAGTGACGATTGGCAGCCATTTTTGGAACCTGGAAGTATGGAAGGTATGTTACTTTTCTTCTTTTTGTCTGACGAAAGAGAGAGAGAGGCATTAGTACCGCAAATCAACCCCTTGTCTTGCGATATTTCACTCACCTCAGGGCTTGTTGACTGCCTCCTAAGCGCACATGTGTGACAGACATCATGGCTTGAGTTTTGGCTGGGCATGGTGGACCTCATATAAACAGTTGTGTTCTTTTCTAAATGATGTCCAATCGATTCACTTAGTCACAGGTGGACTCCAGTCAAGCTCTAGACACATCTCAAGGAGAAATAAAGCAAACAGGATTCACCTGAGCACAGTGTCACAACAAACGGTCTGAATACTTATATGAATGAGAGATTTCAGTTAATATATTTGTAAGCCCTTCTGAAAACAAGTTTACACTTTGTCATTATGGGTTATTCAGTGTAGATTGGTGGTCAAAATGTCAATACAACCCAATAAAGTGTGCAGTAAATGAAGAGGTCTGAATACTTTCTGAATCCACTGTAAGTTGAGATGTCTCTTTATTTTATATTTTTATAAAACAGCCTGAAAGAAAAAAAAAGATTTCAGGTGCTTTGTCTTCTTCTTTTAAAGCATTTCCCACTTTCATGTGGGGTCGCTATATAGACCGGCCTCCTCTCTTCTTGTCTGTTATCCACTGCCTTGTTTGACACTCCTTTCTCCCTTAGATCCTCTTTCACACAATCCATCCACTTTCTCTTTGTGTCCTCTTTTCCTCCATCTCAACACCTCCATATTCACGATTCTTCCTCCAACATTGTTTACCTATCTTCTCATAACAGGCCCAGACCACTTTAATCTTTTTTCCCATATTTTCTGAGACTTTCCCAACTTTAACTATATCTCTGGTTCTCTCATTCCTGATCTTACCAAGTTTTGTTACTCCTGATTTCCAACTCAACATTCTCATTTCTGTAGCATCCCATTTCCTTTCATGATCCTTTTTAACTGCCCAGGTTTATGACCCATACAATAATACCGGTCTGACTGCTGTGTTATACACTTCACTCTTCATTCTTGCACTGTAGTGCATGTGTTAATAAGGGTAAGCATTCATTTTCATATAATCATAGTAACAGTAATGCTGTAGAATATTATAAAAACCTTGTGTTCTCTAAACACACATGTCATGTGTTATTTGCAAAAGAATTTGAATAAGGGAAGAATGGTGACACAGCGGTTAGCACTGCTGCCTCAAAACATCTGGGTTATATTCTCTCCCTTTGTGGGCTTTGCATGCTCTCCCTGTGTCAACATGCATTTTCTACGGGTTCTCTCGCTTAATCCCACATCCTTAAGAGTTGCCTTCCACATGTTAGAAATTTTAATCCTGTAACATAACAGGAAATCTTAACTTCAATTTCTAAAATGAAGCCTACTACTTGTTCCCTAGATCCAGTGCCAACAAAACAAGTAAAAAGCACAATGGATATTCTTACAGCACCTATTCTTAGCATTATCAATAGTTCATTATTGCTTGGCACAATACCTGATGCACTAAAAGTGTCTGTCATCAAATAAATAGTCAGACTCACATATACTTTATAATTATAGATCCATATCAAATCTACTCTTTCTCTATTGACCTCATTTTTTGACACCCACTACACGCCCATCCTTCCTGAAAAGGGGTCTCTCTCTGAATTGCCTTTCCAAAGATTTCTTCCATTTTTTTCCTTACAAGGGTTTTTTTTGGGAGTTTTTTCTTGTCTTCTTAGGGAGTCAAGGCTGGGGATCTGTCGAAAAAACAAGGCCCATTGTGGCACTCCTTGTGTGATTTTGGGCTATACAAAAAAATGAATTGCTGTTGTTAAAGTAAAGATTCAGTATATTTCAAGTTGAAGTTATTTCTTCACAAACTTTTTATATGTGTATTTGAAATTGACAATTATGTTCTAAACCTAAGCATTTTTCATAAATTAAAAAAATAGCCTGTCCTCCATCCATCCATCCATTTTCCAACCCGCTGAATCCGAACACAGGGTCACGGGGGTCTGCTGTAGCCAATCCCAGCCAACACTGGGCACAAGGCAGGAATCCAATCCCGGGCAGGGTGCCAACCCACCACAGATAGCCTGTCTTGGTATTTTATAATGGAAACCATGAGGCATGGGACACCACCAAAAAATAAAAGCCTAGAAACCAAATATGTCCACTTTGAAGTGGCAAAAATTTCAGTGTAAGAAAACATGCCTTCTAAGTTTCTGAGTGATGCTTGTAACAACAAAAGGGATCGGGAAATAATCATTTTATTACATATTCTTGGTACTATTTTTTTGAGGTACGGATGCATTTTCTGTTTGCTTGTGTGACAGCAGTGGCCTTCTCGCATAACTATGGAAGTAAATGAACACGTGGCAGGAACAAGTCAGTGTGATTGTGTCTTTTGAGAGGAAACCACACCCCCAGGGGTGAAAGGTGACACAAAAGACTCCAGACAATCACAGAGGTTTGGGGCAGCCACCCCTATAATATGATCCTGGCTGCAAAAGGTTTGTAAAGAGTGAATTGTTTACAATACTGAGTCTCCAAAACAGAACTGAACTTGTGGAGGTAAGATGGTGATTTTAAGGGCTAGCAGAGGAAATGATGTCATCTTTGTCGGAACTGGAAGTGACGTCTTTGGGACTGGAAGTGACGTCATCAGATGCGCCAGGACTGGGAGTGACATCATCAAAGGCACCGGAACCTGGCAGGAGAAACAGTCAGCACAGTCCGCCACCCCCTGGCCTGATGTAGTATTACCGTTACTTATCCCTTTAGCTGCCTCCTAATCGCACGTGTGTCACACAGGCTATTGCAGAAGAACCAAAGACTGAGACACTCACAGCTGGTCTTCTTTTAAAATGGCTGAATCTCATAATATTTTTTTATTTGAAAATGACATAAACTATTTTGCAATGTGCGCATGATCTTAAGACGCAAGCGGCTCAATGCTTGATAACATTCTGGAGTTGAATCTTTTAAGCTTTTTTCTCCAATGGCACCCTGTGCCTCATGACTTCCATTATAAAATAACAAGACTGGCTTTTTTTTTATGTTTTAGAAAATGCTTAACTTTAGAGCACAATTCTTCATGTCTGATGCGTATATACAATGTTTGTGAAGAAATAACTTTAACTTGAAAAATACAAAACTTACCCTTTTATGTTCCTCAATTAGTCTTCCGAGTGAATGTCAGAGTAAGATGGGCAGACGTCCCATCCGTAGTCGGGTTCTCTCCTGTCCCCAAGGTGTTTGGATAGGTTTTTTCCATTCCTCTACTATGAAATAAAAACATTGAGATGGATGGATAATTTAAGTTAACAAATCAGTTATTTCAGTGTGAACAGAAGGCTTATTGTGATGTCATTTAAACAATGTGATTTAGTGTCGAAGGCACTGAACTGGAAACCACAAACCTACAGACTGAAATCTCCAAGTGTGCCGTTCCTTGAAAGTGTAAGGCAGTCTCTTAACCTGCCAAGAACCCCAGTGTATAAACATGAAGGCCTGGCAAACCTTTTGGGATATGGCTCTTATTGAAAGGCACTAAATAAAATAGCGACTGAACGAGGCAATATGGTGTAGGGGCTAAGGGGCTGGAGTCTAATCTGCTGATTGAATTATCGCATCTAACTAGTGTGACCCTGAGCAACTTACTTTACCTGCCTGTGCTGCAGCTGTCCAACATACAAGTAAAGATGTACAACAACAGTTTATTTCTTGTATAGACTTAAACCACGCAAGGGATGTCTCAATGAGCTTTAACAGGCCCTGCTTTTTGATAGCCTCTCAGCCTTGAATCCCAAAAAAAAAAACCTTGTAGAAAAAAAAAAGGAAGAAATCTTGGGCAGGGCAATTCAGAGAGAGACCCCTTTCCAGGTAGGAATGGCATGCAATGGGTGTCAAAAAATGAGATAACTACAACGCACAAAACGGAGTACAAGTTATCCTCTTCCTGGAGCTTGATGGCCAATCTATCACTGTCACCTTAGAAATACAATCTAACAGTACAATTCACTTTGTTCTTGTACAGTGCGCCTCTCCAAGTGTAGGCACAGAACATTGCAACAGAACTCAAGACAAAATGCAAGAATAGTAACTGTAATGCAGTTCACTGTAGAAAGGTGCTATATAAAATAAAAGACTTTGGATTGTTGATTCATACTTAAAAGGGTGAACAAACTTTGGATAAAAACACTTTGGCTGCCATTCCACATAAGTAAATTAGTGTCACTGACAATATTCCCATTAATTTCACCATAAATTTCTGCCGCCACAATGAATAGTTTCGTTCTAATAAGAGGTAAGGTGAACTAAGTTTCAAACAGTTGCAAGCCAAGCAAAGGCATTAAAACATTGTAATAATAACTGTGCCAACAGCAAACACTTTACTTAAACCTGGACAAACAATTCCAATAAACACTTCATATGTCCCTTGATAGTGCCAGTAGTCAGTCGTCCCAGGTTACTCTGGCCTGGCCATGATATACAGAGTGCCGCTCACTGCAGAGAGGGCAGGCTCAAACAAGTCCGCCTGGCTGGGACGGTTGCTCTCTTTTTGTTTTGCAGGACTGCATTCCTTTTGACGTGTTCCTTATTTAAATATTTAGATGCATGCTGCCAGAATCAGATCCAGTCATCCCATTTTGAAATCTTCCTTTATTTTTCTCATATAAAGGGAAGCCTTTCGAAATCACTGCTGAATCTTAAGTCTGAGAATTTGTGTCAGGTCAAGGGGTTGGTGTAATGTGTGGAATGTACTGAGAGAAAGTGTTGGGTTAAAAAGAAGTACCGGTAAGTTATTTTAGTGGTTTGTATGGAGAACAATGGAAAGGGAACAGAAATGAACATTATTTTATACAACACCTTTCAACAGTCAAGACCATCTTATGACCATTATGCGATGATCAGGCAGCCAGAACACAAAAGCATGCAATAGCTGATTCATACTAAAAATAATACATTTACTTAAAATAACAGCAGTCCACTAAGCAGAGTCACCAAAACCAGATCATCTGAGGCTAACCCAAATCCTAAGCTCTTATTTTAGTATAGCAAGTCGAGTCATGATAGCTACTTCTGTTTTTTTCATTAAATAATCTCCAAAACGTTGTTCAGACAAGTCCATGTATTTACCTGGTTAGAGTCCCTTTGTACAGCACTTAAAGTACTTTCATATTTTGTGTGTCCACGTAGCCGCAAGCATCTGTGTAGTCTTGTGCGACCAGATGTGATTATCAAATGAGAATACATGTCTGAAAATACCTGTTAACTGAGGATACCAGTTAAAAAACATAATCTGCTGCTGTAAAAGCTATGCCCAGGGGGCTTATTTCTAAAATCCAACCCCAAATTCCTCCTGTCCATGTATTTTAAACAGCCACCAGGGTTTCAGGGAGACAACAAAATAAACTGAACAGAAGAGCTGATGCTGAGAGAAAATAAAAAGCTAAAATTGCTGCTATCCATTCAGGAGCTCAGTAGTACAAAATAACTGAAGCTTAATAATTAAATTGTTCATTGTAATGAGCGTGTAATGTGGAGACAGACAGAAACACACAAAGGAGCAAACACACACAGATCATTGCAGCTACTTGGCTCCATTTGTTTGAGAAGTCCTTTTGTCAAAATGGAGTACAGTATAGATAAACACTGTGGTCTATGGATATTATAAGAAGTGACCGGGCAGGTAAGCAACTTTGAGAAGCCAAAAAAGGTTGGGGTACCACCATAGTCCTGTTCAATAACAACTCCAAATACAACTGCAAAACAGCTCCAAAAAAACATACTTTATATTATTAACATCTCTGGCAGCAGTTCACAGTGAAAGCTTTGTGCTCTGGGGCAGTCAGTTTTACATCTGATGACCCTTCCAGGAGCAGGCCAGCTTTGCACTCTGGAGACCAGAAGGGGCAGTGTCTCTTGGGTGGTGGGCGGTGTCTCTTGGGTGGTGGGCGGTGACTCTTGGGTGGTGGGCGGTCTCAATCATCCCTCTTGGGCACTTTTTCTTGGCTGCCGAGGAGAAAGGAGAAGATAAGGTTAGTGTAATTGCCCCATCTCGTTCCAGGGTAGTATTGCTTACTTCATCAGAGCCAAGAAGATGATTCCCAGACACATACATGTAACAGTATACTACATGTTAAAGCACTGTCACCATATTCTGGCATGGTATGCTTGCATTTCCAATTAGACAGTATTTGTAACATTCTTTAGTATCATGTTTAGTCGTGCAGTCAGAAATGAGATGTTATGCAGCCTCATCCATGCTTTTACTGGTGTCATTATGCAGATTTTATGTGGGTGTTTTGAGTGCTGAAATCTCTTGAGGCTCTTCATTATCAGCTCTGTTAATGGCAGTCCATTTACATGAAGTTGTATATTTTGCAGTTCATATTTTCATGAATATAGCTGCCAGTTCTTTCAGGCTTACATTGACTCCTACACTAATCATTGTAACACAATACACAGTGCACACAGCACCTGTGACAACATATTGTTCACGTTTGCCATTTGCCCATTGATGCCTGTCAAATGGCAATGTATAATCTGATGCTACAGAAAGATTTCCCTTGTAATAGGTTATGTTTATTTTTAAAATGTGCAGTCTGCTCTTTGCACATGCGACATGCATTTGTATGTCTAACAGAGTCCTTTCTGAGGCTTTTTGACTGAAGACAGTTCTTCATAAACAGAAGCTTGCTGTCTGTTGGATCAGATTAACAAAAGCTTCACTGTGTTTTGCAATTCAAGTCACTTTGAGTGTCACCTCCATGAGCTATTGGATTGGTTTAGAAATGTGACACTCAGTGAACTGTCTAGTTGTTCCCATCCAGTTTTAAGCAAAATTCACTCATGATTGTCTCCAGACATATATATTACGCATGAGGTGAGTTGTGAACATTCCATCTGGCTTCTTCTTTTATCTTTCCCCCCGGTGTCATATGACTGGAAGAGGCCAGTCTTCTGTGATTGTTTCACAACCTCACTGGGCTCTCTCTGGCCCCAAGACATCTGCAATTCCCTTACTTACTCTTCTTATGCCATTCCTGAGAAAAGTGAAGATGGTTCCTGCAGCTTGTCATATTTCTTCCTGGCTTTTCCCTGTACTTCTTGTCCGGAGGCCATTGGGGTTAAATTTATACATTTATAATGAAAAAAAGAAAAATTAAGGCAAAAAGGTTTGACTAAAAAGACAATCTAAGGTTAACAAATCTAAATCATAATCCAGAAAACATTAATCACAACAAAGCAAAAATCCAGAAAACTTGAAAAATCCAGCAGCATTACTGACAGCTGAAATGCACTCAACAATGATCAAAAATAAATCTCTTGGAGACCATCTCACCGGTCTGAAATATAAAGTTTGAGGGTATAATGGTGGTTCTGCCTCTAGTGGTTCCACCCACACAAAATATGGAACATAACAAACATAAATACATATATGTAAAAAAAATAAACATATCAATATTAACAAGTCAAGTCAAGTACATTGCAGTACAGTCATGAGTTATCAAGGTGAACAGAAGTGGGTTGAGCACACATCCCAGTGGGCCTCCAGTGCTGAGATTATGGGGCTGGAGACGTTAAAGCTGACATGCACTGTCTGTGGTCTTTCAACCAGGAAGTCCAAAAACCAGTTACGAAGGAAAAAACTGAAGTCCAGCTGTCTTAACTTTCCTATCAGGCTTCTTAGGGATGACGCTATTGACTGCTGAACTAAAGTCAATAAACAGCATTCTGACATAAAAGTACACGATAATAAAAAAACATGTTAAAAATAATAGTTCAAAAACAACAGTAAAACATTAAAAAGTAAAATAAGCATAAGCCAGGGAACCAACCCTGGCTGAAATGTAATAGAATTCACTTAGCCTTATTTCTGGGGCATAGACAGCGTCAGATTTTGTTAGCTTCAGGTGCAATGGGGGGAATCAGCCCTGGAAAGGATGGCAGCACAAGACGGGGCCCACCGCAGACATGCTTACACACAGAGCCAGTCTGGAACTGGCAATTAGCCTAACCTGCACATGTATGGTGATGTGGGAGGAAAACTCATAGAGACATGGGAGCAATGTGCAAACTCCACACAAACAACAACTAGTCATGTTATCTGAATCCAGGATATGAAGCACCACTGCACCACCGTAATGACTTACTTATCTTTTACTTAGAACTGACTAGTTCTTTACCTTTGATTAGAATTTATATGGTCATCTATCTCCAGACACCTTCTTTATTTTCTCTAAAACATGTCATTAAGCACACCTTCTCATTATAGAGTCAGGAGATGCCCTGCACAATCCTTGGACTATGTCTACAGAGTACCCTTTGGCAGCCCCGATCTCCACTATACTTCTAAATCACTAAATCATAGTATGTACTTAAAGGACCGGACATCTCGAGCATATACACTTGGGTGTCTGCATCTCCTTCCCAGGAATCACTTCTGCCATCAAGCAGCTAGTGTCCTACTAGTCTCTTGTGGCTCCTGCCCTAATATTCTACCCTAATTTGGTGAGGCACCTAGGTAGAAGTCCCTTCCCTATTCCAGGACCTTAATCAGGAGTGCACTAGTTTCAGAGGAGCTCTCCTTTTACCAGAGAAAGTTCCATTTTTCTTATGTAGCTTCCTTCTTGTGCCATTCTCCTGCTCTTTCTGACCCTAGCAACATGTTCAAGTAGATATACACGAGTAAGCAGAGGCATTGACATGAAATGTCAACATCATAAAAGGCATGGAAAAGCACACCTGCCTAGCTACAATTATTTACTCATTAGAAATGTGAACCTGGCACATGCATGCTAGTTGTATTTACTGTAAATGGTAAACATTCTTCCAGCACGCATTTCTGAGTCATATAAACACTTCAAGCTGAAGAACATTCAAGTATGACAAATCTGAGTTCACCTTTGGACCTTAAGATCTGAGCTCACATCACTTGTCTGCCAACTTTAAAACTGTATTAAGAAAAATGTGCTGGAGTTGAATCCAAGTCTGTGAGGTCAATTAGCTTGTATACGAGATGCGCACAATTATATTTCAAATCTGTGGGTAAAAGCATCACTAATACATTGTACAAAAAGGAAGTAAACTGTTATTTGACTGGTGTATTCATTCAGACGACACTTTAAGAAAACCAAACAGGCACAGTACAGATGCATCAGTAGTTCTATAAGCTGATTCGGGGTCACACTGTGAGTCATTGGTGGGGACGGATTAGTGGAGGTTAAAGTCTGATGCCAAATCCTCTTGGCTTCAATGTCAAAAAAGACTTGCCAGATAGATAGATAGATAGATAGATAGATAAGAAAGGCACAATATAATAGATAGATAGATAGATAGATAGATAGATAGATAGATAGATAGATAGATAGATAGATAGATAGATAG
>JANRMT010062814.1:38609020-38639693 GCA_026402145.1 Polypterus bichir lapradei
TAGATAGATAGATAGATAGATAGATAGATAGATAGATAGATAGATAGTGTCACAGACGGCTGGGGTTCTTACCCGGCCGGGATGCCTAAAAGGACCGGAAGGGGGCAAGAATAGCTTCCGGGCCACGAGGGGGCAACCGCCCTGGAATAAGAAAGGACCACGAGAAAAGATTATAACCCATTGGGACCCGTGGCCACCGCCAGAGGGCGCCTTAAACCTCGTGGGACCTGGAAATAGTTACTTCCGCCACACTCGACAAGATGGTGGAGGAACCTGCCAGGGACACCCGGAGTGCTTCCGGTGCAAAGGGCAGTACTTCCGCCACACCAGGAAGTGCTGCCGGATGGACGTCATCAGCCACCTGGAGCACATCCGGGCAGGAATAAAAGGGGCCGCCTTCCAGCAATCGGGGAGCTAGAGTCGGGAGAGGGAGCAGGACGAAGCTCCCAGGAGGAGATTGGCGGCCAAGGACAGAGATAGAGTTCATTGTGGTAATTGATTGCTGTGTGCATCGTGTGTTGTTCGGGACTTTATTCCTGTGTTTATTTAAATGAATAATAAACGTGTGAATTTTATAAAGATGTGGTCTCCGACTGGTGGTGTCCGGGCAAGTCTCACAATAGATAGATAGATAGATAGATAGATAGAGTTGGCTAATGTCAGAAGACCTCCTATAGGAATGAAGAATCAAAAAAAGAGCTCTCCGATTATATGTTTTTGGTTTTTGGAAAATGTTTCTTTTGTCTCATGTTTCTCAAGATATTCTCCTGAAAAGAAACAGCCCAAGAACCCTCACAAGTTTCAGCATATATCTCAGCAATGCCATTCAATGGATTTTCCAAGTAGTCTCTTGACATTTTTTTTTTCAATTTGAAAGTAACTGCATTGTGTGCCCAGTAATATATGGTGAAACATATGGACGGTTGTTTGTGGTAATGAAACACTTTACTATGATCACAAAGCTGTCAATTGTCAAAGTCATTGCTTCTGAATAATTCTATTAGCTGCTCTAACTTATATTTCTGTGCTCCAATTAAATCATAGTCATTCTAACAGAAAAGACAGAGAGTGGTTAAGACTTTGGACCTCAAACCCTGAGGTTATGGGTTCAAATCCCACTGCTGACACCACTGTGTGACCACAAGCAAGCCACTTCAGCTACCTGTGCTCCAACTGGAAAAACAAAAGAAATGAAACTGATCATATCTCAAATGTCATAATTCACCTTGGATAAAGGCATCCATCCAATAATAAAAATATAAAGTCTTGAAAGAGATGAAAACAAGACTATAAGGAAACAACTCCCACAATCTAACATGCTCTTCAAACTAAATTCTCAATTTTGACTCCTTTTACTTTAGATGTATCTCATGTCTCCATTTTGTCTGAAGCTACGTCTCCTAAGACATTTTAAGAGAAACATCTGTGACGACATTGATTCTTATCCATCCATCCATCCATCCTCTTCCGCTTATCTGAGGTCAGGCCGCGGGAGCAGCAGCTTCAGCAGAGATGCCCAGACTTCCCTCTCCCCGGCCACTTCTTCTCGCTCTTCCGGGGGAATCCCGAGGTGTTCCCAGGCCACCCGAGAGACATAGTCCCTCCAGCATGTCCTGGGTCTTCCCCGGGGCCTCCTCCCAGTTAGACGTGCCCGGAACACCTCACCAGGGTGGCGTCCAGGAGGCATCCTGATCAGATGCCCGAGCCACCTCATCTGACTCCTCTCGATGCGCAGGAGTAGCGGCTCTACTCTGAGCCCCTCTTGGATGACTGAGCTTCTCATCCTATCTTTAAGGGAAAGCCCAGACACCCTGCGGAGGAAACTCATTTCAGCCACTTGTATTCGCGATCTCGTTCTTTCGGTCACTACCCATAGCTCATGACCATAGGTGAGGGTAGGAACGTAGATCATCTGGTAAATTGAGAGCTTTGCCTTACAACTCAGCTCTTTTATCACCACAACAGACCGATGCTGAGGCCGCATCACTGCAGACGCAGCACCGATCTGCCTGTCGACTTCACGCTCCATTCTTCCCTCACTCGTGAACAAGACCCCGAGATACTTGAACTCCTCCACTTGGGGCAGGATTTCACTCCCAACCCTGAGAGGGCAATCCACCCTTTTCTGGCTGAGGACCATGGTCTTGGATTTGGAGGTGCTGATTCCCATCCCAGCCGCTTCACACTCGGCTGTGAACCGATTTAGTGAGAGCTGAAGATCACGGCCTGAAGAAGTAAACAGGACAACATCATCTGCAAAAAGCAGTGACCCAATCCTGAGCCCACCAAACCAGACACCCTCAACACCCTGGCTGCGTCAAGAAATTCTGTCCATAACAGTTATGAACAAAATCGGAGACAAAGGGCAGCCCTGGTGGAGTCCAACTCTCACCGGAAACGGGTTTGACTTACTGCTGACAATGCAGAGCAAGCTCTGACACCGATTGTACAGGGACCGAACAGCCCTTATCAGGGGGTCAGGTACCCCATGCTCTCGGAGCACCCCCCCACAGGATTCCCCGAGGGACACGGTCGAACACCTTTTCCAAGTCCACAAAACACATGTAGACTGGTTGGGCAAACTCCCATGCACCCTCCAGGACCCTGCTAAGGGTGTAGAGCTGGTCCACTGTTCCGCGACGAGGACGAAAACCACACTGTTCAACTATCCGATGGGCCCTCCTCTCCAGAACCCCCGAATAGACTTTTCCAGGGAGGCTGAGGAGTGTGATCCCTCTGTACTTGGAACACACCTTCCAGTCCCCCTTCTTAAATCCAGAGGCACTGTCCCCGAAGACAGTCCTACAACATCCAGAGCCTTGAGGAATTCTTGAATGAAGTGTCAATGAGAATCTCTATGAGGTCCTGTGAGCCTTTAAAAATCAACCATTGAGCAGTAAGGTTTTCATACGAGCAGTCCCAGTGAGGCATTATGCAGGAGTCTTTTTATAGGTATTATCAGAGAAAAATAACACGTTCATTAATTTATCCCACTGAAACAAGAATTTATTTATAATTCTACAAGTAGAACTGAGACAACTGGACAAAACCCTAATGTAATGCCAAGATGTTTGAATTTTAACCCAGGCCACGAGAGTTTTTATAGATTTCTCTAATCAATGCATATCATTGATAATGTGTTCCCGTCAAACACCAGTTACACTCAGCCATTTAAAAAAAAAATAAAGCAAATTCAATTCTATCTTTCCTAATTCATCCTTCCTGGCATTATTAAGTGTTAAACATTATTAAGCATTACTCTTTACGAGTGTTGTGCAATTCCTTATTTGCCACCTCAAAAGTCAATGCTTTCTGTCTACTTAGTCTAACAAGTAGTCATTTTATACAGAAATAACACAGAAATCTTTAACAATATTTAACAATTTTAACATTATACCTGTACTTTTCAACACTTCCACAATATAAATCATTACACACTTTGTTGGCTGAAAGGCCTCAGTGTTAGTGTGTCAGAGAGAGGATGTGCAACATTGTTCATAATGGCACTCAGTTTTGTTTTCATTCTCTCCTTATCCACAACATCCAGGGGGTCAAGAGTGCATCCCACAACTCATCTTGCTTTCTTAATCAGCTTTTTGATTCAGCGGGCCTCTCTTGAGGTGATGTTACCAGCCTAGCACACCACAGTGTAGAAAATCGCACTGGCCAAAACAGTGTTATACAAGATGTCAAGGATCTCACAACCCACATTAAAGGTACGCAGTCTGTTCTGCCCTTTCATATACAGTTCCTCTGTGTTACAACACCAGCTTGTCATTGATGTGGACTCCCAAGTTCTTATAGCAGAGCACTACTTCCACATCCACTACCTCAACAGTGACCGGGTATAGAGGCCCTTTCGTGCAATGAAAGTCAAAGACCAGTTCCTTGTTTTTACTGACATTAAACTGCAGACAGTTCCGTGAAGGACACCGCCCAGGAACCTTACCCAGCCGGGACCCCCACAACCTGGAAGGACAGGGGGAGACAGCTTGCAGAGGACTTTGTCTCCTCAAGGGGGTACAGCATTGCCATGAATTCCCACAGGGCATTTTGGGATTTGGAGTTTGTGAACTCAGTGCTGAAGGGACTGGTGAGCACTACTTGTTTGGGACCCAACATCACCTGGATGTGCTTCCAAGCCATAGCTTTGGGACACCAGAAGTACTTCCAGGCATTAAATAAAAAGAGCTGCTTGCCTTAACTCTGGGAGCCAGAGCCAGAAGGAGGAGGATGAAGCTTACTGGGAAGAGCGGACAAGGCTAAGAGAGAGAATAAAACAGAAAGCTATTGGGTGTTACTGTGCTTAGGAACTATAACTGTGCTTGGTGCAGTGGGAAACACTTACTAGGAAGCATTTCACACCAAATAAAAATCTCATGTTTATTTACATACTTGTGTCCAAGCCATTGTGCCAGGTTTTTGAGGAGCTGAAAACACTAGGAAACAAAGTTTTGCACCTGACTCATATACTAGTCTCCAAAGAAAAACCCTTTCTTATATATAATAGTTCTTCTGTGTTATGAGGCCAGTTGAGTCTGTCATTGATGTGGACCCCCACGTACTTGTAGGAGTGCACTACCTCTACATCCCCTTCTTGAATACACGCTGGACATAGAGGCTCTTTGGTGCGGTGAAAGTCAATACCCAGTTCCTTGGTTTTGCTGATGTTAATTTGCAGACAATTCATTCTACTCCAAAAAACAAAGTTCTCTACCTAATTCCTTATACTCCATCTTACCAATACACCCCTGTGTATAAGTGCAGAATTATCAGTACATTTCTGCAAGTGGCAGGGCCTGTGGCACATGATGTCGTAGAACTGCGGTTAATGCTGCTGCTGCTTAATATTTCCACAGATAGGAGTGCAGTTCTCCTTCATGTCCTGAGCGACATGTTCATGTACTGCAGGCATTCATTAGGTACTTCAGTTTCCTCCCTCATCTTAAAGACATGCATATTAGGTCATGGTGTGTCTGTTATGAATATGTGCGTCCTTCATTCTGTCTAGTATTTGATCCTGCCTTACACCCTGTTCAAAGAAAAAATGAGTTCAGGAAATGAATGGGCAGACTTTGCCTTTTACAGAAAATGTTTTAGCAAAATTACAGAAATAAAATTCATGCTTGCTGAGGCGTTCACCTGTCCTACCATCCTGGTTTGAACCTACATAATCCAGTTCATAATTATGGCTACCATTTTCTGTCAAAGCAGCATTGAATACAACCTTGAATGAGACGCTGTTCACTTGTACGTCACACTCAAACACGCACATACAGACACACTCATACAGGGCCAATTTAGGTATGTGGGCGAAAAAGAGGAGCACCACAGAGAACATCCTACACCCATACATCATCTGCATTAGCAAGTCTCTCTCTATATCTATACTAATAAAAGGCAAAGCCCTCACTGACTGACTCACTGAATGACTGACTGACTGACTCACTCACTCACTCATTCATCACTAATTCTCCAACTTCCCGTGTAGGTAGAAGGCTGAAATTTGGCAGGGTTATTCCTTACAGCTTACTTACAAAAGTTAAGCAGGTTTCATTTTGAAATTCTACACGTAACGGTCATAACGGTCGATAACGGTCAACAACGTCCGCCATGTTGAACTTTCTTATTTATGGCCCCATCTTCACGAAATTTGGTAGGCGGCTTCCCTGCACTAACCGAAACCAATGTACATACTTATTTCGGTGGTATGATGCCACTGTCGGCCACCATATTGAACTTTTCAACAGTCTTTGTTACTTATGGGCCCATCTTCAAGAAATTTGGTACACGGGTTCCCAACGTTAACTGAATCCTACTTACGTACATATATACGTCCATAGCCTGCAGCTCGGTCACCGTGTGAGGCGGAGTTCGGTCCCCCATCCCAACACCTCCCACGTTGTTGGCTGCCTGCCTATATAAGGCCGTCTGTCGCTCCAGTCTCTACATTCCCTTCCTTGCTTTGCCACGGGATTCACGTCTCCCTACTGATAACTACAGCCTTTTTATTTAATCCATGGCTTCTCCTCTGTTTTATTGTTTGTTTATTACGATTATAGTTATTGTGTAGGCATTTTAGACTTACTTTACATTATTCAGGTACCCATTTCCTTTATCATTCCAACCGTACCACCATTACCATGTCTATCGAGGTGATCACCATCGATCAAAGAACTGTCACTTACCGAGTGGTTTCCATGCCCGGAGATGGCACCTACCTTTTCCATTCTCTTTGTTACATATTGCTCGGCCATATCAGGCTGACTCTTGATATCCAGAGGAACATTGTGTCTTATGTATTGAATGACTGGGACAGGTTCAAGGTGTGGACTGATGACGGTACAGGAGATAATTATACTACACAGGAGCACTAGAAGAGTGAAATGCTTAAGCCCTTCACCTATGGTTCTGCATGTGAGTTGATGGCTGCCGCTGAATTGTTCGGTTGTCGCTTTCAAGTGTACTGAAATGGCCAAATATTTTACACCTTTCGACAACCGCCAATGCCTCTTAAACATCTTAGATTCACAGGTGACGATTTCAGTAGTGGACACTTTGATGTTTATGAATGTTTAAACTCTCAAAAGCTG
The DNA here is from genome assembly GCA_026402145.1 of Polypterus bichir lapradei. Lineage (NCBI taxonomy): Eukaryota > Metazoa > Chordata > Cladistia > Polypteriformes > Polypteridae > Polypterus > Polypterus bichir. The sequence continues at coordinate 38,615,614 of JANRMT010062814.1, forward strand.
GATGTGAAGTTATCGATGAAACCGGTTGTGTGCTTACAACGCTTGACAGATGCCGAATGTCACTTCAACACAAGTCCTGCAAATACTAACGTAATTCAAACAAACCATGAAACTTAAACCGATTATGACAGCAGCAATCCAAGCTGTAAGATGTGAAACAAGATTACTGTTCACATGGCCAACTGTACGTTGCATGCTCAAGAGTAAGCTCAGCGCACAGCTTGGTCATATTACAACCGGAGGGCCGAACTCACAATGTGGTATACAAAGAGATCCTTAACAAATTATTATTGGCATATTTTCCCTCAGTTTAAAAAGGTTTAATTTTCTTCTTAATAAAAATTTTAATGCAGTACTTCGCCACTGCGAAGCGCAGGTATTTTGCTAGTGCAGTATATAAGTGAAGTTGTGAGAATTTTTGTTTCTATTGTGCTTTTCCTCCTTCCTCTTAATAGGCCTCTGACCATAAAACATTTTTAACAGAACATTTTCATACAAGAGTGTAACTCAAATAGCACAAAAAATTACAGTAGAAAAGTAGAAAAACAAATATAATTTAGAAATGGGAGAATCTGTAACAGACAAGAATATAATTACAACACAATAAAATTAGAAGTCACTGCTCTGAATTAACATAAACATGACATTCTCAAGTCTTCTTATTATAAGTCAGGTCCATGAAGACCAACAATCTATTGTGTGTGGGTGTGTGTGTGTGTTGTGTCCAGTCCCTCAATTGGTCAATTTGGCTTTGTTCGGATTGCTCAGTTTCAATGTGGTTGGTCCAGGGATGGATCCCAAGTCCAAGGACCCCTGCACCTGACAAGACATCATGGCCCCCTTACTCCAAACTCTGCCTATAGCCTAACCAACCTTCCAACTCGTCATATGAAAGCAAACTGGATTAGATGGGTCTAACACTATGTTCACACTACTGTTTTCATTTAGAAACACATACATCATTGTCCATTTTCTCATTTTGACCACATTACCCCAGCATTTCTAACTGCCGATAACAGAGACTTGTGAAAATGCTCTCTGGAGCCGCGTACTTCTGAAAATGCCGGCTTGGTGTTGCACTGTGGATGGGTGAAAAATAGACATTTGAAAAGGCTGACTCTAAACACGCTCTGATTTGCTTATGCTTTTTGTGTAGCCCTTTCCTGACTGGATTTTGCTCATTACAATGTCTCATTACCTGACTGGTCACACTTAACAGAAGAAAATTATATTCCAACACAGAGACACAGAGAAGTTGTTTTGCATGGGGCTTATTGTGTTGTTTACCCGTACGCATCTAAATTGGGTTTTGTACAAGTTTGAATGTACAAAAGGCAAATCATTTACCATTTGTTACAGTTTTGTGTTAAATTATGTGGCCAGTGGCATTACCATCCCTTCAAGGATTTTTCCACCAATGCACACATGGTCAGTGTATGCGAACATCTATGTCATATATGCATTTTTCAATAGTTTAAGTGTGGACGGAGATACTTTTGTAAATGATATCAAAGATCTAGTGTAGACTGAGATCTCTTCTGTTTAAAAACACCATTTGTAAATGAAAATGTCAAGCATGTGCATCAGAAGGTCTCCTCGATCGAGGTACAGTATGTGATAACCCTCCGGGTAGAGAGGGGGCGCTGTCGTTAACACGCTCTTCTCCTTCTCTTCCCGCAGCACTGAGAAAACTCCCAGTGAGGACACTTAGCCCCGCCCCTTCAGGTTTGTGCAATATAAGAAGCCCGGCTTCCTGGAAGGAGTGAACGGAACTCCAGTGATTAGCCCTTATTTCCACGGCAAATAGGTGAATATCTTTGTTTGATTATTTACCTAAACGGGCTGCTTTATAAATGCCATGAGGCATATTTTTTGTTGGACTTCCTCTTATTAAATGGGACGACCCAGTTGGTGTCCGAACTATTTGTCCGCTCTGTGACCTGTCATTGCTACACCAGGCCACAATGTATTAATGTGGATGTAGCCTAAGAATGTTTTGTTGTGTCATCTCATGCAGACCGTTTCTAAAAAATCATGAAGCCTAGTTCAGCTATATGCTTTGGTAGTTTTATACAGATTATGGGGAACCTCAGATCTTAAAATCAGTACAACCTTTTTGATTCTAAAATTAATAAACAGGTTTAAAATGTTTCTATAATGTGTTCCAATATCTTTGTAAGGCATCAATCTGTTATTTTACCTTATATGGAGAAAACTACTCAAAATGATTTCCTCCAGCAGTTCAGCAATGCGATAAAGCTGCTGAAACCTTATTATTGCTGACCTGATTTGCTTTAACGGCCGTGTGAGGAGTTTAAGCTACCGGCTTGCTGAAAGTTTGGGTAAATTTGACATAAATTATATCAATGAGCCACACTTGCAAACTTAAATTGTCTCAGTCTTGATGGAGGCATGGAGTTCTTGGACAGTTAAACTCACACAAATCTCCAATTGTCATTCAAATGTGTCTGTTTTCAGCTGCCATTCAAAAGCTTCGCTCCCCCACCTACTTCCCCACCAGCTCCCTGTAGTTCACCTGTAATGACTCTGAAGGCCCTTTTGATCCTATCCATGGCTTTTGTCAAGCTAATGAGCTTTGATCCACACCACTACCCCAAGGATTCTGATGATGACATTAGTTTCTCACTTGGTGGCTTAGTTTTGATTTTCTTTACCGGCATTTTAAGCTCGTCTTGTCAGGGCAGCACCCACATGGTTGTTGTGTGTCTTTCAAGGTCGTGAACCATCAATTAGGAGTCGCTGGGGTAAAAGTTCACCTTCAAGGTCACTTCCTCATCCGAGTTCATGGATTCATATCAAAACCTTTGCCTTTGTTAAATCCTTTTTCCTAATGATTGTGATGCCCCTGACACCCACAACCATAGGCACCCTTCATGTTGAGACATCCGTATTTTGTAACTGATGATGGATTAGGACATGTGAGGACATAGCAGCAAGTTTGGGGCAAAACGTGTTGTAACAAGAGCACTAGGGGCGTACCAGCCACCCAACCCAACACAGACAGACACCTAAGGCACACGTATAAAAACACAACTTTTTACTTCTCTTTTCTTCGCCTGTGGGCAATGCCTTCCCCGTTCCCACAGGCACAACACATTCCCAATAAGCACTATCCCAATCACAATACTTTTTCTTCTTCTTTTCTCCTCCACTCCTCTCCGGCAAGTTTTGTCTCCCTCCTCCTGACTCTGGCTCCTAGAGTGGTGGCTGCTGGCTTCTTTTATAGCCCACCCAGAAGTGCTCCAGGTGTTTGACCACCTATTTCCGGTTCCACTTCCGGGTGTGGTGGAAGAGCCACCCACATGAGCTCAGGAACCACTGCAGCGCCCCCTGGCGGCACCCCCCAAATCCTAACAGGGTTGTAGAGAACTCCATCTCCCATGGAGCCCTGCGGTAATCCGAGGCACCACTGCCACCCAGTGGGGCTGCTATCTAGCATGCCAGGGCAGGTACTGTTCAGTCCATGTCTGTTCCCCCAGACCATATACAGAAGAGGTGTCCGCCACAGTGTATATTTATTGAAACAAACATCAACAGTGTCTCTTTTGTGGTGCAGTTAAAATCCTTCAATAAACAAATGTCAATAAAAACAGAGGAGGAGAGCATTCAAAAAATCCATAAAACCAATAGAAAAACAAAAGTCCCATCCTCAGAGCAGCCACCCTTAAAGCATTTCCCAGTAGACACAGCACTGTCGTATCGCCTCTTTGCAAATGAGGAATCCTGGTGACTCTGTTCTTTCTCCATCAACTCCTTCCTCGTACCAATGCTTGCATATGACTGTCCACAGTCCTCCCTCCAACAAGCACTGCAACCATCATTCTTCCTTTATCCCAGAACTCTGACCCTTGGGCTCTCCTTCTTCCACCTCCCATCAGTACCTGCAGAAACATACCAAATCCACAATGTCTACCCTACTCCTTGTTCCAGGGGTCGACCCCGCTTTCCATGAGGGCTCAATTCTATACCAAGAAGATGACCTCACTCACGGTCTCATAGTTCAGCCCTTTTCTCTCTCTGTCTTTCTTTGTTCTAATTCTCTGTCAGGATAGACAGTTTTCTGAATCACTGCTCTCCGGCTTTCCACATTTACTCAGTCTCGTATATATCTAGTAGTGTAGGCCCTTCGCTCCCTGATCAACGGAACTGCTAATGAGGGATGGCAACACAAATGGCTAACCCACATGTGCATGCTTAATTAATCCATTCTCCCATTAGATTTCTGTGGCCACACAGCTTTTCTACATATCTACACTACCAACGCGGAGTAACGCAGGGATCATACCAAAATAAATAAACTGCACCTTGTCGTTCTGCCATGGACCTGAGGCATGTTATGCCTCAATGATCGTTCTGATTTAGATCTTTTGCTCTCAGTTTATGAGTTTATTTTTTTTCTTGCGATCTTGTCATGGTGGCTGCGCTATTTTATCTCCCAGTATCTGTCTCGTTCCTGTTTTTTGTCCACATCAGTTCTCCTAATTACTTTTAAAATCCAACAAGCTCTCCTATCCAGCACAACAGCGCTCTCATGACTGTCTGGCCTGTAGTTTGACATCCCCAGCTATTCAGTCATGACGATGTGTGACACACATGAACAAAATCAAAGAGGTTTGAGTTTATCTTAAGTCGTAGTTGTCGTGTTTTATGTTAGTTGCCCTTTTGTATTGTTATGATTTCCTCCCCTTGCTTAAGTTTAAATTTCCTTTTCCTCTCCTTATCAATCAATTTTCAGCATTGTTAGTTTGTTATAGTTGTTTCTGTTGTATTATCATGTCCATTTTTGATTTAGTAGATATGTTTAATGTATTATTATTTTTGCTATTTGTGAATTATTTATTATTTAGTTTCTATGTGGGTGACTGTGGGTGGATCCTTAAGAGGAAGGATCCCCCCTTACCTAACCACTAAGGGACCAAATCCTTGAAGTTCATGGAATGTGCTCTGGAGGAGGCTTGTGTGAGTATTGCCATGTCTTTGATTTTGGGCAAATTTCTGATCTTTTGTTCATTTTTATTAGATTATTCTTCTTGGACTTGTTAGCTTTGGGTTGCTTTTTGCACCTTTTTTAGAACCTTTTGCTATTGCTTCTTTACTTGCTTCTTTTCTATTACTTTGTTGTCAATAAACATATTAATTTTCAAAGGTTTATAATTCTCCCACTCTTTATATATTTTGGGACATTTAAAGTGATTTTGCCAGTTCTCCTCGGTTGGGGCCTTGTATTTCCAAGGGTCAGGTTCCCCGGGGTGAGACCTATTTTTGCCCAGGTCAGTTATTACTCTGGCCTGTTTTCTGTGGGTATTTTAAAAGGCCTCACCCATTTTGCTATTTTGTGGTACTAGAATCACAATACTGCAGTAATGCTAATTAATGCACCCGGGGCCTGTATTTAGAGGTCTTACCGCCACCTTAATTAAATATAATAGGACAAATAACAAGAAACAGAGGGAACATAATTAATCCAAGTAAAACAAAAAACTAAATGAAGAAAGTTAGTAATGAGAGAAGTGACCAAAAGGTAAACTAAAACAGAACACTACAAGAAAACCAGAAGCAAGAGAGCAGAATATAACAGTATGAGGCCCAACAAATAGTACCAAAGATTAAATACAACCTGATCGAAATTGGAAAAAATGGAAGAGTGAGAGGCCGTCTTCAGAATTTTCACTCAAAATCATCCAACTTTCAACTGTAACATGATTGAAATGAGAATAAAACAAGGGTTGGGGGACAGTTAATATTGGAAGAGACTAAATGTAGCCTAATCAAAGCTGGAACTAAAGGGGGTAAAGGAGGCCAGCTTTAAAATTTTCACTCAAAGCCAACTTTGAACTTCATACAACTGAAATTGGAATCAAAAGATGACTGGCAGGACTGTGGTCTAGCAAGGGCCATACTTGGGGGGGGGGGTCGTGCACTTTTAAGTCTTTAAGGGCTGAATATTTTTTCTTAAAAATACAGTTTTCTGAAAAGCACACAAACAATTGTTTCAAACATAAATCAACAAAAAGTGCCTGTTGCTGCAAGTTGTGGCCGCCAGTTCACCGTCTCTTGCTGCTCAAGCTGCTCATGGGTTGCACAACTGCTGGCAGGAGTTCATGGCAGGCTGGCTGCCAGGATGTTTTCGTGGGGTGGGGGGGCAGCAGCAGTGGTCTCAGTGCAATGCAATATATCTTGCACCTCTTGTCATTGTAAGTGGTAGTCCTCCCAAGTGAACACTGTCATAAACGCATCAGCTACATGAAAGTGTTCAGCACTATGATCAGCTCAGGACCGAGAAGCTGATGCTGGTACTTCATGTTCATTTTTAATTACTCGAAGTCTAACAAGTCAGAGTCCAATATGCAATATAATATGCAAAACGTCATCCACGCAGTATTTTGCTTTGCGCATTCATTTGAACCTCTTGCCAGAGGTCGATGCAATTTTTGCCGTTGTTTGCTCCTCGTTATTCATGCTAGTGGAGGGAATCTCAATCAAACCAACTAAGCTAACTTTCCTTCTAGCAAAGAGAGTCGAACTAAAACATAATGGTAGGTTTGGTCACCGTTTACAGTTGATTACCACCCTCAACCCTTTCTGTTGACAAATGTCGACATCTGCCCTGAAAGAGTTAAATAAATAATGAAACATTGCTGCTCAGGCTTCATGGGTGTACATACTTGTGTGGCCCTGGGGTTTTTAGTGGAGAGACGGGGGCTGATCACACTTGCATGTGAGTGTGCGATTGGTTTCAATTGGCTCATTGACTTTCTGTGGGTCGTAATTAGGGAGCTGCCCCCGCGGAGGATAAAAGAGTAACCTGAGCAGGAAGCTGGGGGGAAAACAAAAAGAAAAAAGAAACAAGACAAGACAAACAAGACATGAAGGTTAAAGTGGAAGAAAGGGAAAAGAAGGCAGAATCATGGAGGAGCCTATGCTGACAGTTGGGAAGTGGACCTTGGAGGAAGCACATGGCCGGCACTTGAGGGTCGTAGGTTGCTCTTGCTGAGGAATCTAGGAGCAGGATAACGGGTGGGAGAAAGGAGCATACCTCAGTGTGGTATCCTACAAATGTTGAAGGACTGGCGCCGGGGACACAGGCCTGTGTTTTAAGAGTTGACTGCACCTGTGGGTGGACATCTCCTGTTGTTGCTGAGGCTCATTCAGGATAAGCAGAGGAGACGTTGGTTTTAATAAAACAGCACTGTATCGCCTGCTTTTAATGGAAGGATTCATGTCATGGTTTTAACCTAATTTTAATGGTTGTATTTATTGTGACTTTTGTTTTTCATTTAACCTCCATTTTGGACACATGCTATCGCTGGTTCCCAGGTTTGAGAACTGCCAAAGGCTCTTGAAGCCAACCCAGGACCATCTTAACATATGGGCACAATGGGCACTGGCTGGGTGCCCCATGTGCTTTGGGGCCCACTATATTTCTGAATCCTATGTATGTTTCTGTTTTGCTATCTAAACAGGGCCCCCCAATGCACTACTTTGCCTGGGGGCCTATGATGCTGGTAAGACGGTCAAAAGACGATCTCCATAGTCAGGCACTCCATTTATATTCCTTTTGCTCTTGCGGGTTGGGGTTAGGTGTTGTCTCCTGGTGGTGGGTCGATGCAGTGAAAAAAACCTGAGATACTATTAGCAGCAGCAGCACCACTCTCTGTTCGATGGTGGGATTGCTCAGTTTACCTGAATCCTCGGGAGAGTTTCTAAGTGTGCATGCGTGGAGCAGCATTATTAGATTCTTTTTGTTTTTGCTATTGTTAAATTATACTTTTTGTATTTTTGCTATCGGTTAGCCAAGGGGACACCTATGTAATACCTGGCTATGGCAGATAAATGGTCATTTCGGGAGGGTGGGACTGGACTGAGTGTTTGCCCTTGGGTTCCCAAATGGGATCTTGAGCTGTTTCATCATGTGGCGAGTGCTTCATGCTCCCCAACCTGATCTGACCTGACCTGACCTGTTAGTATTAGATTTTTCATTTAGGCACAGTCCGGGATCGGCAAGAAAAAAAAACCTCACTGCATCTTATACTTATGTATGATTTTGCATGTGACAAGTAAATCTCTCGAAGTGCCAGTTTATTACATAGATGCAGTACAAATTAATGGCTAGAGGCAAGTGAGCAGTCAATCAATCTGCTTTTTCATATAGCACCTTTTACTGAAGGTATCATCACAGACCACTACTTCAATGTCCAGATCTGCACCCTCATTGTGTCTAAAAATAAGAAGACACAGATGGGGTGGACAGGACAGAATCCACTTCTGCGTCAGCAGCACCTGCATGTTCCCAGGCATCAAGTGAGTCCTGGAAATAGAAAGAAGTGGAGCACCATTTACAGGAACGATGCTCATCCACTTCAAAAAGGACAGTTGTTTAGATCACCATTCATGTGAACGTTTAACTTTTGAGTTAACTTTTGAGATCCAAAATGTATCTCTTTAGAGGTTGTATTTCATAGGCCATGTATATTTAAAATTTTTCAAAAGAATACTCCATCCAAAAATGACATTTATTTAGTATGTTGCTTAGCCCACGTACTTCTTAATGGTGGCCAAGATAAATTTTTAATCTCATGTTTTCTAGGAGAAAGGACGTGGTGAGACGTTAAGCAAAATGACACCTTTTATTGGCTGAACGACAAGGTGCAGTTTATTTATTTTGGTATGATCCCTGCGATACTCCGCGTTGGTAGTGTAGATATGTAGAAAAGCTGTGTGGCCACAGAAATCTAATGGGAGAATGGATTAATTAAGCATGCACATGTGGGTTAGCTATTTGTGTTGCCATATAACTAAAAGATTACAATATGCAAGCTTTCGAGGCAACTCAGACTCCTTCTTCAGGCAAGATATAATTCAGGCAAGAAGGGGCCTGAGTTGAAAGCTTGCATATTGTAATCTTTTTAGTTAGCTAATAAAAGGTGTCATTTTGTTTAAATTCTCACCACATCCATAATGGCTAACACGGTACAACAACCCTGTACTTGGAGAAAGGACATAAGAGAGATTCTCAGTGAGCGGGGTTGATAGGTGACCAATACTAGATAGTGGCAAATGCTGTTAAAAAAGTCCATATAAAAAAACTCGCGTTACATGTGTCACATAACCCATAAGACTTTCATACAGTCACTAGCTCAAAACAAGCAAAACAAAGGCTTTTTTGCTGAAAAGTTGTTAAACACTTACTTCCTGAATTCTCAGCCTGTATGTAGCAGAGTTAAAGCACTAATAGCCATGAAATTAAATAATTGACAAGGATTGGTTTTTAATTAAGCAATTGGGTTGAAACGAAAACCTGCAACCACTGTGGCCCTCCAGGACTGACTTTGCCCACCCGTGGTATAAAACAACTAAACCAAAAACAGAATTAATAACATACAAAACTAATTTTTAAGTAATAATAGAAAGATTAAGCAAACAAAGAACCTACTTGGGTCAGAGCCATGTTATGGTTCAGTCAGGGTGTTCAAATGATTGTTTAGCATCTTTTTTGTTCATTTTTGATTCTCTTGTCTGTGTTAATATTGTTATGCTTGTTGTTTATCTGAATTATTAGTTTTATCATTTTATGTGTTTATACTTGCTATGTTGCATGTGTTTGTGGATGGTTCCTCGAGATGCAGGGCCATCTCTCCATCTCCATCAAGGGGCAAGCAGTCCCTTGCGGTTCATTGAATGCACTTAGTGGTGTTGGTGAGGTTTCTTGTGATTATTGTTTTTTGTTGATTCTCTAGATCTTTGACATCTGTGCTCTGTTTTTGTCTTTGCCTTCAGGTTTTCTAGTTTTAGGTTTTGTTTAGTCTCTGTTGTTTAAGGTAAATCCTTCTGGACCTTTTGTGCTCTTCGGAGCTTCCTTGTTTCAGAGCATTTTTGAAAATAAACCTTCAATCTATAAAGTTTCTTTGTTTGCTCCAAGCTGAAGTTGGGCAGATCCTTGCAACTGAGACTGTTGTGCTTAGGAGCCCCTAAGTTCATGACAGGCCTTTTGTTTAATTTCCAAATAAATGCAGTTTTGTGTTTTCATACAATAACTAAACATATTCTTGATTATGAAATTTACAGCATTTTAAATTTATATATATATTTATTTTCTATGCATCCAGCAAACACTGGGTATTCCTATTGGCATAAAATAAAAATGAATCTTTACCTGATAATTACGTCAGTACAGGAAAAAGTACACTGGTACCTAATGATTCTGCCAAAGATAAATTACATTTTCCAGAATTATTTAACTTTTACCCAGCTTTTACTGCGACATGTTTATTCATTTATTTAGCTGATTGGTGGCCCCTCACAGTGCTTGGACCCTTGTTCCAGTCTTCTTTTTTTCTCTGGCCATGAAGGTTTCCTCCAAGGTCTCTGCAGACATGCTGTTACAGTACGTTGATTGGTGGCTTGCCCGGCTGGCCCCACAGGGCTCGTTTTGCATGGAAAGCACGCAGCCATGAGTCACCCCCATCCCGGGATGCAAACTTAGGTCATGCAGCTTTATGCACAGACGTAAAAACAAAAAAAAAAAAGAATTTGAGCAAGTCAAGGTAAAGAGAACTTATTCTTCTCAAACGGCTAACTTTTGACTTTTGACAGGCAGAGTTGTATCCTGCCTTTCGCCCAGTCCTGCCCGAATTGGCAGTGGCTCCCATCAACTCTGTACTGGGAAAGTGAACTCAAAATGTATTTACATGAGCTTTTCCACTTGTCATCTTGTGTATGACGTTAATCTGCATCCAGCCCTGAAAGCAGGTCCTCCAACTTGCAGGGTTGGTGGCAGGACTGGCATTCCAGCCACCGTAAAGAACCTCACACTATTCCAGTGTGGTGCTGAGGTGTCACCTGCTGCACTTGGGTCCCAATCCAGGTGGTTCATCGTGTGGTGGGTATGTCAACGCTCTGTAAAATCAGCGCATGCTCCCAACCTCCTCCTCCTCCTCCTCTTTTTCTACTTGTGCTTTTGTTTCTTTATTCCTTTAAAATGGAGCTTGGGTTGGTTTAGTGGTTGTCATCAGAGCCACACTTTGAGGAACCAGCAACCTTTTACTGCATTGTCTTACATTTTAACCATAGCCTACAGTCTTATAAGAGTGAACTACTACACCACACTAGTGATGAAGCAGCACTGATGAATAAAAAGTTTACCTATCAGTGAATGTGCACTTTAAATCGCACATGCCTGGTCTCCTAATCACACTTTTGGCTTCCTACTAGTTATGTCCCAGCAGTAAATATTGAGTGTTCATTTGTGTATTGTTGTTATTATTTTTTTACTTGTCTGTAAATATGCACTTCGTTTTTTGGTCACCTTTTGTACCTACAAGGTGTTGTTGAACTCTAACGTGGCTCTGCCCAGGCCTCCTAGCTGTCACCTGGGTCAAACTGCCATCTGTGCTTTTCTTTAAACGAACCCTGCATGGCATGCAAGTTACACTGCATGCGATTTTAAAACATATACAGTATGTGTGGCACATAGATCTGACCAAATGTATATATAGTAGGTCTGCTGTTTGTGTACACAGTCTAAGTAGCAAGCAAGACAAAATCCTGGACAGGGTCACACATGTGTGCCATGAGGACAGCTTAAAGGCTCTGGTGGTAGTAATTCATAGCTGACCCACAAGATGGCGCCGTTTGATAATGCCTCTTATCTTCCTCCCTCTACAGACCGGATGATTGACAGCCCTACCAACTCTGATGTCACTTCTGGTGTCTGCCCCACCCACTGCCAGGACCCGCCTCTTCCTGCCTGGCCTGAACTTAACCGGAAGCATCGCCATTTTGGGCAGTCGCCTTGAGACTCACATCTTTTATTGCCTTTTTCAACATATTTACAGTATAAGTCGTGTTTGGTTTGAAAACTACAGGGTTTGCCCGCAGGTGTTTCAAACTCTCATGCTTTTCTGTGTTTTCCATTACAACAGTTTTAGAAATTTTATTAATACTAGGGGGCTTTGCCCCCTGCTTGCTTCGCTCGCCAACCCCTGTTTTTGTTTTTCCGGATACACACTTTTAAGATTTTTTTTTTCTTTGAATTGTTGCCATTTCATTAGTTTCACTTTTATTTCAGAACTTCTGTAAAAACAATATTTGGAATCTTTCGAGTCCCAATATGCTGAATCTTTTAAATGAGGTCTGTGAGACATGTGTTTAATGACTTTGTACCATAATTCAGGATAGGTTTCTTTATTTGGAATTTTAGCACAGACAAAACGATCTATATCATCAGCAGTTAATAATTTTTTTGTGCAAAGTAACCAATAAATGCATGTGAGGTAAACTTCGTTTTTGAAATTCTCTGACTTAAACTTCAAAGCCTTACAATATTTACATACTTCTGACATATCACCTGTGTCCATATATTCGATCTCTATTCGCCTTTTCATTATTTCTCCGAGTAATAATTTCTCTTTGTTTGCACTAATGCGATCTTTATTTTCTTTGTTTTGACACTGCCGTTTTTTTCTGCTTTTATATTCTGTATCTTGCTCTGCATGTTTTTCTATGAGTCTTTTGAATTCCAGTTTTCATTATCTCTAACCTGCCCTGCATGTTTGGCCCACTTGTTTTTTAACCTCTTTATGACGTTTTACTTTGTTTTCTACTCTGTCTTTTATTTCTGACTTCTGTAATAAGGTGCTATATAAGCGCCCAACCCGGCACAGACTGACGCAGAGGCATGTACAAAGTGATAAAGTTTATTAATTTTCTTCAGCTGTGGGACATGTCTTCCCTGTGCCACACAGCCCAACAAAGTCCCAAAGCACAATTACCACCAAAACACTCTCTTTCTCCTATTCCACCACTCCTCCTCAAGCTTAGTCCTCCTCCTCCCGACTCTGGCTCTTTGAGTGGTGGTGGCTGGCCCTTTTTATAGCCCACCCAGAAGCGTTCCAGGTCCTTGACCACCTGGTCCTAATTGCACTTCTGGATGGGGCTGAAGATTCATCCATCCGGGCTGCTGACTCCATGCAGCTCCCCTTAGCGGCCATCCAAGCCCCCAACCAGGCTGTGGAAGACTCCATCTCCCATGGAGCCATGCGATAGGTTGGGGAATCACCGTCTGCCAGGGAGGCTGCCACCAAGCATCCTGGGGGAGGTATTGAGCTGCCCATGCTTGCTCCCCCGGAACAGATGCAGCAGGGGCGTCCCTGCTGGGCATGGGACCCGGCTGTCTGCCACACCTCGCTTTGTCCTGCTTTTGTTTCAATGACACCTGGTCCATGGTGATTACTTTCCCTTTTTCGAGTAATAATTTCCGTTTGTTTGCACTCCTGAGATCTGTACTTTTTTTTTATACTTTCTAATTTTCCTACTTTCATATTCTTTAACTTTCTCCACATGTGTATTGCACCATTTTTTTTTTTTTTTGAGCCTTTTGAATTCCACTGCTTTCATAATTTCTAACCTGCTCTGCATGTGTATAGCGCCAACGTCCTGACTGGACGTGCTTTTTTTCAATTCCACTTGTTACGGGCTGATAATTACTTTCCTTATTTTCTGAATTTGCACCTAGATTATTCTTTTTCTTTTTTGTGTCTCCAACGCTTTTCAGTCTGTTTTCTCCGCGCTACTTTCTGCCTGTACAGTTTGGTTGAACGCACGCTAAGGAGAAGCATTCTGATCATCGGCAGGCTTTTTGCTGCTGGTGAGCTGCGTGTTTTGCTTGTCTCTTGTCATTGTTTCAAGAGCTAGGAGCACATGAAGCGTGTCCGCCAACAGCAATCCAACAACTGCTAGGCTAGATGTCCGTGGACTTGTTTTAAATGATGGCTCACTGCCTTGTCTTACGTGACGTTGTAAACATAATACTTGTCCTTTATTTCCGGCCCCGGGCGCGGTTAAATCTCTTTCTCAGGATGTATAATGCTGCTCGCGTTGTCGCGTTGCTCGCATTGGCTGAACGCATGCTAAGGAGGTGCCATCGCGTTGCTATCAGTCTTCCGTGCTGTACTCCGCCCTCCCTTAATCGGACCTAACAGTCACTTAAAACAAGAAAGACTTCATCCTGGCTGGGATGCTACAATACTTTCAAATTTTACTGCTTTCATATTCTTTACCTTTCTCTGCATGTGTATCGCACCATCGTTTGTTTGAGCCTTTCAAATTCCACTGCTTTCATAATCTCTTATCTGCCTTTTTTTCTCACCAGCACTTTTTGGGTCTGCCCCTCCTCGAACCGCCACTTTATCGCGGTGGAGGGGTTTGCATGTCCCAATGATCCTAGGAGCTCTGTTGTCTGGGGCTTTATGCCCCTGGTAGGGTCACCCAAGGCAAACTGGTCCTAGGTGAGGGATGAGACAAAGAGCGGTTCAACTAAACCTCCTATGAAGAATAAAAAATTTAGACGCCGTTTTCCCTCGCCCGGATGTGGGTCACCGGTGTCCCCCTCTGGAGCCAGGCCTGGAGGTGGGGCTCAATGGCGAGCGCCTGGTGGCCGGGCCTGCACCCATGGGGCTCGGCCGGGCACAGCCCAAAGAGGCAACGTGTGTCCCCCTTCCCATGGGCTCACCACCTATGGGAGGGGCCAAGGAGGTCAGGTACAGTGTGAGTTGGGTGGTAGCTGAAGGCGGGGACCTTGGCGGTCCAATCCTCGGCTACAGAAGCTGGCTCTTGGGATGTGGAATGTCACCTCTTTGAAGGGGAAGGAGCCTGAGTTAGTGCGCGAGGTCGAGAGGTTCTGGCTAGATATAGTCAGGCTCACCTCAACACACAGCTTGGAATCTAGAACCAATCTCCTCGAGAGGGGCTGGACTCTCTAGCACTTTGGAGTTGCCCCCGGTGAGAGGCGCCGAGCGGGTGTGGGCATACTTATTGTCCCCCGACTTGGAGCCTGTTCATTGTGGTTTACCCCGGTGGACGAGAGGGTAGCCTCCCTCCACCTTTGGGTGGGGGGACGGGTCCTAACTGTTGTTTGTGCGTCTGCGCCGAACAGCAGTTTGGAGTACCCACCCTTTTTGGAGTCCCTGTAGGGGGTGCTAGAGAGCATACCTAATGGGGACTCCCTCGTACTGCTGGGAGACTTCAATGCTCACGTGGACAATGACAGTGAGACCTGAAAGGGTGTGATTGGGAGGAATGGGCTCCCCGATCTGAACCCGAACGGTGTTTTGTTATTGGACTTCTGTGCTCGTCACGGGTTGTCCATAACGAACACCATGTTCGAACATAGAGCTGTTCATATGTGCACTTGGCACCAGGACACCCTAGGCCTCAGTTCGATGATTGACTTTGTGGTCGTGTCATCGGACCTGCAGCCACATGTCTTGGACACTCGGGTGAAGAAAGGGGCGGAGCTGTGAACTGATCACCACCTGGTGGTGAGTAGATTTCCTTGATGGGGGTGGATGCCGGTCAGGCCTGGTAGCGCCAAACGTGTTGTGAGGGACTGTTGGGAACGTCTGGCAGAGTCCCCTGTCAGAAGTAGCTTCAACTCCCACCTCCGGCAGGACTTCGACCACGTCCCGAGGAAGGTGGGGGACATTGAGTCCGAATGGGCCATGTTCCGTGCCTCTATTGAGGTGGCTGACCGGAGATGTGGCCGTAAGATGGTCGGTGCCTGTCGTGGCGGCAATCCCCGAACCCGTTGGTGGACACCAGCGGTGAGGGATGCCATCAAGCTGAAGAAGGAGTCCTACAGGACCCTTTTATCCTGTGGGACTCTGGAGGCAGCTAATAGGTACCGGCAGGCCAAGCGGAATGCAGCTTCAGTGGTTGCTGAGGCAAAAACTCGGGCATGGGAGGAGTTTGGGGAGGCCATGGAGAACAACTTTTGGATGGCTTCAAGGAGATTCTGGTCCACCATCCGGCGACAGTGTGGTTTTCGTCCTGGTCGCAGAACAGTGGACCAGCTCTACACCCTTAGCAGGGTCCTGGAGGGTGCATGGGAGTTTGCCCAACCAGTCTACATGTGTTTTGTGGAATTGGAAAGGGCGTTCGACCGTGTCCCTCGGGGAATCCTGTGGGAGGTGCTCTGGGAGTATAGGGTACTGGACCCCCTGATAAGGGCTGTTCGGTCCCTGTATGATCGGTGTCAGAGCTTGGTCCGCATGGCCGGCAGTAAGTCGAACCCGTTTCCAGTGAGAGCTGGACTTCGCCAGGGCTGCCCTTTGTTACTGATTCTGTTCATAACTTTTATGGACAGAATTTCTAGGTGCAGCCAGGGTGTTGAGGGGGTCCGGTTTGGTGGACTCAGGATTGGGTCACTGCTTTTTGCAGATGATGTTGTCCTGTTTGCTTCATCAGGCCGTGATCTTCAGCTCTCTCTGGATTGGTTTGCAGCTGAGTGTGAAGTGGCTGGGATGGGAATAAGCACTTCCAAATCCGAGACCATGGTCCTGAGCCGGAAAAGGGTGGAGTGCCCTCTCAGGGCTGGGGGAGAGATCCTGCCCCAAGTGGAGGAGTTTAAGTATCTCGGGGTCTTGTTCACGAGTGAGGGAAGAATGGAGCGTGAGATCGACAGGCGGATCGGTGCGGCGTCCGCAGTGATGCGGGCTCTGCATCGTCTGTTGTGGTGAAAAAGGAGCTGAGCCGTAAGGCAAAGCTGTCAATTTACCAGTCGATCAACATTCCTACCCTCATCTATGGTCATGAGCTATGGGTAGTGACTGAAGGAACGAGATCGCGAATACAAGCGGCTGAAATGAGTTTCCTCCGCAGGGTGTCTGGGCTTTCCCTTAAAGATAGGGTGAGAAGCTCAGTCATCCAGGAGGGGCTCAGAGTAGAGCCGCTGCTCCTGCACATCGATAGGTGTCAGATGAGGTGGCTCGGGTATCTGATCAGGATGCCACCTGGACTCCTCCCTGGTGAGGTGTTCCGGGCATGTCCAACCGGGAGGAGGCCCTGGGGAAGACCCTGGACACGCTGGAAGGACTATGCCTTCTGGATGGCCTGGGAATGCCTTGGGATTCCCCCGGAAGAGCTAGAAGAAGTGGCCGGGGTGAGGGAAGCCTGGGTATCTCTGCTCAAGCTTCTGCCCCCGCGACCCGATCTCGGATAAACGGAAGAGGATGGATGGATGGATGGCTTTTGGGTCTCTTTTCTCCACGCTGCTCTTTCTTCTTCTTTCGTTGACGTTTCATCTAGAACACATTGTCCTTATACGCTTTAGATGTGCTGAGAGCACAGGATCTGTGCGTGCTACATCCCTTTACACGACTGAGTGTTATTTGATATTGTTTGCGTCTCGCGTGTCTTTTAAGTGTCTTCCGAGAAGATCACGTATCGTCGCCCTGCTTTTCCTTTCCAGGATTTTTTTTTATAATAGAGAGACAAGTCAGAGTGCTGTTTTTGGTTTCAAAAAGAGGACGTCTTGTCTGCCTATCTGTTCGTTTATCTATTTTATATTTATAAAGGATATCATTAGATCAACTCTGATTATATTATGGAAAAGATGAAAACAGTCATAAGCAGATTCACTCCCATCTTCTGATTATTTTTTCTCTTATAGATTCTGCTGTTTTAAGAATCCAGTTAGGTTCAGAGTCCAAGTTCAATGCCCTTAAAGGGCAAAGTGGGAATGTGGTCAGGACTGGCATTAAGCCTTTTGCGGGTGTGGGAGAAGGAAGGCATGTTGTCAAGGGTGGCCAGAAGCAGGAGAAACTATAGTAGGAGCAGTCATGAGTGGGAATGAAAAACCAAAATCATGCAAACCTCTACCTGAGATTTTAACCCCTTTTTCCTGTTGGGATTAGATGGAGGTCGTTGGCTGAGCCCTTCCAGGCCAGTTCTACTGATGCCTTGTGAGACACTTCAAGTCACCTTTGTTAAAGGTACGAGCGTCTTCATTCTTTCTGTTTTTTTCTGAAACCATTTTTACAATCTCAGACCCAGACCCCTCAGATGTACAGAATTTCTTGAATTTGTCAGATGCTGTTAATGTAGGCTACTTCAGACACTGAGGTGTAGTCAAGCTTGGGGCTCAGACCTGTGAGGAACATGCTCCTAAGGTGGCCATGGGCTGCCAAAGGTGAATACCTGGAGAAAATGGCTATAAAGCAGCCTGTGAGCAGCAGGTAAAGAGAGGAACAGGCACAGCACTTAGAATCACACTCTGATCACATCTTATGGCTGCTACAGCTCATCAGTCCAGATGCTTATCTGCCAGCGAGCCTCAGATGTGGACCCTGGCCGTGGGTGGGCTCACAGACTCAGGGGATAGTTGCGTCTAAATCCTGGTGAGCAAGGTGAGGTGGAGCCAGGTGGCAGGGATTTGTGTACAAAGGAACAAATCTGCTAGAAGCACATGGCACCACTGAGCATCTGAGAAGCATGGCAGAAGCAGCGCTGAAGAAGCCAACAGTCCTTTATGGGCTCACTCACCAGTGACTGGCATAAAGTGGCTAATTCCATTCCTCCATCTTGCACACCCCAAGGTCTTTACAGGGGCTGTCAGGGTGAATGGCTGAACAGTCATGAAAGCAGAAGTCAGCTGTCAGGTCCGTTCATTTTCTTAAGGGACAGAACAGAAAAACTAAAATTAACCCTGCGATATTTGGAGGTTAGGGGCGCAGGACCCTCCTCAAATGCAAAAATCCACAAATACATTTTGGGCCCATGATTACTAAATATTTAATTTATTGCAAGAAACGCGAGATAAAATGATCACTGCACAACCGAACCACGTGTGTGAGTCTGGCTTCCCAAACAAAGTGCATAGTTCAGCAATTCTTTAGTAATCTGGAACTTTTACAAAATTTAACTGATTATAATACAATTGTGTGCATATTTATAGTAGTAAATAACAAAATGATTAATATTACAGATACAAAAGAAGTTCAAAATACTAAGCACAAAAAGAAAAATGATAAACACTCTCGACACAGTCCAGTCCTGCAGAGGCAGATGACATTGGTGTAGTTATGAAATAAAATTCCCTCTGAGAGTTATGTAAAGTTTTTTCCTATCATGCTGATGTAAATAAAGATTTGTAGAAGGCAGGAGCATGCCCAGATAAAGATGTTTTCCTACCAGGATGAATTCACAAAAACAAGCGGGCAGAGGCGAAGAACATAAATCCAAGGAAAACTGTAATCCGATGGGTGTAATTGTAATCCAACTGTGCAACAAATCATTTAAACAAAAAAAAAAAAAAATGTCAACTACTGGCCTGTTACGACTAATTTTAAAAGCTAGCACCTCATCTTGTTTTACCCAGCAGCCCTCGCAGCAACCTCTGAAGCTGCCCAACAATGCTGTACTTCCAGGACTGCTGGGATTTGCAGTCCATTTATAAATAGCACTGCTACAGTGCCATCTGCGGTTTTCAGCCATAGGTCATAAAACTCACAAAATAATTTCAATGTATTTATTGGCAACATAACCGCGAATAGACGGATCCACAAATCATAAACCCATGAATTACAAGGGCCGACCTGTACTTCCACTGATAGTAGGACCTCAGATGCCCATTTGGGAATATCCAGAAAATGTCCATTCACTATTACCGGGTGTGTTTCCTTCAGATGTTTGATTGCTGTGCAATAAAATGGATGAGCTACAGTTACTTATAAGCTCCAAGACTGATTTCTCTATCACTTCATTGTTTTGTTTTACTGAGCTAAATGATTTGTTCCACGATGAGGCAGTCAAAGGTGATGGAGTTTGCTTCATTATTAACAGTTTGTGGTGCACAGATATCAACACCACGAGTTAACGGAGGACCATCACATCACCTTGTTGCTTTGAAGTGATTGCAACTTCATGGGGGGGATTATTGCTTCAATGCGGTGCACAGCGTGGGGCACCAGGAAGACGGTTATGAAGAGTGATAAGGTGTGAAGTACGGCACTCCATCTTTACTGCTATTTCTTCAAAGTTCAAACTACTAACAGATTTGTAAGATGGTGCTAGTGCTTGTGGTCAACCAATCAGCACAATTCTTCACCCAAGGCCCACCCACAATAATTCCTGGTTGAATGAAAAGTACATACCCTGGAGTAGGAGCTCAAGAAAGTACCAGGAACTACAAATGGCCCAAGTTCCTACATTGGGAATGCTACAAAAGTTCCTGAGTTTCTAGAAAGTCCCTGGGTCCTGGAAAAAGATCCTGTGGTGGGAAAGCACCTATGCGGTGAGTGGATGGGGGAAATGGAACTAAGAGCCTTATTGCTTACCATCCTGTGTCCATCTATGAAAACATCTATTATCTACTACATCTACTAATCCAACAACGACAATGAAACTAACATTAAGATACTCGTAGGTAATCCCAGAGGGGCCCCAGAAACAAGTTTAGTCCTCACTGCTTAAAATTCTGAGTGTCTTCTGTATGAGAAGGACTTTTTAAAAAATATTATTGTAATTCACTACTATAGCAATTTTAATCAAAATCTGAGATGTAGTGGTTAAATAAAAAAAAAAATTGTAGTGCTCTGTTGTGGAACAACCCCTTTAAAGTAGATAACAGTGGTTACCCAGACCTCATTGCTGGTTGCAAAGGGGTGTCCATAACAGTTGTAGCAGGAAAACGGGCATCCAGGCTGGATCAGAGGATAGTTCATTACCCCGATGGGAGGCCAGTGCAATGAACCAAGCAAACTGGCTGGGAGGGCAAGAAAATAAATTTGTACCCATTGTCACGCTTGAGCAGTTGAAGGACCCGACGTGCACCGCGGTAAAGCTGGTCAGGGGACAAAGGCAGCGTACTAACCTCTCTCTCTCTTGTCCCATAGAAAAGAAAAAGCGACGCCGCCATAAACCAACCCAAAGTAAACAAAGGACTGCACTTCCAGGTTCCTTCCTTCCCTCTGGTCCCCCTATGATGACGTCAAACTCCCATACACCACCACGCCTTTCCAGCAACCATCACATCTGATTTCCGGTCCGCCCCTTTATAATGTCCCTCCAAACCCTCCATTTTGTCTTATGTTTTTCATGCAATTTTTTTGTCTGGAGAGAAAGACCTTTTTGTTACAGTATACGGGGCTCAAAACCCCAAACCCTTTATGAGTCTCTTTGTGCTTTATTCACACCATCCAGTATGATTTAATGGGCAGACGGAGAAAATCCAAGGGTTGAGAGTGGTTCCATTCCCCATACACTAGGTGGCAGAGGTGAACATATGGTAACTCAATTGAGTCACCTGCAGAGCTGCTTAGAACTTGGAGTCCGGAAGTTCAGCCCTGTTGGGGTCCCCAGGGATCGATAGAGGGCACTGTCGTTGGAGGATCATTCTACTTTTTCTGTGGCCAGGAAGTTCTTCCGTGAGGACAGAGCGTGACACGGGAAGTATTCCAGGGTCTGAATTGAAAGGAGTCCGCTGCCTCACTTCATTTGAGTCAGTGTTGTGAGGTTGTGGGCCTCACTCAGCAGAGGTGGAGAGGGAAGAAGAATTGTATACTTTGCATTGTTTTGTGGCTGATTACTGGAGAGAAGCCTGTGAGAAGTGCTTGGTTTGAATAAAATATCCTTTATTTTATGCCAATAACTTGAGGTGTATTACTGGGTCTTTAGTTTGAGCTCTGTGGTGCCCCCTTGTGGTCACACAAGTCAAGCTTCAGAAGTTAGTCCACCACTACTAGTACCTCAGTCACCAGGCCACACCATCTACATATAAAAAAAAAACGCAAAAATGTGCTTTTGTTCATATATATTGTCTACTGGAAAAATACATATTTTTACAGAAAACAATAAATGTCAAATAATGCTGGGAGCTTCTTCTGGCTGACGGGATGGTATGCCATCTGTTTCGCTCATCTACTCTACAATATGAGTTGTGAACTGAAATATAGTAGTATGATTAAAACACCTGACAAATTTCCAACTTGAGGCCAAAATGCAACAAAATGTATTTGTTGGCTTGAAAGTGGATATAAATTTTGGAGTCTGTCAACACTAGCTAATGGCGGAGCTCAGTGCAGGGATGGTCGCAAGAATGTGGAGCTGCGGATGCACAGCATGGAACAATGCCACATAAATAAAAGTGTCAGATTTCTCGTATGCGCAGAGTTTTACAAGTTACAAATGGCCATTGGTTTTCTATTAGATTTTTATCGATACGGTGCTTTTTTTCTTTTCCTCTGTTTAATTGTTTTTCACAACTCTACAGTGAGCCAGACTGTTGTGTCGGTTCTGCTAATGGCATTTCCATTTCCTGTTCATGAAGCCACACGGCTCTGTAACTGTTTCTTAACCTCACACTACTGACCTTTTAGTTCATTTAAAAAACTGCAAATATACAGTATGTACCTGTCCATTTCATAAAGATTTCACTTAGCAATTTTAAAAAATATGCATTGAGAACAACTGGGGGCTACCAAATGAGCCCCAAAACTCAAACAAAGCCAAGGAAGTCAAACTGTGAAACAAGAATGTCTTTCATTATAACACATAAAACAGGTGAAGGAAGGCTCAGAGGTGTTGTAACCCAAGGTGAATACAAAAGGGGCGCCAGAAACGAAGCCTAACACACCTCAAGGCTTACCGAGACTCAGGTCGGTCCTCCCTTCTCTTTGGTAGGGTGGCTCTTCCACTTTCAAAGATTGCTCCTCCAGTCTGCACGTTCTGCTCTTTCTCCTCTGCCTCTCGGTGGTTGAACCCTTAACTATACCAGTCCTCTTGACCTCAAACAAGCTTTCCTAGCTGGTAATGGGATGGTCCTTTTGAACCCCAAGTGAGAAATCCTTCTGGACCAGTTCAATCAGGTGTGCTCCTGGGAATTCCTGGAGTCCTCAAGCTAAATCTTTACCTAGCAGATCCTGGTGCTCCCGTAGGTCTACTTAAAGGACTGGGCCAACTCTGGATTTCCTGTTCAATATGTAAATTATCATGAGACCACACATATGCTACTGAGCCATCCTCATGCCACTTTTCTAGAGATGCCACCTAGGGATGCTTAATAGTTCCCCCAACTGAGGAAGGCCCACAGAGTAACTTCTTCCTGAGCTGTTAGTATTAAATTGGGCATTGTGCCCTCTTTTGGTTTTGATTTTTTTTCCAACATAAATTGACCCACCTTTTTTTGTTCATTGCAAAGAAAACTTTGAGGTGTTATGGAACTCAAAAAGTATAGTACCTGCACACGACACGACTACTCATGCGTTTTACTCGGTGGAGTATTGACTCAGAATTCGGTTATGAGTATGATGTGTCGCCTACACTCTCACAGACCCTCGGCAAGACTGCCTCAGACCGGAAATTTCGCAACAAACTGTTTCATTTTTTGATACAGCCTGTTGCAAGTTTCCCGAGACACAACATGGAATGTGTAGGTGTGGCCTTGAGTATTTTTTGCATTGCATTATTATCTTCAGTGGCTATTTTTGGTAAAAAAATTAATCATTATAACGATATTTACATTTCATTAAAGCAAAACATGATGTTGTATTTACGTTTGTCTGGGCCAACAAAATGTTCTTCAGTATTTGATACAACAGGATTTGACTGCTTATATATATATATATAAATATATATATATATATATATATATAGATATACCTAGTAATATATAAGATATATAAATATATACAGTATTGAAATACAGTATTGTTGAGGACAATATGTCCTACGGGAGCTGGGGTGGTTCAGCCGGTTTAACAGAAGGACAGAAATCGCATGGACGATATGCTCCCCAAATACAATAGGTCTTATTGGGCTACGGTGTCGTAATGGATATCCACGGAGCATGCTGGGGATTGCAGTCCTGTTATACAGCCCTGCTGGGTTCAGTGGGTGCCGGCAGGGGGAGCTTCAGGGACAGAATGTTCCTATTTTAAAGAACTTCCACCTGACCCGGAAGTGCTTCCAACATGCAGTGCTGCAACACTGGAAGTACTCCTGGGTCTGGCATAAAGGAAGCTACATGACCTCATCCAGGCAAGTTGGAGTTGGGAGAGGAGCGGGACAACAACTGGCCAGAGGAGAGAAAGGAGAGGAAGAAAAAGAATAGGACGCATTGTGCCTGTGCTGTGTTGTAAATGCCTGTGAAGGTATTTGTTAAAATAAATTACTATTTGAACCTGGGATTTGATTTGGTGTTGGTGGGTTTAGGGGCACATTCATACCCCTTACAGGTCGGCTAGATTATATATATATATATATATATATATATATATATATATATA
>JANRMT010062814.1:38640093-38652901 GCA_026402145.1 Polypterus bichir lapradei
GATGTGTGTGTGTCTGTCTGAACCAGAAGTGAGAGGTGGAGCAGGGCTAAGGGCTTCACCTCTGAGGAAACAGAAAACTCGCTTAGCCACTAATAACACAAGCGAGGCCAGCATGTCAGCAAAATGAAACCTCAGAGGAAAGCAAAGTTGCATAGCTGCTAACATCGGCAAAACGGTATCCCTTTTACTTTTCCTCCCATCACTAATACACAAACGAGGTGAGCATGTCAGGAAAACCTCCGAAGAATGACAGTCGCTTAGCTGCTAATACACAAACGATGCAAGCATGTTGACAAAACGAACCCTCCTAGGAGAGAGATGCCCAGAGTAGTTCCTTTCAATTACTTGACATCTCTACATTTCAGTTTATTTTCTGACGATTTCAATAGTTTCTAGGACCCTGGGCTTTTTACAGCATGGGCTTACATGGCTAGTATGTATATAAATACTGTATACACACAGTATTTACATTTAAAACTGCAGACATGTTGGGATTTCAATGGAGGGTAAAAATCCTTCTCCCCTGCATGTCACCATAACTCTCTCACTGCGCTCCTCTGGCAGGCTTGTGTCAAAATGCAGACAGCACTGGGATTTTTTTTTTCATTTAAAACAGCCCTGCATCTGATACTTCAACATAAACATAACTTATTCCTCTCTTATGGCCATTTGTCATTTCTTCAAATTATTCCATTATATTTTTTAAGCTGATGAATGCTTTAGTGGAGCATTTGTTTTCCAGGCCTGAAAAGAATGTTTAGCTTTCTGGGAAACTGATGACAAATCTGTTATTCCTCATTCACCAGTCCATTCACTATCTCTGTAATGGTGAGGGTCCTAAAGGGAGCTGGCCATTGTAACCACAAGAAGGCGCCACTGAGCCCCAAACCCAAGACACAGAAATATACAACACAATATTAGAATAAAATAAAGAATATTTTTCTCACAAAGCACTTTTCCCAAATCACCTCTTCAAATACCAGCTCTACAAGCATGATGAATTCCTCAATAAATCTTCTTCCTTCCTTCCATCCTCCGCTAAGTGTTGCCTGCTTTCTCCTGACTCTGACTCCCCAATGTGAGGTGACAGACTTCTTTTAGGTCAGACCCAGCAATTCTTCCAATGTCTCACTATGTCCTTGTGGAAGCACTTTTGGGCCATAGAAAAAGTAGGAAGGTCCTCACCTGACAGCATGGTCTATCGATCCCCAGGGACCCCAACATCCGATCTGTAAGCTCCAAGCACCTCTGTGGGTGTCGCAAATGGGTCACCATATGAGGACCACTGCCACCTAATGTACGGGGGATAGAACCAATCCTGATCTTCATTTCTTATCAGCTCGTCCCTTAAAAGGGTACAAATGTATTTCCTTGTCCCATCAGCCAACCTGCTTGCATCATTGCACTTGCCTTCCATCCGGGTAAAGGAACAGCCACAAATCCAGCTGGGATGCCCATTCTCCTATTTCACGTTGAAGAAATGTTGATTCCCCACAGGGATCACTTATTCATCCACTCATACTATGATAAGTTGCCAACCAACCTAAAAACATACCTTTGTTGTGTTGCAGGAACCCACATAAACTTGACAAGATAGTGTGAACTTCACTCTGATGGCAGGAGTTAAATTGAATCAAACCTTTGTAACTAACACCCACAACAAATTCCACCTTGAATTCTTCGAATGTTCAATATGGTTATTCACTTTGGGGTCACAGAGAGCTTTTTTTCATTCCAACAGCACCAGGTAGAAGGTAACACCCAGCCCCAAATGGGGCAATACTTGAAATCTGCATAAACTATCTAGGAAACAATGAAGATATCCATCATGATAAGACAAAGAAAACATCTGCTTAAATGAAGCAATTGGGACACCAGGCCATTGCCAAACCTTACCAAAGATAACATGTCTGCTTAAATCATCAGTGGAAGACGGAGTTGGTGAAACATTACCAGTGACGTCAACTGAGCAGATTACGGTCCATCAGGTGAGTCAGTATGTCCATATTTACTCATAGTTGGCCAATTTACAGTCACCGCTTGATATCAAGTGTATGTGGGAAAAGAGCCCATGCAGGTGTCCTGCTCATCAATTTCAATAAGTAAAGACTTCAGTAGTGAAGAGTGGCACAGTGTTAAAGAAATAGCCAACATAAATATCTAAATTGTCCAGAAAATGTGATTTTAAGCAATAACTTTCTCTAACCCTGAAGTGGATAAGCAGATTAGAAAACTGAAGAATTAATGAGGTCAGGTCAGGTCAGGTTGGGAAGCATGCACTGGTACAGTGCACCCACCATAAGATGAAACAGCTCGGGATCCTTGCTCCTCAACAATGAACCAGATCACCCTCGGGGAATCGTGCCACATGGCCGTAGTGCCGTAACTGATGCTCCCTCACAATGCAGGTAATGTGCCTCATTCGGGTCTCCACAAGCAAACTGCTCATTCAACACAAAGTCAAACTAACGGTACCCAAGGATTCTCCAAAGAGACACAGTACCAAAGGAGTCCAGTCTTCGTCTCAGGTCACTGGAAAGCGTCCATGTCTCGCCAACCATATATCAACACAGGAAGCACCAGGACTCTAAAGACTTGGACCTTTGTCCTTTTGTATAGTGTGGACGCTAGGGGCGCTATTGCCCCGTGAAACCCACCAGACAGACGTCCAAGACACACGTGTAAAAGCACCAAGAAGAATCTTTTAATATTTTCTTAAGAAAAGTGCACAAAGCACCGCACACACCACAATTCACCATCAATACAATAATAAACAATAATCCTCCACTCCCAGCAGCTTCGTCACCCAACCTCCCAACTCTGGCTCTCCTGCTGGGTTTTCACCAGTCCTTTAAATAGTCCATGACCCGGGAGTGCTCCTTCTCTTTTTCCGGGTCAAATGCCACATCCTCAGTCCTCAAGTAGCCCGGAAGTACTGCGGGTTCCGTCCTCGTGACTCTGAAGTACTTCCAGGTTGTAGTAACAGTAGGAGTCCCCAGGTTCTTTGTGAGCTCCCCCTGGCTGGACCCACGGCACCCAACAGGGCTGAGGAAACCGACTCCATGTCCCAGGATGCCCTGAGGGAATCCGGGGAACTGGTGCCATCCAGGGCAGCTGCCACCTAGCGTCCCTGGGGAGGAGACAGTACCCTGAAAAGGCTGCCTTCCTCCATTCTTCTCTTTCAGGGACGTCCTGGCCGGATTGAGCTGCCGGCCGTCTATCACAATAGACATTGGGAGTGCCACACACCCCCTCCCATGACCCCATGCCCCCCCATGCTCTCCCAATCCATCGACTGACTACATAGGAAGAGCCACCAGAGACATGACTGTCACTGCCGAGGTAAGTAAACCTCTCGACAAGGTCGACACTCTCTCCGCAGACAGACACACTGCTGATGGCTGTGCCCAAGAGGTCAATAAAGGCCTGTATCTTGATTTTTATCCAGGACATGAAGAATGAATGAATTATTATTTAACTATATATAGCTTGATCATTTAAAAAATCCATTTCTTTTTAATAAAATAATCCTAAATATTATTAAAATAATTAACTTGCATAATTAATAACTTACTATTTGTATTTTTCAAAGTTGAGCTTGCCATAAATCTGTTAAGTGGCTGTAGTCTGCCATTCATTAGTGAAGTATATCTACAAACCGCAAATACAAAATAATACAACTAAAGTAATTAAATGAAATGGCTCGTTATTTTTCTGGCATGCAGTTCTACAGGAGCCTCTGCATTTAGCTTCATTCCAAGCTTGTCTTGTTGCTACTCCATGTGGTAAAACTACGTACAGACAGTTCTGTGCTATTAATTTTTATGTGGATTTAGAATTTTTATCAGCTTCCCTTTTAATGTACTATTATGCTGTCCCTTAGAAAAGAGCACATATTAAACTTATTACCAAGACTGCATTTTGAGGTATCATTGTAATTAATTAAGTATAATTATTATTATAATTCATATAAAGAAGCTGTTATTATATTATAACTATACTATTATAATAATGTGTAGGAGTCATCATTTAGTTGTTTTGGCTGCATTTCTCTACTTTATCAAGGATGCTGTCATTTCACAGTTTCTCTGAAATGCTACGTACACATGGGTCAGAGTTTCCATAAATATTCGCATCTTCCTGTGTCAAGTTTTCTTTTATAAATCCCACCGTTTGTATGGGAAGTTGCATACACGAAATTTGAGCCTCTTTTTGTGCATACGCAAGCTTTATAAACGAGACCCCAGAAATTCACTAGTTTGCTAGAAATTCGGACTTACCCCAGGCAGCAAGACTCCAAGCTAAAGAAGCAGGCTTTCAGGCCTATACAAGCCTGAAATGTGGCACTGGCTTTAAAAGTGCCAAAATACTTTTGAATGTCCTAATTACGCAAAAATGTCCTTCAAGGGAGGGGAACACTGTAAAACCTCCAGTGTGTAAAGACAGGCCAAACGATAATCAAGATTCAACAGGTTTATTGAGAAAATAAAAGAGAAAGGCAGATAAGAAAACAGGCAAACAGTAGGAGAAAAGGATTTATCAATAAAGGCAACACAAACCTGACATACCCAAAATATGATTCAATGACAAAGAGAAGCAAAATCCACAAAAATTACAAAAAACAATAATATTCACTATAAAAATGATCCACACTCCATCCAAAAACCATTGAACCACTGAAAAATAAAGAGTGTGGGTGATCCCTCAGTTGTGACAAAATGGTGGCCCCGCCTCCTCAGGTTTCACCCACAGACCACTAAGAATGCCACATCAGAGCACAAGTAGACAATTCATAGAAATATTTAAATGACAAAACTGCCATAAAAATGTATGAAAAAAAAAATCAAAGACAACAACAAGGAGATTAAACATAAAGCAAGTAGCAAATCATGGCTGTCACACAACAAATTATGCAGTAATTTACTGTGTTAAATTTAGCCTTGAGAAAAGTTATTTCAGCTTGTATACTTTGTATATTTTCCTCTTTTACACATCCTGACACAAAGGGGCCCCCTCATCAGACCTCCACAAAGCCAGCCACAAGAAGTTATATGAAACACTGAGACAATGGTGTGTCACATTATATGACATTATAGGCAACAGATGAGTAGGCATGACACAGTAATATAATAATACTTGAAATCTGCATAAATTAGCCAGTCGACAATGAGAAAGTCTATCATGATAAGAACAAGACAACGTCTGCTCATATCAAGCAATTGGCACAACAGGCCATTGCCAAACTATACCAAAGATAACTCGTATGCTTAAATCTTCAGTGGAAGACGGAATGGTGAAATGCTACCAGTGACATCAACGGAGCAGATTACTGAGCATCAGGAGAATCAAGCATCTCAGCAAGTGCGATGGAAAAGGCTGCTTCTGCTTGTCCTCCTTGCCCGCTTCTTCCCATTGCAGATGACTATTGGTTTATTTATAACAGCATGCTGAGAAACTTGACAGCCCCAGATCCTGATAGAGATAAGGATATGCAGTATTTGCAAAGGGACGCCTGGAACCCACTGCTAACACTGCTTCCCCCGCAACCCAGGCAGTGAAAAATGAATGAAGGAGTGAATGCAGGAAATTGCCAGATTTCTCAGGACCCCACTAGTACATGTCAGGGGGTGCTGTGTTTAGGTTATGTTTTAGCCAGAATTCCATCCCTGACTTACGTTTGTACTCTTTTTCATTGTGTTTTTTGCTCATTTCTTAGTTTGGATCAATTATTAGGATTATTTCTGTTAAAATTGGGCTCTTCATTTTTCATTTATTTTTTGTGTTTAATATTTTATTGCTTTTGTAATGTTTAAAATTATTTAGGTTCCATTTCTTTAAATGTCTTGTCTTTTGTGATAAGGAACAGCCCCCAGCCTTTAAAGGCAAGCTGGGAATGTGAGTTTGAATTGCTTCAGAGTCTATTGCGAATATTGCCATTCTCTTAGTTATGCTGGTTTTGTTGATTATCTTTGCTTCCGATTTCAGTTTCGATTTCTGGATGGCGTATTTCGAGTTGCTCGCCTTACCGTTGCATTTCAGGCAACTTCTTGTTTCTTGTATTTTTTTTCTATTGTTAATAAATAATCTATTTTATAAAGACTCTTTCTTACACACTGAGAATTTGCGGTCATCCTTCCTCTTTTTTTTTTCTATAGTTTGGGATATTCCTTGAAATTTTTGAAAATTAAAAGCCTGTTCTTCAATCTGAGGCCTAGCCAGTTCTAAAGCTCCCCATTTGCCTGGGGGTCAGTCAAGATTTTGTCCTGTTTTTGAGGATCTTTTTGTAGGTTTCTCTATTTTGGCAACAGAATCTTAACAGTTAAGGGTTTTATATACATAAAGCTGTCATGCAGTTTTCAATAATCAGAACTTCAGTTCTATATATGATAAAATGAACCTGTAAAGTAGGTAAGTGAAAGAATTTATTACATTTTAACATTGATATATTGCCCACCAATTGTCAAACCCCAATGTGATTCTGAAATTCTACTATTCTGTATTTGATTTATACTATATAGATAGATACTATATTTTGTAGTTGATTTTCAGTAGTATCCTGAATCACATTAGTTATCTTAGCCCATATTTCACTTAAAGAATTTGGTCGAGTGGGGTGGTGCAAGTTTCTTGTAATGGACTCAAAGTCTACTTTGGACTGTGATGAGCAATTTTAGTTCAGCCAACCAAAAGATATGGTTTACTTTCTCTATTGAACTCATGGGTCAATTGTCCATCCATCCATCCATTATCCAACCCACTATATCCTAACTACAGGGTCACGGGGGTCCGCTGGAGCCAATCCCAGCCAACACAGGGCGCAAGGCAGGAAACAAACCCTGGGCAGGGTGCCAACCCATCGCAGGGCACACACACACACACCCACACACCCACGAGGGACAATTTAGGATCACCAATCCACCTAACCTGGATGTCTTTGGATTGTGGGAGGAAACCAGAGCACCCGGAGGAAACCCACACAGACACGGTGAGAACATGCAAACTCCACGCAGGGAGGACCCGGGAAGGGAACCCGGGTCTCCTAACTGCGAGGCAGCAGCGCTACCCACTGCGCCACCAATGCTGCCCATGGGTCAATTATGATTCTGAAAAAAGAAAAATCATCATATGAATAAATGAATTTTAAAAACTCTTCCTAATGTATTATTAAGCTACAATAAAGTAAATGAATTATGCTTCACAATGTTCTTTACAGATTAGTTTTATTATGCACACAACTGAAGTTAAGAGGTGACACATACTTCAGACTCCAACACAGGGTACCCCCAGTATGAAATGTAATTGTCTTCAGGGATCATCTGGCATCCCGTCCAGAGAGAAAGGTGTCACCTCGCCAGAAGGGGAGGCTGGAGTGTAAGGACACTGATGGATCGGCGTCCCAACCAGGTCGAGAACTGAAGGGACCAGGGTCAGTTAGCTGTCCCAGAGCCTATACTTTTTCAGTCCACTTGAAGGCAGCATTCTCGTCTCACTGCTTCCTTTTTTTCAGCCCACCAGCATGCTGGTAGGTGTAGTCTCGTCGTGCAGCCCTGTTGTGTGCCATGGGTGCTGCCAGGGAGAGCTGCAGGGAGGAGCCATTCCTGCATTATAAAAACTTCTGCCTGACCTGGAAATGATTCCTTCAGACTTTGGGAGGACACCGGAACTTCTCTGGGGATTTGATTAAAAGGGAGCTGCTCTGCCTTGCCTCAGTGGGTTAGGGTCGAGAGGCAGAGGACACCACTTGCAAGAGGAAGAGAAAAGGAAAGATTCACTGTCCATATATGCATTGTATTATACTGTATGTGGAACACGGAGGGATAAAATCCATTATAATTGAACCTGTGACTGTGCGTGTGTCAGTTGTATCTGGGGTTTGGGCCTTGGTAGTGCCCCCATCTTCTACAAATAGCCGAGTTACGAGCTATCAGGGTTGAAGAGTGGTGAGGAGTAGGGGTGTGCCACGTACGTTTCATTCTGGTCGTGAAAAATGGGTCACACCACAGATGTGAATAATCGGCAAAAAAGGGTTATTGTGTTCAGCCATGCCAAAGGGTACAATGAAGAGGAAGTTGTCAGCTTTGCAGGTGTGTCAAAGAATAACGTCCAATGGGTCTTTCAACAATGGTGTACATCGTAGTCAACCACTAATTGTCAGCAGAACTGTGGTCGAAAGATGGTGCTTGCAGATAGGGACCGTCACCGTGTGTTGGGACAGCAAACTGCTTTGCTGCTGGGCAAAAACTACCAGACAGTCAATGCAGGCCCACAACAAGTCAATTCCAAATGAACACTCATAAGGAAGCCGCCTGCCATGGATATCCGGAGCAGAGTACCACAGAAGAGGCGCGGTTTACAGGGGGCATGGAGCCAGAAACACTGAACTGTCGACACCTGGAAAGGTGTTACCTGGTCTGATGAATTGTGTTTCTGCTTGTATTCGAACGATGTGAGGTGACGGGTACATCGTAAATCACATGAACCCCACCATGAGGACTGTGTGCACAGTGCTGCCCATTCAGGAGCAGTGGCATAATAGCTAGGGGCAGGTGGAGGGGGTGGTCAACCCCGGGCGGCACATTTTTGGGGGTGGTATTAATGGTCAAAGGGCTCAATAAACTATGTGTGTAAGCAGCAGTGTTCGGAAAAATGAAAAAAGCCAAATTCTCAGATTTTTATCCACAAATGCTTCAAAACTAATTTTCAGACTGTCCTTCTGTGACGGCATCAGACACAGCAGTTGAAACTTATGAGGCAATAACAAAAATAAACATAAACATTACACCGGTAATAATTTCTAGGAAGATAAACAACTAATTTACAATTTATAATTTGTTTCGTTATCAATCCGAATGCGCTCTTGCTCTGCTGTCACAATTACACTACACTGGTTCTGGTTTTCGCAGCGTAATTATATTAAACTAATAATCAGAACACGGCTTATCAGTGCATCGTTACTATATTCTTGTCTATTTGATGCCTATTAATAATTATATGTGAAAAATTATTGCTGTTCATATATGAATAGATCTGCTCAAACTTTATCGTAATTTTTCTCTATATGTCATTTTAATAGGTTAACATATTCAGATATGTTGCAGGGCGGCACATTGAAGTACCACCCCGCCCCGAGCGGCACGAACTCGAGCTACGCCACCGTTTAGGAGGTAGCTCTCTGGTGTTCTGGGGGTGTTTCAAATAGGAGGAAATAGGTCTTGTGGCTGAGTTGACAACACACTTGAATATCCATCCATCCATTATCCAACCCGCTATATCCTAACTACAGGGTCACGGGGGTCTGCTGGAGCCAATCCCAGCCAACACAGGGCGCAAGGCAGGAAACAAACCCTGGGCAGGGCGCCAGCCCACCGCAGACACACTTGAATAACAAAGGGCTACACTGATGACCATGTGTTACATTTTGATCTTCATCTCCAGTGTAAATGGCTGCCCGCAGTCTTCCAGTCTGAGTGACTGTCATGAAGACAATTTTGAAGTATTCTCACATCTCAACTGGCCCTCAAAAATCTTCAGATTTAAATCACATGGAAAATCTGTGGGGCTGTCTGGAGCAACAAGTGAAACACTGGTGGAGTCATCTAGCTGGACTGGAAGCATGCTTTAAAATTAATGTTGCAAACTGGTGGCATCCATGCTGGACAGAAAGGTCTCACAGAGGAGTTACGCACTATTAGATAAGATTTAGTCAGGGACGACTCATTTTTTTTGTCCTGTATTTTAGGAACAATAGCTGTGATCCTGTTTAACGTGTCCTGAATTTGGTCTATTTAATGTGTTTGATTATCACTGGCATTATGTTGTTCATGAATGTTGCGTTCAACTTTGCATTTGATTTCTGAAACCAAAGACTGCTTTCACAGTGCAGCCCAATTGTTTTGTCGCTCATACTGTATGTGACACCGCGCTGGATGGGAAGCGAGCGTTTGCTTCTGTCCAGATGTTTCATTTAAACGTCATCAGTTAAGCCTGGCCATCTCTGTGCCGAGAAGTTTTTTTTTTTTTTTTTCCTTTTTTTGAAGGCTGTGGTTCTCCTGGAGCTTTCCTTTGATTTCCAAACTGGGAAATGCAGACAGGCAGAACCCATCTTGATGAAGCCAGCTGATTCCCGTTACCTCGGCCAGAAGGTAACATTCAGAGACAGAAATGTAGAAGTGTGAGATTTAAAAATAGGCCTGCAATGCAATTTCCTGACAGACTCCTCAGGTATGCTGATCTCGACTTCAGATTAGGACATTCCTGTCTCTCAGAGTCCCTGTTGATGTTTTGGCTCAATTTAAATAACTGAAATGCCTCTAAATAACAACACACAAGCGAGCACACGACCGGCTGAGTTTAAAGGGAGAGCTTAGAAGAGTTACAGCTGGTAAGGCGCAGCCTTAATGATCTCCAGCAAGGGTGTCAAACTTCTAAATGAGTATCCAGTTACTCCTGCTAAATAAACTTTCTTCTTCTTGCCCTAATTTTAATAAACTTTCTTTTTAAGGTTAACACCCATTAATTGTTTCTTTTTTCCCATAACCAGCAGTCAAACAATAAAGAGATAAAAGCGAGCCAGTCGATGGATGGCCAGCTTATCTCAGAGCCCTCCAGCTCAGGTCCTCAGGTCAGTGGCTGAGGCTTCTGATGCTTTAGATTGCAGGCGTCCAGCCACTGATCAATGAATGCCATCCACCCCATCTGTCCAATGCACTTGCATTTCTAGCCGCTGTTGTTCGCATGCCCAGCCCTTGTTCTTCCTGTTTCAGCATTCTGACAATAATTATTGACCTTCTGAAACCCCCTCGCCCCCAACCCATTTTTCTGAGGGGGGGGGGTCTAATAAATGCTTAAGCTAGTGATGCCCCTGAGGCCACCATTTTAAACCTTAATTGGAAGCCAACTCTCACTGTTAATGAAACCCGTAATTAAATTTTATGGCTTTTTTGGTTCCTCATTCTGCTATGCCAGACATTTCCAAAACTGTCGGCTTTCTTTTTCCTGGGTTGTGCCCAGGTGACTGGCTTCAGAGAAAATGCCCAAGTGGCTGGTTGGCTTGATGACTTCCAGTAGAACATCACTCAGATATTACAAAAAGTATTCGCCCCTTGGAAGTTTCACAGAGTGTCACAGTGGTAGCACTGCTGCCTCACAACAAGGAGCCAGCGGGGTTCACGTCCTGCGTCCTCCCAGAGTGGCCCTGTCTGTGTGGGGTTCCTTCCGGGTGCTCCGTTTTCCTGCCACAGTGAATTGGAGTTGCTGACTTGGCCATTAAGGTGTGTTTGTGTGTTTTTGGTGAGTGTGTGTTGACCCTGCAACAGACTGGCGCTGTGTTCAAGGGCTGTTCCTGCCTTGTGCCTTATGACTGCTGGGATAGGCTCCAGCTTCCCCGTGACCCTACTCGGGATAAAGACGGTTTAGAAGATAGAAGGCTCACATTGAATCACAGTGGATTTCATTTGGAATTTTTTGACACTGATCAACAGGAAAAGACTCTTGAATGTCAAAATGAAGCAGCTCTCGGCAAAGTGGTCTAAATGAATTAGAATTGTTAATACAAAGGAAGGAATAGTCAGAAAAAACAATATATTTAAACAGAAAAAGTGATACTCGCAAAAAGTAAGACTGCGTATTCCTGCCTATGGCTGCAATATAAAGCCCTAAGGAGGACTCAGCAGCTATGACGTCAGGGTGGCCCCGCCTCTTGGCGAGCCACCCACAAAGAACAAGGAACACAGACGCATTTTAAAGGACCGTGTTATGAGCTAGAGAGGTCCTAAGCATACAATGCCAACTAGAGGGGGAAATCTTACCAAACCCTGGCTAGTAGTTAAGAGGGCTAAAATAAAATAAAAAGATTTGTTTCACAAACCGCTTTGTAAAACAGTGAAGCTCAGAGGAAGACAAAAGACAGCACAGTAGATGCCTGAACAGGCAAACAAATCCCAAACACAAATCCAAAGAGTAGTCGAAAACAAAGCGCACAGGATGAAAAAAATCTAGAAAAACCACAAAAGCACAGAAAAAAAACACAACAGAAGCTCACCATACCCTGAGCATATTCGCAATGAACCACAAGGGACTGTGGGTTTTCCTCAGCCTTTAGGCCGATGATGAAGCTCTGGTATGTAATAAGGAATGATTCAAAAAAACTGGGACAGTATGTGTATCCAGCAGAGGGCGCTGGCTCCCTTGTTGGAATAAGTTCTTTTGTAATTGCGGCATGTTACATAACCCGAAACTATATACAGTAGATATAATATAAAAAGGTGATAGCCTCCCTTAGTGATACGGCAGGTAGAAATAACCTAGCTTTCTTTAATTACAGATTACGCGACATAACAGACGAAGAAGGCCATGACAAGACCTTCGGGTGTTGGGGACCGATGTATAGAGTCTGCCATTTTTGTCACTGCATTGGAAGGATTTTCTGGATTGGATGACGTTATCTCCCATTCGTCTGTCGGCTTCAAAGGAGTGCCGGGCAATGTTCCAAGGCTTTATACCGTTTCTTCATGTGCAGGCCCCGACTTAGGTGAATAATACAATTCCAAAAGGCAAAGAGAGGATACAATTTCATGCTGACTCTGACAGATGAATAATAGTGCACATTGCCCGTTTCGCAGTTGTCCCTATCTTGTCTTCTAATGCTTGCCTAGCAGTTCTAAATGATGAGCCTAAATCTGGCTTTGTATTAGCTGTGCATGTGAGTAGAAAGAAAAGTAGATTGATAAAATATTTGTACAGATCACAGTGACATATTAAACATACAGTGGTGTGAAAAACTATTTGCCCCCTTCCTGATTTCTTATTC
>JANRMT010062814.1:38662901-38709356 GCA_026402145.1 Polypterus bichir lapradei
AACACATTGAATGAGGAGGTGTGTCCAAACTTTTGGCCTGTACTGTATATAGATATATGTATGTAAAAGGGTAATAAGTAGAATCTCAGCCAGGCCATCATGTTTACTTGCAAAGTAACTGAAAGTTTGTAGCATTCAAGTAATGAACGGATAGATAGTGGCCCAAAATAAAAAATATTGCTTATAGCAAAAAGGAGGGATCTAACTTGGAGCTTCATTTTACAGAGAGTTTGGGTCAGAAGTGAGACGCCACCTACTGGACACTGCTGGTTTTATATGCTCCAGATCAGAAAGGGTGTGGCTTGAGTAGACAATGGGGTGTGGTCTGTCGGTATGCTGGGGCATCTTCTCAGAACTGTGGAGGAATAATACAAACAGGAAGCAACAGTGTCCCTCTTGCACCAGGGTGGTGCTGC
Organism: Polypterus bichir lapradei; assembly: GCA_026402145.1. Classification (NCBI taxonomy): domain Eukaryota; kingdom Metazoa; phylum Chordata; class Cladistia; order Polypteriformes; family Polypteridae; genus Polypterus; species Polypterus bichir. The sequence continues at coordinate 38,663,318 of JANRMT010062814.1, forward strand.
CTACATGTACAAAGTCAGCAAGGAGGTCATGCATGAGTGACACTATATACTATATATATATATTTGAAATAGAAAATTTTTGTTTCCCATCCCTTCCCACTGCATAGTGAGCAGAACAGCACTTTATTGTTGTGTTGTGTTTTACAGAGCTTCATGTGCTCGCATAGAATTTTTTTATAGTAAATCTTATTTTTAATAAAAAAATGATGTGGCCCTTTTTGTATTTTTTTATTTAGTCCAGGTTTAGGATGGGATTTCCCCCTCTAGTAAAGATTTTTACTAGACTTTAGGACTTTCAGTCACAAAAAGAAGTAGATACTGGTTTTCCAATAAGACAAAATCTATGACAACACTCTTTTTACACCCACGAAAGCAAAAGCAAATGATAAAATGTTTCAGTAAAGATCAGTGATCACCAGCACTAAAGAAGTCATGTGGGATTTCAGCAAACACAGAGAGAGGCTCATATCCTGGCTAGTATCAATGGTACATGAGTCAGCTGCTTTAGATTTATGAGGTTACAGACAACAATCAAAAAGATTGACAACAGTGCTCAACAAGACTGAAGCCATCCCGGAAACACACACACACCAAAAGTGCCCCCACTTCTCAGGCGTCTTAACAAAAGCAGGATGAGTAAGCAGACACTTTGAATTATTATCACTGCATTACAGAAAGAGATCTGACATCCTCACAAGAAAAGAAAGGCTGTGATATCTACCAAACATTCATCAGTTAAGGGATCTCCACAGAAATGCTGCTGTGATAAAGCCTACAGAGCACATTAATGAATACCAAACACCGCCCCCTAAAAACCACTAAATGTCACCACAATTCAGACCTTTATCTTCAGGACTGGAGAATTTTACGCAAAGCTTGCCAGTGCCACACAATGAATAACCAAGAATATCCTAATTGATGGAGTGCTGTTCATTTTCACTGATACAACTATAAAGCATTAAATGGCCAAGGTCCGGCTTACTTGTCTGAACTTATCATGACTTACAAACCAGAGCACACATTAAGATCTCTAGATGCCGGTCTGCTTATGATTCCATGGATTAATAAAATAACAGTGGGAGGTCGAGCTTTTAGTTACAGGGCCCCTAAACTGTGGAATGGTCTGCCTGCTACTATAAGAGATGCCCCTTCGGTCTCAGCTTTTAAATCCCGGCTGAAGACTTACTACTTCAGTTTAGCATATCCTGACTAGAGCTGCTGATTAACTATACAGACTGCATCTCTGTTGTCAGTCATTAGCACTAAAACATAAGTAACATGATAGTTATAATTGAATACTAACCCTCACCTATTCTGTTTCTCTTCTCGGTACTCAAATGTGGCAATTGGTGCCACGGCCCACCTGCCAAGTTGTTGTGCCTGCCTATGGTAAAGTCATCCCTGATGGAGGATCGCTGGAATCATGGGAAAGAGGGGTCCTTTCATCGGATTGGCTGGCCCAGCACTGTTTCAGCTGTGGAATGGCCAAATGGGGGAGGCAGCTTGATGGATGAGGTCTCCAGGACTCTAAAAATATCCAAATCATATTATGTTATGTCATCCATTGTTAAATTCTGCTATGTACTTTATACTTTTATACTGTATTGAGGATTTGTTCTATGTATTGTATTGTATTGTATTGACCCCCTTCTTTTTGACACCCACTGCACGCCCAACCTACCTGGAAAGGGGTCTCTCTTTGAACTGCCTTTCCCGAGGTTTCTTCCATTTTTTTCCTACAAGGTTTTTTTGGGAGTTTTTCCTTATCCTCTTAGAGAGTCAAGGCTGGGGGGCTGTCAAGAGGCAGGGCCTGTTAAAGCCCATTGCGGCACTTCTAGTGTGATTTTGGGCTATACAAAGATAAATTGTATTGTATGTATTGTACTCTCATACCTCATGTGGTTGTATGTGATTTATTTTGTTTTCCATCCAGAACGTTAAAAAAGTATATTTCAGAATTTGGGACACTAAGAGGCAAATATCAGATGTTTGGGGATGAACTAGTCATTTTCGCCTCATCAAATGGTGAACAGTTTGCATCTGATGTGGTTGAGATGAGAATGATCTCCTCCCAATATGAGGCCAGGGTCCTCTTCTATTAAACTGGCTTGTTCCTTGAACAGCTGTGCCATATGGACGAGATCAATTACAGTAATCCCTCCTCCATCGCGGGGGTTGCGTTCCAGACCCCCCCGCGATAGGTGAAAATCCGCGAAGTAGAAACCATATGTTTGTATGGTTATTTTTATATATTTTAAGCCCTTATAAACTCTCCCGCACTGTTTATAAATATTCCCCGCAGCGTTATACAGCATAATCCCTTTGTATTCTCTTAGATATTAGGTAAGATTCATTGAAATTATGTATATAAACACACACTGTTTATATACAGTAAAACCTAAATATTATTTTAAAGATATTGAGTGTCTCCGATATCACATATGTTACAGCCATTACGATAGACAGGTCACCAGCAATAAATACGTACATTGCAAGAAAAATAGTATACAGTAAATGTATTAATTATTTATGGTTACTCACCAACAATGACACGATGACTTGTCCGATAACAATGAGTTTAATTTTACTGCACAACAAAGGAGAGCGTTACAGCCCTTGTAAAGGAGCCACTTCAGGCGATTGTGTAGCACTGCCGTTGTTCTTCTTCTGGCAGTCTTCAATCCAAATCCCTAAAGCAGATTCCATCCAGACTACTGCCTTATTACATCCACTTACAACTCGTTTTGCACCCTGGTTAAAAGGACGCTGCAGCCGTAGATCTTATATTCCTTTCCTACTTTTTAAATAAAAAGAATCGTAGCCTTCAACAAATCCAAAACGTTTACCTTTTCGGCAATCGTTAACATCTTCTTCTTGCGCTTGGGCACGGCACCTGAAGCAGTAGCAGATTGTTTTGGAGCCATAATGAAGGGCTTGACTATGCACAAAGATAAACACTAAAGAGCACAACTCTTTACACAGCGAAGCACGTTGATGCTGAATGAGCGAGATGAGACTTCCTGGTTAACACTGCATAGCTCCTGCGTGTTCTGATTGGTTAGCTTCTCAGTCAGGAGAACTTAACTGCGTGCTCTGATTGGTTAGCTTCTCAGCCATCCGCCAATAGCGTCCCTTGTATGAAATCAACTGGGCAAACCAACTGAGGAAGCATATACAGGAAGTAAAAAGACACATTGTCCGCAGAACCCGCGAAGCAGTGAAAAATCCGCATTATATATTTAGTTATGCTTTCATATAAAATCCGCGATAGAGTGAAGCCGCGAAAGTCGAAGCGCGATATAGCGAGGGATTACTGTACACTCGACCAGAAATAGTTTCAAAAGTTTTGCTTTGTGAAATATTTTTGGTGATTTTGATCGACAACTTAAATCTGAAAACAAATATAGTTTTAAATTGACTGTATCACGTAGAAATTTAGATAAGCATGAAATTAACTTTGCTTGACTTTAATGTGTTTAACCACTTAATGATCCTAAAACAATGCATTGGTTCCACTGCTGATTGTCACTCGTACACTGAAATGCTTCTCATTTTGATGTGTCCTCCAACAGTCAGCTAGCATTGACGGACTCCACTTGTCCTGATCATTTGCAATGTCCTAGTGAAACCTTTTTGCCATGTCTGTCACTAACTGCACCAAAGGAAGAAGACCAGCTATGAATACAGGAAACAAATCTTTAGCAACATGTTGCACTTCATGTTTTGTAAGACTGAAGCATGTTGTCGACAAGCTGGATGTAATTTGATGCTCTGTAGTTGCTAAGAAGATGCTCAGTAACATCTTTATTCGATTTCCTTCAGCCCCACTAGCAGATCTTCAAGCTCTTTGTCATTGATGAGGTGTCTGATTTGTGGACCAATAAAAATCCTTTCATTAATCTTGGCATCTGTTATTTGTGGAAATATTGAAATATTTGTCAAATATTCAAATCCTTCACCTTTCTTCTTCATTGTTTTTGTGAAATTTTTCATCAGTTCAAATTTCACATGAAGAGGAGGCAAAATCTCTCTGTTGGTTCAACAGCTGGTTTAAGTGCCGCACTTTTCTGCCCAGAATCAACTGCTTACAGAGACTCTTTGGCATAACGGCCCCATTTGCAAATAAAACAGCAGTGCCTGGTGTATCTGAGATGAATTCCTAGCGGCAGGACAATTACTTTTAGATCACCACAGGTGTTCCAGTTGTAGTTCTTGCAATGTATATTTACACTTATAACATGAGAGAAAAATCACAAAAATAAGTAATTGCAATAAAATGGTATGTGATATGAAAACCTAAAGGGGGCTTCTATGATTAGCAGGCCAAAATCTGTAAAACACATGCAAATGTATTCAGAAAGCAAAAGTTTTGTTGTCCAGTGTTATCTCACAGTCTTGTACATGACTGAGAGAAAGGGAGGCCACGAGATTGAGCAGTGAGTCAGTGTGGTGGCACCAATATTGTGGACATTATACCAGACTATGGCAGAGAAGCAGGAGGATAATGCTCTCGATTTACTGTTCAGTCTACATTTCATCCTCACTTATGGTCACAAGCTGTGGGTAGTGACCAAAAGAATGACATTACCAGGACAAGTAGCATAATAAGGTTTGTTCTTTAGGCTCTCTTTGAAAGGATGAAGAGCAGGAGAACCTCAGAGTGGAGTCACTGCTTCTCCAGAACAAGAGGAGCCAGCTGAGGGGGTTCAGCTGTGGACTCAGGATGTCCCCTGGGTGTACACGACAGGATGAATAGACAGAAACAGAGTGTGTAGCTGCTCCTGAAAGTTTCCTCCTGGTACAGAAGAGACCACGCTCCGTCTGATGTTTGAAGAGTATTTATTTGCTCTCTTTCTCTCTCTCTTTTTACAGCTCTCAAACACCGTGAAAAACTAAAATAAAATAAAGCCAGTAAATTAAACAATAAATGAATTACACAGGTGTAGGGATATCAAAATTAAAACATACCGTGTGTGCCTTCTGACCAGAAATTCAGGAGTCTTTATTACAGTCTCTCTGATACTTCACTTCTGACTATCGTATTGAAACTAAAACCTTTCTTCAGCTCAGCGTCCATTAAGTGTGTCACTATGTGCATTTCCACTCCACCAATGAACCTTATCATGTGACCACAGCACCCTTCCGTCCAGACCAACTTTGTAAACTTATGTACAAATACATTGAGATCATAAAATAAATAAAATCACAATTAGAAAGGAAAACATTATCAACAATAAGATTGCACCACAACTGTTATGAAATACAATAGAATTTACAAAATATATTTGGCTTTGCCCCCTGCTTGCTTTGCTCGCCAACCCTCATTTTTGTTTTTCCAGATGCACACTTTTAAGATTTTTTTTCCTTTGAATTGTTGCTATTTCATTAGTTTCACTTTTATTTCAGAACTTCTGTAAAAACAATATTTGGAATCTTTCGAGTCCCAACGTGCTGAATCTTTTAAATGAGGTCTGTGAGACTTGTGTTTAATGACTTTGTACCATAATTCAGGATAGGTTTCTTTGTTTGGAATTTCAACACAGACAAAGCGATCTACATTATCAGCAGTTAATCATTATTTTTGCAAAGTAACCAATAAATGAATGTGAGGTAAACCCCGTATTGAAATTCTCTTGACTTAAACTTCAAAGCCTTACAATATTTATATACTTCTGACATATCACCTGTGTCCATATATTTGATCTCTATTCGCCTTTTCGTTATTTCTCCGAGTAATAATTTCTCTTTTCTTTCGCTAATGTGATGTTTACATTCTTTGTTTTGTCACTGTCATTTTTTTCTGCTTTCATATTCTGTATTTTGCTCTGCATGTGTTTCGTGCCTATGTTTTTTGTTTGAGTCTTTTAAATTCCAGTTTTTATTAACCTGATGTGCATGTGTTTGGCCCCCTTGTTTTTTAACCTTTTTATGACGTTTTACTTTGTTTTCTACTCTGTCTTTTATTTCTGACCTCGCTTTATTCTGCTTTTTTTTAATGACACCTGGTCCGTGGTGATTATTTTCTCTTTTTCCAGTAATAATTTCCATTTGTTTGCGCTACTGCGATCTTTACTTTCTTTTTTTTATACTTTCTAATTTTCCTATATTCATATTCTTTAACTTTCTCCACATGTGTTTTTTTTGAGTCTTTCGAATTCCACTGCTTTCATAATCTCTAACCTGCTCTCCATGTGTATAGCGCCAATGCCCGGATTGGATGTGCTTTATTTTCAGTTCAACTTGTTCCGGGCTGATAATTACTTTCCTTATTTTCTGAATTTGCACCTAGATTATTCTTTTTCTTTTTTGTCTCTCCAACGCTTTTGAGTCTCTTTTCTTCTCGCTGCTTTCTTCTTTTCATAGTCGTCGACGTTTCATTTATAATGTATTGTCGTTATATGCTTTATATGCGGTGAGACCCTGGATCTGTGTGTGCACAAAGCCTTAGTTTACACGACTGAGTGTGTTGCTGCCCATGCTCTTATTTGGTAGGACGTGTCTTGCAAGAATCTCATGTCCTACGTCACCGCAAGACGGTCCTGGGTTAATCTCTTGGCACAATGTCTCATGTTTAAGGTCCCCGCGAGACGCTCCGTGGCTATTCTCTTTAGTCTCGCGGGTCTTTTAAGTGTCTTCCGTGATCTTATAAGATCATGTCTCGTCACCCTACTGTTTCTCTCCAGGATTTTTTTTTATAATAGAGAGATATATATACACACACATATTCTGCGACAGCTACAGAGTGCATTTTTATTGATTTATTCTTTAGTATTTAAAGAGTAAAGTATCAGTAGTTCAAATATGCTCCTAACATATGGCAAGTAAATAATTAAATACGAACAAGAATAGATAGTCCAAAAATAAAGAAACTAAAAGTGTATCATCAGGGAAGATTTTAAAATTATGACAGGTGAAGACTCACAGATAAAATTTTTCCAACATTTCTGAAGCCAAAGAGTGGCTTCAGCGTAACAAGAAGAACAAACAGCATGTCAGGATTTAAAGTATTTAGATGGGTTATGTGGTTCTGGAGTGTCTGACTTTAAAGTTTATTATGCTAATAACAGAGATTTGAGAAGGATTTAATATCAAATTCAAGGTTTTTGTCACTTATGCATGGTGCAATGACATTCTTCTCACGTAGCTGAAGTAGAAAATTTAGAAAAGTTTCTGGATGACATATTGAGGCACACAGTTTTTAGCTTAACAGACCAGCTTGATGGACTAAATGGTCTCGTCACCTTTGTCAGACCTGCTACTGTATATTTGAACTTTGAGATGGAGAATCGACCTTGTCCCCTTACCTAGCTAAAATGGGGGGGGGGGGGTCAGTAAGGGAGCTGCAATAACCCACAGTGCCAGTAGGTGGACATGGAGAGACATTGTGGCGGCAGGTTCACCACAATTGGCTTCCTAGCAGCCATGTAAGAACGTGTTAGCTGGGGAAGCAACCCATCTGGGGTGGTTGGTAGTCCCTTACCTGGTCAGGAGGCCAGAAATACAGGACAGTGGGAAACTGCCTGCTATGTGTAAATTATTCCCCCATACACTGGATGGCAGCATCACTTCTGTCTGGCCCTGGTATAGATACTGCAGGGCTACACAGGAGTTACGGTCCCATACGGCTTCCCTGTCAGGTTGCGTGGTGGCTGCCAGGAGGAGCTGTCTGGAATTAACTGCTGAGTGAGCAGCGTGGTCCTGCCTAACCTGGAAGTGCTTCCTGGCAGCAATAGACCGAGTACTGAAAGTACTATGGCAGTGAAAAGACAGAGCCCTCCACTTGTACCGGCGAGTCAGAGTCGGGAGTGGAGAAGGGCAACAATTGCATGGGAGGAGTGGAGGATTAAGGAGTAGAAGGAGAATGAAGCTAAAGGAAAGGATTCGTTTGTGTTGAGCAATTAGAAAAGAGACCTCTGGGGAGGTACTTTGTTAAATAAAAACATTAACTTCTAGCCTGGGACTTGGGACTCAGTGGCAGCCCCTATAGGCCAAAACTTGCATAGGTCCCAACAACAGGCCAAAAAAAAATAGCATGTATTACATTAATGCGACATATCCAGTATATTGTACAGTACATAGCTTATACTGTATTGTCAGGTGTGGGCGCCTAAGGAGCGTCTTATGGGCTCAAATCAGGCAGGAATAACAGGGAGCTACTAACCTTTCCTTCTGTGCTTAAACTGGGCCAAGAAAGCCGGGACAACCAGTGATGTCCATCCACTGTGTAAAAATATCTGAGCAAACCGGGAGCTGCCGTTCATCAAGGAACCTGCCGAAAAAAATTGACAGATCAATGCCTTTGGAAGTAATTATGCTGCAGATGATAAAGTCAAGGTTTTGACCTTATGCTTTTGTTATTTACTTTACTTTCCAACCTGACACAGACCCCAAGACTTTATTTGCATCACCCCTTTATTTGTTTTACAATATATAGAAGAAACATTTGTCAAACAGAAAGCAAGTAAACTGAGGTTACTTGAGGGTTTTCTGGTTGTTGTATCGGGTCCAACGTGAGACTAACATCGGCCACATTAACCTACCGGCCTGCCAAGACAACAGACATTGAAGCCCTGCAGTCCCATATCGGCCCAGTTATAATTCTGATACTTATCAAAAAATACCCTAAGTATATATTTATTTGTAACTTAGAGATGAACAACTATTTGAATAAGCATGGGAAATCCTTATATATATCTTAAGTTGCTTCTTTCCCCACAATTTAAGAGGTTATTATTCTTATTAATACGATTGCTAACATCTGTTTTTGTATCCTTGCAGTTTCACCCATGCTGTTCAGTTAGCAGTCAGACTCCCTGACTACTCGTTTTGTTTGGTTAGAGGTATGCAGTAGCCATCTTGTTCAAAGAGGCCACTTTGAGTGTGTTAGCTTTTATATTAATACTAGCTGTGTAAGCCCATGCTGTAAAAAGCCCAGGGTCCTAGAAACTATTGAAATCTTCAGAAAAAAACCTGAAATTTAGAGATGTCAGGTAATTGAAAGGATCTACTCTGGGCGTCTCTCTCCTAGGAGGATTCGTGTTGCCGATGTGCTCACATCGCTTGTGTTATTAGTGGCTAAGTGAGTTTTCCGTATCCTCGGAGGTGGAGTTCTTACCCCGACTCCACCACACACTTCCATGCGTAAACGCTTATATATAAGACTATCTAGCTACATTACCTATGAAAGAAAAAGAAAGAAAAAAATGCACATTTTATATTATTATTTCTGGGCAGCACGGTGGCGCTACTGCCTCGCAGTTAGGGGACCCGGGTTCGCTTCCCAGGTTCTCCCTGCATGGAGTTTGCATGTTCTCCCCGTGTCTACGTGGGTTTCCTCCCACAGTCCAAAGACATGCAGTTTAGGTGCATTGGTAACTCTAAATTGTGCTTTGTGTGTGTGTGTGTGCCCTGTGGTGGGATGGCGCCCTGTCTGGCGTTTGTTTCCTGCCTTGCGCCCTGTGTTGGCTGGGATTGGCTCCAGCAGACCCCTGTGACCCTGTAGTTAGGATATAGCGAGTTGGATAACGGATGGATTATTATATCTGATACCGCTTGCCTGAACCCTCAGTGTTTGTCATACACCTTTCTTCGATATCCTTGTGTGTCTCAACCTCTCCTGCCTGGAGCTTCCTCTCTCCATTTTGTCTGCTTCTCAGACTCTTGTCATTTCGAGGCGCATTTCTCAATTCCTGCCTGCTTTTTGACTGCCACCAGTGGTAGACGGTTCCCCATGAGCCACTGTGAAAGCATCATTCCTATTCTTGCAGATACTTCTGTTGTTTGAAGGCGACTCTCAGCATTCCTCCTACATCTTTCGTCAGTATCCTTGTGTGTCAACCTCTCTTGCCTGTGTCGATCGCATATGACTGAGCAACCAAAGTGAAACTGACCAATAAGACCAAAGCCAAACTGAGCAATCGGACTTCCTGAAGGGACTGAACAAACACACACACACACACACACGCACGCACACACACACACACACACAAAGAGTACCATTTTATTATATACAGGTAGTAGATGTTGTCTTGTCTTACAGAAGGATATCAATGCAGCTGGTCACACAAAGAGGTGGTGTGGTGGTGCAGAGTTTAGCTGCATCACAGCAACAAATTCCTGGGTTTGAATCCTGAATTGTTCTCACCATGTCCATGTGGGTTTTCTTCTCACATTGCAGATGCATGCATGTTAAGTTGATTAGTAACTGTAAACTGCTCCATGTCACTGAATGTGGGGTTGGACTGGCACCCTGGTGACTGACACTTTGGTCTCCTGTCTAATGCCTGATGCTACCTGGCATAGACTACAGCATTGAGACAGAATTGAACTAAGCAGGCTTAGACAGCAGGCTATAGAAGATTTTAGTGAAGTCTCAATTACATTCTTCATGCACTTCCTTCACAGAGTCACCCCACCCAGAGCTACGACTTCATTTTTGTATTTTTGTTAAGCTTTTGGAATCATTATTTCTGACTTCAAAACAGGCGTCAAAACCATCATTCTAAAACATCCTGAAGTAGCAGCTTAAAAAAACGAAAAGAGAATTTCTTGGCTATAATTTTTGTCCATAAAAGGTAAACCAATTACGGGAGCTCTGAAGGAAAGCTGCCAGCACGACTGCTGCTCATTATTCACATTTTTAGCTCAGAAGGTCAAGAAAAGCCATCTTAAAATGATTAGACGCAAGATGGAGGTAAAATTCCCAGAACTAAAATTACCACATGCTGCAGAATAATAAGGGGCATCAAGTGGCAGTGCCAACTGCATGCTAAATGTTGCTGCAGGAGTAACAATCATATTAATAATAATCATAAAGAGTTTAACCTATATGGATATTTTCATAAAAAAGTAAATCAAAGAGATTACTACAGAAAAAATTAAAATGTACACAAGCATAGAAAAAAGAAATAAGAGAAATATAAATATACAGCTGCGGTGGGCTGGCGCCCTGCCCGGGATTTGTTTCCTGCCTTGAGCCCTGTGTTGTCTGGGATTGGCTCCAGCAGACCCCCGTGACCCTGTAGTTAGGTTATAGCGGGTTGGATAATGGATGGATGGGTAGATAAATAAACAGAATAGGCCTGCAGACTATACTGGAGAAGCAAGTAAATTATAACAAATAAATCAATAAAAAGATTTGATCTTCAGGTTCATTAGAAGTGGAGCAGGTCACTGAGGCAGAAGGGACCTAAATAATGAAAGACCAATTTATAGTGCTTAGTCCAGCTTAGGGACACCAGACATCACAGCGGGGTGAGAAACAACCATTGAGTGGGCACCAGTGCATCGGAGGACACGCTCATGCACACATACCATCAGTATGACATGTCATCTTACTGAACCTGCTCATCCTTACACAACGGGAAACCAAAGAGTAAAGGCAAAGGCAATTTGAAAATAATGTGGTCGCCAAAACGGACAGAAGCTGCTGCAATACAACTCGATCACGAAGGCTTATGGGTAGTTCACACACTAACAGTGCAGCACTCTGACATTAGTCTAGTTGAAGTCAAGGTCAAATGTACATGGACACTCCACTGCTGGACTGCACCCTTACTGAACAATGTGCTATAGTTAGGTTTCCTTGGGCAGGGGGACTGCAGGAGGAGCTGATCAGGCCCCAAGTTGTATCCTAGCAGCATCACTCCATGGGTCATTCCTCCTCTGATGCCCCTGCGATGCCAAGCAGAGTTTAATTTTTGCAGAGCAAGCAGCCAACAAATCCTTTGCAGCGACTTTGATAAAGTCACATTGCACTCTCCCTCCTTTCCTTTGGCATTCTTACACCAGCTCCTCAAACTTGCTCCTTTACCTTTCATTGGCTTCCTCAGTCATGTCTTTCCAAAGTACTTTTAGTTCCTTTATGAAAACCTGGTGTGAAGCCTCTGACAGTAGGACCATGTCCAGCCTCTGTACTTTGTCACTATGGAACTGCCACCCCAGGCTGACTTGGACCTGCGTATCTGAAGTTGTCGTGACCAAGCCTCCTGGTGTTCACTCCTGTGGCTGCGGATGTTCTTCTGCTCTAATGAAGGCACCTAATAGCTGGCCTGGACGATGGCTTTTGCTGCTATTGATAGCTGTGTTATTCTGGCATTATAGCTGTGTAGTTCCTTTCATAATTTAAAAAAAAAAACTCCAATCATGTTACCTCTTAATCTCCTTTTGCTTAAACTAAAAAGGCTCAACTCTTTAAGTCTTGAAGCCCTGGACTTCTTCTAGTGCTGCTATGTCCCTTTTATAGCCTGGAGACCCAAAACTGCACACAGTACTCCAGATGAGGCCTCACCAGTGTGTTATAAAGCTTGAGCAGAACCTCCTTGGACTTGTACTCCACACATCAGGGCGCTATATAATCTAACACTCTGTTAGCCTTCTTAATGGCTTCTGAACACTGTTAGGACGTTGATAGTGTCGAGTCCACTGTGACTCCTAGGCATGGGCTCTGACAGGAGGGGAAAATGGGAAGACTTGGGGGGCTCATGGGGGGGCCAAGACAGTGTTTACAGAAATGTATTAATTTTGTAATGGTAAATGGTAAATTGTTATTAAATTTGCTGCAGAAAGTGCTTCTCATTAAATGTAAGTAATAACCATTGATAAGAGGCTGTCAACTGAATGACTTACAATCTGATTTTCATGAGGCTCTGAATTTTTCACAACAGTAACACCACCAGCCTCAGGCAAGTAGCGCAACAAGCACCATGGAAAGCAACTCTTCTATGCCCGCTATAATGGAATCATTTTTTCTTCTGTGAAGGATGACCAGTCACTGAATCTGACATTGTAATGAGAAGAATCCAATCAGGGAAGGACCAAGAAATATGTACAAACCCACCAGAGTGTGAGCTGTTTTTGCCCATCCACACCAAAACGCTCACGCTACGTTTACAAAAGTATCCGGCTTTGGAGAGAGTTTTTAAAAATCTTCATTTCTGTGGGATTAAAACACTGGGCTAGAGTGGAAAAAAAGCGAAAACGGATGCAAAACACCCCATTTTTAAACAAAAAGGTGGTAGTGTGGACAGAGATTTAGATGGAAGACAACTTGCACAGGAGTTGAAGAAAGACCATGAGTGTGTTTGAATTGATGACATTCAGTCCTGAAAAGCAGCTTACAGAGGCAAAATCTATGGATCATCTGCCCCTCTACCCAGCAACACTGGCTGTAGCATTGAGGAGCTTTTGTAAACTTAAGCTCATTACCAAGGTCCTCCATAACACTGATTGTTTCAGTGGTTCAGTGGTCTTGCTATCATTACCATCAAGCATATCTCCTATAATGATGTTACTGATGATATTGCAGCAACAAAAAACAGAAAAGTAACCTTTTAGACTTGGAGGTGTGATGTGATTGTGATGAATTTAAATGGTATATGTCCAGTGCATATAAACTTTAATTTACATCTGTAAATAATTGCATGGAATGTAAACTTTGGTGGAATACTTTTTGTTTAGTATCACTTTGCATTATTTATTATTCACCTTAATTAAACGATTACTGTGTGTTCGTCCAGCTGCTATGTCTCTGTCATTCCAACAGATGGCACAGCACAAACATTAACATTCCTTTTTACAAATGCCATACCAAATGGAATATAACAAAGGCATATGCATATCAACTGTCATTCAGACAGATGGCGCATCAAAAACATTGGTAGTAGTGCATTTTATTACTACAAATGTTTGTGATGCACCAACGTTTGGAATGACAGTTAATCATACATCCTCCGACGCACAGACGTGGACACCAGTGTTGTTTCCTGGTGTCATTAAGGTGTATCAGGTCTTACAACTGACACCGTGTGACCCGGTCAAGGCTTGTCAAGTCTCTGCCCATGTCCAAGTGTCATTTTGCGGTATCCACACGTCACCCCCTTTTTAGCCAGATCTATCTTGATGCCCTCTTTGCAGCCTCCACGCTGTTGTTGATGGCTCTTCTCTTAGATAGATAGATAGATAGATAGATAGATAGATAGATAGATAGATAGATAGATAGATAGATACTTTATACTCCACCAGTGATACCCTGCGTTCCACAGGCTTTGCTGAGGGAATGGCCTGCAAACCCTCGGAGGCCCACTTCCACCAGTATGCACCTGGTCCTCCTCCCTTTTCTACAGCAGACCTCCAGCAGTTCCTGGTATTCCTCCCTCTTCCTCTCCTGTGCTTCATCCATCCTTTCCTCCCAAGGCACAGTTACCTCCAGGAGGATGAGCTGTTTTGTGACTAAGATGACGTCAGGTCTCAGAGTGGTCTTGGTGATATGTGCTGGGATTTTCAGCAGCCTCTTTAGGTCGACTGTCATCACTCAGTCTTGAGCCGTATGGAGTAAGCCAATGAAGTTAGTTTTGGTTCTTTCCATGGGCTGTGCTTTTTATTACTACATGTATTACAATAAACATTCTAATAGATGGTGCTCTGCAAATGTTAACGCTGATTTCACAGATTTCAACCTCTCTTAGATGGACAGCATAGCTAGTAATTATAATATTTTTGAAAAATCATTTATCATTACAATTGTTAGCTTCCATTTCCCCTTTTTATATTTGTGTTTTGCATTTCAATAAATATGGTGCATATTGTACTACATTCAAGTTAACACCATCCTGTCATCTCCGGAGGTTTGGGAAGCATGGACTTGCAAAGCATTTCCTTCCCCAGGTTGATTTCAAAGGGCCATCTTGGCATAATTAATGCAAAATTCAACTAAAACTCAAAACTTGCAATTTCCAAACTCTGACTCAGAAAATACAAAAAAAAAAAAAAAAAAAGAAATCCCAAACTCATTGTGAATTTCTACTCACACTCAGACTCAGGGCTGGTTTCTCAAGTCCGAGTTTGTCCGAATTCAGATTATTACATCAATTCAAAATGGCAGAGTACACGGCAAATAGTACGTTGGTTTATTAGAAGAATTTACTTTAAATTAATGACCTTAATCCAGAATACTAAATATTGAGACAGTAAATGTATTGGACTAACCGCTGATACAGTATGCTCTACTGTTCATACATTGCACTCAATGGCTCCTTTGTGCAGTTGTTTTATGGACCACAAAGATGACGACGTGTAGTCTATTCAGGCAGTGACATGAATGTGTTCCTTGATCCAAAGTGGAGTAGTGGACCTCTGCATGCTCCTCTGCATCAGGCACCTTTCAAGCACAAATAGTACTAATTATTGCTGCCCAGAGCATAAAAATCTCTTTTTTAGATATGATAACACACCCTTTGCATCCTTCTTGCTATTCGGTTTCTTCTTCAATCCAGACTATGGAACTGTTACTTAGTGTTTGTTGTTAGTCCCACTTGGGCAGCACAAACATGCAGAGGACACCAGTGACACAAACGTGACTTCCAACTTCACAGTTGTACCATAGGATGAATGCAGCATTAACGCTGGGCACCAAATGTGCCAGGACTGCCACTGGGAATAAGCCTATCCTGCCCTCACTCCAGCCAAGTGCTTTAAATGGTGCCGTACGCAGGTAGATCCGGATGCCAGATCAGTGCAGTGCCTAGCGCTGCTGCTTTGCAGATCCAATGTCCTGTGTTCAAATCCTGTGCCCCATGTTGTTGCCTGCTTTTTCTTCCTGGTACTCTGGGCCCCTCATGGGTGAACGGACCCTGCAGTAGACCAGACTACGGTTGTTTCCAGCTGTGCCTGGTGACCTTGAACTGGATTAAGCAGATTTCAGTAACTGACATAAAAAGGGTTTTCCATGTGGTTCACAATGGCAGGCACAATGCACAATAGCCTTGCACCTGATGCTTCCGAGACCCTCTATTAGATCAAGTGGGTTTCAATAATATAGAGTCAGAAATTTCATTAACTGGATTCTGGTCATGAAATGTATTTGTGTATTAGTAGAACAATCAAAGCAATGACAAAACCTTTAAAGACAAACAAGTGACCATCAGAACAGGAATGAGATGAGAAAGAATGGGGGTGAAGGTGGTTATACAGAAAATGGGGAGCCTAATGAGGACCTCGTTGACATGGGAAGACCCAAAAGAGTCAGGACAAGGCCTGCGACACGCTGATGAGCAAATGGCATTCATCTTAGGTTGCCATTTTCATTGTGAGTATCATTAGAAGGCTCTTTACAGCCCTGAGAGTTGCCCATTAATCAGCTTTCAAGCTACTTTAAAGTCCATCCACAGTCAGCTGCCTAAACCAGGATCGAAAGAGAACCGCTATGCTTGTGAGTGACGGACAGACATGATGATGAAGATGTAAAATGACAGACAATCCCACACCTAAAGTTGCTTGGAATCACAATAACAAAACACTCTTTTTTTACTTAAAAATCTCTGTTTTTGCCTGGGAGGTTTTCTCTGGCTTGATTGGACTGAAATATGCAACACAAAAATGCATTTCAGCCATGAGTACATTTTGGCAATCCGCACAGTCTCAATAAATTACAAACAAGTCTTCTACCTCTTCAGAACCACAGATATTTGAAGGCCATTGCCAAGATCTACAAGTCTGACCTTCCAGTTTATGTTTCAGGCCTAACTGGGCTCCTGCATGCCTACCCACATAGCCACAGTCTGGACGAGGACAAGGAAAACAAGGCGCTTCGAGACCTCGGCTCCTAGTAGAAGCTGTTTAATGCCAGCGTCCCTAAGAGGAACTCACTGTCCGAGAAATGACGAGCAGACCAGTCTTCACTTCAGCAAAGAATTTAGGCTGGGCGCTATATCAATTAGCATGTGGGTGACTGGGGGCACTCTTGAGCTTCCCCAATCCATAAATAAACACCAAATGCCACAGTTGTACAAAAATCTTGACACTTTAGATAGATAGATAGATAGATAGATAGATAGATAGATAGATAGATAGATAGATACTTTATTAATCCCAAGGGGAAATTCACATAAAAAAAAAAATTCAGGGGAGAGCGCGAATGCAGTCCCCCACTACCACAAATTATGCAGTCGAGTTTCCCGCATTTGGGGAAATCGCAGGGGTCAGCAAACCCGGAGTGCAATGGATGAGTCTTGCCCTGGGAGAACCACCTTAGTGATCATGGTATCTCCCCTGCCAGGTAAGTATGAATGTTTTAGGTGCTACCAATTGCAGACTTTTATGCACCCAGGGTCTTCTTAATAACATCACAGGCCACCGGGCAAAGAAGTGCGCTGGGTCCCCTGTGTTGACAACAAAACAGAAGCACACATAGGCATCAGAAACACTGTGGGCCCCTGGCCAGTGCCCATTGTGCCCATAGGTTAAGATGGCCCTAGGTTATTGAGTGTAGATTGATGGGCAAAATGGCAAATTTAAACATTTAAAATTAAACCTACAACACAATAAAGTGTGCAGAAAGTGAGGGGGTCTGAATTATTTTTGAATCTACTGTAAGTGTGCACACTTGATGAGCCCCAATAAGGGCGAAACACGTATTGTGTACTCTTTGTATTATTTAGCAGGTACTGTATCACATATCTATGATCTGCTTCTCGCAACTGACAGGACATGGAGGATGTTTGCCAACTGGTGGACCAACCACAAGCGTTACCTGGTAGGTAACTACTGTCACACACGCGTGTTTAAGGGACAACTAAAGGGCCTGAATAGATGTAATTCCACGCCAGACCAGGGGGTGGCGAAGTGCACTGATTCTCTCTCTCAATTCCTTGCAGACCATTCTCAGGAAATCATGCCCGGCTTTGAGGCAACCAAAGACATCACTTCCGGTTCCCATCCTGATGACATCACATCCTCTGCGAGCATTTAAAAGCCACCATCTTAAGACAACAGTCAGTTCTGTTTTGGACTTGGTCGTGTGAACATGTCCGTTCTTTTTGATCAATTTTGCAGCCGGGAAATATTATACGGGTGGCTGCACCAAGACTTTCCAATGTCTCTTGGTCATTCTTATTACACCACCTAAATAATCAGATGCCATAAACTGTGGCAAGAAGCCCAGACGCATACAGCCGCCCTAACCCCGACACATACAGGCAGGACACAGGTTCAGCACGCAATGCGCACTTTTATTTACAGCTGGGGAGTTCCTTTCTCTGCTCCCCACAGCACAATACAACACAGCAAAGCACCAACACAGTCCCTTTGCCGCCCCTTCAATCCTCCACACAGGCTTTGTCCTCTCCCTCCCAACTCTAGCCATTAGATGCTGGTGACTTGCCCCTTTTCATAGGGCACCTGGGCAGGCTCCAGCTGCCCAACAAGCTTCTTCCGGCAGCACTTCCGGGTGTGAGCTTCTATGCTCATGACCCGTGGCTTTGCTGGAAACCGAGGGGAATGCCCGCTGTCAGTCCGGGGAAGAAACAGTCTTGAAAATACTCTCCCCCTTGGTCCTTCCATAATCAGGGTGTCCTGGCCGGGTAAGGGCCTTGTCTCTCTGCCACAATATATATATATATGCACACTGTTTGTTACACTACAATATTTGTTCTTATTACTGGCTACCAAGCAACCTTAACTCTTTGAGGGCTGAATATTTTTTCCAAAAAAAACTCAAAGCAATGGTGTCACACATACAGTATATCGACATAAAATGTCTGTTGTTATGTGCTGTGGCTGCTGTTGACGCATGTTCAGCATCTCTGGCAGCAGTGGCTGCACGGGGGTTTCTCGATAGTCAGCATGAATGCACTGTGAGCCAGCTGCCTGCCTGTCTTTGCACAGCAGGAGGGTGGCGGTAGTGGTCTCAGTGTGACACAATATGCTTTGTACCTCTTGTCATCATAAGTGGTGGTCCTCCCCGGTGAACACTGCTGTAGGCGCATCAGCTACATGAAAGTGTTCAGCACCACGATCAGCTGGTGACCAATCAGATGATGCTGGTACCTCACTTTCGTTTTCAATATCCACCTCCAGATCACTTGCATCAAACTCGGAGTCTGACAAGTAAGAGTCCTATTCAATGAAATTACATAAAACATCCATGGAGTATTTTGCTTTGTACATTCACTTTGGTTTCTCCCCAGATGTTAATGCCATTTTAGAGGTTGTTTGCTCTTTGACTACTCATGCACACGTTAGGAATCGCGGTTAAATCAACAAAACTATGTAACTTTCCTTCTAGCAAAGAGAGTCAAACTAAAATGTAAGGGCGAGTTTTGTCGCAGTTTACAGCTCATTACCATCCTCAACCCCTGCATTTTGACAAAAGTTGACATCAGCCCTGAAAGAGTTAACCTTTTCTAGGTAGAGAGTGTCCCTGAATCTACACTACTCTCTGGCACCAAACAGTTGATCTTCAAGAGCTCCCAAGAATGTGATATTCATGTAATACTCGTGCTATAATTAAGGGGTGGGGTGCTAAAACCAACAAGGCGCCTGGATGAGTAAGTCGGCTTAAGTTTGAAAAGAAAATACAGCTCAGCCAACGTTTAAATGTTTTAGGGGCTACAGATTTCAGATTTCAATTATGCACCCAGGCCAAAGTGACATTTTGCTCCTGCATCCTGAGGATCTTAAACGACCAACAGAGGTCCAGTTATGAGGACCTTACACAGCATGAACATGAATAAGCTCTTTAATGCCCAGCAGCATCACCTACTCTGAACTCCTCCACTTCTGTAACAACCTCATAAGATTCTCCCCAATAATTTGAACCAAACTGGAATGTTAAAATGACATACTGTACTTATACAACCCAGATCTTGTGAAGTATTGACTTACCTTTATAGTGAAGCATGGTGAGCAACAGCCATTGTGTGAGGTCTGCAATGTGGCACTTCCAAACGAAGCATGGAGCTTTAGAGACATTTGGGAACAGAGTTTGATGCTTACAAATGCAAATTGTTAGAATTTTTTAAGTGAAAAAAAAATCTTAAGGCTTTATAAAAACATTATTTAGATACAGGCATTCGGGACATCGTCTATTGCACATCGAATTGCCAGCAATGAGAAAGCGTACACAATACAGGAACAGCTCAGCTTGCCTTGTGCAATAAACATGTGCACCGAAGTTCTAGAGGAGTTAGCCACCTACAGAATAAAAACATATTCCTTCCTCTCCCCTTAGCCCTGAATAAAACAAACTTGTGAAAATCAGCCAAGCCAAGGGCACATATTTAAATAGACTAAAGAACACTAAATTAGGTTTAGATCTGAACACCCGTGTGTCGAATTATTTTTGGATGAGTACCGTGCGTTTTGCATCTATTATGTCAGTCAGTGACTCAATCAGTCAAACCCTGGTCTTCTAGCTAAGAGGCAGCAGCGCTATCACTGTGCCACCGTGTCTCCCTATCTATTATGTAGCGTATTTAAATACAGAATTTGCATTTACAGTTATTTGTTAATGTGGGCAACTCGGGGAAACAGTTGACGAGTTTACATTAAAATTACTACTACAAAAAGAGTAATCACTAACAAAGCCAGTTAAAACTGTGTGCCAAGGCCGGAAAGACAGAACAGCTGACCTAATGGATAAAAATTAAAATATAATGCTGCATTTTCAGTTAGCAGAAATTTGCCTGCTGTACAGAAAAGCAGTGAATCATTAACTTGATTTATTTTTAAATATGACACGAACTTGAATACAGTGGATTGCGTTTAGTTTTGATAATTAGAGGGGGTGGACTAGCGACCTTACTTTATCCATTAGCACGCTAGACTGGCTTATATTGGAAACCTCCATTTATTTCGATTTGAATTAAAATATGTGTTAGGCACAAAATGATGTAATTCTACTTGAAATATGACTGTTTCGTCGTTTATTAGCCGTATATAACCCTTCGCACGCATTACGACAGAGGGAATGACTGGAGCGATGAAACAGAGAAACTCCTCCCCTACTTAAAATCTGTGGCCAGGACCTCTAACTACAGCCCCCGTTTCGGTCCACTTCTGCCTTAATGAGTTAAGATTTTACGATTTCTTCTGCTTTTAAAAATATTATGTTTCAGTTTAGTTGAAAAGTGCTTATCTGATTTAGTCCGACGCTAGATCGTTCAAAATGTGTTACTTTCTTTAAATGAGACAAAACTTTAAAACGATTGAAGCAAGCATCCGAAACTCAGACATGCACGATTAATGAATTACTGAATATTTTCGTCGTACGCATCACTAATTGATCTTAATGAGGTACTCGTACTTATTAACACCCGTTTAACTCGAGCTGCTTTCTAATGGCTCTGCGATTTTTAGGGTAGTCGGCGCCAAGTCTACTTGAGTGTCTCGTTGCGCTCTTTGTTTGTTCGTATTTTCTGACTTTCTATGAATTTATTCTTTACAAAAAGAGAAAAATGGGAAAGTCGCGCCAACTGCTATGGATTAAATTATTTCTTTGCTTTCTAAACTCTGTATTTTGGGTAAGAATCCCAATGTTCAGCGAACTCCAATGCAGCGTTCACGTGCTATGGGAATTTGCCTTCTTGTGACGTCACAATTGCAAACTTTGTTGTGATCACGTGACTTTCCGCTCGGCGCTTTGTGAGATGCGAAGTCGCAGTTGATCTACTATTAAATAAGAAGTGTTTGTAGTGTGTCGTATAGTTGTAAATAGAAACTTAACACAAAATGCCTTTTTTTGTTGAAGTGGTTATCTTTTATGTTGTGTTTATTGAAGAGTTCAGTTTTGCTAATTGTTGAATAGTTCTCTTCATGTGATCCTATCTAGAGCTTCTCCTTCGTGGGACGCTTGTATTTGCGTTCGGCCCCACAGCAAGTGAACGCTGCGTTGCAGTCCGGTCTGATGCATTGTCTCATTCAGGGGCTAATTGTCTTCTTTTGGCAGATTTCGGGGATTGTGCTCATGTGCGTGGGGGGCTCTGTGCAGCTCAACTTCTACGACGTGTCTGTGGTCGTCAAAGAAATCTCCTCTGGTGCTCCTGCTGTACTCTTTGCCACAGGCATCCTCATTTTCTTCCTGTCCCTTTTTGGATGCATGGCTGTTTTGTTGGAGAGTAAAATCATGGTTCAGCTGGTAGGTATAAATGTTGACCTTGGCTTATGTTTAGAAGTGTTGTGATAAATTCCATGTTTTCTGCAGGTACGAATGTGCACAAGATCTAGTGTCTGTCAAAGTTCTAAAAACCAGTTTTGTAGATGGGCTGCTGTCCGGGGGGGGGGGGGGGTTGCATAACTCGGGAACCAGATCTGTTCGGTCTGCCAGTTTGTTGCACTTGGATTTTAAGGAAGAAAACCCAAAGGCGCAAAGTACATAATTCTGTAAATCTGCTTATTCCAATAGAGTGTTGAGTTATTAACACTTTATATTACGAAAGTGGCATATTGTTGCAGTTCTAATCACTATAGCCTTGCACATTTAAAATCGTAGGTTCAAAAATCCCATGCCTGGCTAGTGTTCTTTTTGGACTTGTGCACATTCTCCCTTTGTTTGGTTTAATCTTTTATGCACCATAAAGTGTGCACTGTATCTTAAAAGGCAACTTTGCATTGGCCCAGTACCTGCCTGTTTCCTGCCTTGCATCCAGTGCTGCCAGAATAGGCCCTTGTCCCTCCAGTGACCCTGCATTGAATTGGGACTGTTTGAGAATGCTATGTGGCAGCAAAATAAATATTTGCAAAAATAAGGCCCACAGTTGTGAATGTGCTTGCTGACCAAAATGGTCAATTTGCTGTTTTATAAATTACTATAAATTGCTTCATATATAGATGGGGGGAAAAAATTATAAAATCTAAAGCCTTGATATGCACCATCAAATCCAGAAACCAAAAAAAAAAAATATCCAGGTTTGAGTTTTAGCCAGTCTTAAACTCTCCAATAGCAAAACTGGAAAAGTTGCCAACCTCCTTATTGGACGG
This sequence comes from Polypterus bichir lapradei, assembly GCA_026402145.1. Lineage (NCBI taxonomy): Eukaryota > Metazoa > Chordata > Cladistia > Polypteriformes > Polypteridae > Polypterus > Polypterus bichir. The sequence goes on from JANRMT010062814.1 coordinate 38,686,070, forward strand.
TAACTCTATCTAAATAGCCTGGATGTGTTTACACTCATTTCAAAAATCATCTCTTACTGGAGACTCAACTGTTCATTACTGAAGAATTATAAAAAGTAATTCAGAATATTTCTTAAAACCAGGTTTTGTTCTAGCCTTTGAGTGAAGGTACCAGAAGCTTGTGAATGTTCAGATTGTGTTGGGTTCTTTTGGAGCATTTGATTAATATCAAAGATAGCTATGATATCATCTTAAGTATATGCGTTAGGTTGTTAAAATATGAGCATCTTGGCCACAGTTTAGTACTTTGTGTGGGATGACTAAGCAAACATTTCTATCACTTTGACTTGGCTTTAGTGGGTTTCATAATGGAAGGATCAAGTTTTTGAACATAACTTTTAGCAGTGTTGATTGCGAAGATTTTCTCTGAGTGTGTGTTGTACTACTTGATCGTCGGGTTTCCTCCACACTAAGAAATGACCATAAAATTAGGCTTTCAAGCAGGCTTAAAGTTTTGACTACAGCATCTCTAGAATAGCCCCTGTTTTATGGTAGTACTTGTGTTTCCATCTTGAACTAGGAATGCTATCTCATGTAATGTTATCTATGTCACTCTTGCAACACTCTATTAAGATGGCCAGTTAAGGAACAGGTTGGTCATCTATGGACAGGAAAGGTTTGGTTTATGCTTGGGTGTCTCCCATGTTGATTTTGCTTGTTCTCTCTCTTTTCATAGACTTGTTGTAGAATGATTTGGCTACTCCATCTTGGCTGAGTATTGGTATGCCTACTGGTAGACTGGCATACTGTCCAAGGTTGGTTTTGGCCTTGTGCCAGATCTCGGCTTGTATAACTGTATAAGGAGATGTAAGTAATGGAAACGCCATTAGATAATCAAATATATAAGGGAAGCTTTGGCCTCCTAATGTCCAACATTGTCCTAACTTGTTTGCAGTACCTGTACATTTCCAGACCTTGAGCACTGAAGAGGCCCAAACAAACCTACATTAGCATGGCCATCCCTTCCAAGAGATCAGATCCCTATATCTGCCATTAACTTAACCCTTTCAGTGTGACAGTCTGGTTTTCTTCACTGACATGAATTTCATTTCCTCCCCTCTGTAGGAAATCTGTTCATTTTTTTTCTTTTTATTGTTAAATGCTCTTATTAGTTCAACCATTAGGCTCAGTGGCCATCTGGTGAGGACATCTGTAAGATGAGTGGCTGCCAGTTCTGTCCACACCTGTTTCTTGGAATGACGACTGCCTTTCATCAGGTGCCAGTCCTGTTGCATAAAAAAATTACTTGGAAAGTGCCTTAGGATGGAGGACACTATATACAAAACTTTGGTTTAGGCCCCCAACAAAGTAATCCGATTTAGAAAATGGTGTTTTATTTGGACTAAAATGCTTATAAATTAAATGGCAAGGCAATTAATTACCATTCATGCCCGTCTCCTGCTTTCCTTTGGTTGGCTGTGGCGATCAGTGGTTTATTTACAGTATCACCCCAAGTTTATGGCAGCAGTGGATCCTTTTTTTTTTTTTTTTGGTAAATGCACTCTACGTTGTCTTCTGCATGCCAAACTAATGTAGTATAGGCACACTGGTAACACTAAACTGGCCTCCGATGTAAGTGTGTTTGGCTGCACATTGAAGAGCGCCTGAGATGGGTTAGCGCCTTATCCATACTGGTTTGTGCCTTGCACCCAGTCCTTCTGGAATGCCTTCTACTATGACCCTGAACAGAACAAGCAGGTTAGTACATAGATGGATGGATGGATGGATATCTTATCAAAATATAAGGAGATTTCATTTCATTCGAATGTTCATTCACTAACGGTCTATGTTGAGTCTGTATATTTTCCTCATTTTCATCCCTGCCATACCCCAGAGTGTTTAGTTTTAACTTGCACCTCCTAAGGATGCGTGTTTTATATGGTAACTCACTGAACGCAGAAGTGTGTAAGTGTGATATAGCATTTTAGTGTCCCTGGGGTAGGGTGCAGGATAGTTTCTTGGCTTAGATGGCATACTTATCGTGCATCCCTTACTTTTCTTCAGCACTCCTCCCCGTGTGTGTGTGTGTGGTGTCCCATATTGGCCAGAAGAGCCACGAGCGTTCTCTTATTCCAGGAAAAACCCTGTTTGGGTCAATGAGTGAACTTGGTCTTAGTGTCTTTTCACTTCTTTAATTTTTGAGTTTGGTTTTTATACGACTTCTTGAGTAATGTAAACAAGGAAATTACAAAGGCTGGTTATTGAACTCTGATAAATAGACGTGGGCTCACACACTGAGCCTATTTCTAAGAACACACTTCCGCCATTCCGGCTTTCGGTTGCATATTGAGGTGTTGGCCTTTATAGTATCTTATGAATTGCAAGGCATCTAATGGCAGCTATGGTGGTTTTAGTCCTGGTTGTTCACTTTTCATTGTAATCGGTTGTTTCTGTGTGGCTTTGCAAGGCCCAGCAAACCAATCCGTCATGTACGATGGTATGTTTAACCAGCCACTCAAACTGACAATTAAAAAAAAGTAAAAGCCCTGATCGAGTTATACTTCCAGTACGTACCTTTGGCTTCCCTGCCTTATTACTTCCATTATTAATGTTTTATAGCCCCTTTTTGAAGTGTCGTATAGCATATATTCAAAGTTCTGTGTATTGGTACGATACAGTTTGAGACGATAGGTATTTGAGTTGGAGAGAATGCAGGTCTTATTGAGCCAATGGTGGGATCTGAACCTGTGAGTGCGTAACTTCCTTATTGTCTCCAGTATCCCCCGTTTTATTGCTGCTTTTCTGAAGGCACATGCGTGTGGTGTTTCATTCTTCATTATACATGTAGATTGTTGTTTTACAAATCCTCATTCCCTGAACATGGTTAAATCTAGTTTAGTTTAGAGTCCTAGAGGTTGGAGCCCAATCTGACAGCATTAGGCTTATGTTAAGGAGCCATTCTGGATGGGAAGTCAGTACTTTTTGGGCACATTAATCAATCCAATCATTACCAAACTAATGTTAGGATTGCCAAATAACCTAAATTGTATGTGTTTGGGAGATAGAAGTTAAATAAAAAAAAAAAATGGAGTACCCAAAGAACAACAAATACAAATTCAGGGAGAACTACAAACTCCACAGAAACCAGGCTAGGATTTAGACCTCGTACCGGAGTTGTGAGGAAGCAGCACTGGTCACTATACTACCCTGTCACCCCTTGGCATGAACTGGGTGGTAGAAGTGCAGACTAAAATTCTTGTACTCTGCCCTTTACAGACTGTTGCTCTTAATTCATGCTGGGGCACATCTGAAGGCTAGTGAAGAGAAAATATGCTGCAGTGCATAGAAATATTGCCCGATAATTGGCAAATAAAGCACAAAGTCTGGACAGTTGTCTAGGGACCTTTTACATGTTCACTTGGTATGAAGGTGCATAGGCAGAGATACACTGTACTGACCTTTTAAAGTGAATTTGTGCTGCCAGCATGGACACTGAGATCTCCTGCAGCTCTTTATGTAGATCTGGCTTCCTCCACTCTTGTGTACTTTGGCTGTGAATGGGGCTCCATTTGTAACAAAGCTGTGTCTGCAGATAAAGTACACAGTGTAGTATGTGGTCTTTTGCCGGGTCTCTGGCTGCTGTAACATAGCTTAGTCTGGTCTGTTTCAGCAGAGCATATTTTTCAAATCTGCCACATCTTGAGGCTCTTGAGACATTTAGTGAATTAAGTTTTACGAACTAATGGAGACCAGTCCATTAAGCTCCTGTGGTTAGCATTGTGGAGCTTAATCACTAAAGAAAGGAGCTTTGCTTAACAATAGATCACCTCTAAATATACTTGAAATATGAATTTTAATGACTACAACATCCCTAGTTGTTGTTGTTTTGTAGGATTTTTTTTTTTTTTTTTGGGTAACCTTGTCTGAGAGTATTAAAACATGTATTAGTTTCTTGTGTAGCTATCTCTGCTGAATGCTAAAGGGTGCCACTTCCAAATAAGACATTCCCTGGCCCTTTTTCCTTTCTTCCTCTCCCTACTCGCATGCTCATGGTTTCAGCTCACAGATCTTGGCTTTGGATCCCTCTGAATATGTAGGCTGATGTTCATTTATTGCATTTTTCTTTAATTAGTAGTTTTGGGAACAGTTAAGTTTAATGTACTTATTTTAAACCTTTCTTTTTCCTTCTGCAGTTTACAGTTTTGATGATCATAATGTTTTTCGTGGAAATTGGCGTTGGAATCTCTGCCTATGTTTACAGAGGTCTGGTAAGTGCTGACTGGCAGTCTGTCCACTTCTCAAGAAATTAGGTTGATTTAAGGGTGGAGTGGGTGAGATCTATTGGCATCCCCTGGGTGATTTTTACCTGAGGCTTTAGAACTTTCATATCTATTGAAATAATTGAGTTGAAAGAGGCAGTAAAGGTTCACGATGAAGAGTTTAAGGCTCTGAGTTCCAATAAATTTAATTGTTCTTGGGGGATACCTGTTGGGCATCTTAATTTTTTATGGAGAAAAGTGTGTATGTATGTAGATAGATATAGATATAGATAGATATAGTGTATGTAAAATTTATATAAAAAAAAAAAAAAAAATTCACTTTATAAAATTCAGCAATTTCCGTGACAGCTGATTTGGACAAAGCGGGTTTGAAAATGAATGACTGCATTTAAATAAAAATCAGAATCTAATGCTGTACCTGTGCTAGCTGGCAGGGTCATAGCAAAGTTTGCTAGGGTTGAATGGAGCAGTTGGAGGTTTCTGCTTGGCTTGTCAGTTTTACATTTTTAAGCTTGGAATAAACTGTGCCTTCAGAAAGTATTCAGACCCCTGCACTTTTTAATTGTTTTAACTTCCAGCCTTATGCTAAAATTGTCTTCCTTAAAAGAAACATTGTCTGACCTTACTTGTGGAGTCCTTTTACTCTTCCTATTTTATTTCTACTTGCACATTTTCCTCTCTTACTTCAGCCGATGTCCACTTCTGATGGCAAAATGGATTATAAGCAGGCTTTGATGCGCTACACACTTTCAAATATTTAATGTTTAAGAGGTATGAGCAGTTTGTCATGGACTCTTCACAACCAACTAATAACAAAAGTACATCAATTAATGCAATTTACTACATCCCATGAGTTGGAATTTAGTGTCTGTGAAAGCTGTTGTATTCACCAAAAACTTCTCTAGGCCTGGGTTTTGACTACTAACATTTAAAAATGATGTACTAATACATATACTATAATCCCTTTTTTTAAATATAACTCCTTGTCAAAACAATCTGCATAAATGTAATCTCTTAAAATGAAAAATATTGCATGTTTGAAAAAAGTAAACCAAATGCCAGAATGCACCTGAATATTATACCACATGTACATTTTCTAAATTAAGATCTTGAGTGATTCCATAAAATATTTTGATCTCTGGTTATAAAAGCTTTCATCACTTTCTCCCACAGCCGCTTAATTAGGAAGGCCTCCCCATTTAGCCACATGGGTGGGGGAGCTCCAGGTAAAACAATTTCAAAAATGCATCCAAGACTCTGCTGCTTTTAAATCTTCTGTGTTCAAGTGCCATCTTGTTAAAGTGCCAAAAAGCAGCATCGCAAGTTATAGGCGTGCAAATCATGCTGTAAGTCAATGAGCATTACTATAAAGCACAAAAGACTGGTCACTTTTTATTTATTTATTTTTTTCTTTTTCTACAGTGAGTGACAAAGGTTTTAACCTTTTATACTGACTTCTAACTTGCCTTGCCTTCAGTTATAAAAGAAAATTCTTCTGTGTTTTTGTTTCTAGCAGATATTTTCTGGATGTGTTAATTGTGTTACCACAAAACGAGTGGTGGCTCTGAGGCTAAGGGTCCGTGCTGGTATCCCAAAGGTTGCCAGTTTGAATCCCTGTCACTACCAAAAGAGATCTTACTCTCCTGGGCCCTTGAGCAAGACCCTTAACCTTCAAATGCTCCAGGGGCACCGTACAATGGCTGACCCTGCGCTCTGACCCCAAGGGGTATGTGAAAACTAACAAATTCCTAATACAAGAAATTGTATAAGGTGAAATAAAGAACAAAAAAAAAGAGGAGTTTGACATTTTGATTTTTTCTGCACATGCTCCTACCCACCCAACTACTCCCGTACAAGGGGGAGTGGTACATCTATAAAATCTGTGAAGCAGAGAAAGACTAGTCATTTTTTTTTTTTTTTAACTTAAACAATCTTGGGATGAAGTTCACTTTGAGTAGCTAACTGGACCATAGTTTTGGTTCTTTGGTACTTGAAGATGTCTGATGGTCTTCCTTATATCTTGCATGATGCAACTCATTTTCAGGCTGTGAACCATGTATAATGATGAGGAAGGTCATTGTTGATCAGTGTGATTATTTTTCCATTATTTTTAACCAGTACTGCTGCTAGGTTAAGTTCTGAGTTTGGTGACACTGGGTGAAAAGGGAACAGATAATAGAGGAATTTGTCCAGTATTGATACAATGTTTCCTGTTGAGTGGTATGAACTTTTTTTTTTTTTTTTTGGCCCAAATCCCAAATCATCCCATAAAGTGTAGAAAGTTGACTAGCACACTTGGTGACTTAGATCTGTGCTTCTTTTCTTGGTCTACTAGACATCCACTGTGGCAGTAGATCTGTTCCACATCACGTTCATATTGTTTAATGTATTGTACTCCACAGTCTCTGCTGTCGGGGGGGAGGGGGGGTGTGTCTAGGCCTGCTGCTCTAGGACATCTTATTCTTGTAGTTAATGCCTTATTCATGTCATTTGTCACTTTAATAATAAAAAAAAAATTGGTTCCAATTTGACATTTTTAAATCTATTGCCTTTTTAATATAGGAGGACAGGACAAGAAAAGCAAGGACTGTTTCACTTAAAAGAAAAAAAAAAAAAACTTGATTTTTAAAAACGTAACTAGTTTTAGAATAATAAACCCTAGAAAATGGTAGAAGGATATTTTATATTTGCTATGCCTTTTCTTTTGAGTATGCTAGCAGGAAATCTAAAAAATTTAAAAATACTGGAAAGTGTATGACTATAATGAATTGGTATATCCTCTTATCTAAGAAGTATCACAAAACATACCATTGAAATCAAATGGAGTACAATTAATGTGTGTGTGTCTGCACACATGAGCCATCTGGATGAATACTCTTAACACTTAATATAAACAGCTGAGATTTGAAAGTGTGATGAGGCGCCTCCACCACCACTTCCTTTTCTTTTTGAATAGAGAAGTGTGTTTGCCTTTGCTTTGCTCTTGTAAAACTGTTGCAGATGGAGAGCTAAATGCCAAACTGTCCACTAAGCACTAGGGTCCCAACATGTGTCTTGGAATGAAGTGTCTGTCTGACCTTTTTGTTTGCTTCTTTTGGATTGGTAACCGTGATTTCTTTTGAGTATTGCTTCACAGCTCTCAAGTCCTGGCTTCAAATTAAGGGCCCATGCACAATCCTAAAACTATATGCATATTTTCCCTATGTCAGAATAAATTTTCTTGTAGTACTTTGGCTGTCCCATCACATCTCCAGTATGTGCATTGGAGGTTGATTGGTGACTCTAAACTGGCCCCTTATTAAGTGCAGTTGTGTGCCTGAACCTATTACACTGTGGACTAGTGTCCCATCCAGTGTTGAGGTTGTCCTTGCACCCATTAATGCCAGCATACACACAGACTCCTCAACGCTGTGTGAATGCGGCCCCGAGAGGACGTGGCTATTCTTCTGAAACCCCCCTCTTAACCAATGATACAATGGGAAACAAACACAGCTTTTCATCTCTTCTTTGCGGATCAGCAGCTAGCCTGCTGCTTGCTGCCGCTGCGTGTTCTGCATGTCGCTCGTGGTTTCGAACATTTAAAAAAACTGCACAGCGGCTGTCCTAGTGTCTCACTGCCTTGCCCCTCTTCCCTCAGACATTCCCAGCTTTATTCTTTATGCTTTATTATGCTGTATTCGAATAAAGTTTCTTATTCTTAAACCCTGAATGAACCTGTGCAACTCTGTGACCCAAACGTGACAGCTGATTTGGACAAAGCAGGTTTGAAAATGAATGACTGCATTTAAATAAAAATCAGAATCTAATACTGTACCTGTGCTAGCTGGCAGGGTCATAGCAAAGTTTGCTAGGGTTGAATGGAGCAGTTGGAGGTTTCTGCTTCGGGTGTCAGTTTTACATTTTTAAGCTTGGAATAAAATGTGCCTTTAGAAAGTATTCAGACCCCTGCACTTTTTAATTGTTTTAACTTTCAGCCTTATGCTAAAATTGTTTTAATTTTCTGTTCTCTTCAAACATCACTCAATACCCAAGAATTACAAAGTGAAATTAGGATTTGGGGAATTTTCAAAGTTTAACATTTAAAAAAAAAAAAAAAAAAAAAAAAAATCTGAAATATTACATTGATAAAAGTATTCTGACATTTTGCTGTGACACTTTAAAATTGGCTAAGGTGTATCCCATTCCATGGATCATCTGTTTTCTACATCTGATTTGGAGTCGACCTGTGGTAAAGTCAATGACCATGAAAGACAAAGACCTGTCTATATAACATCCCACAGCTGACAATGTGAATCAGAGACAAAACCAAGCTGTGAGCCTGAAGCAACTGTCTGCTCAGCTTAGAGAGACGATTGTCTAGCCACAGACCTGGGGAAGACTACAAAAAAGGACTGCAGCACCGAAGGTTCCCAAGAGCCCAGTGGCCTCTGTAATCCTTAAAAGGAAGAAGTTTGGAACAGCCGAGACTCTACCTAGAACTGTAGGCTCATCCAAACTGAGCAATTGTTGAAGGGCCTTGGTAAGAGAGGAGAAGAATGGCAGGAAACTCCTAAATCCAGGTATGTAAAGTTTGTGGCGTAAGATCACGAAGACTTCAGGTTGTGATCTCTGCTAAATATGCTTCAACTAAATACTGAATAAATGGTCTAAATACTTGTTAATATGATTTTAAGATTTTATTTTCAATAAATTTGCAAAGGTTTCTAAATTGTTTTTGTTGTTCTGATGTGTTGAGTGTTGCTTGATGAGAGAGAAAAATATTAACTTGCTAGCAGATTACCCAGTGGCTTCGCTAACTGAGTGGAAGGGAAACATTGGCAGCTCTCATGAGGTAACGGCATTAATGACCCAATTCTGATAGATTTGCCCCCACGTTTTAAATGTCGGCATAAAGCCAGACTCCTCAGGAGTAGCCGTGGTGCCAAACGATGTCATCTGAAAACACGAATTGTATTTCCTAATGTTCTGTAGAAAATGAATTGAATGTGGATTTGCGCCAGAAATAAGAACGGTTCAGCTGGATGGCTTAAAAGGTGTTAATTTCACGTTGCTGTCTGAACAACACATCCCACGTGATTCAAATGTAACCCTCTGTGCTTGGCAGTAGTCACACATGACGTCCATTTCTCCTATTGTAACTTTTGGATGTAGGCAATAATCTCTTTCAATGTTATAATTGAATCCTCCATATACAGACCTTGATGCCTGTGTGATGTGGTAGCCTGTGACTACTGCATCCGTCGAATTAGATTCTGTTCAGCACGTTGTTCGGGTGTTTGAGGCCCTCAATTGTGATTTTCATATACGTTGATCAGCGAGCCTGCAAGCCTTCTCTCTTGATCTGCTTCTGTCTCACTTTGTCTGTGTAACCTGACTCCGGTGGTCATACTTAAGCACATTGTTCGGGTGTATATGAGGCCGTCAATTGTGATTGCCGTATACGTTGATCAGCGAGCCTGCAAGCCTTCTCTCTCTCAATCTGCTTCTGTCTCACTTTCTCTGTGTAACCTGACTGTTGTGGTCATACGTAATTTTCCGTTTCAAACGCCGAGTGCATTATATGTTCTGTGGTCATGCGTAATTTCCGTTTCAAATGCGAAAAGAGGCATGGATGGATGGATGGATGGATGGATGGATGGAAGTAGAATCATGTGAAAGGGTCTGAATGTACTGTGTATGCATATATTTTATCCACCTTAATAAACGGTCAAGTGCCTGACCAGTTGCTATGTCTGTCATGGCAAAAGATGGTGCATCACAAACATTAATATCGCTTTTACAAATCCTGTACCAAATGGCATGTAATAGACTGAGGTATTGCATGGTGCGCAACAAACGTTAACACTGAGGTCTACGTTGATTACTTGGATTTCAACCCATCTTAGATAGGTAGCACAGCTTGCTGTATGTGTACAAATATATAATATAAAAAAGATACAGAGATCTAGATATACTGTAGATACACATTAGAAGTCCAGACATTCAGACCGCCTGAGAATTGGGACTTTTTTGGGAACACAAACTTAATTTACAGGCTTTTGCATTTGAGAATACATGCACTTGCATATTCATTACAGATGCACAGTGACAACACCGGCCACGGGGACACAAAGAAATTAGTGTTCTAATCATGGTGATCTATACAGATGTATTTGTTCCATCCACAAGTGAAGTAGATTTGAGAGGAGTTTGGAAATGAACAGAGATATTCCTTTTGATAAACTATAATGACCATCTATCTGCTGCAGCCACTTGTTACGTGGGCGACCCCTTGGCCTGGTCCAGCCTCTCTGGTCCCCAGCAATGAGGATCTTATTGATCGATTTGCCGGAGGGGGGTTTAATCCGTCCTTAAATTTTAAGTTTTAAAAGTACTGCCTGAGAATCTGGTAAATCCCAAAATCAGGGAATCGAGGGAAATGTATGATGTGTACTGTTAGGCAGGCATAACAACTCTCAGTGGGTATTTGTGAATTAGCAAGGTGCTCTGTTTTCCACGGTTTCCTCATCCTGGTCTGTATTGAGTTTGCTTCGTCTCCCGGTGTTGCTTAAATTAATCAAAACTGACTTGTGCTGGACACTCGGACGGTTTGGTCTCTGTCTTGCATATGGTACCATTGTACGCTCTAATTTTCAGCCCTTAAACACCATTATTAAAAAAAGTGAAAACTAAGACAGATATATATTTGTTTGGATTAATGCAACACAAGCGGGTTTGATATTTCTGTGTTCAGTATAGTAATGAGTCCTTTTTAAAAGTAATAATTGGCACCCTGACTAATAACCACCAGTTGAGATGAGCTTGGGTCACTCTTTCATAATGGTTTGTTTAGGTTTTAACCCATTTATCTGAACAGGTACAATAATGGAAGGATGTTTTATGAATTTATTCAAAGTATTTGACACTCAAGTGTAACAATCCCCTTTTTTTTTTTTTTTAAAAAATGTATTCCTGCTGTTGGAATACAAGTGGATGAAGTGACTCCATTATTGTTGCATATTAAGTCAAGGGTGGGTATTCAACTGCCCCTAATGGTTTTCAGTCCACCTTCTCAGTCAATAGGTCACACTGCCCATTTGGTAACCCTGGGTGGCTTAGTTAGACTTTTATTATAGAGTTATCTGTACACAATTTCCACCTAAAATGTATGTTTGCACTACGTTGTCCCGTGTGATGTATTAAGTGTTAGTCACAATTAAAACAGTTTGAGTATTTCTTGAGGAGAAGACCATAGTAGGAGGGAGCTCTGTTTCCATTTGCTTCCACTGCTAGCCTCTTTACTGGTCACTCCAGTGAGACAATGTGCTGGAATGCGCCCTCTGCCTGTCACGTGGATTATTGCAGAGGCAGTGGCCCCAGAATCCTTATTATGAGGCTTCAGAAATCTTGGGTGCCAGTGTGTGTTTTGTTTTGTTTTTTTTTTTTTTTTTAATTTTAACCCAAGGTTGAACTTGTATGCTAAAATTATGTTGCGATGCTTTGGAAAAAGGAAACTTTTCATTTCCCTCTTGAGGTTTTTTCTTTTGTCTTTCCTGAACTCTTCACCCCAGCATTAAGATGCATGCTAATCTTCAAACCCACTATTGGTGCATACTTTCTGAAATGATAATGGATTCCAGCTGTCCCAGTGGAAAGAAGTACACTCTGCTTCTGTGTTTTATTATCAATTATTCAACAACTGATGGCAATTTAGCCAGGTGGTTAGTTGGCTGACTCTTTTGTGCCATCTTGTGGCCATGTAAAATTAGTATATGCCACCAATAATCCATTAGTCCTTTTGGAATAGTTGCTTTTACATTAAATCTTTATCCTAGATAACTTGCAAGAATGATGATAACTTAAAATATTTAAAATATTTTACGCTGCTGGATTATGTGAATTTCCCCTTAAACTGACAATCTGCTTTAAAGTCCTTTTCCCATAGTGTTGTAGCAGGTGATGAGGATTTATTGAGCTTTGTGGTGAGGAAAAACAATTACAAATTGAGAACAAAATAAGAGGAACCGACTTCAAGGGTAAAACCAGATTGGAAGCCTAGTGAGCCTTCACTGTTCTGCAACTGAAGGCATGTTCAGGAACCGCTCTGGATGCTTCAATTTCTCTTAAATTGTAGTGTTTGTGGCCATTTTGTGAAAGGCCCAGCATGAAACTGGGTGAATCGTTTTATTTTTCCACTCGGAAGGAGTGATTGGTGGGCTATATTGCAGTAGTGGATACTTTTTATGTTTTTGCTATGGGTGTGACTAGACCTGAAGGGAAAGTTTTTATGTTTTGGAGAAAAATTTAAAGTTCTAGTATTTGAACAGATTAGTATGGTTCAAGTTGGTATACCTGGTCTGTGGAGAAAGATCTATAGAGTCTGGCATGAGTCGGGGTGTGCAGCTCAGCTCATCAACAAATGAGACAAAAGATGATGGACTGGATTGCATTGCACGGTGGAAACAAATGTTCATTAGGGGATGAAAGGGGTTCTCCAATTGATCTACAGCTGGGCAACATTACAGTGGGCCGACTGCAAGTTCTTCAAAATCTGTTTCAGTAGAGGCAGTAATAACACTGGAAGTGATTTGGGAGGAAAATCTCTCTAAGACCTTAAAAGGCCACTTTCTGCCAGAGCATATGAAGCTTTAAAGTCCAGTAATGTCCTTATTGAAGAACTCCTTTAGCACCTGCTGACATCCACTGTGCGAATTCCCTGCATCATTTTCAACACTTCATATCACTTAAACCTCCAGTTGCTTAAACTGAAAAGGTCCATTTCCTTTGATCTGTCCCCATACCCCCATAGTCCCAGTATCCGCGTACTCGCACTTCTCTGGGCTTTCTGTGGCACTGCTGTCTTTTTTTGTGTGTCAGTGTGTGTGTGTGTGTGTAATACAGGTACCAGAGCTGCACAGAGGACTCCAGAGGAGGCCTTACTAATGACGGAGTTGTATGGCTTAAGCTTGACTTGCATATAACACATTGAGGTATGTAACCTAATATCACATTAACTTTGATAGCTGCTTCTGTACATGGCCTGGATGGTGACCGTGGCGAGTCCTTCTCATAAGAATGGCAGACCAGACGCTTCCTTCAACATATCCTAGTGAAGTTGTTGCTTTCTCAGTGTACCTCTATAATCAATATAAAAACCAAACTTTATTCATATATAATTTATAAGCCATTTTTCATGAAAAATGTATTTATTTTTAGGTGCATAACACTGTTGTGAATTTGTTCCTGAAAACCATGCAGAAGTATTCCACTGAGCCTGAAATAAAATCATCCATGGACCATTTGCAAGAGATGGTAAAATTGAAATTTTCTTTTTATGCTTTAATACATTTATGTGGTAATTTAATACATCTTGATCAACAGAACAGTTGGTGTGTCCAGATAATTCAGTTCACTACAAACGAGGGACTTATTTACTTCATAGTTTGATGGGTGAAAACTTATGGAAATTAAAGTGCATTAGCAAGTTGATTTTCACTTCTCACCAGCCTCTTGGGAGAGAGTTGTGCTTCCCAGAGATGTTGGTGGAAATGCTGGGGCAAACCTATAGCAAAGAAACTGTTATGGTCATTTAGAACAAGACCGATCTCCTTCAAATCTGTCAGGCTCGCCCAATCCTGGGGCTTTACACAGTGGTGCAGTGCTAAGGCTTCGTAGTGCAAATCTCCTTTGCCCCCTTCCCAATTTCCATGCGTAGAAGAGGCATTGGTGTATCCCTAGACTCTGCCACATTGTCTTATCTTCTGCCACAGAGTAACCCCCCAATGGTGGTGTTATCTACCTGATCATTTCACGTACCCACTTCTGCCAGTCAAGTCAAGTTGGGGAGCATTGCACTGATACAGTATGTTGCCGCACCCACTACCCGATGAAACAACTCGGGATCGTGGTTTGCAACCCCCCGGCAGACCTCCAGTCCAGTCCCACCCTCCGGACATGACCCTCAATCTGCCACAGCCAGGTGTTACGTGGGCGACCCCTTGGCCTGCTCCAGCCACTCTGGTCCCCAACAATGAGGATCTTATGAGCTGGATGACCCTCAGGGAAACGCGCCACATGGCCATAGTGCCGTAACTGACGCTCCCTCACAATGCAGGCAGTGTGCCTCATTCAGGACTCCATGAGCAACCGCTCATTCGACATAGTCATACCAACGGTACCCAAGGATTGTCCGGAGAGACACAGTACCAAAGGAGTCCAGTCTTCGTCTCAGGTCACTGGATAGCGTCCATGTCTCGCAACCATATTGCAAGACAGGAAGCACCAGGACTCTAAAGACTTGGACCTTCGTCTTTTTGCATAGATATCAGGAGTGCCACACACCTCTTTCCAGTGACCTCATGACCCCCCATGCCCTCCCAATCCGTCTACTGACTTCATAGGAAGAGTCGCCAGAGACATGAATGTCACTGCCAAGGTAAGTAAACCTCTCGACAAGGTCAACACTCTCTCCGCAAACAGACACACTGCTGATGGCTGTGCCCAAGAGGTCATTAAAGGCCTGGATCTTGGTTTTTATCCAGGACACTCGCAAGCCCAGACACTCAGACTCCACACTCAGTCTCTCAGGCACCCCGATCAGAGCCTCCATTGACTCCGCGAAGATCACAGCATCACAAATCTTTCATCACCAACAGATGCCCCACAGCCGCTGGACCCCACGACCTTGCCCAACACTCAGTCCATACAAGCATTGAACGGAGTAGGAGCAGAACACACCCCTGACGAACCCCAGAATCAACTGGGGAAAAACAGAGGTCCTGCCTCCACTCTACACAGCACTCACAGTACCAGTGTACAGGCCGGCCATGATATCCAGCAACCTTGAGGGGATCCCACAAACCCACAGAATGTCCCACAGGACAGCTCAATCAACTGAGTTGAACGCTTTGCAAAAATCGATTAAAGGCTGCAAAGAAACTCTGCCAATATTCGCATTTGCGCTCTGAGAACCCTCCATGCCAGGATGCGGTCGATGGTAGACTTCTTAGGTGTAAAACCAGACTGTTCCGGTCGCTGGTAGGCGAGTGTGATCACGGATCCTATTGAGGATGACCCTAGCAAGGACCTTACCCAGCACCAAGAGCAGTGTTATCCCCCTGTAGTTGCTGCAATCCAGGTGGCGATCACCCTTTCCTTTCCAGATAGGGACGACAAGTCCCGTTTTCCAGTCAGTTGGGATGATGCCAGTCTCCCAAATGGAAGCAACGATTGCTTGCAATGCCAGGAGGACAGCCTTACCACCAGCCTGGAGAAGTTCACCCCGGATACCACAGATCCCTGCAGCCTTCCTCCCAACTTTGGTGGTTCACAGCTAATTGGACAGCCCCAAGAACTGAGGACCCAGAGATATCCAGCGTCCTAGCTGGAGGATCAGCTTTGAACAACTGCTCAAAGTAGCCAGCCCAGCGGGTCACAACTTTTCCCATTGCAGGGTCAGAACATGTAAGGAGGTACAGTAGACCCTCTGCCTGCTCTAGTGGTCCTGTGAAAAGTGACAAACAGAATTGGATCAGTTCAGTCCATCAGACACTGACCAAGCTGGGCTACGATCTGAGGAGCACAGTGCTGGCATGAGCACCAACTCCAGTCCTGCTCATGTTCCTTTATGTTTAATGCAATGTAATTGGTTATATTTATGAAATAAGTCCTATTTTTCACTTTTTTTTTTTGTTCCTTTGCAGTTGGACTGTTGTGGTGCCACAGACTTTACTGACTGGTTTAACACATCGCTTGTCAACGTTGTTCCAGACAGTTGCTGCGTTGAAATGAAATACAACTGTGGATTTGATGTTGAAGTCAGTGGTCAAAAAAACATAAACGTGCAAGTGAGTGCTACCATCCTTAACCGTAAGAATGTTATTCTGCTCATAGATCCAGCGCTTTAGCGAAGCCAACCAGTGGACCTTTCCCCCATGAAAGCTCATTTAGATTTGCTGCACCTTCACTCTGGAACTCTTTTTGGTGTGCTCATTGTTGATCACCTTTACACACCCAACTTGTGTTGTGTTCCTTATTTTATATATTGGCCACACATTTGGTCCGCCACCTCCCTTCATGTTAAGTTGTGCAGACAGTTTGCGTGATTCCCTGTGGTTTACTGTACCAGGCTCGCAAAATGTATTTAGATCTTCACTTTTTGCTATGTTACAGCCTTGTGTACAAATCATTTAACATTGTACCATCGGGCAACGCTCAGTACCTTAGGATGACAAAGCAAATGTATTAAAAATAAACTGACTTCCTATTGATACAAGTACTCCTACCCTTTACTGAGTACTTTGTTGAAGTGCCTTTGGCACAAATTACAGCCTGGAGTCTCCTAGGGTCTGACACCACAAGGTTTGCACACCCGGATGTGGGGATTCTCTGCCATTCTTCTCTGTATATCCCCTCAAGCTCTGCCAAGTTGGATTTAGACGGTCCGTGTTACAGCGATTTTCAGGTTTCTCTAAAGATGTTCAATTGGATTCAAATCTGGGCTCTGGCTGGATCACTCAAGGACTTTCCAGAGCCATTACTGTCACTGTCCTGTTGGAAGGTGAGGTCTAGAGCACTCTGAAACAGGTTTTTATTAAGGACATCAATGTACTTTTCTGTTCAGAGCTCCCAGAACTCTGGCTAATCTCCCAGTCCCTGCTGCTGGAAAAACAATCCTACAACATGATGCTCTTGTGGAATGGTATTGCATAGGTGATGAGAGAGGTGCCTGGTTTCTTTTGGACAAAGACACTAATATTGCTTTCAATCGGACTAGAGGATCCTTTTTCCTTCTCTCACAGTCGGTCCTTTAAAGTGCCTTTTTGCAAAGTCCAAGCGAGTGTGTGTGTGTGTGTGTGTGTGTCTTTACTGAGGAAAGGCTTCCGTCTGGATACTCTGTCAGAAAGCCCAGATTAGTGGAGTGTTGCAGTAATAGTTGTCCTTCTGGAAGGTTCTCTCATCTCTGTACAGATTCTCTAGAGCTCAACCTGAGTGACCATTGAGTTCTTGGGCACTACTTTTGCCATAACCCTACTCCCCCTAGTTGCTCATGTCATGGCTGTTCCAAATATTTTTTTTTATTTAAGAATAATGGAGTCCATTGTGGTTTTTTGGAACTTTCAGTGCTGCAGGAATTTTTTGTACCCTCCCCACATCGGTGCCTTGAGGCAGTCCTCTCTAAGCTCTACAGGCAATTCTTCAACCTTTTTTTATCTTTAATTTGCAAAAATTTCTAAAATATTATTTTTGCCTTGTCATTCTTGGGTATTGCGTATAGCGTGGTGTTGGTGTTTTATGGGTGGGGGGGAATTAAATGCTATTGTAAAAGGCTACAACGTAACAAAATGTAGAAAACAAATGTGAGTCTGAATACTTTCTGTATCATTAATTTATAATAAAACTAGGGGCCTCTGCCCCCTGCTCGCTTCGCTTGCCAACCCCCGGGAGGACGCTACTCACTAGCCTCTTCGCAGATCTGATCTGCTGCTCGTGGATGTACAATTTTTAAACAGATTTTCATGGGAATTGTTACATATACATAATAGAACTATTTTACATTACAGCGAGTATTTAACCATAATAAAACCTAATAAATTGAAAGAAAATGTTCATGTTAGAGGTATTCATTGTGTTATACATTTTTTTGTTGCGTTTGGCTTTGAAATAGATACTTTATTAATCCCAAGGGGAAATTCACAAATTAACATGCAAATACTTTTTAAAATTACACTTTTACTGTAAAACTTCAGTAAAAACAGTTTTTTGAATTAACTTTTTGTCAATATCGCATTGAATTTTTATTCCGTGTTTGGACTGGCATTGTGACAATGCAACATATAATTGGCCGTAAGTGAATATTGTTTGTTTCTCTCTAATAAATAAATCGACTTTTTCTAATGTTTGTCCCAGTAATTTAATTGTCCTAACAAAAGCTATTCTAACTGGAAACCTGTAAATGTTTTAATACAAATGGCATAGCAAGATCTCTTGGTGTCTGTTATCCACGAAAGATGTGCTACATTACTTTTCTTGTCACCTGTTAAATTTTACATGTCCGAATTGCCAGACCATTTTGAATACAACTAATCTTGTCCTATTGCATAACCCATCACTCATACAAAAATTACACAATAACATTTCGATACATCCTTCTTTCAACAGTAATACAGCCATTGGAAGACCTACGTTGTTAACGGTTGTAGAAATTCTATGGGATATTGTAAGTTGATTTCATCCTCCGTACCATCGCCACCAACTGCTTCAGCATAGTCTATTGATACACATTTAACCAATTTGCTGTGTAACCGATTGACAATTTTCACATTAATTCGTTTGACTTCATCATTTCTTGGTGCTAGGATTGCCCATGTACTCGTTAATTCTGTTGATAACCCTTTGGGATGAAATTCAACAATAAGATTTGGACAGAATAAGTTATCTTTTATTGGGAAATTTAAAGTGAGGAAAACAAATTTATAAGAGCTGAGAGCGCGGGAACTGTGTCTGTCAAAAGCATTCAAAAGAATGAGAGGTGAAAGGACCGTGTGGGTATGTTTAAAAAATGGAGGGTGGGATTTGAAAAAATCTCTTGGCAATTGTCTCGTCTCAAGATTTTCTTCTATAATTGAGAGATTTGATGTACTAATTTTTAATGTAACTCTTAATGCAGTTTAAGTCCTTATATGAAAATGTCTGATCCTAAAGATTTTGATTTTGCTGGTTAGGCCCTATGAATTTGCAATTTTTTTTGTTTTTGTTTTTAATCCATCTTAACTAATTAATTAACCACTAAAATACACAGATCAGCCACAACATTAAAATTGCCTGCCTAAATTTGTGTAGGTCCCCCTTGTGCCACCAAAACGGGTCTGACCTGTCGAACATGGACTCCACAAGAGCTCTGAAGGTGTCCTGTGGTATCTGGCACCAAGATGCTAGCAGCAGATCCTTTAAGTCCTGTACATTAGCGAGGTGGGGCCTCCATGGAACAGACTTGTTTTTCCAGTCCATCCTTCAGATGCTCAGGTGGAATTTAGAGATTGTCATGTTCTTCAAGTCATTTTTGCACTCTAAACATTAATCGTACCTTTTGCCATACCTGCCATAGCTAATGACATCTGTGATGTAGAATCAAAAAAATGGTGGCAGACTTAGAGATGACTTTTGAGAAGAAATATTTAGAATTAAGGTACTTCAGTCTTTCCAAATAATAAAGTATGGTGCTAATAGAACTATAAGAAACATGTCACTTATGTATTAGTAAATAAGGATGTATTAAGCTAACTGAACAAGTGTAATCTAATACAGACACTAAGCTGTAAGAGTGTATTCCTGTAAAACAAATGTACTAAACTAACTTAAGGTAGCTTTTGATATTGTATAACCAATTATTATGTGTGATGATCATTATGTGCGAAATGTAAGCTATAAGATTCTTAAATTGTAACTGCCACATAGTCGTTGAAGTGTTGTAACATTGATGGTGTAGAATAGGGAAGTACATGTTTTGCAAAGTGCTGTCTAACTGTCTTGCAAAACTACCCATGAAGACTACCGTGTACTTCTGCACGTAATGATTTAATGTGTCCTCTTACTGTAGCTACTTGCTAACTTGGCGTGACCTCCAATTGAACTGCCATACTTCCTCTTTTTGTGTAGTAAACAAACTGGTATAAAACTGAGCTAACTCCCTCCTTTGGACAGGCTGCCTGATCTGACCAGTCAGTGGCACTAAGCGGGGGGGGTGGGGGGGGCAGTCTCTCTGCCACCAAGAATAAATAAATTGCTTTTTCACTTAAATTGTTTTATCTCCCGTGTTTCTGACTTCAGCATCCACACTCATGTGGCATGTTGTAACATCGTTGTCTATCTTTCTGCTTTAGGGGTGTGTGGTTAAACTGCAAAACTGGATTCAAGACCACCACCTCCTGATTGGTGGAGTTGGAGTGGGGCTTGGCATCACACATGTAAGTACCTGATCAGTTCATTCTTTTATATATTTTTTTTATTTTATATACACAAGGTGTGACTAAGTGGCTGAGCTGATAAAGTGTAGCATGCAAGGTTGCCATCTCTGTGGGACCCCCAAGAACCGTTACTTAAACGGATGTATTTGTAGAAATACTAACAGGTGTACCTTTTTATCTTAATGGCACTCAACACAGAATGTTGCATTATTGCAATAGTTTGTGTTATTTTATATA
Source organism: Polypterus bichir lapradei (assembly GCA_026402145.1). Classification (NCBI taxonomy): domain Eukaryota; kingdom Metazoa; phylum Chordata; class Cladistia; order Polypteriformes; family Polypteridae; genus Polypterus; species Polypterus bichir. Next base: position 38,706,510 of record JANRMT010062814.1, read on the forward strand.
GTGCCTTTCACATTATAGCTATATTTATAGAAGGTTTCGCTTTTAAAATGGAGTGCTATTTTAAATCGTGCCTTTCACAGAGGGACTAAAGTAACAAGACTAGCAGTCAGGTTGTGATGAATCAAGTTTAGTACCTTATGAGAGCCACGCTTACAACTAAAGAGAAGTGCTGAACACTGGCGAGTGACACGCTAAGAATCAGGCTTTTGATCAAGGACCTCTTGAAAGGTCAGTGATGATTAGTTAACTAAAAGTGGTGGGAAATCAGGAGTGTGGTCTGTCAGTGGGTGCCAGATTGGCTCAAACACACAGGAATCAAAGGGTTATGGCAAGGGCAACTCTTTCAGAATTAGAACATAAATTTGACAAACGCGTGGAGACCATTGAGTCCATCAAGCCCGTTTTTTGTTTAGCTAACGGCTACAGTAAGCTGTCCCAGCATCTCCTCCAGATTCTCCTTAAAAGGTTGTCAAGGTATCTTCCTCGAGTACACGTCTCACTAGTTTATTACAGAGTCTTACAACTCTTTGCATAAAGAAACTCTACCTGGCTTCAGCCCTAAAATGCATTACCCCCTGCACCTTGACTATCCACCAATGTCCTTGACTACTTGATTCACCCTTGGGGTGACAAATTGGGCGTTGTTAAAAGTGGGTGTCCCTCAGGGGCCAGTGCTGGAACTGCTGCTCTTTTTTTAAATACACAAAACAATCTGGACACTAATATAATCCATAAGCTGGTTAAGTTTGCAGATACCACCCAACTACTTGTAGGTACAAGGGCAGATAATGGGCAGTTGGTCAAATCATTACAAGAAGGGCTTGAGCAGGTTTGTGGCAGATGAAATTTAATGTAACGTATTACGTGTAGGAAGTAAGTGTTAGGTTTGAAAACACATGGGAGGTCTGAAACTTGAAAGTACCCCTTATAAGAAGGACCTTGGGAGTCCTAGTGGGCTCACTAAAGTACACATCCACAGAGTGTAGAGACGTGATCAAGAAAACTAAAGGTTTTACAGTGTGTGTAGTGCAAGTCGAAAGCTTTAACACGCCTAGTGAGGCCTCGCCTAGAGTACCGAGTCCAGTTTTTGTCTCCGCGTTCCTAAAAAGACGAAACGGCACAAGAGATTCCAGAGGAGAGCCACTAGGCTGATTCCAGGACTGAGCTTTAAGGAAAGACTGGAGGAGTTGAACCTTTTCACTTTAAGCAAACAAATTAGGAGGGGACATGAATATAATGTTTAAAATTATGAAATAACTTAATGGATCCCAGTTATTACTTGAACTCTTTGAAAGAGAATTTATTTTTTTTTCCTCATTTTGGCCCAAAAACTATTTTCTGAAAAGCACACAAACCAACGGTTTCACATAATAATCAACACACCTATTTATAACAAACTAGCCGTCCCCCACTGCTCCATCCACGTACTAGTGAAACAGGACAAAGTTTAAAAATCGATGAACAAACCGGTATCGCTAGCTAAGCGAAGGCAAGGTCTGCTCCAAAGGTAGAGCGATTCGAACAGAGGCTGGCGTGTGAGTGAGGAGGGTCCTGCCCGGCTCCCGCCTTCCCTCGGCCCCGCAACATCTCTCTCAAATTAACACGAAATCACTCCTGCAAGTGAACTGTGATACTTGACACAATAAAAGAAGGCGGAAAATCAACCGGAATGTTCAAGCAAATTGTAGAGGGAAAAAAAAAAAACCCCGATCTAAATGTGTTAAGTAGTTCTCTCGTGAAAAGCGGACAGACAGACCGATGTCACTTTGTTCCATGAGCCTCTACTGTATGTGAATTTACATACCTCTTTGTCTCATCACTCCATAAGCTGAAAGACGCTTTCTGGAATAACAGCTTGAAGTAGTTGACTGGCTGGTAATCTGTAGTGTCCACTAGCACGCTGTGTCGTCTGAAGGCTGGTAGCCAGCTTGCCTTCCATGGATCTGTGTGTGGGTGGGTGGTCCTCCCAAACGAACGTTGATCGGCACGTCCGCTACACGTGTTTAGCCCTACGATCTGCTGATGCAGGTACTCTACTTTTGTTTTCGATCTGCAGATCGCTTGCATCAAGATTGGAGTCCAATTTCGGTAAATAATATGCAAAAAGTCGTCCACGGAGTGTTTTGCTTTGCACATTCGCTTTGCGCTGTTGCCAGATATCGATGCTGTTTTAGATTACTTTTTGCTACTCATGCATGCGCAGGGATTCGAGGTCAAATCTGCAAAGTTCATTTCCCTTCTAGCAAAGGGAGTTAAACTAGTGTGTAACAGTGAGTTTTGTCGACATTTACAGCTGATTAATGCCCCCTAACTGGATGTTGACGTTGGTCCACCTTCACCAATGTGTGTTGACACAAGTCCACTCCCATCTCCAAAGTGTTAAACTCTGCATCAGGAACATAGGACAGGGCCAGAAACTTAAGTGCAGATTTTGTACAAATGTTCGGCTTTTCTTAATGCAAAGAACTACAGACACTTGGGATAACTGACCAAGTAGAGCAGGACTTTAGAGGCCTTCAAATCCCAACTTGACGTTCTTTTGGACAATCGATGCATAGGATGGAGGACTTTGTTGGGCTGAGTGGCCGGCCTGTGCTTCTCATAATTGTATTAATGTTGTTTAAAATCCATTTTGTCCCCAGATTGTTGGAATGACGGTTTGCTGTATCCTGCTGCATCAGCTGAAAGAAGAATATGAAGGCATGCGCTAAGGGCAGTGGAGATGCTGCCTCATCTGAACACGTGGGACACGTCCAAAGATCTTCCCATCGCATACAAATGGTGACTACTAAGCAGACTCGTGGGGGGGGGGGGGGGGGGGGGGGGGGGGGGGGGGGGGGGGGGGGG
>JANRMT010062814.1:38709456-38733651 GCA_026402145.1 Polypterus bichir lapradei
AATGAAGTGACCAGATTAGGCTCCCAAGTGCGGCACGTAGCTGTGTAATGGCATTGTCTTTTATTTTGTTTTTCTTTAATCACTTTACAGTGTGTGGCTTAAAGGAGATTTTTTACTTTTCTTTAGCCCAAATGTAGCTGACTGGCCGTTTTTTTTTTTTTTTTTATTTTATTTTAAAACTCTTCTTTTAACGCTTAGCTGTGCACTCCTCTTGATGATCTGTGACCCGTATTCTGGCCTGTGCCGTAGGATGCCAGTGCTGACAGAGGAAGCTGAAATTCTTTCATTATCTCTGCAAGAAAGGGGGGGGGGGGGGGGGGAAAAGAGAGACCCCCCCCTTTTTAGTGTTCCTTGAATCCGCACCAGACGCTTGGGCATGTTTTTGGTCCTTCGGGTGTTTTAATCCCCAAATTTTGAAATCTGGGGGGCCCAAAAAAAAAAAAAAAAAAACCGCAGGGGAGCAAATCTTGAGCACTTGGGTCATGTTTCTTCTAATAATCTGGCCATATTGAGTAAAATAAGACAAACGCTTAACATTTTCAATTGCTACGCTGCAAATTGTGTTTCCTGTGTCAAGCTGTATTGTTGAACCAGTCTATCCACAGTCTGCTCAATCCCATGCTTATAAATTGTCTTTCCAGTCCAATAAATCCGTGAGTGTGGTTTTTATTTTGTCTCGCCTCCTTTGCTGACCCTGCAGCCCACCCAGGTCCTCCCTGATGTTCTGCACTCTCTCTGCTGGCGCCACTGAATGTAATAATTACCTGAGTGAAGCCAAGAATGGGCAGCAAGAGTGTAAACGTACAGCCGATCAGGAGGACTCCCAAGCCATAGTAGCACTGACTTCTCTGCACGTCTAGCTGAGGTACATTTGGCCAACAGTTTATGGTAAAAATAGTAAAACTGTCACCAACGGGGATAAGGAAGTCTGAGGTCTGTGGGGGTCCATACTGCACCAACTGAAAGTGGATGGGGTAGGGCACAGCGCAAAATACATAATGTCTAGTGTGTTAGGTTGTGCTCCGGTATAGGGATGGCCACTCCACAAAGCAAGAAAATTTGTGGTGCCAAGCAGGGTGGTCTGTTTATTGTTGGAGGACACACAACGCAGAAGAAAAGAAATGCTCTTCATTGTGCTTCCCATTAAACAACCAAGACTTGTGGTGCTGGTGTGCCAAGGTCACAGTGGTAGCAGACCTCTGTCCGGTGGGTTGCTCATGCCAGTAATGATGCTCTTTTCTGGGAGGCCTAGATGTTTATGGCGGCTGCACCAGAAGGGATATTGGAGGTTTGGAGGGTGGGGGGGGGGGAGATGATGGTGAGCAACTGCGCCCTCTCTGTTCCTGGCAGGCTATCGCATACCTTGACAAAGCCTGTGAGAGGTCCTCTGACGTGCCTGCATGACAATGTACAGTATATATCATTATTGAACAGAAAGACTCTCTCTTTAATGTCAAAATGAAAGCCAATCTCTGCAAAGCGGACTAAAGTAATTCCAGGTCAAATCTTGGTCTGGCGAATACTACAGTGACAATTTTCATTATAACGACTACTTTATTGGGCTGGACAAACTTTCATACAGCATCTTGTTAAACGGATTCCATTTTAATGAAATGTATATTTCAGTGTAATGAACATTTTTGACCAAAAATGGCCACCATCAGTAATGCAATGCAAAAATACTTAGGCCTGCACCTCCACCAAGTCCTGAAATGAGACAGAGTGTTGCTTGTCAGACCAAAAGAAAGTGGCTGCCTGTTGTGAAATGTCCAGTCTCGGCGTAAGTGTAGGAGAGACATCACGCCACACACACTGCAGCCGAATGCTGTGTCCACTTAGGTAGGTCTGTCGTGTGCGGATACCATACTATTAGTTTTTCAGTGCGTTTCTCAAAGTTTTCTTTTCAATGACCCCCAAAAAAAAAAAAAAAGCGAAGTGCCGTCATTTTACACTAAAAGAAAAATTAACAGTACTGGCAACAGTTAATTCTGGAATGAAGAAAAAGTCACACCTTCAATCCTGTCATGTTTGAAGGATCAAAAGGAAAAAAAACTGGAAGACAAAGACCAGGCATTGGGATCAGAATGTGGGGAAAAAAGTGTAGGACTGCATTTGGATTTCTATTTAAAGTTACATCTAATGTCTCATTTTCAAATAAAATTTTTTAGCAATTTAAGATTTTTTTTTATGTGGGTATTGTCAAGCTGTGGTCACAAAGTTAGTTGCACAGGAGACACAAAGGTGAGTCCAGGTAGGGTGTTAAATGTTCGAAACGTCATGCGGTAAGACGCAGCTCTTAGCGATGGCAAATCGCTGGTGACCCCAGTCATAATAATATACGTATTTTTCTCATATTTGTTATAATGAAATATTTTTATGGTCCCATGCATTTCATTACAACAGGACTCCACCTGTACAAATACAGAAACCGAAACAATTGATTTAAGAATTCACCCCTTTTTTTTTTTAGTCAACCTCTGGCAGCCTTGAGAGACTCGACTGTTCCAACACTCTAAGCTTTGCACGGCTGTCGAACCTGAGTGAGCAGCTTTTAGCACGACCAGCCACAAATTCTCAATTGGACAAGAGATGCAAATGGGGTGCTACTCTTTGGGGAAATTAGTTCTATTCCTAAATTAGTAATCTACAAACTTCAGCAGGAGTTAGGAGAGCTGATGAGCTGTGCTCACTTAGTAAGAGCTGCCAGAAGATGGCTTTGAGGTGGAGAATAACTTGAATATCCTGGGACTGATAGGCTGAAGTTTTGGAAAGGCTGGGCACCAATGAACTCGTAAAAATAGAGTTGACAGCTGTGGAATCATTACTACAAATGCTGTAATTTTTTTTGTGATCAGTACATCATCAATCAAAGGCAGGGTCGCTGTATTTAACATGTAGCTGGTCATGGATGCAAACTGCACTCTAAACAGCATAGTACGCTGAAGGTAGGTCAGGTTTAATGGGTGACTGACAGCAAAATGAACTCTGCATTCCACAAACCTCTGGACCAATGAAGTGCCACTTTAGAAGCCTAGGAGGGCTCAGGAAGGCAAGGGAGACTCACAGAAGATAAGCAGGGGCTGATGGACAGAGGCATGATGCATTGTGCAGCTACAGAAGATGATCTGGTTTGCTGCTGAACTGCAATGGCCCCCTACTGTGACTGTTGAATCATAAACTTTCTTAAATCCTTTCTGCATGAAAAGGATTAAAATTAAATTTTTTTGGCAGCCTCTATAAAACACCCAAGTTAACTAACATTTAAGAAAATAATTGTTGGGTGGAATACTGCATGAAAATGGTGAAAGTGTACCCAGGAACCACCACAATGCAAGGACTGCAACTGAACATTCAAGCCAACATCTTCACATGGTTAGGGGTGTGTGGCCATATTGGACACCAGACTGGTACCAACAATGATCCACTGCAGGGCACAAACTCCGCAGTGACAGATTTGCAGTGGTGTACAGTTCATATTGAGGGATCTCACATTTTTCACTGTTCAGCAGGTAGTTGCCATTGGGGTAATGGCTTATTTGTGTCCTGTCATTCAGGTCTTATTCTAAATATTATTTCTAGTACCACTTTGGATGAAATTGCTTGCTCATGCTAATTCATTAAAACGATTCATTCAAATTTCTAGATGATTTGAACCAGAATTCAATCCACAGCCTTCAGGATTCGGCAGGGCATCACTGATGGTACCCTTTCTTTAAAGTCCTCTGCTAAAGCAAATGGCCACTGCTCAAGCAAGCTGTGATTCCTCCTGGTTCATCTGCCAGATCTCAACAACGAAACAATCAAAATCCCCAAGACCTATCCAAGATTTGCATGCATGAGCATTCGGCTTAATTACTTCTGGGACATCTGAGGTGAGGGTATCTTGAACTTCTCTTAATATATAGAAGTGGCCAGGAACAAAATTCTTTATAATACAAAAGGTCTAATGGGTTCATCTATCCATTTTCTAACTTGTGGAACCAGGGCAGCGATTACCAGGTGGCAATGCTCATCCTGGTAGCATTGGATGGAGCACCAGTCTGTCGCATGGTTCACATGGAGCATAGTTTACTAATTACCACTGACATGCACATTTTTGGAATATGGGAGGAAAGTAAGATTGCCTGGTGAAAACCTCACACAGACGGACATCGAGAGAACACGCAAACCCCACACAGGCTCCTGGGAGTCATGAGGCAGCAGTGACACTGCTGCTATCAAATAGCTGAACTGGGTGTTAAACCAGTAAATGGCTATGCAATGGAATCAACAGCAAACTAGATTATTCAAACAGATTTTCAATACAATTGTTTCTTTATTAAAATACAAGTTTAAAAAAATTATATTAAAATTAAACAAACACATATAAAACTGACTACTTACACAAATGCGTTAATTTTCCAGCTGTTAAGAAGATCAGTTAATAAATATCATCTTTTCAAGTCTGACTTTATTGTCCTTTGTAAATTAGCTATACTGGCATCCAGTGCAGCAAGTCCGTTTCTAAAGTCCTGCTCGTCGCGAGTATTAAACGTCGTTGCAGATCCCATACTCCAGTCAGACTTTGCACAATCAAATTCCACGACTGAACAGGCAGAGTTAATAATGGATGGCGTACTTCTATACGTTGGTCCTTGGTTTATTTTTTGTAAAGCAGAGTTCGGAAAATATTTTTTTACCAGGTGGTCTTTTGTGTCTGTTATTTTTTTTTCTTCACTAGTCCTGGTACCAAGTGATTCAGAAAGTGTATTGAATTTCTCAAAATTGGACAAAACTACAGGATTATTTGACCTTTGTAGATTTATAAATGCACTCGGTGAGGTCTTGCCATCATTTTGAGGCTGCCTATCTAAAGCACCGCTGTTGCAATCAATTGTTTTTCGACCAGACGATGTGGTTGATGCTTTTGTTGCTGTGTCATTTGATAGCTTTGCAGTACCAAAAACTGGAAAATGTGCTGCCTCATGAACCTTCCCTCGTTCATTCGAAGAAATGCTACCCTTATGTTCAAATTCTGAAAGAAATTTGGAAGTAAACTCTTGACTTGGTGACTTTCTGGCTGTTAAAACTGCAAAATCATTTTCCCTTGAATTTGAAAGTGAGGGTTTAGAAACATGATTAAAATTTTCTAGTGACCCTACATCTAATTTGTCTGAGAAGCCCTCATCGGTTTGTAAAGAACTGTGATTCTCCACCATCAATGTGTCAAAGTATTTTTTAACCATGCCTCTCACAGGATTCAATGCAGGGTCTTCTATGGGCTGACTTTCAAATTGTTCCAGGAGCGTTTGGGTGAGACGTGAGGCTGTTTTCAGTTTGTTGTTGTCCACACCAAGTTCTGAAATGAGCCTGACCATGCTTTCCTGTACATTCCTGTGAAAACAGACAGCAATTACAATCATAAGGGTGACAAACACACAGCAAAAATACCCAAGAGATTTTGTGGTGCTTGAATATAAAAATTAGAAACATTAATAGTAAAAAGAATAGGTTTTGGTAATTTGTAACTCCATATATTTTTCACACTTCTTGCAAATGCTCATATGCTGCAGAAAGTTGTGTTGTTAAGCAAAGCTGTATTTATTTAAATTATAATAAATATTATGAATTTAAATATTTTAAAAAGTCACGCTTAGTTTACAATTAATGGCAGTGAGACACAATAAGAAATTTAACACAAAAGCATAAAATGCATCAAATACCTCCATTTCTAACTGGCAAACATTTCAGTCTTGCAAATAATACCTTAATTATTTTGGTGGTATTTGTATTAAAACAACATTTGAAATAATTTTTAAACACAGGCTCTTGGCACCATCCTTTCAGACAGAAGGACACACACGCTTTCTGCCGTGGGTGAAGTTTTCATTGACACAGCAGCCCATGTAAAGGTTTCAGTGTCACCACCTGAAGTGCTGTGGGCTAGAATATCATGAATAACCTGAATGCTAAACAGGCTCTTTTACTGTTTATATAATTACAGCTAATCTTTCAGCTAAGTGCACATACCTTGGCTATGGAAAAAAAAAAGACAAAAAAAGGGAAATTTCTATAGTTTTCACTGTTGGCAAAGCATGATAGCAACTTGAGCATTTTCAAAGTAAAGTCTCAGTCACCAAAACCGTGAAGGTGAAAGTTTCTTACGTGGGTAGATAAGGTGAACTGGGAAACCAGAGTTGTTTAAAAGTGTAAGATCCTCACATATATAAATTGCATTTTTGTGAAAACAATGTGGATAAGCACTTTCCTGATATATATGTAACCTCAAGACATGAATCAATATGCAGGAACATTTGTGGGTTCAGAGTGGGCATATTTGCTGGGTTTTTACAACTTTTATTTCACAATTCTTCTGGCACCCCATTGGCTGTAGGTGCAAGTAGCTAGGGGGTGACAGTGCAATTCAAGATATATGGGGCAAATTAATTTTGCCACAATTGTGGAAGAAAATAACTTTTTAATAACACCAAACCTACCCCTTAAGTGTGAAAAAAGTTATCCTTACATAATGAGACAAGTTCATCTTCATTCCTAATATTGTGTAATTTTGAAGTCTAAGACCAAAGAACAATATAGCCATGTAGTATTTTGTGCTGGAGATAATGTCTTCCTTGCTTGCAATTTTTGTGGTTGTGGAATACACAATACTTCTGAAATGAACTCTGATCCATGACATTTTTGAGAATACATACTATTAATATTATAGACAAATGCAAGTACGAATTTTGCATTTTTCTTTCAAATTATGGAAACACACTTCCAAATATACCATAGAATAATCACAGAATTTTTGAAGGTGTTTAATTGTTTTGATTCAGTTTTAAAAAAATAATAAAAATAAGGGACCCAATATTTTATTGCAGCATCACAATTTAAAATTAAACAATTGAAACAAAGTAGACCTAGTCATAGATTACGGTGGTCAAAAACACAAGGCCTGTACCTTCAGCAGCAGTCCAAAAAATTCCAAAGGGTCACAAGCCAAAGAACTATAACTTCTCCAGGAAGCCACATGTGATATACAGTATATCCTGTGGAGACACTCAGGAGGCACCCTAACGGCTCAACCCACAGTACTGTATTTGAAGTTGGAGCTTCACAGACTACCAAGGAATGCAAACTCAGCAGCTCTGAGCAAGAAATCAAGAGGTCTAAATGAGCTTTCTGCACATAATCTGCCACCTGAGCTAATGGGCATAGATGGTGACATAGATAATCATCTCTATCTCTTTCATGAACAACACTCCAAGGTACTTATTTCCTGGAGGTAGACGGTGAGCAGTTCAAGACACACTTTTCCCATGAGAGAAGCAAAGATCTGGAAGTGCACTTTCCTCCACACAACATCAAGCCCAATTGTGAATCTCTTCAGTGACTAGCGGAGATTACAGTCTAGTGAGACTCGGGGCGTATCATCACTACTGTCATCTACAAACAAATTTTACTCAAAACATTCACTAACCCTCAATACTTTGCCCATAAAAAACACAAACAGGAAAGGAAACAAGAGCCTCATACTCCTAATGAAGGACTTAAAGGCAAGTATGCAAACACAAACCCTGCAAAAACAGTGATGGAGCAGCACACAGGAGCAGATTCTGAACCCCATTCTCTTGTACCATCTTTCATAATATATCAGGGGGTAAGTGGTCAAATACACCAAAAAGCACATTTACACAGGATTGATAAACTTTTATGAACCACTATATTATCTGTGCAAGGAGTTGATCAACTGTTCCATTGCTAAGACAGAATTTGAACTGTTCCCCAAAACACAACCTCCAGAGCTTTTATAATTTCTGATTAGATCTCATTCACCTATGTGGCCATTTCTGCTACAAACCTTTTTAATCATCTTAAAGATCTCAGACATGGATTCAACCCCAAACAATGTTTCCAACGTGGTCTTCTTTCATGAGGGTAAACCCATTGTCTTTTGGGGTTTCCTGAAAATGCCAGGTTTTACTTCAATGAAATTCTCAATTTAGGTCAATATATTGCCAACTTTACTGAGAGCAGCCTAAGCAACATCTCAGCTACCCTTTACTAGTTGTCAAGAAGGTTTTCAAGAAACCTCCTTCTTCATGCCCTCACCAAATTTCTCTGACAAGTGGGCCTTCATTTTGACCACTGCTGCAGCTGCCACCTTTTGGCCTGCTTGCACTTTTCAGTCATCTTTCCTGCTAACACTGCATGGAAGGCTCTTCAACCCAACAGCTTAACACTGGTATCCATCTAAACATCAAGACAGCCATTTTAATCTCCTTAGTGTTAGACCCGAGCGTCACTCAGGCTATGAAGACAGTGTTAAAAGCGTTAGTCACTCAGGCAACTGTTTAGACGCATTTTGCATAAGCATTAGACCCAAAGGATTACTTGGGTTGTAAAAGTGCTAACAGCGTTAGTCCTGAGCATTACTTGGGCACTGGTATAGGCGTGTCTTATGTAAGCATCAGGCCTGATTGTTACCCAAGCAAGTGGTGTAGATGTCTCTTCTCCTAACCTCAAAAGGCATCTCATAAGAAATGTTTTTCAGCAGCCAGGTATGGCATGCTCTTGACAGTGATACGAACAGTGATTTTGAGGACTCTCTCATTAGACGTGATGTTGAAGTGAATCTGTCTTCAGGCAGTGAAATTAAAACGGACAGCGAAACTGAAAGCGTTTCTGATAAATCTGAAAGTGACGATCACGTTTGGGTTTCTATTGACACTGCTTCAAATAAACCAGCATCATCTTGTTTTGATTTAGTGAGGCATCCAGGAATAAAAGTGAACGTTGACAGCCAAGATCCATTTACTTACTTGGAAGTAATTTCTTTATAATGACATGATCGAAAGAACTGTTGTTGAGACGAGCTGTTATGCAGTATATACAGTGCATCCGGAAAGTATTCACAGCGCATCACTTTTTCCACATTTTGTTATGTTACGGCCTTATTCCAAAATGGATTAAATTCATCTTTTTCCTCAGAATTCTACACACAACACCTCATAATGACAACGTGAAAAAAGTTTGAGGTTTTTGCAAATTTATTAAAAATAAAAAAACTGAGAAATCACATGTACATAAGTATTCACAGCCTTTGCTCAATACTTTGTCGATGCACCTTTGGCAGCAATTACAGCCTCGAGTCTTTTTGAATATGATGCCACAAGCTTGACACACCTATCCTTGACCAGTTTCACCCATTCCTCTTTGCAGCACCTCTCAAGCTCCATCAGGTTGGATGGGAAGCGTCGGTGCACAGTCATTTTAAGATCTCTCCAGAGATGTTCAATCGGATTCAAGTCTGGGCTCTGGCTTGGCCACTCAAGGACATTCACAAAGTTGTCCTGAAGCCAGTCCTTTGATATCTTGGCTGTGTGCTTAGGGTCGTTGTCCTGCTGAAAGATGAACTGTCGCCCCAGTCTGAGCGCTCTGGAGCAGGGTTTCATCCAGGATGTCTCTGTACATTGCTGCAGTCATCTTTCCCTTTATCCGGACTAGTCTCCCAGTTCCTGCCGCTGAAAAACATCCCCACAGCATGATGCTGCCACCACCATGCTTCACTGTAGGGATGGTATTGGCCTGGTGATGAGCGGTGCCTGGTTTCCTCCAAACGTGACACCTGGCATTAACACCAAAGAGTTCAATCTTTGTCTCATCAGACCAAAGAATTTTGTTTCTCATGGTCTGAGAGTCCTTCAGGTGCCTTTTGGCAAACTCCAGGCGGGCTGCCATGTGCCTTTTACTAAGGAGTGGCTTCCGTCTGGCCACTCTACCATACAGGCCTGATTGGTACATTGCTGCAGAGATGGTTGTCCTTCTGGAAGGTTCTCCTCTCTCCACAGAGGACCGCTGGAGCTCTGACAGAGTGACCATCGGGTTCTTGGTCACCTCCCTGACTAAGGATTGCTCAGTTTAGATGGCCAGCCAGCTCTAGGAAGAGTCCTGGTGGTTTCGAACTTCTTCCACTTATGGATGATGGAGGCCACTGTGCTCATTGGGGCCTTCAAAAGCAGCAGAAATTTTTCTGTAACCTTCTCCAGATTTATGCCTCGAGACAATCCTGTCTCTCAGGTCTACAGACAATTCCTTTGACTTCATGGTTGGTTTGTGCTCTGACATGAACTGTCAGCAGTGGGACCTTATATAGACAGGTGTGTGCCTTTCCAAATCATGTCCAATCAACTGAATTTACCACAGGTGGACTCCAATTAAGCTGCAGAAACATCTCAAGTATGATCAGGGAAACAGGATACACCTGAGCTCAATTTTGAGCTTCACAGCAAAGGCTGTGAATACTTATGTACATGTGATTTCTCAGTTTTTTTATTTTTAATAAATTTGCAAAAACCTCAAGTAAACTTTTTTCACGTTGTCATTACGGGGTGTTGTGTGTAGAACTCTGAGGAAAAAAATGAATTTAATCCATTTTGGAATAAGGCTGTAACATAACTAAATGTAGAAACAGTGATGCGCTGTGAATACTTTCCGGATGCACTGTAACAGTTCTCCTGTTAAAAGATATACTACAAAAAACATATTTTGATATTATATACAGTATTAGCATCATTATTCATTTCATATTATTAATCATTATTATTAGTATCATTATACTTTCTACACCTCTGACTTTGTACTTCTAGAATTACAAAGTACAAAAAATGTAGAAAGAGTAGATTTAATAAAAATGTAATTTTTCAAGCCAAAAAATGCAAAGCTTTTAACATTTTTTTGAGAAAATTGGAACACTAAGGAGGCTAAAGTAAATTGTATTTGTAGAGTGTTAATATTTCATGTTTTCAGGATACACTAAATAATTTACATGTTGCTATTGCCGCAGACAGTGCTAAAAGTAGTTAATTTCTCAAAAATATGGTATGTTTCTTTGCCTGCACTGGGGGAAGTCCTGGAAAAAATGTAACTTGTATGACCTCTAGTGGCAGAAACATTATTTCTGAAGTACACTGTAACAGCATTGAAGCTAATATGAAAATGTAGTTGTGCACAGGTGCCAGAAACACACAATTAAGATTAGGTTGTGACTATTCACATTTTCAGAATGTCATGGACATATACAATATACAGAGAGTTAAAAAATGATATAGTATAGGCAGATAGAATAGAATATACTAGCTTAAAATTCTTCTGGAAAGGTTTGCTGAAAATGCAGGCAAAATACTTAAAGCTGTACACAAAGGCAGACACTAGATTTAAAAACAAATTACCTTGTCAGTTCATGTAGTCGAGTAACTTCTGCATCCCGCTGTTGAAGATTCAACTTCAGAACTTGGTTTTCCTTCTCAGAGGTTTCTAACTGAAACTGAATATTCTTCATTTTTGATAGTGCTTCTTCTATATCTTAAAACCAATTAACAAAATATAAGAATTTATATCATGGACATGTACTCCCATAATATAAAAAAAACAGAACCATGAACTATAACTGAAAATAATGTAAAATCTTGAGTTTGGATTTCTCAGATTACTAAAAATGGACTAATAGCAGGAGACAATAAACGCATCACCTTTGGTGGCATTTTTTTACCTTTTAAACTCCATTAGCACATTCTAGAGGCAACTACCAGGATATTCAGTCATTGCACACAATTAAAAATATCATTGCCAAGAGACCTAGCAACTACAAATCAGACATTATAGTCCCATTTTCAACTTGAGAGCTCCAGGGCAGAAACTTTAAACAGCAGCAAAACAATGTTGTCCTACTTTCCTTTCAGGAAACTAATCTGCAGCAAATATCATGCAGGTCATCAATCTCAACTGCAATCTGACTTTTTAACTCTGAGTAATGTAAGCCTGTGAGCATGCATAACCAATGCCACACAAATTAAATTTCATATGAACTGGAAAGTTGCTTTCTGTATTTTGTACTACTTGTGTTCTTTACAAGCCGATAGCTTCTTTTCATACTGTGATTGGATTAACTACCACATAGAAGACCAGCACTAAATTTAAAATTTATGCAGACTTTTAAGTTCCAAGTGGATGTATTTTTGAGTTTGTATTCTGTGTTAAGTAGAGCTTCCCAAGGAGACTTAAATTGCAAAGACATGGTTGCAATATTGACCACCATCTCTAAACTGGCTCAGTTTGAATAAGCTGATGATGTGTTTGTTTAGGCAAGGGCTTAGAAGCACTGATGTCTGAACTAGAGTTTCAAAGTTTCAGAAACGCGCAACTAGAAAGGTACTGCTAAGGAGGTAAAATGACAATCATAACATGGATGCATTGTTTTGTATAGGAAAGTAAATTTTATGGTCTAAAAATTTAGCCTAATAAAAATATGTGGACTGACCACAGATACATTGTGTTGTGTTTTTATACTATACAAATACTACTCTATGCAGATAGGAATGGAAAACCAAGTTGCTTAAAATGACAAAGGTACATTAGAGTCAGGATTATTTCTGTGAAATATGGAAAACCAGAAGTAAACTCAGGCTTTAAAAATGATCACTCATTTGTAACCTGAAAATACTTGCTACTATGTTTTAGTTAATAAAATAAAAATTGCTTTTGGTTATTTTATCTATGGTAATACTGCAGTGCAAACATATTAACCTTTGAAACTATTATGGGGGAATTCTTGAAACCATTACTCCATTAAGTACAGTAATACCTCCATTTCTCTGTTAACCTTCAGAGGGGAAAAAAAAAAACAAAACAAAAAAGCAAACGCCAGTGTCTACCCATTACTGTACTACAATTGCTGTGTGGTACGCTGCGAGTTTTGCACATTGAAACAACTTTCCCTTGTGCTAGTGTGTAGTGTTCTTCCCCAGAGACACAATGTCAGTTACGTACCTTCAGTTTTAATAGCGTTTGGTAGCTTCTCTCTTTTATTAAAATTTATCTACTATACATTTTTATGGCTAATACAAACAACTGTATGGTGTTGGAATTGTCACAAAAAACTGAAATTATGAAACATTTACAAAATGGCAAAAGTGCTTCAATTTATGGAGTAGGACGAACAACAGTGAATGATACAAAGTGTGATGCCAACAAAATTGAATGATGTTAATGTATTAATATTAATGTTCTCCTGTAAATTGTTATGATTTGTTAATATATTGTGACATGCATGCAGCTTTTGATTAGCTGTTGGGGAGCAGACAGTGTGTAATGAAAGCTGTAAGTAATGGGACTGGGTGAAGGGCTTCTGTTCTGTGAGGGGCGAACACGCCTCTTAGGAGACGAGCGACAGGAGAAAAGGGAAGGTGCGGCAGAAGGAAGTTTTGAGTAGGGAGTCTGTAGACAATAAGCAGGAGTGTTTGTGGTATAGAGAAAAAGGGAACGTGAATGGCAGGGGATAAACTGTTTGGAGGGAAGGCAGGGCAACGTTGGTTATGGAACGAAATTTCCAAGTAAAATGCAAAAAACTCCAGTACCTCTGAGTTGTGTTTCCTTATTACGCTAGTCGTTACATTATATTAAGTAATCTTGTTAATACTAAATTATATATTGTATTGTAAATAAATATGATTATTAGCTAATCTACAGTATATCATTTTTAAAGTAGCCGTTCTGTTATCCATCTTTTATCTGTCACAGCCTAAGTCCTGACCCCTGATGGATAATCAAGGTTTTACTAGCTGTAATTAACAAAAATAGCAAAAAAATACTCAACAGATAAGTGTTTTCTGTGTCTATACATACACCAAATAAACATTACCTGTTTTTATGCTATTTATATCAGAATCACACTGTTGTCTTATGAGCATAATTTCTCCTTCCTTGTTTTGAATTGTGTTCAAGAGCTCTTGGTTCTGTACCTTCTGCTCATCAACTGCTTTCAGTAGTTCCTCACACTTTTTCTGAAGTAGTTCAATGCTTTTGTTTGATTCTTTTAACTGTGCTTGCAGAGTCATATTCAGAGACTGCACTGAAATCACTAAAATAAAACACAAATTTCATATTTCACTAGTTTGTAAATCGTATATGTACTGTACAAGCACAAAGTCAGTGGCCACCTTTATTAGTTATACCTGCTCAATAATGGAAGTGATCTACTTTGACTGTGGGATGACTGTTGGTGCAAGACATGCTGGTTGTAGCATACTCACCTGGGATTTTTCACACATTATTGTCAAGTTTAGGTGTGATAAACAAAACCAACAGTGAGCGGCAGTTTTATGGGAGAAAACAATGTATTAATGAAAAGGGTCAAAAGGGCAGCAACAACACTAATTTAAGCTAACATAAGCCACAAAGCGTTAAACAACAGCTCTATACATACAGAAGAGCATCTCTCTTTAAATGCACAATCCATTGGACCACAAAAAGAATGAGACTAGAGTAGGAGAAGAACACTACTGTCAGATGGAAATAGGAAGATGAAGCTAATGTGGGCATATTAACACCAAAATTGGATGACAGAAAAAGGGATAAATGTTATCTGGACTGACAAATCTCATTTTTTTTTGCTTTCAGAAATTTTTACTCTGAATATATAGTCAAAATCCTAAACGGTATAAACCCTATAGATCTATCCTGCTTTGTGTCACTGGTGCAGGCTGTTAGTTGTAATCCAGTGATGTGGGGATTTTTATTTTGCCACACTATCAGATAAGCATGTTTTGAATAACACAGGTTATCAAAGTATTGTTGCAGACCAATTGTAAAAGGATAATGCCTCATGTCACAAAGTGTGCATCATCTCGAACGGATATCATGAACAAGACATTGAGGTAAATTTATTCCAGCTGCTTATACAATGCCTATATTCCAATACAAGACCTTTTTGAAGAAGTTGTGTTCCTGAAAAATCTACAGGAACTTCAAGATTATGTATCTGTGTGGACCAAAATCCCTAAGAAATGTTTCCAGCACTTTGGTGAATCAGTGACTTGAAGAATCTGGAATATGCTGGAGGCAAAAAGAGATCTTACCAGTAACTAGATGTGTACCTAATAAAAGTGGCCATTCTGTGTGTTTGCACACATGTAAGTATGTTTATATTATTTTATAAATACTATAAAACACAACCTTAATTGATTAAACATATTTACATTCAAAATTTACATCCATTGGATTTAATTCTTTTTCTGCTCTCTCTCGCTCTCTCAGCTGTTGATTCACTATTCTCAGTCGTCTGAAATAGAGAGAAAACAATTTAGCATCTAATAAATTTAAACCCAATGAAACAATTAATAACTCCATTATTTAATAAATAAAGTAAATCTGCATAGATACAGAAGTTTTCTAATGCACCATAAAACACAATTAAAACATTTCTTTATATTATTATTGGACCAAAAACAGTCCATATGCATTTCTGTTTTGTCAAAAACATAGTTAAGTGACAGGAGGTAACTGTACTCCAAATTTGTTTTAGTATCACCTGAATGTATAGAAACAAAGAATAAGAAACTGTAAAAACGACTCTCCTAAACTACCTGAAGCCATAGCTGTGGCTCTCTCTTTCACTAACACCAAGATGTACTTTCTTCGACTGTTTCCCATGGGTTGACCAATATCAGATGGGGAATGTGAAAAACTAACATTCATTGTAACAACTGCCTTTTTCAGTACAGGGTCACAATTGCAGCAATAAAGCACAACGCAAGAAGTAAGCATGATTCGAGAAGTTGCGTCATATATCATTGCAGTCCGTACCCACACACATACAGTAACATTAGATAAGCCAGTGTTTCCAATCAGCCTACAGTACAAATTTTTACCATGATCACCATTTCTTTTGTTCAAATTACATAAACAATAAAAGTGAGCTTAATTTCAGTATCTGTTTCCAGATTATCATTGGTACTCTAGGTGATAGCAAGTACTAAGAATATTTAGCTTTTATTTTTTTCTCCAGCTGTCTGGAGCTTTTTTTTGTTTTTTCTGTCCACCCTGGCCATTGGACCTTACTCTTATTCTATGTTAATTAATGTTGACTTATTTTATTTTCTTACTGTGTCTTTTATTTTTCTATTCTTCATTATGTAAAGCACTTTGAGCTACTTTTTGTATGAAAATAAGCTATATAAATAAATGTTGTTGTTGTAGCTGCCAAATGTTTTACAATGCACCAACTAAACATTAATAAAGAAAGCTACAAATGGGTTATGCTAGGTTTTGTTTTTGCTCCTGTTTGCTCCCATCTCTTGATTTTTGGAAAATGTAGGCCAACAACATACCTATCACAAGGTAGCCAAACACAAAAAAAAAAAAAAAAAAAAAATATATATAGGAACTGGTGGAAGGTCAGTAAGGAAGCAGCTATAGTAGTGGCCAAAACAAAGGCAGAACAACACTGCTGGGCTTTCTCTGTATTATAGCATGTGGAGCTCAGGAGTATGAGAGGATTTTGGACTAGAAACACCGTTTCTCTAGAGAGTTGAGATTACTTGCACATAATCTGGCTTCCCCATTGTGGTACACAGGGTCTGTAGCTCAGAAAAAGGAGGCAGAGTTTTAAGTAGATAATTGTATCTTGAATGTGCAGGCTCCAATCAGGTGCAGCTGTGTGTGAGTGTGTTTCGCTCAGCAGTTCTTTGGGGAACTGGCTGACTGTGCAGCATACACATGTGGAGGCAGGTGGATCAGTCAGGCACCTAAATGATGCCACAGAGAGAGCAGATCCTCGCACACATAACCCATTAGGAAGAGGAACATAAAGGAGCCTGTGCAGGACAGAAGGGAGAAAGAAAGAAAAAAAAGAATGGAAGTTAAAAGGAAAGAGAAAAAATATAGGAGTGAGCGAGAGCCAGTACAAGATGGAAGGAAGCAGGTGAATGAGAATGGAGCACCCCAGAAAGGAACATGTTGCCAGCGCTTAGGAGGGGACTGAGGGATCACTCCTGTTGAGTGACTACAGTGCAGAAGAGAACCATTGTGCTCAGGGTGTGCTCTTGCCAGGAGGAGCCAGGGATCAGCAACTCCCCATGGAACGCCGTGGGATTGGCGGCGGGTACAAGGCCAGGAATAAAAGGTTGTCTGCATGTTTTGGTTGGATGTCTCTCTGTGCTATGGGGCCCAATCAGGGTAAAATGCAGAGACATCAGTTTTAAAAGGAAGGCATCAAGGCTCTGAATTGGACAGTTTCCTGTCTGTGTTTTTAACCTCACTTTTAATGGATTTATTTACTGGAATTTTTAACCTCCACTGATACTTTTTATGGGTTATTTATTTATTGAATTTTTGCACTGCACTTTGTTTTGAACACTGTTTGTTCCGACTGTTTTTAATAAAAGCACTGGTGCACTTGCACCTACCTGTTTGCTTTGTGTGTTGTGTCCTTATCAACTGGCTAATCCCGCAGGTACGTTATTGACAGTAGCAGATTCAAGAGGCTCCCTAGAGCAACTGGGAGGGTGGAGCCAACCCACACCGTCACACCCCTTTGCATATTACATGGGGGTATACTGGACAAAACCCAGGACACAATGAAGGGATTACCCTCACCCTCAGCTTGCATGTTGGTCTGGTCTGTTCATCTTGGTATGTTTCTACCATGACTCACAAATATAGTAATGATTATCTGCATTCACAGTTAATATTATTGTATTACACATTAACCTAAGTAGACACTTCTTGTTCCTGATCACACTGCAAATAATACAAATTTTCCAGATCAAAATTTCCCAAGCTCTGCTAATCTTGAATTATGCATAGAACATCATCAGGCACTGATGATTTACTACATCATTAAAGATTCTTGTGAATGATTATAATGACTGTAGGATTTAGGATTGAAAGGGACTCCATCCAGAGAAATGTCATGTCTTGAAAGTAATGTTACTGGAATAAGCTACCTGCAACCTTGGAATAAAAAAGCTAATTCAGGAACTAAAGGGACAGATAATTAACTTATCACAGGTTGGCATTTTCATTATCTTTAGTGCATGGAACATTTAGGCTGTTCTTGAATAATGATACAGAAAAAAAAAATGGAGGTGTGTGTGTGTATATGTATATGAGACAAAAAAGTAATAATTACAAGTTCAATACACTATTTTTGTTTTCTTTAGGAATATTCCTTTGGTCATACCATGTAGTCTCGTGTATCTGTTTTACCACCTGTAACATCACTTTGTTGCTTACTTCACTACAATGGAATTTTATCAGTCTCATGCCAAACTGATTCACATTATTTATATTTTGGTACATCAAGTCAATGTCATAGAAAACAATAATTACCAAGTCAGGAATTCTGCTAATAATTAATTGCTGCAAATATGGATATACCGTTGGCAGAATCCTACATCTACACTGAGTGGACTTGACTTTAAGACAGATCAAGTCATAACCAGCACTGAAACCTCCCCACTAAAGCTACTGTGGCAGGCAGGTAGAAAACTTAATAGTAAAACCCTATACCCATGTTCCCACAATGTACTGTTCTCCCTACCACAAGGGACACTCAGCTATTAATTCATTACTATTACTACAAAAGATCAAATACAACTGTGAGACATGCCACCTACAGAAGTTTTCAGGTGAATTTTAACTACGTATAAATGGTCGACAGGAAGAGGAATGCATAGACTGCTGGATGATTTTGTGGAGCTGTAATATTGTATCTCAATATTAACAAAAACACATGGTGGTAGGAAAAGCAAAACTTTTATGGCTGTGATCTCTACCCAAGGGCCGTAGATGTTGATGTAGTTCAAGTATACAACTACCTGATGGCAGTACATGGCCACATACCTGGACTGGTTTGCAAAGACAGAAATCACTTAAACAGAATTACAATTAACACTATAAGGAGGCACAGATCAACTGTTGTGGGCAAACATTTCTAATTATATTCTATTAATCTGTAGTTACAATACCACATTCTGAGCAGCAGAATGAGGACAGGAGATGCCAGCAAGCTTAAACTGAAAAGGTTCTATGGACCAGTCTGGACTGTGTAAAGGCAGTGGCGGAGAAAAGGATACTGAACATACCGTTGGCTACCATAAACAATTCCTTACACCATCCACCTGACACCCTGGTCAAATTTTTTTTTTTTGTTTGCTTCTAGAGCTCCAATACAACTCGATTTGAATTCACATTTTATCAAATGCGGAGACAAACTCTGGTTGATTATGATGGGGGAAAGTAAAGCACCTGTAGGATGCATTTGAACCCTACAACTCTCTGATGAAAGTGATAAAAAGATTGCCATGAGATTTCTTTTACACAAAGTTTTAATAACCCTAGTATCCTTAACAAGTAGAAATTGTCCCCGAATGGACAAACAAGTTTGAAATATAGCTGTGTCCAACTGGTGGTAAGTCCCATGCATAAGTGGTTAATATTTTTGTCAGCAAGCAACTTCCAAAAAAAACACATTAAACTTACCGACGTAGCTGGGCATTTTCACTTCGCAAAGGTTGCAAAGCCAATGCAATTTCTGCCTGTACATT
Source organism: Polypterus bichir lapradei (assembly GCA_026402145.1). Taxonomy (NCBI): domain Eukaryota; kingdom Metazoa; phylum Chordata; class Cladistia; order Polypteriformes; family Polypteridae; genus Polypterus; species Polypterus bichir. The sequence goes on from JANRMT010062814.1 coordinate 38,728,824, forward strand.
TGTACTTCCAACCATGGTAGGCAACAATGATATATTATCTTCCACCTCTGTTATTACCCTGAACACCTCTGGATCATCTCCTTAATAGAAATAATACAATGTTTTACTTTTTCCATTCACAATGCATGCTGCACCATTATTGCAAATAAACTACAAAGGAATAACTATATTCCAAAAAAATACAGGCTCGTAGTGTATAAAAACTCTACTTGTGGGAATTTCTAAAATTAGAAACCCTGAGCAACATAAAAGAAATATTTGGGTTTTAAAGACTCTTTATATACACAGATTATTAGTATAAACTTTGTTTTACTTTGAACTGTTTACTTTCTAAACTGCTTAACCTGAAGAGGCATACAGCACAGAGTGGGTATCCCTCAGTTCACCATAAGGGTTATGGGAGGTGAAGCAACATAAATTTAATAAACACAGTTCACCACATTTGTCAAAACTGTGGCTATTAAACACTTAAAAGTGAATAATGTGCTCTAACAGTACTCAATTGCAAGACATTTTTTACATTAACACTATTCATATCTGAATCTAAGTGCATAAAACATAACCACAACGACATGAAAAGTCATGCATCACATTTATATTTGGCTTTAATAAGAAGACAGGAGTGTTTTCACTTTGTAGATGGTTTTGTCACTGGAACTATAGTTCATTTTAGAAATATATGAAATAATAATAATAAAAAAAAGAAGATCTCCATGTTTGGATGAAAATGGCTGTTTCATTAACATTTCAAAATGATGAATACATTCAGGCATTTGCATACACAACCAAAATCCAGGATTCATACTGCTATTTCACTCATGTGTGTTCTTAGTCTAATGCTTTGGTAAGGTAACCAAATGTATGAGTATTAGGCAATATGTTTAAAAAGTCACAGAATATTCCCTAAGCATCACCGCTAAAATAATACTGATGTTACTCCCTTCTCTGCTAAAGACATTCTTATTTTTGTAAATTTCCTGGGGTCTCAATTATAAAACCTGTTGTGTATTCAAGCTTGAAAATATATGTATGCCATAAAACAGGAAAATATGTATGACAAAAAATGTGCGATTTATAAAAGCTGACTACCTATGCAATTTACCCTTTATAAATCACAATTGTCTTATAAACGTGTACATAGACATAAATCAAACCCTGCCTGGTTGCCAACCCGAAAACAACCATATATCGACCATGCTAATTAACCTCATAGAATATGCAAACACGATGCTTCAGACCTTCATTGGCTGGTAGAGCAGCCTCACATACGATGCATCCAACTATCACATACAGCACCAGTGTTGTCTACCAAAACTACTTTTCCTCAAAATAAATGAATAGTGGTTTGAGCAACTTCATTCGTGCCAGGTGCCCTTATTAAGTGCTTGACGTTGGCAGTGTATGATGCGTATTGGCAGTTTTTAGACTACAAGCGCATATAGTGCAGAACAAATAATCCCAAGCTTCAAACTCCAAGATGGACACTATCCGATTTAATATTATTCATCTTGGCACTCAAAAGTCCAAGGCAGACAGAATGCAGCTCCTCCGTTTATAGCTTTCAGCACAGCGGGCATGATGGACCCAAAGCTTGGCCAAGATATTTCTGACCTACAAACAAGTTCTCTCTCGTACAGTAGATGTCTGTTGCCGGAAAGCTATTGTTAAAACCTAGATATTATCCGACACTGCTCAATATCAGGCAGTGTGTCTATCTAATGCCTGGTCTAATTCAGCACATAGTTCCAACAGAATGGCTCTTGGGAGCCTAAATCAGCTCATAAGCCAGTCTTCATTATGGGCAAAAAAAAAATTCCCCGTGGTCAGAAAAGTTTGTTCTCTTAGTATACGACCATTTGTATAGCCTTCAAGCAGCACCTAAACAGGCCATGCTGTGCCAAACCAATAGGTTACATATAGTCTGTGAGACATCAGATTTATAGCTTTCTGTAAGCAGGGAGGAAATGACAACTGTGCATTTACTTCATGTAGTTATTGACAGCAAATGATTGCATGGTTTTTATCCTGAGAATTTTAAACAGGTAGGCTATATAAACTGACAACAAAACAAAAAACATCTTCAGGGCAAATACACAGAATTGACCCGCTTTAAAGTGAGCTAAAAAATAGTCTTTACATCATATTAATCACTTTTGAAGTTCAAAATGTTTATTGCAACATTATAACAATGGCTTGTGATGCAAGTTATTATATGCCTGAAACATCATTTGGCTACACTTCCCTACTTGAGGAAGGGTGTCATTATTTCGCACTCTCAGAAATATTATGTACCATTTATTTCACTCTAAATGATTTTAATTGCATTTTGTTCCCTTATTCCAGTATGACCAAGTTCAGTCACATCACAGTATAAGAATAGGAATATTATAGAAAGTATTTGACTATTTTTGCCTACCAGTTGCATTCTAATATTATTGATTAATTTAACCACCATTTTAAATCACATATCTAGGTAAGATAAAATAATGTATATACTAAACATTTTACACAAAAACTCACTATTCATCAAGTAAAACACAGGAATCACCAGATTGCAAATTAAAGCTTTAACTTTAAACAAGGTTACTTTTCCAAAAATGCATAATACCTTTCTCTGCTACAAGTGCCTTTAGTTCTCCCAAAAGATACTTTACAGTTTTTACTTTTTTCATAGTCTGGTCCGGACTTGCACTTTTCATTCTGAGAAGGTTTTGTTTATCAAAACTAGTTTGACAACTAGTATCCCTTACTGGGGTATGATCTACTGAATCTAATTCATCTTCACTCGTAGTCCACTCACTATGTTCAGATTCTGATAGTTCAGCAGAAGCTTGCACCTGGGTTGGGTTCTGTTCTTGACTAGACACTACTGGCTGCCAACCTTCAACCTGTTGATGCTGAAGATGTGACAAATGCATCTGAATTTGCCTTAATAGGTCTTGATCCCGAGCATTTCCTTGCTGCAGTCCACCTTCATTAGGGCATGGTGCATGTGGAACTACCTGTGCTACTCCTGCCTGAGAGCCTATATGCAATGGTACTTGCAATACAGTAGGAAGAGGGGCAGGACTTATATGCACAGGAAAATAAGTGATCCCTCCTTGCTGAGCACCTTCCTTATAAACATCCCTGGAAGTGGTCTGAAATGAGATACAGAAAGGTTGTATACTAAATAACTAATGCATAATCAGAAGCTTAACTATATAAAAGTACATAAAACATTCCAATATGCACTTTATTGTTGGTTATTTTACTTATTAAATTTCTAACTAAAAAAATACAATAGATTTTAATATTTAAAACAGATAAACAAGATATTCACGTAAGAACTAATGTGTAAGAATTAACGTATTTCCTAGAAATTTTATATACACAAAAAAGTGGTCCCTTTTGTTATACATCATATACATTTTCTCTCAAATGTATGAATCTTGAAAGATAAAAAAAATCTTTCAGCAAAAACAATGGTATGTATAAGAGCATGCCACAAGCCATATTTATTTTAATATTGCTAAGTACTTCATGTATATAGATTTTAGTTTCAAATGTAACTAGCAGACACAGAAAGGTGTGACAACTTATTAAAAGAAGAAATTTGTTCCATGTGTCAGCATTTGAGCAGCAAAGTACTTTTCTGACATTATGCAGCATTAGTAGAGTGAACACTCAATAAGTGGCAGAAAAACTGCCTAAGGAGAAAGGTGTAAATGGCAGCATAGATGTTGCAATGCTTTCAAAACAACAGATCTCTAGAATTAGCTAGTAGTACTAAAAAATATTATGGAAGAGAACCAAAAAAAAGTTAGATGCATTAAGAAAAGATCAGCAAGGGATGTGCTTGCTTTTTTAGTGAAATATACACAGCCACTAACGCCATGCATATATGTCTTCGGTAATTTAGCATCTGATTCAATTAGTCTCTTTTTAAAAATATACTGTTGCCATCCTTTTGTTCCATTATCATCTGGCCAGCATGACACTACCCAATTCATTTTGTTTAATTAAAACAGTATTAACACTAGCACAGTACTAGTTTTCTTAACTGGTTGCTCGACACTTCTCTCTACATTAATATGTCACTCTAAACAATTCACAATCAGTTAATGCATTATTTAGCACAACTCTTTTGCACTTTTAATGCACTTCATTTGGGATTATCATGGGCCCACAACATTAAAATGGCTTGTGATAAATGAATACTGTTAGCCTTTCACCATAAATTGTGATTTCATGAGCTTTACATGTAGCATAGTATGGGATTACAAACTCATTAATGGTTGGGGGGGTTGGGGGGGTGTACAGATACAAACGCATGCGCACCGGTTCACAATCTGCACACCACTCTCCGGAGTAAATGTAAGGTAAATTTACTTTTGACATTCTTTGTGCATGTCAAAACCACAATCAACTGTAGCTGAAATACATCCCGATTAAATATGCCACTCATCTTAACATGCATGTTATTACTACTAATATAAAAACACAGCTTAGCATCCGTGCCAAATCCAAAAAAAGTGTTAAGAAGCATAAGTCGTATTAATTACAGGGCTTACAGGAATTAGTAAAGTGTTACCAATACAAAATAAGGCATTCTTCCGAATTTTGTTTAAGTGTGATCTTTTTGGTATGGCAACTAGTGAATACATCAGTTGAACAGAATTGTACAAAATAAGGCATCTAAAAGACTGGCAAATCTTCAGTTCTTGCAACCTAGATCATAATGTGCGAATGAGAAAACTAAAAAACCCAAACTGAAAATATGACAGTGGCACAGCATAAAATTAGTGGGTGCCCAGCATACATAGCCTTTGATTTGTCACACCACTTC
>JANRMT010062814.1:38734051-38751551 GCA_026402145.1 Polypterus bichir lapradei
CTTCACTCTGTCTGCTTTAGTAGTAGAAAAACCAGGTTCTGCAAAAAGATTGACAATTTACAGAAACAAAAATAGGTATGTAGTTTTCATGTGTATGATCTAAAAATCAAGAAGAAAATGCTTGCTACTGCCTTTAATAAGAAAATTAAAATTAAATTGTTTTCCTAGGCCTTACAAATTTAACAGCATCAAATCTTTAGGTAATTAAAAAAAATAATAATACTAAAATGTAAATTTAGCTTATAGTCTGAATTATTAACTGTAGAAGTACACATAATTGTATATGCTGGGTAGTGTATAAGTCCTGTAATGGTTCATTTCACACTTCACATGGAAAACGTTCAGGTGATTATATCACCAAACCAGAAGGGAAAAAACAAAAGTACTGAATACTATGAAACATAACCAAATGCTTACCAATGGACTCAATGAATTTTGTGGAGGCAAAGTAGGTGTAGAAGTGGTTAAGCGACAGTTGAACTTAGTGGGACTTTGCGTTGCTAAACATAAAACAAAAAACATTAATTAAAAAAAAAAAAAAATTATTTATAATGAAAACTTTTACCATTAAAATGATTTAGCATATCTTACCTGCAGCACCAGTTGAATATGGGATTTGGCTGGAAGCACTGCATACCGGAACTTGATTTACTAAAGATGTTGGTGTTTGAATATGGTCAAAGTGGGCTTGCTGAGCTCTGGGACCAGATGCAGTACACTGAACTACCAGCTGTTGGTTACCAGAATGCTGGCCTAGATTTCCATGTTCTTTTTCCTCATTCCCAAGACTTGTACATAAGGGCATCATTCCTTTTTCCCCTGAAAGAAAAGCCATTCATTTTAAATATTAAATTAATGAATTCATCCATCACTCTCCTAATCTGCTTAACCAGTTGTGCACCGCTGATGGCTGGTACCTCCACCAGCAGTACTGAGCACAAGTTGTCAATCAATATCATGTGGACTGCCAATCCATTACAAGGCACATTCCCACAATGTGAGCAAACCAGAACTGACAATTATATTTAACTGCACATCTTTCAAATGCATGAAGAAAATTGATGTACCAAAAGAAAAAAAAAAAAAAACTGATGAATACTCATAGGTATACAAACTCCACAAAAAGAATGGCAGGAAGGAATTCAAATCCCAGAGTCTGGACATGTACGGCAGCAGTGCTAACCAAGAATGTTTATTTAGGGGTCAAAAATAGTTTCTTTGAAAAATAAACATTCCAACAAAAAGAGAATTTTGATCAACATATATTCCATTATTGCATTGCATACTAAGTGTTTGCTATACAACTCAAGACTGTTGTATGTATAATCAAGAAACATCAATGATACAATGTTAAAAAGGGGAGGTGTGTACAAGACATTTTTGCAGTTAAATATGAATTTATCATGTGCTAATTTTAAGTTACAGTTGTCCAAAAAACTTTACCATCTGGTGGATAAAATAACACTATGCGTCAAAAAAATAAAATAAAATAAAAATTGTGAATATGCTTTTGCCGCTCCAAGGTAACTCATCAATATTAATGAGTGATGCAGAGCCTTTAACCAAAACACAATGGTGTGTAAACGAGAAGCTGCAAAAACTAGCAATAGTGATGACAATGTGAGTAGGTCATCAGACATTGACTCAGATAGTGAGACTGATGCATACAGCACTGTACAACTGAGCTGCCATGATAGGCCCAGTGAATTTGGTTGTCTGAAGCTGAGTGTGGTACATGCAGGTGTGTGGCAAAATGACTGTGATCAAGTGGAAGGACAAGAAAGACGTTAGCATCCTAAGCACTGTTTACAATGCTGTAATTGTCAGTGTTCATGTTGGGGAAATGAGGAAGTTACTATGTCTTGCACTGTAGTAGTCTATAATAATTCAAGGTTTGTGTCGATTGTGCAGATCAGGCACCTTCTACCCTTATACACAAGCAACAGATAATACATAAGAAATGCACCTCTACTGTCCTGATTGCAAGGTCGAGTTGTACATTAGCGACTGTTTCATAACATATCACACGCAGGACATGTACTAAATCTGCATCGGTACACACGACACACCTTTACTAATGTATTTAATATTTATGTTTTGGTATTTGCAAGTTTCTGTTACACATAATAACATTTTATTCTTGTTTTAAATTTTTTTTTTTTTTTAACATTGTTGGCTCCCTTTTCCAGGAGGAAACATAACACTAAGGAGGTTAAGTGCAGAGAAACAGAGACTATCCTGGCTTTAATGTACAGTATATGGATAAAAACTTTCAGTCAGTTACTCCCTAATTTAAAACCAATGTCTACATGCACATCCTTGGGATAACGGAGGAAACTTGGCCAACCAGTAAAAAAAAAACAAAAAAAACCCCATGCAGACATGGGATGAACATGAAAACAGATAAAGTATATGGTATTGTGGTCCCTACAGATATCAGGCAATAGTCCTAATTACTATATCACTCTCGCACACAAAAATATGTTTTAATCTTACATTAGTGTAATTCTTCACACCTACCCCTAACAATTTTCTTAAAAATGGGGACACACAGACACCTACCTGTACTCTTCTTTAAAGTACATGAAACTGTAGATCGGTGAATTTCTTTCCTTTTATCATTTTTTCCTTTCCCAGAGGTCATTTTAGTACCAATCTTGCCAGGTTTTGAACTTGAAGGCTTCACATCTAATGCGAGTTTGAATATGTTACTTAAAAATATATATATAAAGTCACAGTAACGATAATAAAACATAAATGGTCATACCTGCTTTTTCAGTCTGCAAAATACCTTTCAGCAAGGCAGCACAGCGGTCAAGACCTTTGTGAATAGTAGCAACCTAAACAGAACAAACGAATTGAATACATATTTTACCCCATTTTAAGCCACCAATGTAAACCTCAAGACAGCTGTCTTAATCTTTACCTGATCTTCAGAGTCTGTAGAATAGAGTGAGTAACCAGAATCTACAGAAGATGCCAAGTTCTTTCTTCCAGGGGCCCTAAAACAAAATAAACCTCAATAAATATAAAATCAAACACTTTAACTATGATACTGGTACCATGCTTTACAAAAATTAAGTTGTCTATTTTGTTGCCAATAGTTTGATTTCAGCATACGGATATACAAATGCTACGGCTTATTGAATGTCGTTTAAGAATGACCAAGTCTGTAATTAATAATTTAATTAAAACATCCATCCATCCATTATCCAACCCGCTATATCCTAACTACAGGGTTACGGGGGTCTGGTGGAGCCAATCCCAGCCAACACAGGGCGCAAAGCAGGGAACAAATCCTGGGCGGGGCGCCAGCCCACCACAGGACACACACACACACCCTAAGCACAAACTAGGGACAATTGAGAATTGCCAATGCACCTAACCTGCATGTCTTTGGACTGTGGGAGAAAACCCACGCAGACATGAACATTAAAATGCCTTTATTTCAGAATGGCTTCAGAGGTAACACTTTGGTTTAGGCCTCTATTACTCATTTACTATTATGTAAAAAGACTTTAATAAACACTTCTTTGGACCTTCATAACACTTACAAAGCATCAGTAAAGGGTTTATTTATCTCTTTAACGTGCTCTACTGGCAAAACTTCATTTTGGATTATCCAGAGGTGCCTTAACTGAAACACATTTCTCCTGATATTACATATTTAGTACAATAAGATCTGTGAATTCTTCATATTAACAAGCACTTTTACCATCATATCAATATGCCACACTGCACAGTGATGAATAACCCATATACTAATATTTTACATGTGTTATTAAGACCAAAAGAAGCCTTTGTTAAGGTCCTGTTACTTAAGAGTAACAGATGAATGTTTGCAGTACCTAAAGTGTTACCACAAGTATCTTGGGTTATAGTCAGAATGTTTTCTGCATAAAACTATAATCGGTTAACACAAGCTTGAATTACATTAAAAAAATTATTTAGATCATACAGTTTTAAAAGGACTCTAATTTTAAAAAAATTGTAATATTTTTCAAGATTCTTTCACATGATGCCCATATGCGTCCATCTCTTAGACTTTAACATAATGCTAATTCACTCTAGGGCAATTTCTTGCAAAATGTTCAGATTAGATTTTTTATAAAATTGATTGAAATTGATTTGAGCAGAGACAGAAACATTCAACACATGAAATACTATATACTTAATATGATTCGTGCTCATTCTTGAAAATTAAAGCTAAAGTATACAGTTTTGTATACATGTTCATTTAACAAAATTAAGTCTTGAAGTACTAAAGTTCTCCATATTTTAGTATCAAGGAATTCTTACAGAAAGTGTATGAAAGTACTAAAGTAATAAATACAGATGTTTTCCTATATTTACTTGTAATGAAAAATTAAACATTTTTTGAAATTACACCATGCAGTATACAAAACAATTCCAGTGTAGCAGCAAACACCAAACAATAATAAGAAAAAGAGATACATATGTTGTTTTGGCCATATTTCCTGCAAACAGATTAAGCCTCACAAAAGGCTTTATCTGTAACTTCGAAAGTATAGTATGTGGTTGGTAATAGTGGAACATTAATGCAGTGTGCAATTTAATTATATACATAATACACACACACACACTTCAATCTATACAAACATTTTACTATAGGCTTACAATGCCTATAATTTAGTTCTTATCTAATTCGCAACTGGCATATAAGAGTTGAACATGGGAAATAAATTAAAAAAAAAAAAAAATAGCAAAGCAACTAATTCAAATGGCTTTTCACAGGAAAGTCAAACAGAGGAAGGTGCTTTGCATGAAATTGTTGAAATGCACGCACAGTCTCAACGTTAAGGTTCCGAGTTCGACCTGGGCACTGCCTGAAAGAATTAGTATTGCGGACCAAGTGACAGACTCGAAATCCGTTAAGGTTTACCAGTTGCCTTGCGACACATGCTGCGACAGACTCTTGGAGCCCCCTAGAATAACCATACACTGGAAGGAAATAAATGAATACACGAGACGTTTAATATTACTTACCGTTTTCTACAAATTGGCGCCTTTGCAGATCCAACAAGTCTTCCCGAAGAGATTGCCTTAAAAACAGATAAGCGATTTTTTTTATATCTTCCAGTCGAATTGTCGCTGCTGTATTTATAATTTATTACCGATGACAGTAAAAACCGAGATTATATACTTACTATCGTTTTGTAATGTGTTTTTGCGTGCAAAATTGCACCCGTTACTTATAGCATAATTGTAAGTACAAAAAACAAGCGCTAAAGCTAACACAAGAAGTTCTATAATTGTATACTAAAAACATTCACACACACCTCCCAATCCCGTAAGGAATTATGCCGCATATAATCAAAATGCTATTCAGCGCTGTACGATGACATCTGAGAAGTACATACGAAATCAGCATTAACGACTTCTTACCTTGCTGGTTTTATTTAAACCTTGCCTTGCCATTTTTCTTCTAGATATGGATTTCACCAAAGAATGGGGTACCAGTTAGAGACGTGTTTTCTTTTGCCCATTTCGTAAACGATCTGCTTCGTTTAGATCGATTTTACCTGAAACAATAAAGCCATTGCGTTAACCACCGCCCACCTGCAAGCTCGAAACAGTAACCAACTAGTAGCGTGAATAAAGTAAAGTTCCGTCATAGGAATGAAACGTGACGCCCTGTGACATACTCCACCCATAACACAACAAAAAATCTTATTTACTTGTCTTCTTTAAAAAACGGAAACTTGGCTTACTGTAACAAACCAAACACAAACACCGCCAACGCCATATTTGTGATTGACAGAACTTTCCCTTTAAGGGGCGTTCAAATTCGGTTTGTGATTGGTGGGCAATCATTTTCGCGGTTCTTTAAACCAGCGCCTACTACGGTTGTCATTCGCTTTTGCTCTCAGTTGTGCCTTTCTATTGGTTACTCGTATGACAGTCCGTTGCTCGAAAAACGAAGCCCAAGTAGCGCACAGCCTACGCCATTTCCGTAAATATTGCCAAACAAAGGGCAAGTGGTTATGACACGACGCCCTCGGTTGCTGGTAACCACGGAGACCGTTGGCCGGCAAACTGAGAATAGAGAGCGAGAAAGAAAGAGAAGCGATCCGTTTTCGCGGCGTTCAGACGGACTGTCCCGCTCGGTATCCTGAAAGCGCGAGAAAATGTATATAATGCGGCTAATTTAACTGTTACTTGTTACGTTTTATGTTAGCTTTAAGTACATTTGCGTTACTGTTAAAGTTGTATTAAAATACCAACAATATTTAAATTACAGTGGGAGGATGAGACTTTAGCAAAAATTCTTCAAGCTCGGTAAACAGATGTGTCTGATTGTATGACACAGTCAAACTTTTTACATTAGAATTTACGACTTATTATTATAGAATAGAATACTCTTGTTAGAGCAGTGGGTGAGGTTGTCCATATTGCTTTTTAAGGAGATCTTTGTGATTAACAGTTATTGAGTGTTTTCTGTTCTTTATCACTTCGCAAATATTGCTTTTCATACATACATATAGCTGAAAGTGTATTACAGATAACAAAAGACAAATTACAGTAAAAAGAAAAAAGTGTTCAGTTGTTATATGGGCAAAAGTTGGTGTCCCATTTGAAAGTATATGTATTATCAAATGTCCAGAAAAGATGAAGATACTAAACCTGGAAAGAGTGATGACTGTTGATGTCAATACTGCTCCGCAGGAAGACAGTAAAATTTTTTTATGTAAGGAGTGGGAGATATGCAAAGTACAAAAAAAAGCAAGCCAAGATCAAAAATGAAGTGAATATTATCTTTTAAGTAAAAAGGGAACATTTTTTAGAAGTCAGGACCAAGAGCGTGAGATCATAACCTGGGAAGACAAGAAATGTTTCTTTTATCAAAACCAAAATGTGATAAAAAAATTTTAAGCGAAAAAGCAAAAGCAAGGATTCCTTAACCAGGAAAAATCAAAATATGTCTTTCATACAGTGAATCAAGGTTTTTCAGAAAATTCAGATAAAACATAGCTGCTCAAACCAACCTTTCCCCAGCAGCCAGCGGTCGTATCATGGCAATTGGATCCAAATAATGTTGACGCCAAAGAAGCAAAGACAAAACCGTACTGGTGGTAAAATAATTAAATAAATTGTAAACTTTATTAAGTTGCAAAAAACAAACCTTAGACATGGAATCTCTGTGTGTCAAAACTTTACAAATAAATATACAATTAGCCAGAAACTACTAGAATTTTCAAAATATTTTTTTGAAAAACAGCAATCATAGCACTAGTGTCACTATCATTTTGATCAGGTTTCCCCTACTCAATTTGGTCCTGAACCTGAGCAATTATGTCATTACCAATGAAACACTAAGACTTAACCTAACAATCTAAGAATAACAGTGGTTGCCTGTGCTCTTCAGGTGTTCAATGGATGTCTATAAGCAGCCAGCACAGAAGAGATGGAATGCATTTAGGTTTGTTTCAATTTATTTTGCTCCTTCCTGTTGCCAGATGGTCTTAGCTTAGTATTGTACCAACACTGAGAAGTTGCATTAGCCTCAGGATTAGTCATGTAAATGATTAGCTTGAAAGTTCATAAAAACAGCAAGGCTGCCAAAGTCGCAAATGAATTGCAATTTGTGTGGAACAGTGAGTAGTCCTTTTAAGGACAGCAAGATACTTGAAAGTGCGACATAAAGAGTAAGAATACATTGGTACTGAGAGTTGGCCAGCTGCACAGCAGTGCTGGTTCTACATTGGTGTCAGACATTGGTTCAGCTTAGCAAAGTACCAAGAGCCACAGTAATCGAAAATGGAGTTGTGGGAGAGTCATGAGGCTGATATTTAGGATCTGGAATCCTAGCTGCAGTATCAGTACAGTACGGAAGATAGCTGAGAGACTGCTTGTGGTATAGTGGGTCTGCAAATAAGTAACAACTGGTCTGTTTTTAAATAAATAATTGCGCCCCAAAAAAAGGTACAGGCTGCAATCGGGCATGGGTGTGCATGAGTGTGTTTCACTTTGTGGTTAATTGAGGAGCTGGCTGACCACGCTGCATACGTGTGCGGAGGTGGGTGGATCAGTCAGACACCTCAATGATGCCACATGGGAGCGGCTCCTCACCCCTGCCCCCAATTAGGCAGTACAGAACATAAGGAGCCTGCATGGGACAGAAAGGGGAAAATGAAAGAAAACTGAAAGATCGGGCAGTTAAAAGACAGGAGACAGAAGCAGGCAGGAAGACCGGAGAGTGCCGATGCGAGAGAGGAAGCAGGCAGCTGTGTGGAGAGCCCCTCAGCGGAGTGTATGGGAGACACTCGGGGGCTAAAGGGGACCTCACCAGCTGAGGGACTCTGAGAGCTGGAGTGACTCAGTGCTCACTCTGATGTAAGTCTGGGGAACGCAGTGGGAGTTGGAAGGATTAAGATGAGGTTCTGATAGGGAGCCCTGGTGGGAGCCATGAACAGTTGGGACCCAAGCTTCATTTCAGCTTAGGAGTCCGGCTGGGAGCCATGGGACAGCTGGGATCCAGACCTGTGGAAGAAGGTTGACTGCTCCTGTTGGTTTGACGTCTCTCTGTGCTGTGTGTCCCAAGCAAGGTAAGCCAGGGAGACACCCATGTTAAAGGGGAGCACCGCAGTCTTGATTTTAAAAGAAAAGTTTCCTGCCATGGGATTTTAACCTATTTATGGAATTGTTTTTAACCTCCACAGCACTTTGTTTTATGGATTATGTATTTATTTATTCTGTGGTGAGCTGGCACCCTGCCTGGGGTTTGTTTCCTGCCTTGCGCCCTGTGTTGGCTGGGATTGGTTCCAGCGGACCCCCGTGACCCTGTAGTTAGGATATAGTGGGTTGGATAATGGATGGATGGATATTTATTTATTGAAGTTTTGAGCTCTGCACTATTTGAACAGTTTATTTTGGATCAGTTTTTAATAAAAGCACTATTACACATTTGTACCTACCCCTTGGCTGGATGCATGTGTCCCCATTTGCCTGGCTCATCCCTTGGTTACGTTACATCTGATGCGGGTTCAGGAGGGTCCTAAACAGGAGTGGGAGTGGGGCCCCAACCTGCACTATCATACTGCTACTTCTGGAGCCCTACCACTGCTTCTCAGTCTGATAAATTCTATTGGCTTGGGCATTACAGAGCAGCCATGGATGGAGAGTCTCAAAGCTGAGATTCAGACCTGGAATGCCATTTGCAGCATCATTTCAGTGAAAAAAGAGATACACCCACAGTTCCTCACAAGGAGTTTTGCCTACCCACATTTAATGGACAGATCACCAAATAGAAAAATTCAGTGTCAAATACCTCTGCCGCACCTTATGACTATGTAGAATTTAACATCCCTACGATTCAATTTCACAATGCAGCAGTCAACATCTCTGCTGTACTATCAGACAATGAAGCACTGAAGGCATTGATGTGTCTTTGTCACTGGCTTTAGGACCATTGCAGAACAAAGTCCACCCTGCCATTTCAGAGGATTTGTGCGCCATTCCAAGAAGCTGGAAGTAATCACTGGGGACAACAACTTCGACAGGAGGGCCATTTAACGGCACGGACAAGTTACATCACCTTGGGCATGAATGACTAACCTTATGAGCTGGCATTCCATCATACAAATGAGCAGCTTCAGAGCCAGCAAGTGGGCCCACAAAAACAGCAAGCCTGCCAAAGCTGCAAATGAATTCCAACTAGTGCAGCAACAGTGAGAAGTTTTGTTTTTTTTTTTAATATAGCAAGCTACCTAATAGAGCAGTGTAAACAGTGAGAATCTATTATTATCTGCAGTATGTTCATATTTTTGGAATGGAAGATATTTCTGGGTATGGAGAATTTAATTTCAAGTATTATTTAACTTCAAGTTTGTCTTGTGTACATAATACACAGTAATTCTTATTTGCATATCTCCCATAGACTTGTGACAATAATATAATGCTATCAACAGACAAAAAATACAGTAAATACAATATCATACAGTACTTTAATTTAATGTAAAATGTAATACCATATATCATGCAGTACAAAAAACTGTTTTCCATATAAATGGCTGTTGAATTACCTTATGACCTGTTTCCTAATCTAGTGGTGTGAGTGTTAATGGCTATGCAGCATTTGAGGGAAAGGAGGAAGGAGAAAAGTGAGCAGTCTGCCATTCTGTGACAGCATGTGTTATAAATGTCCTGAACAGAAGGATGTCCTGTGTCATTGTTATTCTGTGCCAACTTCACCACCCTCTGTAGTTCTTTACAGGCCTGAGCCTAGCATTTGTCATACCAGAATGTTATGCAGGCAGTGAGTATGGAGTCTATTGTGCAGCTGCAGAAGATGTAGATGTTATCAAGGACTTTGATAAGTCTGTTTAATTACAGCTGAGACATGTTGTGTCCACTTCAGGTTGTCAGTGACGGTGACTTTAAGATATTCAAGACGTGACCCTCTCCAAAGCATACTTTCTGATACAGATGGAAGTGTAGGTTACCTCCTATTGTTTTTGCCAACATTAAGGTAAACCTTGTTTTGCTAGTACCACATTGTCAAAAGGTAAATCTCTTCTCTTTAAGCTGTCTCATCATTGTTGGTGATCTTCAGGTAAGATGGTGGCACCTTCAAGAAAATGTAATTATAGAATTGAACCAATGAACTTGGCACTCTACTCAGTGTTGAGAATCTGCATTGAAGAAGTAATTCAGCCAGTCCATATATGTTGGGGTCTGCAAGTTAGAAAATTCAGGATCCATGTGCAGATGCTGCATAATGATCAGCCTTGGTGGTAAAAATATGTTGGTTGTTGTTTTGGATGTATATATGAGGATGCAAATCTGTATTGTTGTCCGCACATTGATGTGGCAAAATTTAACACTGAATGCCCTTTCGACGTAACTCTCCCCACGATGCAGAAGACAGGAAGATATGGAAAAAGATGATCTGCTGTGACAACCCCTAATAGGAGCAGCTGAAAGAAGGAGAAGAAGATATGCAAATATCTAGCCAAATCTATTTACATTAGCTGATTTGATTTTGGTCTTTGTAGAACAAACATCACATTCTCCATCTAACCATTCTGAATTTAACTCCAGAAGTTCTCCACTTTGCCCCTTCCACCATAAGAAAAGTATTGAGTAAGATTTCAAAATTAATTGAATATATCTTTCAGAGGTAATGAATATATTGATTTTCAATATGCTGACAGCATTGGTTTACAGTGCTGTACTGAGTTTGACTCCGGGTGAACCAGATTTGTTTACCAATCATTTCCCATAAAAATTATTAATGAGTTCTAAACAAGGTAGTATTGGAGCTATTATGGAGATTTCAATGAAGATTCACATAATAGGTATGTTATTTAGATACATTTAACATGTCATTATTTGTTGCATGGGAGGCAGATTGATAATTTTTTAATTAGAAAAAAAACATAGACTTCAGAATACATTTATTCGATTCTATGAAAAGCATATTTCAGGTCAGTTATACTCCACAAAAAAAGTTTTCAGACACTATATTTGAGAAAACTCAAGATGATATCAAAATAAAATATCGAAAACATTGTAGATCTCTATGCACTACTGTTCAAAAATTTGGAATCACCCAGAAATATTCGTAATTTAAATAGAAATGTATACTTTTTCACCATTCAATTGATAACAAAAATAGCCAAAACATTATGTTGCAAAAGGCTGTTACTGCTTGAAATTAATTATTTATAATTTATTATTCATCTATAGATCTCCTAATAGTAAACTCTCTTAGCTCCTCCTTAAAGTTTAAAATCAAGTCGAAATGTTGATTGGTTATTTGAGAAAGCTTTATTATTTTGTTAGAATAGTTGGAAGCTGTTATTCTATTCAAATAAAGCAAGTGAATTATATTTTCCTGGGTTGTAAGGTCTTGGCATTCCTAAAAATCAATTCTGGCTTCAAAAACGGACAAAACAAAATGGCTTTCTCAAGGATCACTTCAGTCTATTGTTGTTTTGCAAAATAAAGATGACTCCATGCCACAAGAAACTAGTGTTCAGAAACTGAACATTTCATACAAAGGTGTCCACTACTGTCTTGAGAGAAGAGAGCAAATTGCGTCAAAGCAGGACAGAACAAGACATGGAAGGCTCTGCTGCACAACTGCACAAAAGCACAAATACACCAGAGAATGTAGTTTGAGAACTAGTTGGCTGCTTTCTTAAATATTACATGCCAAATAAGCTCTTTGTGTTATGCTGAGCACTCTGTCGGTCTGTGTCGCATGCTGAATTGTACTAAAATTGTGATTTACTAAAACATGTAAGAAAACTTATAGTGTACTTTGCCATAAAAGGTGCGGAACAGATGCACAATTACTGCAATGATGTTATTCTGCTTTGCAAAAACACTTATTAAGCCACCAACAATTTCCAAGGTGACATGGGTAGAATACATTTTGGATGGGATGCCAGGACAGATATGCTTAAAAGCCACTGCAAGTTATGCTATCATTTTCAGTTAAAGTCATTGAGTTGCAGAATAATAAAGATGTAGAATTAAAAACGTATATTTATTTAGTTAGTGCAGGTGTAATTTGTTCAGTGATGGAATGCCAGTAAGCTTTGTTCAACGCCTCTGTATGCCTATCTTATCTTGCACTGTCATTATTCTGACAAATTCTAGGCAGCTTTGTTGTGATCACTCAGGTTTACAGGAGATAATACATCATCCTTTATATGTCAGCCATTGTCTGTACTGAATCCATTAAAAAATGCTACCAATGCTCATTTATTAAGCAGTTAATTCCTGAGTAGGGAACAAGCTTTTATTAGACTACCTGTGCTTACAGTCACAATAATACACTTAGAGCTTGAAAAGTATAATGTGGCTAGTACTACGAAGCCAACTAAACAACATGTCAAAACTGGAGCATGTTATAAAATTTAACAACACAAGATTCCTGGCATATATTTCGAAGGAAAATGTGTTAATTTTATTTTGTTATATTTATTTTGGGTGTACATAAATGTTAATAATGGCACGCTCAAAAATAATTAGCTTCCATTTTACAGGGTAAATGTTTGCAAAATGCACATTTTATGTGTATGTTATAAATAAAAAGTAATTTATTTAATGTAATGCAAAGGGTTCCAAGCCCACCACAGAGTACGTGTGTGTTTTATATTTCTCAAGTTTATATTTTTCCAGAATGACTTCACAAGTTTTGGTAATGACTTAATTTTACAAGAGTACATGCATTGGCAGCAGTGTTCTTTTTTTCTGGACCTGGGACTTCTTGGAGAAAGGCTATAATTTACTGTTCTGCTTCCATATTAATACAGTTAGCAAAGAGGAAAAGAATACCTTATTTACTTAATGTACAGTAAACCTTTGATTGCTCTCACAATATAAAGTTTACTAAAAACAGGTAACATGTCGTGCACAAAAAGTACTTTTTCAAGCTTAAGCCACCCAACCCAATGCTCGTGGATGGTACACAGTACAAGGGCACTATATGGACAGAAGTATTGGGATGCCCGACCATTACACCAACAGGGACTTTAACGACATCACATTCATAGACTTTAATATGGAGTTGCTCCCCCCTTTGCAGCTATAATAGCTTCCACTCTTCTTGGAGTGTTTCTGTGGGAATTTGTGCCCATTCGTTCTGTAGAACATTCATGAGGTCAGGCACCGTTGTTGGATGAGCAGGCCTGGCTCGCAATCTCCATTCTAGTTGATTCCAAAGGTGTTAGATGGGGTTGACGTCAGGGATCTGTGCAGGCCAGTCAAGTTCTTCCACGTCAAACTCATCCAACCATGTCTTTATGGACCTTGCTTTGTGCACTGGGATGCAGTCATGCTGGAACAGAAAAAGGGCCTTCCCCAAACTGTTTCCAAAAAGTTGGAAGCATGGCATTGTCCAAAATGTCCTGGTATGCTAAAGCATTAAGTTGCCCATCACTGGAAGTAAGGGGCCTAATCCAAACCCTGAAAAACAGCATGTTGATCATGCAGATCAGACACTAAAATTCGACCATCTCATGCACAAGCAACAGAAAAAAATATTACAAGAAAAATGTGCAAAGAAGCATGCTTTTATGGTCCCAATTGCGACATCATGACTCTTTCAAGACATATCACATGAAGGACATGTACTAAATCTGAAAAAGTATAGCAGTGGACTTACCTTTCCTACAGTATTTATGTTGACATTTTGGTATTTACATGTTTCTGTTGCATGTAATAACATTTTTTCTTGTTTAAAAAATTCAGCATTTTTAGCTCATTTTTCCAGGGATAAACATAATGCTAAGAAGACTACAAATTATCCATTATCCCTCCTTGACCAAACTTCACAGTTGGCAGAATGCAGTCAGGCAGGTAATGTTCTCCCAGCATCCGGCAAACCCAGACTTGCCTATCTGACTGCCAAACAGATAAGCATGATTCATCGCTCTATAGAAAATGTTTCCACTACTCCATCTGATGCTTGGCATTGGACTTGGTGATGGGAGGCTTGAATGTAGCTTGCTTGGCCATGAAAACCCATTCAATGAAGCTCCCACCACACAGTTTTTGTGCTTAAGTTAATGCCAGTGGAAGTGTGGAACTCTTTAGCTATGGAATCAGCAGAGCATTGGCGACTTTTATTCATCCTTGCACCTTAGCAGTCATTGACCCCGCTCCGTGTAGTTTACGTGGTCTTCCACTTCGAGGCTGAGTTACTGTTGCTCCTGAACGCTTCCACTTTCTAATAATACCACTTAGAGCTGACTGTGGAATATCCAGCAGGGAGGAAGTTTCACAAGCTGTCTTATTGCAAAGATGGCATCCTATCACAGAACCACACTTGAAGACACTGAACTCTTCAGAGATTTTGTTTCACAAATGTTTGTAAATGGAGACTGCATGGCTAAGTGGTTGATTTTATACACCTGTGGCAATGGGACTGATTGAAACACCTGAATTCAATAATTAAGAGGTGTGTCCCAATGCTTTTGTCCATATAGTGCATGTGGCTACTAATAAGGAGGAAGTACTTGTCAGTACATTAAACTAGTAAAACTCTATGCCAGGGGTGCTTATTAAATGATTAAATTACTAGAAAACACACAGATCTCCGATCTTCCGAACATCAAGATTCCAGCCACACTAGTTCATGGCTATTAGAAGGTTGCATGCACTGGATGCCAGGGCTGTTTTTTTTTTTCCGATCACATAATCAACTTCTGCAATTTGCTTTTCCATCAGCAGATGTCGCTGCTCTTCTTTTTCTCCCTACAATGTCACCCTTTCAAGCGGTTTGCTGTAAGATACAAACCACTGATAACTTCACAGAGGTTGCCACAAGCCACATTTTTGCTTCATCAGCACTTATCACATCATAAGCTTTTGATTAAGACCAAGATCAGGCTCAATGATTCACGAGTCATCGCATGACAGATGGACTCGACCCTTATAGATAGATAGATAGATGGATGGATTATAAACAGTCCAATTCATTTGCAATAACATATCAAAATAATCATTTGAATAATCTTTTTCCTTTTTGCATAGGGTGACAATTCAAATGAAGCCTATCCTGGAAGCACTGATGCAAGACAGAAACCAACCGTCAACCAGCATATTGCATGACACACTAACAGCATACAAAATTGTACAGTATTATTAAGTAAGACTGTGTACATAACTCCAGTCCATAATGTGGGAAACCAATAAACATACACACTCAGTCAAACTATTTCAGTTCAGAATTTCCCATTAAACTATTGCATGTATGTCTGGGTGTAGCAGGGCTGTGTTCTATCTCCATTTCTTTTCAACATGTATGCTGAAATGATCATGAGAAAACAGGATATTGATCATTTGGAAATTGGAATTAAAATCAGTGGGTGTAACACCAACAATCTAGGATACGCAGATGACTCCACCTTGCTTGTAGAAGATAAAAAAGAAAAACCTTGAACAGCAGAACAAGCAAATTAGAAATGAGATTGCAACACTGAACCTGCACCTGGACATCAAAAAGACCAAGATAATGACAATGGCATATGGGATAGTAAAAATAAAGATTGACGATGAAGAAATTAAATGCGTTCATCAATCTGTTTTCTTGGGTTCCAAAATTGCCCGCTGTGCCAAATGAAGCCCCAGCATCAAATAATGCATAGTCTTGGATTGAAGTGCAATGATCAGCATGAACAAAATCCAGAAAAGCAAAGTTGCCAGTCTTGTAAATAAATGCAGACTTGTCAGCCCCATTGCTATGTATTGGTGCGAAAGCTGGACTTTAAAAACAGTGGACAGATAAAATATCAATGTGTTTGAATCATGGTGCTGGAGGAAGCTGCTTTGCATACTGTGGATACCAAACGTTGCAAGCAGAAACGTTGTAAGTCAAACATCTCTCTGGAAGACAAGATCACCAAACCAAGACTGACTTATTTTGGAAATGTAGTATAGGCCAGCAGTTTGGAGAAAGGAATCATGATTAGAAAAGTCAGCAGAACAAGGACACCAGGACTACAATACACTGGATAGATACCATCAAAAATGGCACAGACCTGAGCTGCAGCTGGTTAGGGATGCTGCTCAAGACAAAAAGGCATGGAGGAAGCTGGCTCAGAGTGTCATCTAAAGTCAGAAACAACTGAACAAAAAAATCAAACAAGGCAGGATTACGCCTTGGAAGCAAATGCAGACGTTGTAACATGCAAGCTCCATACCATCAATGACTAGGCCTGGAGTCTAATTTAAGGCCTCTGAATTTTAAAGCAATAATGGTGAGAATTTAAGTATCATACTGTCATGCAGCATTATGATGCTTTGTAAATGTAATATTGATCTGGGAAAATTGGTTTTCACACTAACAGTACAAATGAAGTAAATGACTTTGATTATAGTGAGAAAAACAGAAATATACATAATGCTTAATTATCTCTGTCTGCAGTGAGAGAGACAATGAGGAGAACCAGGAGTACTGATGTAATAAGAAAACGTGTCAATTTTTAGAGCCAGTTAAGTCCATATGATTTTTGGTCAAACCCTAAAAAAACTGAGCTGAAAATCAAATAACTGTAAACAAAGATAAGTATTTTTAACACCAGAAATACACCAAAATACACCAAAAGAAAACTTGCAATATCTAGATCTCTGATAATTCAGAAATGTGTGCACTGACCTTCATACGGTCGCTAGGGGGTTACATGCTACACAAAAATAATAATAAAAAATTACAACATTTCTTAGGATGCTTCTAACATAAAGCAATTCTTCATTATGAATTGATCGCCCTAGGTAAAAAAAAAAAAGAAGTATGCTTTGTTTAAACAATAAACAGAAAACTCACAAAAAAAGAATGAAAATTGTCAATCATAATAAATTACAAGGAAACTGCTTGGTTTTACTCTAGCCAAGAGTTGGTCATTTATTTGTTAGAAACTTGTTAGAAGTTCAGGTGAATGAAAGTGATTGAAGAAACACCATTGATCATTTAAGGTTTGACTTAAGACTAATGTAAAACTGTAAATTGTCGGTCCTAGTTAGGGAT
>JANRMT010062814.1:38756551-38876487 GCA_026402145.1 Polypterus bichir lapradei
CTAAAATTAATTGGGATGCGCTGATCAATGTTATCGGTGTACTAGGAAATCATGCATTGACAAAAGTTCCCCTTTGATTGTAATGCAAAGTGTGATTAAATGCATTATTTTTTAACGCGTTATGGAGCACATGCATCGAAGCTTCTCAGCTGTGCTTGTGCTAATAAAATTAAACATTTTAAAAATAACGTAACACGATTGTCAATGTAACCTTTTGTAAGTAGTGCCTGGAGGATTCAGTGTGGAGAAAGTCTAGAGACAGAGTGTGTATTAACTTGTGGATTTCTCTGTATTTGGTGGCAGTGTGACGAAGTTGCTTCGGAAGACGGCGTTAGCCGCGGAGCTCAGCTCAGAGCGAAATGAGGTAAATGGGAGGGGAGATGATGACGTGACTCCCCACCCGCCTTAACTGTCAATCCTCCACAAACACAGTCTCTCGGAATTTGCATAAGCACACCCCTTCACCTGCAATTTTAACTTAGTTACAAAGTGATCAAAACTCTCATTTATATCCTGCGTCCTCTCATTAAACTTGTATCCCGCATTACCCGTGGGCACGAAAAGCACCAGCGGCAGCCTGTCTATTAAGTTAATTTAAAGTTTAGGTTTATACCTCGCTTTGTTTCCGAAGTAGCTGTACTGATGAATATGGTAGTATGTCACTCGCTCGCTTCTTATTGTTTCGCTGCCTTCTCAATTATATAATGCATGTTTTGTTCAGCGTATTTTGGAGCTCTTCCTGGTTTTCTACATAGTGCGTTGACAGTCAGTTCACGTGATTACGTGGGCGGCGTAATGATGTCACACGAAACTCCGCCCCCACGGCGTTCAAGCTCAACTCCATTACAGTAAATGGAGAAAAATACCTTCCAGTTATGACCATTACGCGTAGAATTTCGAAATGAAACCTGCCCAACTTTTGTAAGGAAGCTGTAAGGAATAAGCCTGCCAAATTTCAGCCTTCTACCTACACGGGAAGTTGGAGAATTAGTGATGAGTCAGTCAGTCAGTCAGTCAGTCAGTCAGTCAGTCAGTGAGTGAGTGAGTGAGGGCTTTGCCTTTTATTAGTATAGATTATTTTCATTTTTTCACATTCTTTCCAAAAATAATAATAATTTATTATTTGCCCATTATGGAAGTATTTTATTCTGAACCCTGTATTGCAATACATGTTGTATGTGGAATAAGTTTATCTCCTAGTAAGGGATATATGGGGGGCGGGGGCTGAATGGCAAAAATGTGCCTTGCCTCAGGCAAAAATATTTAACTCACCGGCCTTGACTGTTATTATATATTTTTAAATTAGTTTATTGTAAATATATATGTTGCATTCTAGCATTTTTACATTGCTGCTGTAAAATACATGTAGTCTCTTTTTTGAATTTGCCTTTGGAGATGAGATTATCAATAAATTAAAGCAGCACTGGGTTGACTGCTGCTGTTGGTCTGCATGAGTGAGTTCAGCCACTAACAGTGAATTTATAACAAGCGTTGTCTTTGCAGATATTTTTAACCATTTTAATAACCATTTGTGAATGTTCTTTGCTGATCCTTCCTACATGAGAAGAAATTCAATAAAAGCTCATTCAGAGATTAAAATTCAGGTCAATATGCAGTATGCATAACGCTATACAGTAGGTAGAAATCAGATTGTTCCAAAGCATTGCCGTAGCAAGCAGGACATTTCAGATGATCCAAAGAATATTTTACAGAAATTGTCCTTTAATTTTGACAGAAATATAGGAATATAGGCAACTGATAAGCTTTGTTAGGCTAAATGGCCTATTACTGTATCTTGTTATGTTCACCAATATCCTTAATTTGTTTATTTTCTTAATTAATTAGACCAGAGTTGCCACTGTTGGGCCACATACAGTCACTAGTCACCGTTGTCTTTAATGGAATTAGTTGTGTATAGTTTGCAAAGAGTGTGCTGTAGTTGGTCAATGCGGGTTAATTAAGCAATAAGCACTGATGACTGGCTCTGCTTTGTGGATTGGATTCGGTAGTGATCTTCCAAGTGCGACATCCCCAAGCTATGTTGATCAGTGACAAAGGTAAAAGGTAAAATTGGGTAACAAGAAAAAAAACGTTAAAGAACACCTGAATTAGGCTATGCTTATCCTGACTAAAACATGAGCTGTCAAACTATACTAATGCATAGTAGTGGAGGGATGAAAAAACTTTTTTAAATTAGATTTTCAAGAGATTATAGGGGTAAGTATGGCTGAAACACATGTTCCATGTTTAACAGATTATGCTAAAAGTTTTCTGTCATTCTGGTTATACACATTTGCATTGTAGAAATCTTTGCGGCATGCAAATTCCTTCTTTGAGTTTTACACAAGTTCACACAAAAGATTCCTTTGCCAATTGAGTTTGTCTCCTTTTTCATTTATTTTTTAGGACCTAGCCATGTACTGGACAGTCAGTAACATTAATTAAATTATATCTGACCGAGACTGCATTGCTTATCAATGTTTGCAAGAAGTGAGTAATTTAATTAAAACAGATAACATAGGCGCAGCGCAGTGGGTAGCGCTGCTGCCTCGCAGTTAGGAGACCCGGGCTTGCTTCCTGGGTCCTCCCTGCGTGGAGTTTGCATGTTCTCCCCGTGTCTGCATGGGTTTCCTCCAGGTGCTCCGGTTTCCTCCCACAGTCCAAAGACATGCAGGTTGGGTGCACAGGCGATCCTAAATTGACCCCAGTGTGTGCTTGGTGTGTGGGTGTATGTGCCCTGCCTGGGATTTGTTCCTGCCTTGCGCCCTGTGTTGGCTGGGATTGGCTCCAGCAGACCCCCGTGACCCTGGGGTAGGATATAGCGGGTTGGAAAATGACTTACTGAATGACATATAACATGGGTGATCTATTTCTAATGCTCCTTGAGATCCATTCGTCCATGACTGGAGCCACTTTTTCCAGTATGTAGCAGTGAGAGAGATGAGGTCTAAAGTTGCACTGTTGGTCAAAAGGTGAGAACCAATCCTAGACCAGACTTCAGTACCCCATGGAGCACATTTACACACTCCACACTGTTTTGTTGTGGTAGGGTCCTAGGATGACCCGATTTTTCCTTTCAGACTCTTTATTATGTACAGAATACCTCAAGTCCGATATATAGCCCTTGTACGTTTATTCTTATCAGGCTCACTATTGTCAGGGTTGACTGTGACAGCTACTGTAATATAATTCCTCCCTTTGCTTCTATGTCTATAATGCCAGGCAACTATACAGAAAACCAGAACAGACAGAAGAGAAGAGTAAAATGAGTACAACCCGAGTAATAATCATTTTATTTTGTTTGCTTAGACTACCAGGTGGCTCTCCATCTTAGTATGTTGATTGGTTTCATGTCCAGTATGATTCAGCACGGGCCTTTGAATGGAATGGTAGAAACAGATGGAATGACTGTACACAGAGATGCAAAGGCACTAAATGTATGCTACTCCGCCTTCATTGATATGCCTCTCTGACCAAGGGATGTCAAACATTTCCCAATTAAGCAGACTCAGCCCACATTCCACCTCTGGCTAGAACTAACTTGCTTGTCCTTTCATCTTGTCTGCAAACCCCTAGGATGTCTTCCTGGAAGGGAGATGAGGTGCTTGTGATTCTACCTGCTTGTCCTTTCAATTTGCTTATATTCCCCAAGGTCTTCTTCTTGGAAGGGGATGAGGTGTTCATGAATTGAAAGCCTAACCTCTTTTGTAGAAGCTCAAGGGGTTTTACCTTTACAACTAATTTGCAACCTTCTGATGTCACAGATAATGTACCAAAGCAGCAGCTTCGCACTCAATTGGGGTGCGGGTTGTAGCAAAGCGTTCTTGTTACAAACAAATTGGTACAGAACCCTCAACCCCCCCTAAACACAAATTACACATCCCAGAGCAGCAATTAACAAAAGTTCTTCGCTGATCTAGTAGGGTCATATGTGTGCCCTAAAAACAACTTCCCCTTAAACATTATTAATTTTCAAATAAAAGTATGGCTGAAACTTAGGCATTAAAGACAATTCTACAAAAAAGGAGATATGATCCACTTATATGCTAGGTATTACTCTTGATTGCACACACTCAGAAGAAGATCTGGACAAAAGTCTCACTACTGAAAGAAAGGAATGACAGATCTTGTGAATATAGAAGAAACTGAATGATCTCAACAGCCACCTTGGAGACAGAGAAGGGGTCTTCATTTTAATTGTAGGAAGTATGCTCAGTGAAACATATGCCTTTATTTGGTAATTTTTGTATTTCTGTTTCTTTTTTTTTCTTGGTATGTATACAGTGGCGAATAAAGGAAAATCCTTTTGTGTACTTTTTTATTGAGTTACAGTCTCACATGATAACTTTAAAATATATAATAGGAATGTGTTGCATTCACCATCCCGGAAGGTGGAGGGAGCAGTGGAGAGACTGCATTTTGTTACAGTGTGTTTGTTGCAATATGAAAAGTATTAACATAATCTTCTCAAACTCACTTATTCCCACTTTGGGGTTGGGGGTGGTGGATAGGAATTGGGCCTGTAAGATGAAGCCTATCCCAGAAGTACAAGACAGGAACCCAATTAGGACTGGGTGACAGTCCATCTCAGGGTCCTCTCTAAAAGGCAGCTACTTTTAACTATGATTTTTCTCATTTAAATCTCAGTTTTGCATTATTTCTGAAAAACAGCACCCCAAGGTAAATGTTTTGATTTTCAAAAATGCACTTGTACAACACAGCATGAATATTTCATTAAAACGTAACACATTATATAAAACATGAGCAATGCAATTAAGTGTAGACACTGATGTAACATTTCACACTGATTGCCATGGCAATATTTTAGCTGTATGAAAAAGAAGATATTCAGTATTTTTAGTGGACCCAGAACAGAAACCGTTTTCCTTTTTTTGACATTATACAATACACGATGAGCTTCAAAATCTAAACATCAGGCATAAATCACCCTTATTCTTTATATATGCCATACAAACATCACTGAAACACAGCCTAGAAAATAAAACACAATAAAATAAATGCCATATATGCAACATATTTTTATTATAAATGTACAATTATAAACTACTACCATTTTCTTAATCATATAAAAACACAAATATCAAAAGAGCCTTACCTCAGTGTTGCACATCAGTAGTGGCAAGAGCTAATGGTTGCTAAAGATTATTTTTTAAAGTTCCCAGACTATTCCACTTTTTCAAGGGTGTGCTAATTCGGATGCAATGATACAAAAAAGAGACACAGTTTTTTTCTAATTATTTTTACATTATGTGGTTTACCCCAGCTATTAATTTTCATAATGTGTGCCTTACAGGTTATCAAATCTCCCTTTATTAGTGCTTTTTAGCTTGGTTTTATGTAGTAGTGTACAATCAAGACACCAAGAATACAGGCATGCTACATGTTTCAGCCGCCCAGTGTTTACTCCAGAGTTGATGCAGTGAACTGTCCAACCACTGCCCTATCCACCTTTCTATAGACACCTTCTTACCAAGTTCAGGGTCAGAGGAGACCTGTGCTCACCACTGCAGTATTCAAATTCATTTATTATTTTGCTTATAGCACATACACATTTCTCTCTCTTTTTTTTGTTATTTATTTTGCATTATAAAATTTCTTTATTAGGAATTTGTTCATTTTCGCAGGGTCAGCCATTGTACAGCACCCCTGGAGCAATTGCATGTTAAGGGCCTTCTTCAAGGGCCCAGCAGAGTAGGATCACCTTTGGCAGTAATGGGGATTTGAGCTGGCAACCTTCTAGACACCAACGCAGACCTTTAGCCTCAGAGCCACCACACCACCCTCAAACTCAGTGGAGAGTGTGAACGCCGTCCCCCACTACCAGAAATTATGCACTCGAGCTTCCTGCATTTGGGGAAATCGCAGGAGTCAGCACACCCAGAGTGCAATAGATGAGCCTCGCACCTGGAAAACCACCTTAGTGATCATGGTATCTCCCCTGCCAGAGAAGTATATTATTAGGTAAGTATATTCTTCTGTAATGTTGTCTAAAAATGTTGGATTGTAAAGCATAAGACCAATATTTGTAAATGCCTTGTAGTGTACATCTTTGGTGAATCACTACTGTCTTGGAGGTGGACGTTGCCACTTATCATAATTAATAAATATTAACTACTTTTATGATGATGGGGGTTGGCCCGACGCTACTGGGTCCTTCCTGTGAGCTACTTGAACCCACTACTGCTGATGACATACCTGAGGGAGGAGCCAGCGGATGAGGACACAACACACAAAGCAAAGGGGTAGGTGTATAAGTGCTCTAGAGCAGGGGTGTCAAACTCCAGGCCCTGAGGGCCGCAGTGGCTGCAGGTTTTCTTTTTAACCCTTTTCCTAATCAGTGACCAGTTTTCATTGCTAATTAATTTATTTTCTCTTCATTTTAATAGCACTATTTCTAAACATTCAGTCCTTTGAATTATTTTTTTCATTAAATGACAGCCAAAGAGAAATGAGATGTGAAACGAGCCAACAGATGACAAGCTAAATTGGGGCTTCAAACTCCAACCAATTTCACTCTGACCAGTTTCTTAATGAGAAGCTTATTCTTGTTGTTAATTAAACCTGTTATTTAATTCAGTGGACTGTTGCTGCTCTCATTCTGCCACAGCAGACATTTCCAAAACTGCTGATTTTTCTGTTTTTTCTAAGAAAACCTTCAAAATGTTTTGGTGACCTGAGAGATCAACTTTACCGAGACCATCACCTTTCTTTATTTTCAGATATTGTGTGATGGGCACAGGTGAGCTGATCATGTGGTGGCTTGTTTTGTGTGTCATTATTGTTTGGCTGCTAATTAAGGAAGAAGAAACAACTAAGGGGCCTGAGCAAGTTAATTAAAACTAAAGATAAAGAAGTTAATTAGCAGCAAAAACTGGTCACTAATAAAGAAGATGGTTTGAATGAAAACCTGCCGCCACTGCGGCCCTCCAGGACTGGAGTTTGACATCCCTGCTCTAGAGCTTTTATTAAAATCCAACAAAACAGAACAGTGTTCAAAAGTGCTGTGCAGATCTTCAATAAATAATTAATCTATTAAAATGAATGATGGAGAGTAAAAACAGATTATATAAATAAATCCATTAAAAACATTAAGGTTAAAACCAAAGACGAGCTACAAAACTTTGAGCTCAAAATATTGCCCTTTTAAACCTGGCACCTCCTCCCCTTCATCCTGTTCAGAACTCGCAGGAGGAGGAAGAGGACACACTGACCAACAGGTGCCATCAACCTTCATATCCTGATTCTGTTCCCTGCCGCCCTTCCATTGGCATGCACAGGGCAACATGTTGAGCCACATATGCCTCTCCCGCCACTCACACTTGTGGGAGACGCTGACAATCAGGCTGCTCCTTCTCCATGGCAATCGCTCAGTAGGAACATGCTTTCTTCAGCTTCATGCTCCTGCAGCCATGAGGCTCATTCCCAACCACCTGCCTCTCGCTGTTTCTCTCTTCACGTCTCTATCTTCTCTCCATTTACTTTAACCTCTGTCTTTCGCTTGTCTTTCTCTTCCTAGGGCCATTCTATTTTCCCTCTCCTCTCTCATGCTGGCTCACTCTTATATGCCTCCATGGGCGCTGTGTCTCAGTTGCGCACCGCAGGAAGCCAATTAAGCAATAGAGACAGACCTCACCCTCATGTGCAGGTGCGTCTCACCCCAATAACTCCTCCAACCTCCCCATAACTGCGTGAGCATGCACACCCATGGAGACTGAGCCAGCAAATTAATTAATTATTTATTAAAAATCTTTTTTTCTAAGCCACAGAACTGCTATACAACAACTTTAACTTGAAACTTCTTTCTTCCTTACCCTATTGTTATAACTGGCATAAAACCAGCTAAATGTTTAAACAGAGCAGACATAAGTACATAAATGATGTGTCTTTATGATAATCACATGGTTCAAATAAAGCAGCCTAATTAATGTCTTAAAACATCTAATTCATTATTGTTGAGTTATTGTATAGTGAGTGTAACAAAATAAAAAAAAAAACAAGCTAAAGATTTGGAGTTTTCCCTTGATGATAAAAATTCAGGACTGTTAATCAAAAGAAAATAAGGAGACTACCATAGTTTAAAGGTAAAGCCAGGATGCTATGGGAATGCCCCACCCAAAAATGATTTTTTAAAATGGTTGTTTAGCCCGTGTGGTTTGTAGTGACAGAGGATGGGAGCATGCACTGAGAGTGTGTTGCAGCATCCAAGACACAATGAACCACCTGGACTGGGACCCGAGTACAGCGGGTGAAACCTCAGTACCACACTGGAACAGTGTGAGGTTTTTAACGGTAGCTGGAATGCCAATCCTGCCACCAACCCCCAAGTTTTCCCTGTAAGTTGAAGGACCTGCTTTCCAGCCTGTATACAGATTAACGTTATACCCGAGCCATGACGAAGCAATTACAGATTGCTCAAGGACCCAACGGAGTAGAGTCACTTCTGGAGTTAGGATTCAAAGTAAGCATAAAATGACCAATGCAGGATAACAGCAAACATATCAAAGCATCCATAAAAAAAAAAAAATCTTGTGTTGCTTGTATGACATAATTCACCTATCAGACCATCCAGTTGCATGCTGACAGCATGCAAAACACATGTATTTTTTGCTAAAATATTACTAAATATATCCCTTCTGAAAATGATTTTTTGTTTGCAGGCTTTGGCTACAGCAAATGCAGCTGCTATATCCTCTAGGTCCAAAGACTGTCAAACACTGAGTGCTACTGAAGTTAGAGCTCAGGCTGAATGTCTTCTGGCACATAGTAGATGACAAGTAAGATTAAAACAGCTGTAAAGATTGAAGCTTCTCTCACCAGAGGTGACAGTAATAGGAACAGTCAGTGCTGCTGAGGGACTACATTTTAACTTCTTAGACCCTCGTCTCACTGTTATCCACTCGCCCTGTGGCAGAATTGGTGCTGCTGATTTTGGCCGTGCATAATGGGGGTCTGAAGAGACTGAAGCCGAATCAAAAACAGCCAAACTGCCTAAACAAATCGAGTCAATCCATTTGCTTCTAAACATATAAATGCTCTTCATAATTAATGAAATCGGCTCTGATTACATTTAATGTTACTAAAAAAATTCATGTTTATGACAAACACTGACACTCTCACAAACGGAGATTGGGGCCCGACTTTGTTATTGTAGAGTGTCGACGCTACTTCAAGGGAAATTCCCATAGATCTGTCGTTGAAATTAGTAGCTGTGTAAATGGACCTACTCGGGGAGCCCCCCTCTAGTTCATAGCCAATTGGATGTCTTGCATGTCCTACAGCTGCAACACTGTCATATGGGGTTAGTAATATTTAAACCAAATGCTATTTTTAGAAGGAGCAAATTCATTTAAGTAATTTGCTTCTGCAGAGGAGCTCTGTTTACCTCAGACATGGGTTTATGACTGACTGCTGAATTCTGGCCCTGCTTGTTCTGAAATGCTGGCAAAGGCGCAAGGGGCGGGACTTTTGGGTCCAAGAAGAAAGTGATGTCGGTCCATTTCCGGCCACCCGTCTTCAATTCTACAGATAGAAAGGGAGAGAGAGTTGACAACTGTGTGTACTTCTTGCTCTGGAGTCACCATTCTTACCTCAGTAGAGTCATGAAAACACCCCTTAAGTGCACAGGTCTGACTCAAGATAAAGTCGCACCTTTCATTAAAGCAAATATATTTCTACATTTACTGTAGATACAAATATTTCCAAGGTTAATTCATAAATATTCTTTTAAAAGTCTTTGAACAAAGTTAGCTTTGCAACTCTAGTTCTAAAAAATCTAAACCTTCACAAAAAAAAATTATTCTGGCTTTCTCCCCATCACAGCATTACCTCACAGACTTTACAGTGTTACTTCACCATGTTTTAATACACCTGATGCAAAGAATGCAGTTACTAATGTGCTAATATAACTAAGCTCAAATTTTTTAATTTTTAATTTCAGCATTCTGGTTAATAGGGGTGAGAAGTCTAATATTACCAAGCACTCTTCTTGGATAATTTATTACCTGTTTATCAAATCATTTGCAATATGTTTAGAACTCCTTCATTTGTGTTTCAAGTTGGGTACAGTAAAAATATATCTTAACCCCGTTGGAAGTTTATGCATATTAATGTTGTACAATATTGCATCACAGTGAATTTAATTTAGGTTTTTTTAACACTGGTAAATAAAAGAACATTTTGAAGCAAAAACAGATCTCTGCAAGGTGGTTTAAATTAATTATAAATATAAAACACAAAATCACTGATCTCATTAGTATTCAGCCCCATAAGTAATGACACACTTAAATCCTCAATGGGGCAGCCAATTGCTTTTAGAAGTCACATGATTAGTCCAATAGAGATCACCTATCTGGGGGTTCAGTTGCTTGTAGTATAAATGCACCTTATCTGAAGGTCTAACTTGGGGTGAGTCAGTATGGTGGCCTAACCTACACTACACAGTAAAGACAAAGCAACACTCCAAGCAACTCCAAGAATAAGTGACTGAAAAGCACGAGTTGGGAAGGAGACAAGAAAATATCTGAGTCACTAAATATCCCTTGGAGTTCAGTTAAATCGATCATTAGAAACAGAAAGAATATGGGACCACTGTAAATCTACATAGAGCACAAAAACTGAGTGATCATTCAAGAAGAAGGCTAGTGAGGGAAGCCACCAAGAGACCTATGAGAGCTCCAAAAGAGTTACAAGCTACAACAGTTGACATTGGAGAGACTGTGTGGACAACTATTGCTTCTATTAAACCCTATATTCTGAAATAACCTAACATGAGTAAAGGATCTGAACATAGTAGCTAATTATTTACTGTGTTTATGTCAAGTTTTCACTTGTGCACAATGCACCCTGAATCTCTATTGCCTTTAGTTTGGCCTTGGCAAAATATTTTGTAGATAATATTAAAATTAGTCTTCATAATACTGTAGCATATTAGTAAAACACAATGCATGTTGTTTTAGGATACAATGACTGTTCACTAACATATCCTGCTGTACAGTGGCTTTACTAGGTTGTCTTTTTAATTTACTGTTCATAGAAATTAAACTCACTGCCTTCTAATTACCACTGTTTAGCCTCCGCTTATAAACTGCTCAATGTTAGCTTGCTTCGATTCCCCAGGAACTTCTCTGTTTACAGTGACCTCTTTAAAATGGCATGTCATTTTCTAGCCCACTTAATCCAAGGCACGGTTGTCGGGGGTGCTGGAGCCTATCCCAGCTTGCATACTGCACAAAGAAGAGACAATCTTTGGGCAGGGCACCAGCCCATTGCAGGGCGAACACACATACACACACACACGTTAGGGCCAGTCAAGCTACACCAATTCACGGCTTTGGACAGAGGGAGGAAACCGGAGCACCTGGAAATAAACTTGCAGCATGCAAACTCCACAAAGGAAGTACCCAGGACAAGAACTCTGGTGTCCTTACTGCAAGGCAGCAGCACTAGCACTGCACCACCGCGCTGCCCGACCTCTTTAAAATCATTGTTAAAAGTGCAGCTATGATGAAACTACTCAAACACAAGTCCATTTGACAAGAAGCAGGTTCTGTTCACTTTTTCACATTCTGGCTTTAAGCTAAAGCAAATAAATGAGGGCACTTGAAAATTGTTTTAATGATCTGCAACCAAAGTTACAATTTCCAAAAATATTGTGCATGCTTTTGCTCATTTGTTTATTATTTTTTTTCTGTAGTATACTTTAGTGACATGAAAGCTTTTTTGCTAAATCAAATAAATATCTGTCTATGTTTAATGCGCATTTTATATATACATACTGTATATTTACATAACCTAATGAATAACATGCTTTGCCTCGACTCATAAATCACTTTTTGAAATATAGCTCATGCAGACCGGAACTGTAATAGAAGTGTGTGGTTTCACTCACATTGGTCAAAGATAAATTATAAAGTCTCATTGTTATGACAGATAAAGCCAATGTTTATGTGCATCATATGCTATTCACATGGCTTAAAAATTGCATTAAGGAACAGCAAAATAAAATTAAATATGGAATAAATATTTCTGGCAATCTGTTAAAAAGAGACAACAGCCATATATACAGTGAAATAATTTATGGTAACTCTGAAACAGGAAAGGATCATTTTTAACATACAGTATCATCTGAAAGACCACCAGTTTTCACACTGGTTAATGGTTCATATTTTTTGGACTACCATTATTTCTATATGCATCTTGTGGGAAGAGAATGCACATCCTGGCCAAGGAGAATCATGGGCTATTACCTGGACAAGAAGCCCAAGAGGAATAATGGAGGGATTGGCCAGCTGGACGAAAAGATAACTTTGTGTCCAGGCAGTATAAAATAATGGATGGACCAACAGATGACGTAACTTGGGAGTGGTTCCATCCCCCGTGCGTTAGGTGGCAGTGGTCCTTGTATAAGAACCCACACCAAGGGGTGCTAGGGAAATGGAGTCTGGAAGTGCAGCTCTGTAGGGTCCCTTGGGATCAGTAGAGGACACTCTCTGGGAAGGACCACCCTACATTGTCTATGGCCTGGAAGTGCTTCCTAGAGGAGACAGAATGGCACTGGAAGCATTCCTGGGTGCTGGGATTAAAAGAAAGCCCGCTGCTATACATGGACGAGTCAGTGTCGGGAGGCAACATTCAGCAGAGAAGAGAAGGAGGAAAAATTGGTGATTTATTGTATTCACGTATTGTATAATTGTGGCACATTACTGGGAGGAGGTCTGTCAAGCTGCATTAAGGAATAAATATTCTTTAATTTATTCTATTAATGTGTGGTGCATTGCTGTGTCTGTGGTTTGGGGCTCTCTGGCACCCCCTTGTGTTCACAATGTATTTACTCTAATATTTGAAGGTAAAATCGATCAGTGCTTAGGCTGACGGGCCCAGCATGACTGTGTGTATGATTAGGCTATGCCATAAACTGGGGTTACTGTCTACCTTTCACCCGATAGTGACAGCATAGCTACTGATTCATTACTGCCCTGAACTAGATTGATTGGGTTTGAGAATGTGATCTTGCGTGATGTTTTCAAAGAGACTCCATTCATTGACATTAAACAGTCTTCACTATACTGTAGTGTAAAACTGAAAACAGACTGAACAGAGACAATTCAGAAATTTCTTCAAAAAAGATTGCATCCTACTGCTAATTTGTACCAATTCCTGCACAGTTTATGGCATGAACAGTGAGCACCATGCTTCCTTTTTCTTTACAGGGCTTTGTGACACACTTCACCACAAGGATTTGTCTAAATTAAGCTATAATTGAATCATCAATCACTTATTTACTTACATAAAAAGAGGGCTGCTCTCAGTAACATGAGTTTCCATTTAACTGGTCATTCATTTTAAAGTGAAACTGATTGCAATGTCTACCTTTTGTGAATAAATGCTTATAATACTAATCATTAATGATTTTTGGACAATATAAAATTGAGTAAGATAGTTATACTTGAATTATTATATTTTACTGTAATACTTGGAAAAAGATTTTGTCACAGAACAACTTAGGGATGTTTAACTAGTCGTTTTTAAGGCTCGGTTTTTAGCATATACACTCTTACTAAGGTGTATTTTTTAAGTTAAACTAAGGATTAACATGTTTTTTTATTGCTGTTTGTGAACATTTTATAACCCTACAGACTGGAAATCTTGAGACGGTCAGCAACAAGCATGGAGAACAGTTTCATTAGAACATTTCTGAAATGGAAAAGCAATGCCAAGGCAACTGAAGTGCCAGTATGTTTGCTGACTACTGCTGGACTTTTAACAGAGTGTCATGAGGATGGTATTATAATACTATGATAAAAATAATGTCCATAGACAAAAATGCTTTAGAAACCAATTGTATTTACCACAAGTTAAAACCAGTAATGATAAAATCTCAGAAACAGATTAGTCAGCTAGCCTGGGGGAATACAAGTGGCTGAAATGAAAGATCATTCTAACTAGAGATTGAAACAGGAGTGTGTTGTGCTGAAGCAAGTACTGGTAGGGACTCAGCTCATCCCATTGGTCATTGGAGGACTGAGTTGTGGTTAAATAGGATTGGTATGAAGTAGGGAGTCGCATTATGCTATCAATCCGGGAGGTACATCACAGATACTAGACTAAGATAATTAACAGGAGGCTTGCAAAGGCTTGCAGTCTTTCTCATCCATAGAAAAGAACAGCAGGCCTTCACTGCCTCCAGAGCCAGCTCTAGCATTTTTGTTGCCCTAGGTGAAGCTGTAAAAGGCCCCCTGCCATCCCCTATGCTTTGAATGAAACCATCACTGCCAGATCTGTACATTGAAACCTGGAGACATCTGATTCAGAGCTGATGACGTCGCTTCCAGCACTAAACATGACGTCACTTGTCACTTCCAGTTCTGGCACCCAGAAGAATGGCACTTCCGGTTCCAGTGCCTAGAGGAAGGTCACTTCCGGTTCCAGTGCCCAGAAGAATGCCACTTCCGGGGCACAGATTGACGTCAGAAGAACATCACTTCCAGTTCCCCAAAATCACTTCTGATCTGATCCCTTAAAGCCGCCATCTTTGCAAACCCTTACCAGTTCTGTTTTGGACTCAGTATTAGTTATATGGGTGGCTGCCCCAAACCTTTTTAAGTGTGTCGAGTTTGTTCAATTTCACACAAGGCATAAACTTAAATAAGGCCTGAAACTGGCAAAGATTGGTTTCTAATTAAGCAACTGGTTTGGAACAAAATCCTGCAGCCATTGTGGCCCTCCAGGAGCAATACTGCCTACCCCTGACCTATATTGATTCATTTGAAAAAAAGTTACATTTTGCCACCCAGTGTTTGCTGCCATTTTGTGAATGCATTTTTTTTCCATTACAAAGCAGCAAGACAGAAATGAATGCTTGACAGGATATGTGTTTATTGGTCATTTTTACTATCTATATTATTTTGTAAACTATTCCTATTTCACGTGTTAGTTTGTCTTACTTTGTGTAAAGCACCCTCTAATTCTGTTCTTTGTGACAGGTACCATTTTTTATTAAATAAAGATTAACAAACTAATAATATTTAACATATAAAGAATAAATATTCTGTAGTGGGGATGAACAGTATAGTGGTGCAGTGGGTAGTGCCACTGCCTAAAAGTTACATACGTAGCATTTACTGTACTTCTAAATCAGGCTTGCATCTGAATCCTTATATTCTAATTCAGGATATTGGGAAGCCAGGGGCTAACATTGCATCATCAGATGTGCCCACACTGGACAGGACACCAGCGCATCAAAGAGCCCAGACACACACTCACTCACATAGTCACCAGTCAACCTAATCTGCTGGTCTTTGGGTTGTTGGAATAAACTAAATCCCTGGAGAAAGCCAACACTGATATAAAGACGGCATACAGAGCAAACCCAGGCATCAGCTATGCTGGGAATTCGCCCTCATCTCCTTGAACTGCATGGCTGTACTGCTAATCATGGAGTGACAATTCCTGCCTATTCCCCCAAGATGTTGTTTATGTCTTTGTTCTGAAATTTTGCTAATTGCTTGATAAATCTATGTGTAAAAGCTATCACAATGTGAGGAAAAATAAATTAAAAATTCTAACTGAGCTGGATGAAACAGAATATGCATTATTTATTATATGGTACACTGCAAAAGAATATTGAAAGGACAAGTTTGGTAGTTTTTAAACTGAAGTTATTTCTTCACAAACATGCTATATATGCATTTCCAACACAAAATTGTGTTCTAAAGTTAATTGCTTTCTATAAATATAAAAAAATATCTCACCCGCACTGGCACTTTACATTGTAGTCATGGGGCACAGATGAAAAGCTTAAAAACATGCCCAATACGTCTAATTTTTAAGCCAAGACAGTTGTTGAGTACTGAGCTGCATCTTCTGATTACAAACACGCTGTAATATAGTTCCTACATGTCATTTTTGAAGAAAAATCACCAATATTATGAGATTCTGCCATTTTAAAAGGTGACCACTCATGCGTGATCGCTCAGCACTTAGTCGTCCTGCATAACAACCTTTCATTCCGACAGACCAAATCACAGTACTCACTTTCCGTGCCATGTGGTTTTACTTGATTTCCGCATTGTTGTCAGAAACGTGTCGGAAATACGTAAGGTGTGGATCAATACTCAACAACTGTCTTGGATTGAAAAATCAATGTATTTGGTAAGTTTTTAATCTTTTCATCTGTGCTACATACTCACCCATTTTAAAGTGCCAGATCGAGCAAGATTTTTTTTTTTTAATTTAGAGAAAGTGCTTAACTTTGGACCACAATTTTGTGTGGCAAATGCGTATATAGCACGTTTGTGAAGAAATAACTTTGACTTGAAAAATACCAAACTTATCCTTTAAGCTATAGAATGGTTGAAGTGCTTTCTGCTATAATTGAAAAGTGACTCTTGGTGGCTACGATTAAAAGAATTTAAACACACGAGTATCTATTTTATACCTACTGTTTGTATAAAGCGTGTCTTAAATTGTTTGAGTGACATGCTTTCCTGTTTCATATGAGTTTCATAAAATTAGGATCAAATATGCAAATCTGACCATTTTACCCTTTTAAATGAAGATGTTACAGAGATTTAAACATACTGTGATAATAAGCCTGCTTTTAAAAAGCAAACAAGGTTTTGGAGCAATTCTTCAAAGCTAGGGGGCAGTAAAGGCCAAGAAAAAAAAATGGTTATGAATAATTTTTTTTCATGACAGAATAAAAAATGCAACTAGCATTTTTTGCATTTTTTTAAAATAAAGAAAACTCATCTCACAAGGCTTCAACCCAGAGAACTGGAATGTTACATGTATATATAAATTCAAATATTATATCTAGTAATATATTATTTTAGTAGTGTATAATAAACATGATAATTTATCACCCAATGACCATTTTGGTATAAATGGTAATATTAGTAAATGTCAACCAGCAGTCCCTGTGACTTACTAGGTGTCAAGTGATATGTTTAAAATGTGTCCTAAATATACAAGATTTTAGTCTACTCATTCATTTACTGCTCCCACTTACTTCGTTATTGTACTGGGAGTGTTGGCACCAAGATAAGAAGCAACCTGGGATGTGCTGCCAGTCTATCACAAGGTGCCCCCTATCGCCCACTTCATCACACTCCGTCATTACCAGGTCAAGAAAGAGTTGCCACTTGATCAAACACTGAGGGATCTGACCAGATCACAAGTCTCCAGTCTTGAGATAAAATACACACACAAGTCGGCTGCAGAAACATATGTCCTCCATATAAAAACAGTAGCCATGATCTGAACCTAGCATCTTAGAGCTATGAGACGGCACTGAGTATCACCATGCTGCCATCATTTATAGTACCCTTCTAAACAGCATCAATGACAATAATGTTTGCACTGATTGCAATCAGCATTGTCTGAATGAAAAATTACAGCAATAATGTTCTCCATCAACCCATCTATTTTCCCAGCAAGCACAGGGTGCAAGACAGGAACAATTACTGGACAATGTGCCAGCCCAACACAGGGTGAACACACACACGCACAGATCAGGGGTCAATGCATCTAATTACATGTCTTTGGGATGAAAGCAGAGCACCCAACGGAAACCTACGTGGACATGAGGAGAACATGCAAATGCCATGCAGAGAGTACCCAGGAGTTGAACCCTGGTCTCGTCTTTGTGAAGCAGTGGTACTTACCACCGTGTCACCTTACTTGTATTCATGAAATCAATAATGATTATCCATCCACTCTTTTGGACTCATTTTTTTCTTTAAACATGCACATGTGAGATGCGGCCTATCCTGTCATTGTTGGTGACGAGGTAGCAGTCAGCCATGGATAGCTTGTCAGTCCATTGTAAGGAACTCTCACTCACTCATTCATTCACTAACACCAGACCTCCTATTATCCTAACACGGACAAACTTTCACTCTAGAAAAAATTTGAGTAAATATGGAAGGAATGTGTAAACCACACACAGAAAATAACCGGGCAAAGCAAAATTATGAATGCCTCCATCATAATGCCTAACAATGTAATTAACTTTTATAACCTAACGTTTCACAATTACTATTATGACAGTGTTAACTACATAACATAACATTCTCAAACCAGTTTAATCTGGATCAAGGTTGAGGGAGGCTGGAGCCTATCCCAGTAGCATCAGGTACAAAGACGTAACTAGCTCTAGAAGGGGGGTCAGCCCATTATAGTGCCCACTCATCTACCACAGGGTCGATATTACAGTCATCAGTGAATTGAGCCTGCAAGTCTTGTGGGAGATGTGAGAGGAAAACCTCCATATACTAGAAGAATCTGCAAACTCCACACAGGCAACAAAATGTGCATTGGATCTCATCTGAGAATGACACATTTGTGAGGTAGTAGAGTTAACTGCTGCTCCACGGACATGCAAGTAAGAGTTTTACTCTACTCTGTGACATGTGACGATACTAATACTAACATATGCCACACTACATTGTGTTATGTAATTTATATGTAAGTCCTATAATTACAAAATTACCATTATCTCTAAGCTGTCATGTCATTTTCTAACCAGTTCAATTCAGACCAGGGGCGTAGGGGGCTGGAAACTGTCCCAGCTAGCATAGAATACAAGGCAGGAACAAACCCTGCACAGCGTGCCAGTCCATCAAATGACAAACACGCACATATTAGGGCCAATTTACCTTCACCAATTCACCTAGCATACATTTCTTAAGGACACTGGGAGGAAACTCACGCAGACATGGGAAGAACATGCACGTGAACCTAGGTCTCCTTACTGGAAGGCAGGAGTGCCACTGTGCTGCCCATCTAATAGG
This sequence comes from Polypterus bichir lapradei, assembly GCA_026402145.1. Lineage (NCBI taxonomy): Eukaryota > Metazoa > Chordata > Cladistia > Polypteriformes > Polypteridae > Polypterus > Polypterus bichir. Next base: position 38,775,364 of record JANRMT010062814.1, read on the forward strand.
TGTATTTTATATTTATTATTCCAGTACATTGCCAAAGCCAAGCAACAGCATGAAGCATCAAGCCCACTCACACTCCCAAGCTCACTAATACAGGATCAATTAGAAATGCCAGTCAACCTACTTGTGAGTCTTAGTAATGTGCATGGAGTACCCAAAGAAATGGGCAGAACATGCAAACTCTTCATACTGTAGACTGGCCACTAGTCCAGCCATTTTCTAAACACACTTTTTCAGTTCAGGGTTACAGGAAGAAAAAAACCTGTTCAGAAATGAGTTCACGGAGGTCCATCTCTCATCCTGGACGGCCGCAGTGGCCACGGGTTTTCTTTCCTGTCACTTTCTTCACCATCAGTGACCAATTTCTGGTGTTATTTGACTTCTTTTCCCTTCAATGGAATTGTCTTGATTTTTAAAACTCAGTCCTCTCAATTGCTTCATTTTTCCATAAATGAACAACAGATGATAAGCTATGTTGGGTCCTCAAACTCCAACCAGTTTCATTCCAACCAGTTTCTTAATTAGAAGTCGATTCTTGTTGTTAATTAAACCCATTATTAAATTCCATGGCTTATTGCTGCTCTCGTTTTGTCACAGCAGACAATTCCAGAACTGTTGATTTCCTTTTTTCTAAGAGTACTGTCAAAATGTTTTGGTGACCTGAGCTGCCCAGCATTACTGAGACCTTCACTTTTCTTTATTTTCAGTTATTGTATGATGGACACAGGTTAGCTGCTCCAGTGTTGGCTCTCTTTGTATCTCGTTTTTGCCTGGCTGCTAATTAAGGGGAAAAGGAACAATTAAGAGTCCTAAGTTTTAAAAAGAAAGTCAATTAAAATTAATACAAAAGAAGTTAATCAGTAGCAGCAAAAAAAAACAACACACACACACACACTGATTAAGGACATAGTTGGAATGAAAACCTGCAGCCACTCTTGCACTCCAAGACAGCAGCTGGACACCCCAGAATTAATAGGTGCAAAGCAGTAAACAGTTGTGAATGGGACACATCTGTTCTGTATCAATTTATAGACACCGGCCTTTTGTAATAACTTGGGAATAACAGCAGTAAACAGGGATGAGATCATCCATCCATCCATTCATTTGTTGAATCATCAATTACAGCGCTGTAAGAACCTGGAAGCTGTCACGACGGCACTGGGTCCAAGTCATATGAAGCACTGTTTTCTTGCAGGGCACATGTACTCGTACAAAAGACTCGCGGCAGACTGGCAGAGTAGGATTTGAGCTTCTCTATAGTTTTTGTGCAGTTTTGAAAGATTAATTAATAAGTTATTATTTTGTAATCTGTCACAAATATTAGTAAACAAAAATGTAATCATTCAAACATTTACTGAGCACAGTTATGCTCATTCTTGGTTGCAGGGGTTCAGAGCCTTTATAAGCAGAATTAAGTAAAAGGATGGGAGCAATTATGGATAAGTTGCCTTTCCATTACAGCAAGTGTTAACCCTTTGTGCAATTTAGAGTGGATTAAACTTTGGGATGTAGAAAGAAAAAGAACAGCTCACAGAGACTGGTAAAATAAACATATACCAGTACACAGATGCAGTGACCAGGCAAGGATTTGAACCCAGTTCTCTGGAGGTGTGGTATGAAAGTGCTAACCACTGTGCCACCTAATAGGAAATCAGTGATTATCAGGTGATGATCTTGTAACCTGTAGCCTGTAACCAGTTTAAGAAAATTCTCTTTTAATATGTAAGACTTTCAGTGGCACATGGCATTGCATATAGTCCAGTATATTCCACAATACAGTTCGAGTATATGTGTGAGAACTGATGGTGTAATTCGAAATAGTTTACTGGTCCTCGGGTACCTGGTGGAAGGCTGTGTGAACATGGTATGTAGTTTTCATTGACTGTGAATTTTCATTGTTGTTCCTCAATCAGGCATCCCGCACGTCCACTAGTGAATGGTAGCCCCATCTCTTTAGAGACAGAGAATGGCACGCCTGCACTCGTTCTCAATAAGCATTGTTCTGTGAGTGTGCACATCTCACACACTCACACACAACACACGCACGCACGCGCGCTGTGTACATTTTGTATAGTATACCTCATGTAGGCAGGCAGCGCTGAGCGGCGCTACCTAGTCGAGATTTTACGCTGGAGGCCGGGTGGAAGCGATCCGAGGGTGTGGCAAGTCAGGGTGGGGATTAGGAAGAGCCCATTGTTATGCCCCCCACCCCTTACACACGCGCATACACATACTGTACGTAAACCGTAAGGCGCACAAGAGAGGAAATGCTGCTGTGACACATGCGATCGCAGTTTTTCATTTTTTTTTACCTAAATCCACGCGCCCCGGGGCATGTTTCTTTTTTGCTTTCGTTCTTCTCCCGCAGTTGATTCGGACGTCTCTGGCATGGCACGGCCATAAAACACACGGGCGTCCCGGTCCAAGTATCAGCACTCTGGCACCCTAGGCTGGCAGGGAGACAGCCGCGACTCGCACAGATCGTGACATCACTGCTAATGAGTTGTAAGGTACCGGTGTGAAGCAGCCGGACTGAAGGGAGGCGGGTTTGGGGTGAAGAGAGGCTTGAAGCCGGTTCGGCTGGTGGCGCCCATTCGCCGCTTGTCCTTGGCGTCGTCTAGCGGTATGCCATTCACATGTGCGGCGGGTCGCTTTTCGTGGCGCCGCCGGAGCTGCTTGCGAGAGGAGGGTGGACTCTAAACAATAGAGAGTCAATGCATCGCTCTTCTTTGTAATCAGCGAGCGCGGAGAACGGAAAAGCACGAGTGGAAAGGGAAAGGCGGCGAGCGCCCGTGAGCGCAGCAAACATGGACGGGATCGTGCACTGATTTTTTTTTTTGTTTCAACACACATACATCTCTGGATATATTTCTTGTTCTCTTTGGGCATTGTTTTTATTTGCGCTAAAATCATCAGAGGTGGAGGGGAGAGAAAATGAATTCGGCAGAAGGAGCCGAGGAGGGACTGAATGATTCAGACACTGACGCGTTTTTCAAAACAGGTAAGAAATGATTTCATTATTATTATTATTATTATTATTATTATTATTATTATTATTATTATTGGGATGGTGCACCCATCACCCCTTTCACTTTACTGGAAGGAAACGGTTCTGCAGCATCCTGTGTAGGCAGTATCGAAGTGTATTGTGTGTGTGAATAATTTGATTAGAGAGGGGGTGTTTGGTTGTGTAAATTGCCTTGTGAGTAACACAAACATAACGGGGATTTTATTGTGCTGACGGATCGCGTAACAGTAAGCTGCAAGCAAAACAGAACAGTGACAGAAAGAAAACTGTGCGGACAGTTAACGGGAAAGCAGAATAGACACCGTTCTCCAGTGCCGTCTATGTCTTTATCTATATGACGTGTAAAATCTATTTTGTATTTATTCAGGGCAGCGCTATTATGTATCCGTGTGGCAATTTTGCATACTGAAAATGACGCGAAAGCTTAAAGCACCTACTACACTTCATTCCCTAATGTATTCAGGGTCCTCACATCCCTATGTTTTGTGTGATGAGTAACAATAAGCAGTTGCTCGCAAGCCTCCAGCATTAGCAAACTAAACACGCCTCGCCTTCTGCCTGCCTTGCAGTATCCACCGATGATGCCAGAGGGTCAGCCGGAGCGGCACATGGTGCATTAATGCGATGTCACCAGCATCGAACAAATGCTACTCATTTATTACTTGGGCTGAGCCCGACGGGGTAGTTTATTTGGCTCTAATCCATTCTAGGGGTATGTTGCCCTGCAGACATGGCTGACAGTTTTTCTTCTTCATTGGTTCACCATCACCCAGTAGTAATCACGACACACTCCTAGGTAGTATTACTGCTTTGCTGTCATTTCTCAGCATGTTTGATGACAACACCCCCTATAAAGCTTGTGTAAGTTAAAAATAGAACTATTTCGGTATATCATTCTGTGTTGTATATTGATCTGCCTCAGCAACATATCATTGAAACCATCATGTGAAATTTCCTGAGTGTTTTTGAATTTTTCAGTATGTCCATAGTGAATTTTCACCTCCAATTTGATATTAATGATGATGTGGGTAGAGCATCCAATTATGAAGTGATTTTGGTCTTTCTTCAATATTTCTGTTGCATATCAGTTTTTTTGTAATGGATTCCTGTACCAGACTGGCATCCCATCCATGCATGGTTTTATGTTAATGAATCCTGCAAAAGAATCGAAAATTGTCCTGAGTTCGTTTCTTGAATTTGAACTGCTAAGTTAGGCTGGTGCTTCTGGATAAGCAGGGTTAAAAATGTATAGAGAATTTAATGTGCGTGTCCTCTGGGGATTTCTAACAAAGCCCAAATGGGTACTATCAGCTTCTACTAGTAATTTGGAGTTTGTGTGTGATGCCCAGTTTATAAATACCGGGCATTCATTTCACTGGGTGAATAACTCCAGTACATAACGCCTTTAAACTTGATTGCGATTTTTGACCTTCTATTAGCCCCTCAGTAAGGCTTGTTTTCTGCTGGGTAGTTGTAGCATACAGAATGTCAAGTGTTCCATCTGGGAAAGGTGCTAAATAAATAAATAAATCATCTTCTCCTTCTTATTTTTATAAGGATTGCTATTATTGTAAAAGCAGTAGGAAATTTAAAAGACATGTATTAGAAGGAAAATAAGACATGATTAATTCTGGGGATACAGGTACCCTTTTACCAATCTAAGAGTAGCTCCACTGTGGGCAAAAATCACAAACTAAACCTGACTAAGATCTGTCACACGGTAGGCACACTGAATGTTATCTGTAGCATGTTATCTGTGGCGAGTGGCTGTTTGGTTAGCACTTCTTCCCAGAGTCAGGAAACAGCATTCAAATCCTGGCCATATTTTTTGTCTGTGGATATCAAGTGTATACCTTCTCCTGTGACAGCACTGATTTTTCTCCCTTTACTCTAAGTTTCCTTCCACATCCAAAAGATGAACAAGTTAGGCCAACTGGTGACTCTACAGTGTGACTGGGTGTGGATGTGTTAGTGAGAATGCCCTGAAAAAGACACATTAGAGTTGGTTACTGCCTAGTACCTGATGCAGAAGAGATAAGCTCCATCTCCAGACAACCCAGAAATTACTTAAAGCAGGGTCAGTAAGAGGATGGACAGATTGATGTTTGTGAAATGAACATTATCCTAAGACGTTATAACTGTTCATTATTTAAGTATAATTATTTAAACATGTTTTTTACATGTGAAGCACAAGCAAGTTATGTAACTTGATCAGGCCTAACCAGTCAGTCAGTCCTGGCGACTGAACCACCAGCTTTGTGGTTTAGAGTACTGTGCTTTTTTGTTTTTCACTAGGCCACAATGCCAGCCATTGATTCATTCACCACTGGTAAGTGTTAAACACCTGCCCCATTATAATAAAAGGAAAAATGCCAGATCAGGGTGTACTTTATTATCCCTGAAAGGGAAGTTCGTTTTGTCTTTTGCATTACAATTGGATAACACAAAAAAAATCAAAGAAAAGTATACAGTACAATTTAAAAAAAAAAAAAAAGTATCTCAAATGCAATCTGCGGCCTTTTTGAGCTTCTCTTTATTACAGGACAGTGCAATTGTACTGATAGTACACACGATCTCTTATATTGTCTTGTTATTATTCTGCATTGTAGGGTTTCATCTTTGTCACACTAACAATGCCAAATTTATAGAGCAGACACTGAGTAAGATCATTTCTGCTTTGGTGAAGGTTTCTTAGGGCAAAGTCAACCAATAGGTGCTCCACAAATGTTTGATCAACCCCAGTGCTGTACTCCTGCGGTGCATTTTAACTTTATCTCGAGTGTCTGTAATTCAAAAAATGCCAGCCTGATCAGGAATGAACACTTGGCAAAGCAGGCACTTAGGATGTTTCCAGAATTGTCTTGGCGTACGTTTCCATGTGTGCAGTTTGTGATCAAATGGTTCAATAATTAGGGTGAGTTCCTGCCTGGACACAGGGAGAACATGAGAGCTGCACAGGGGAAACCGCAGAGCCTGGGAAAGTAACTCCATGTACAGCTGTGATGTAGCAGCGCCTTCCACCTCACCACCATGCTACCTGTACTTTGATTTAAATTGTTCAGTTTTATGAAACATGTTTACATTTTTAATCTTTAAAAATGATGCCATACATATCACATAATTTATTTGTAATGCAGTAGTTCAAGGATTTTAGATACTAACCACTCTTTTTACTTGTATGTAGCATTTTGCAATCAACTACTCAACAACACATCTGGTATCGTGTTTTCAGGTGCACAGTTGTAGGGGCTGGAGTCCTGGTGCAATGCAAGAACCTGTCTTAGGTGGGGCATCTGTCTGTTTCAAGGTGAGCTCAAATGCCACCAGTTAAAGTATTGAGGACTACAAAACAGCCTATGTTAAAGTTACTAGAACAAATTGTGCTTATGTCAGATGCAGTGCAGTGGCTGCATTTATATTATTTATTGCCTAAATGTGTGGGTGTATGTATAGTATTACCTGAATGCCAAACCTGACCAGGATACGTGGATATGTGTGTAATGTTATGTACATTTATATTATATAAGTGTGTGTGTGTATGTACATGTACTGTAAAACAAAAGTTAAAAGGCACTAATAAAGGGTTGGGAACCTCCTGGACCCAATTTAAATTAGCAAAAGTTAAGAAAAGGTTCAAATTAAAATGGTCATGGATGTTTATGTCCATCACAGTCTCTCTCAGGCAAAAGTGTTCAAATGCTTTCCATACTGAAGCTCCATCCTCTTCTGAATTGGTTCCAGAAATAAATGTCAACTTCCAACAACATCCTACTTTTAATAGCCTGTGGGGCAGAAGAGGTGGGACATCTGGGGCCAAACTGGATGTGATGTCAACAGTCATTGTACGACTTGTCCTGCGGGTGAAAGGATAACGGCTGTTAGTGACCACGTTGATGTGCTTACTGTAGTAGTGCCGCATGAATGTTCCCAATGTGCACACATGTGAAAGTATATACTGTATGTAATTTTGCATGTATGTTGTATGTGAATGTGAATATATATATATATATACTCAGCAAAAAAAGAAACGTCCCCTGACTTTCAACTGTTTTTACTTTCAGTAGACTTAATGTGTAAATATTTGTATGAACACTAAAAGAGTCAACACCATAAGACATAAACTAAAAATGTTTCACAATGTGTCTCTGAATGAAGGGAGGCTCAAAATCAAAAGTACCAGTCAGTATCTGGTGTGGCCACCAGCTGCTTGAAGTACTGCAGTGCATCTCCTCCTCATGGACTGGACCAGATTTGTCAGTTCTTGCTGTGAGATGTTACCCCACTCTTCCACCAAGGCACCTGCAAGTTCCTGGACATTTCTGGGGGGAATGGCCCTAGCCCTCACCCTGCGATCCAACAGGTCCCAGACGTGCTCAATGGGATTGAGATCTGGGCTCTTCGCTGGCCATGGCAGAACACTGACATTGCTGTCATGCAGAAACTCACTCACTTTTTGCCACTCCTGTCTGGTCCAGCGAAGGTGGGTTTGTGCCCATAGGCGGCGTTGTTGCTGGTGATGTCTGGTAAGGACCTGCCTTACAACAGGCCTGCAAGCCCTCAGTCCAGCCTCTCTCAGCCTATTGCGGACAGTCTGAGCACTGATGGAGGGATTGTGTGTTCCTGGTGTGACTCGGGCAGTTGTTGTGGCCATCCTGTACCTGTCACGCAGGTGTGATATTCGGATGTACCGATCCTGTGCAGGTGTTGTTACACGTGGTCTTCCACTGCGAGGATGATCAGCTGTCCTTCCTGTCTCCCTGTAGCGCTGTCTTAGGCGTCTCACAGTGTGGACATGGCAATTTATTGCCCTAGCCACATCAGCAGTCCTCATGCCTCCCTGCAGCATGCCTAATGCACGTTCACGCAGATGAGCAGGGACCCTGGGCATCTTTCTTTAGGTGTTTTTCACAGTCGGTAGACAAGTCTCTTTAGTGTCCTGCGTTTTTAGAACTGTGACCTTAAATGCCTACTTTCTGTAAGCTGTTAAGGTCTTAACAACCATTCCACAGGTGCATGTTAATTAATTGATTATGGTTAATTGAACATGCATGGAAAACATTGTTTAAACAATTTACAATGAAGATCTGTAAAGTTATTTGGATTTTTAAAACATTATTGTTGAAATACACAGTCCTGAAAAAGGGACGTTTCTTTTTTTGCTGAGTATATATATAATGTGTTGTAATATTTCAGTATTTCATGAGCTTGGTGCAAAAAAGTACCAGTTGTCTATATTTCTGTCTGTTGTATACAGTACATACATTCATACATGCATACATGTAGAAACTGAGACTTGCTTTTTTTCGACCCGCACTGTTAAGCTGTGCTTGAAGCGGTTGTGCTGTGAGGCACCTGTCACGTAAGCTGGTGACCCTCAGAAATTTGTGTTCTGATTGGGTTGTGACTTTGAGTCTGCCAAATCTCTTCCTATCAGATTTTCTTCCAGTTTCCAATGCCTTTGGATTGTGTAGGACACCACTGTACTCACCAACACTTTAATTGGATTGATATCTCTAAATGAAAGGCCTTCACGTCGAAGGGTAATAATGCTCAGTCTCATTTCATTTGTTTATTGCCATTTCTTTCCATTATCACTGGAATTTGCAATATTCCACAGTATAATATTGTCCAAGTAGTACTTTGGAGGGTGTATTAACACAGTCTGTTCAGACTCTGCTTTAGACAGACAGAGGGTTTTTAAGAAATCATCAGAGGTTGGGACACCTGTGCAAATTGTTTGCTTCAGCTTGCAAGGCTTAATTTACCTTAATTACTACAGAACATCTGTAGGTTGTAACCTATTACTTGTTCCCTGAAGAAGGCCTATTTGTAACATTCTGAAATTTAATTATTTTAAGGTTTTGCTAATCTAAACTTTAAATCTAAACATCTGACAGTTTATGTCTTACCTTTTCACCATTTTAGGTCATTCATTGTATTTCAACTGATTAAATATGAAGAAAAACCTACAGTGAAGTAAAAAGACAGTGACAACATCAAAATGATGGGGTACCAGCCTGGTAGCCCTGTTTCATACAGACTTTAAATGAAAATTAAAATGAAAGTCTCAACCAAAGATAAATAACCAAAAAGCAAGGACTGCAGGTCCTGAGGTACTCTGTAGAGGCCACAACAATCAAAATAAGCCTGTCTCTGCAGGAGGTCCAATATCTGTGGGAGCAGGGTCCAAAATGAATGACAACTTCTGGTTGTACTTTGTCTTAAATAAGGGAAGGACTGGAGGGGCCATCAAAACATCATTGCTGGTCAGTATTGTCTTCCTCTGATCTAAGGAAAAAAATGCCAAAGGAATTACTGACTGTGTTACACCCAAATCCTTCCCTGTTATGAATAAATGACCAGAGCCACTGGCACACTCCTAGGGCTTGCATGTGTGAAAATATGTAGTATGTATTTATTTTATTTAAACAGATAAAAACAGAAGTAGAACTACCAATAATTCAAAAATTAACACTTTTATGCTATTTTTCTAACTGTAAGGGTGAGAGTTAACAGAAGAAGTAAAACACAGCTAACCAGAACAAATGCCTGTTGGCCCCTCTGGGACTATCTTAGCAGGTGCTCCGTTCTCTTTATAGCAGTGGGGGTAGCTGGCCTAATTTTCTTAAGCCCATACTCTTCCCTTACTAATGTCCGTCTTTTACAATTCTCACCACCTTCCATACACCAGAGATTTCTTTTCTCTGACTCTTGCTTTAAGTTCGGAAAACATTTGGACTAGTCATCTTCTAAGTTCTTTCTGGAGTTTTCTGACGGGACATTCCTTGAAATTATTTTGCAGGTGAAGTATCTATAAAGCCAAGTGTCTTAAACTACTATTGAACCCTGATAGTTACTAAACATTAAAAGGGAAATTCCACTGTATTTAACATTTTACATTTACTTATTTTGCTGATGCCTTTATTCAAGGCGAATTACAACATTTATGATACAACTGGTTATATTTTCTTTTGGTTTTCCAATTGGAGCGCAGGCAGGTGAAGAGACTTTTTTAGGGTCACATAGTGTCAGTAGCGGGATTTGAACCCACAACCTCAGGGTTTGAAGTCCAAAGCCTTAAACACTACATGGACTCATTTTAAGAGCTGCCAGGGCTTCTTTTAACATTACATTCCAAAATGTATTTTGAATTTAATGGCATGAATGTTAATACGTTGTATTTGCCTTTAAAATAATTTTAAATGTAATACATTTACTATGTTATAGTTTTTTGAATGTAAGTACTTCATTTAGTTAAATAAAACCTATATTTTAAACAATATTTGCACAGGCCTGTTGTACCTTCTTATTTGTCCTCTTCTGCAATAGCTTTTTATCAGTGATAATTCCTAATTACACATCCTTATTGGAACTGCTGTTTTAATATTTCATTACTTCTTACAATTTTAAATTATGAACAACAGAAAATACAAATAAGTATTAAAGATGTGTGCGTTTATAGGGTGTGAACAAGGGATTTTCTCTAAAGTGTATTTCTTCCTTTTAAGAGTCTGTCCCTTAGGCGGGTCTTTCTACTGCCATTTGTTGACCTTTAACTTTCCATGACCTCCTCCAGAGTACCCAGGGCTACTGTTACTGTACATCGCCTCCTAAATTAAAATATAAACATTGGGACAGTGTTGGGTGACAGTGTAGACTTGCACCCTTAATTGTCCATCTAGTCAGGCCAGGTTTCAAGGGTCCTCCTTGCCAGAGCTGACCTCAGTTTAATGCTGAACTCATCACCTCTGACGTCAACAAAAACTCAAAGTTGTGTTCTGGTCAGCCTCTATGGTGAGACATCCTCTGCTAAAATATAAATTAAATTTATTTAAGACATTATATTGTATATTGCAATGTGGACACTGAATAAATACCAGGCTTGAATTAAATGAGTGACACAACTTAGAGCTTTTACCATCAGGCCGTTGCGACTTTGTTCCTGAGCACTTCTAAACAACTACTGAATTAAGCAATTGTGCTGAGGAGAGTAAGAAGTATAAGGGAGCAGGGCAGTTTGCCAGCTTTGTTAATACTGTTGAGTAACATTGCAGCAACAGTGATGAGCATGGCACCTAAGTTCCCCTTCGCAGCGATGACACTGTGGAGCATTTTCTAAATTAAATTGCTGAGGGATAAGGAATTAAAAGAGTAAGTGAGCTTTGATCTTATTTGTAAAGCTATGGGGCCGATTAGCACATCATGAACTCGAGAAGACACACGTTTACTGACCTTCTTTCTAGAAGGCAATGCCATATTCTAGATCGAGGCATCTTTTAAACAACAAAATATGGTTTCTGTTATTAAATTATTGTGACAAAAATAATTAATTAAAAGTGGAATGTCATTTTTGCTCCTTCAGCTTTGCAGCACTTGCTCTTGTGCACTGCCCCACTGTGTTTATCCAACAGGCCCGCTTATTTTCAGTATTCAAATGCAAACCCAAGACCCCATTCTTCTGCTCTTCTTTGGGCAGCAGGGTGGTACAGCAGGTATTGATGAAATTAAAGGCCTTGTTTGATTCCAGGTGGCTTTCTTAGTGCTTTGTACGTGAAGTTTGGTTATGTTTCCATGAGGTTCATTTCACCTGCTGTTTAAGCTGATCTGAAATCCTAAATGTACCTGTGGTGGGTCTGGTCATGCCCTCTAGTGGACTAGCCTCCTGTCTAGATACTGGTACCTGCCTTCTAGCTGTTGATGTTGGCATAGCCTCTGGACTTTTTACAACTCATACAACTCATATAACTCATCCAGCGTTGCCAATGCTGAAGTATGTCTGCGCATCTTCAGACTCAGGATTCATTGGGGGACCTTACATCCATTTTCATTGACATGGAGCTATTTTTCAGTTGCCAGTTAACCTAACATGGCTGGAATATGAAAATCCAGGGTTTCCAAAGTAAGACATCTGGATGCATAGCAGACAGTTGAACCTAGGACTCTGGATCAGTGAGGCAGCAGCACTAACAACTGTGCCATAAGGATATACTTGAAGTAACTGTAAAAAAAACAGTGTTGATGTGTAGACTGTATTGACTTCTCCCTGGCACTGATTGGGCTGGGATTGTGAACCCTGGACTCCGGAATTGTGTGTCAATGGAGCTACTACTGTAGGGTTAATATGCCATTCCTAAACAATAACAGTGGAAAGCAGTATGAAGTACAGGCCCTGTGATGTTATTTTTCTGGTTTTAACTTTCTTGCATTAATGATTCCGACACTGCAGCTGACTGCAAGTTTAAAATTGTTTTTGCAAGGCTCCATGCTTCCCACGTTTTAATTCATTTAATCCCTTTTTATTTACTGTTCAAGCGTTGCAGCCCTTAAATGTTCAGCAGTTTGCAGTATTGACTTTTACCAGCAAACAGAATGTCATCATTGCTTCTTCAGCTTTGAAGCACTAGCTCTCGGGAACTGCCTCACTATGTTTGTCCAACAGGCCCGCTCAGTTTCAGTATTCATATGCAAAGCCAAGACCCTGTTCTTCTGAGAGGCAGTTGAAGAATAACATTGTCAAATGCATTACTTCATCCTTAATTTGCCTTCTTTTTCTTATTTTCTCTTGCTTTTTTTCTGCCCTTGTCATATGAATTAATCTTGATGATTTTGTTATTCTAATTATAATTTTCAGTGATGATGATAATAATACTGAAACAACAGCAATAATAATACAGGGTGAGCCAAAAAGAAATGCCAAATTTCAAAAGTTTATTTTATAAAAACGTTACAAGATAGAAATAAATTTCATTACGACACAAGAAAGGGTAAACAAAATAGAATTTTTTCACTGTGCTTTAAAAATGATGTCTTCAAGGTGGTGGCCATCATTAGTAATACACTCTTTAAGACGATTTCTGAACACTCGCATGACTCTTTCGGTCATTTCAATAGGAATAGCAGCGATTTTGTGGCGAATAGCGTCCTTGAGGGTTTCAAGGTTTTGAGGTCAGTGTGTGTATACCTTCAACTTGAGATAGCCCCACAAGAGGAAATCGCACAGAGTGAGATCAGGTTAATGTGAAGGCCATCCGACATCGCCGTGCAGGAAGATCGGCTTCCCCGGAAACATCTCCCTCAAAACTTACATGGATCTCTGCTCTGTATGTGCTGTTGCTCCATCCTGTTCAAACCAGGCATTCACCACATCCATTCCTTCTGGTTGGGGCCACAAAACGTTCTCTAGCATTTCAAGGTAAACATTCTGAACTGATGGTGACCGTTGCTCCCCTTCATCAAAAAAGTAAGGGCCTACAATGCCAAATTCTGCAGTGGTGCACTAAACTGTAACACGCTCACTGTGCAGGGGTCTCTGATGAAGTTCATGAAGGTTGGTTTCAGCCCAATAGCGAAGGTTTTACTTATGTACGCAACCATTCAAATGGAAATGTACCTTATCGCTGCACATGATGATGCCATCTCAATGAATGGTTTGCAGAATGTTCACACACAACTCTCTACGGCTCTCCCAGTCTCTCTCAGTGAGTTCCTGCACTACCAGCATTTTGTATGGATGGAAATTAAGATACTCATGCAAAATCCTCTTCAAAGACGTGTTGGAAATGCCTAAGGCAGAAGTAGGTTTGTGCAGTCTAGGAGACTGCGAAATTGATGCCCTTACAGCATGGATATTTTCAGGCATTCGTACAGTCCGAGGACAGCCTGGAGATTTTCTGTTCAATGTTGTACCCGTCTGTCTAAATTTAGCCACCCACTAAAAAATTGTTTTCTGATTTGGGACGTCACCGTTTGGAGGAATGCTGAAGTGCGTTTGGAAGGTGCGTTGCTTAGTGATGATGGATTTGTTCTTTTTGAAAAACGCTTCGACAGTGAAAGCAAGGCGTGCACCGGACCAATGCATGTTGCAAACTGAAAACTACAAGGGATCGCCTATCAAAGAACCCCCACCCCACTTAGCTGTTTCTACCTCGTGCAATTACCTTGAGAAATATGGTACATCATTTTGGCTCACCCTGTACTTATTATTCATCTATTTTCCAAACTCAGAACAGAATCCCAGCAAGCACTGAGCTTGCAGGAATAATGCCTGGACAGGGCGCCTGTCCATTGTACAAATTTGACTCTCACGGTTTTGGTTATTTGTGAGTTAGCTGTGAACAGTTGTTTTTGGAGTTTGCTGAAAGATTGTAGAAACTTGTACATCAATATATAAACAGTACTGAAACTGATTTCTATCACATAAAACCATATAATATACAAATAGTAGTGTTATTTAATATTCGTTAGCATAATTGCATGCAATATTTTTAAAGAGTTAATTTTGCTAAAAAAGAACTGTGAGATCTACACACCTTCACTGCTCCCTTAGTTATTCAGCAGATCAGGACTTCTCCTCTCAGCTGGTTTGCTCTCCATGCTTGCATTCTTTCTTCCTCTCACATCCACCAGAAAACCGCATAGAGCTCTTGCTATACTTTTTGGCTCTCACCTCTCTCAAGTTTGCACTCAATTGCTCACTCCTTGATTTTGTTTCGTCCAGTTTTTTATTCTCCTTTCATAAATGCTCCTTGTCTTTTCATCTGTGCACACAACTCCCGCTGACGCCGTTCACTCACATTAAAGAGATGATTGCCATTTAGAGTGAGTGGTAGCTCTGGTTAACCAGTAGGGTAAGTTTAAAACAGAAAAACATCAAAAAAAAAAAAAAAAAAATGAAAGCAATTAATAAATCAAACCACTGAAATATCCTGCTGTGGCATACCCTACCTCAGTTAGGGGTATTACAGATTTTCTGCCCCTAACCTTTGTGAAGGGAGTGACCTGTATTTAAAATATATATTTAAAATTAAATTCCTTTTTATTGTCATGATACCCTGACCTGTATGTAAAATATATATTTAAAATTAAATTCCTTTTTATTATCAGAATACCCAAGAACAGTGGAAAATACAGATAAAAATCAAAATAAATATAATAAAAATACGTAAATAAAAATCCATTTGAGTGGGCCAATTAATTATGCAATGATATTAATTGTACATCTTTGGTAAAAATTCAATTCCATCAATTCCATGCAGCAAACATTAAAACTCACAATCTGGCCATTCATTAATTAATGAATTAATCCATTCATTTTCTTAAACACTTTTTATTCCTATTCAGGCAGCATTAGGCAGTAAGGCAGGAAACAAAAATGGAGGTGATGCTAGTTCATTGCATTGGCACAGTCATACTCATTGTGATGATTTCAAGACAGTGAATAACCCTACACACATTTCTTTGGAATGATGAAAGGAAACCATGATACTCTGTAAATAAGAAACTTTAGAAAAACAGCAACCTCATCTGTTATCAAAAACTGGTCCATATGGCAGTCAGGCAGCACTGTTAACCACTACGCCACTATGCTGCCCATTATTTGCGCTCATTAAAACAAAAGTTATAGTATTGGAGTTATCAAAATAGAATTTTTGCAATTTTATTTACTATATAATATACATTTTGACCAGTGGGAGGCAATCTCAAGTCAACCTCTCACTTACAAAGACCCACAGACACCAAACAATCCAGTCAGATGAGTTTTTATAATAGAAATAAGGGTTCCAGTGACACACAGGGCACTTGTTACATAAAGATAGACTCTGAAGTGGCGCTTGTTTATTGTACTTACATACTTACATTTTTCTACCTGGTCTATATTTTCTTCCTCTTTTCTCACCAATGGTACTAGCAGGTTTCTCTCCTTTTTCTCCACTACCTTGCCAGATGAGTCCTTTGTCTCCACATCACTCCAAAATCTGAGATCACCTGGCTGAGTGAAGCTGGCTTCTTTTAAAGTGTCAGCCTTGACTACTTCCAGGGTCACAGCCAGTTTAGCTGACCAAAGGTTCCAGGTCATTCCTGACACTTTGGGAAGTATGCTGCTGCCTACATAAAGGACCAGACTCACACATGGCCCTGAAGGACTAATAGGTGGTCTATAGCCCTCCTTTGGTCACCTTCACTACTCCATCTGGAACAGGATATCCAATTCCTGGATCACTCCTTAGTGTGTTGCCCAGGCAGTGGTCAAAACCAGCTCCTGGATGGCTCAAAAAACCCCTGCGCCCTGCTGGCTTTCACCTGATTTATCACAGTCAATGGAAATATTTACAAGGAAAAACATACAAAGATAGATTGCAGTCATTCAATGTACCAATGAAACAAGTAGTGCAATAAGCAGTGCGGTTGTTCAAGGATATCGCATATAAGGGGTTCTTAGCAGTGCGTTACTTCTGTCACCCTAGACTTTCTTTTCTGTCATGTCGAAATAGTGTGTTGCCCATGTCTTGAGTGGTTCTGCTGTAATTGAATATGCAATGCTAAAGAAACAGTATGGATGAGTAATTAATTCATTTTATTTTATTTCATATAGTGCCTTTCATGGTGGGTAAAATTACAACCTTTCAAATTGATTACCAGCTTTTGTGATTTTTGTGGAAAGTCTGATGTTCAAGGGGCAAGACTCAAAATGTGTGTGACGTAATGATCATTTAGAGAGGGCAGTGGCATTGTACACAGTAGAGCATGCAAAGCTGACACTTCATTTCCATTGTTCTCTTAATATCTGATGGAGGCCATTGAGGCTTGCTTCCAGCATAATGGAGGTGTAGTTGGGTGAGAATAAATAGGCCTGGAATGTGGCCTTAAACCCGAAATGTCTATACTTTTAAGTTAGTAAATGGAATACCCTTGTATTTCTTCTTAAGTTAAGAAGTGGATGAATAAATTCTATAGTGCTATGCATGTGGAGCAGTGGTAGTGCCACTGCTTTTCAGTAAAGAGATTGTGGATTCACTTTCTGGGTCCTCCCTGTATGGAGAGTGCTTTGAGTAGTAAGAAAAGTGCTAATTATGGTGTCCCTTAAAGCAGTGATTCTTAACCAGTGGGACCTTGCCCACTAGAGGGCCTTACTTAACTTCCAGTGGGGCTGTAAGATGATGGAAAATAATGATAAAATTGCATCAAAATACTCAAATTAGTAAAAATCAAGATACATTTGTCCTCCTTGAAATATCTTTTTAAAGTAGACTGCTTCATAATTATCCAATATATGTTACATGGAGCACACAATGCCTGTCAGTTTTCTCAAAGATCCCCTTTCATGTTCGTTTCATAGATTGTATCTATATAAAATTGAGCCAGAATACATTTACACCTTTCAATAAAATGTGTCACCAGTGTCCAATCTATGCAGATCAGTGCACTGCAGTAGTTATCTTGTAGTTTGAATGGGAATGGGATGCCCACAATCACTACATTTGCCTGTGCTTTGATAACCCAGAATTACTCACAGAAACCTGGTTTCTAAAATGCCATGTAAACCCTTATTCTAGTTAGAGAATCTAAGTTGTTGGTCTCTGAGAAACCAGGTTAACACATGTAGATTTCATGACAAGTAACCTGACTATTAGACCATGTAAACCCTTAACCAGGTCACAGTTGAGGATTTTATAGTTTCAGCTTGGCCGCTGCGCTCTGTTCACTGGTGCACGTGTGAGTAGTTTTTAGCCACCACAGGTAGAAGACAATGGAAGCATTTACAAGATAAATTTCCTGAGGCAAATGATCAAGTGATCCCATTAGTCCTTCTCCTGGTTGAAATAATGTCTCCATATTTCAGAAATTGCTAAATTTATGGTGCTGAGCTGACCACACAATTGCAAAGATTAGCAGCACAATCTATCGCGACATAGGGTAATGTTTTAAAAGGAACATGTGTTAAGTAATCTGATTACTTTTTAAACTAACAAGTAACCCATCCATCCATTTTCCAACCCGCTGAATCCGAACACAGGGTCACGGGGGTCTGCTGGAGCCAATCCCAGCCAACACAGGGCACAAGGCAGGAATCCAATCCCGGGCAGGGTGCCAACCCACTACAAGTAACCTAATACAATAATTAATTTATTAAAGTAAAAGTACATGCTTTATTATTGTCCCAGCAGCACTGAATGTAAGGCAAGAAGCACACATACCATTGTGCCACTCCATTTCAGAGCTGAACCACCCAACCAAGCATAAAAGAATGTGCTGCAAGCAATCCTCCACTGAGCACTTCATTTTTATTGGATTATTTATTTATTTATGGTAGAACTTTTGGAGCATTGCACTATTTGGATGATGCTTATTCGATTAATTTTAATAAAAGCACTTGCTCACTTTTGCACCTACCCCTTGTCTGGATGCATGTGTCCTCATCTGCCCGGCTCATCTCGGTTATGTTATCGATGATGGCAGGTTTGAGAGGCCCCCAAAGAAGAGTGGGAGCATGGAGCTAACCCGTGCCATCACATAAACAAATTCCGGCACTTGTAAAATAACTTTTACTCCATGAAAACACACATACTTCTCAATTTTATATTATGCTTTAAAACACACAGGTTGTGTAATAGCATAGAAACATATATTTTTTGTTACTAAAGGAGAGAGAGGTTAGGAGCATGTGCTGATACAGCGCACTGCTGCACCAGCCACACGACAAATCAAGTCAGGATCCCAGATTAGGACCCGAGTGCAGCCATGCAACAGGTGACACCTCAGCACCACATAAGTTCAGATGGAGTGGAACAGTGTGAGGTTTTTTATGGTGGCAGGAGTGCCAATTCTGCCACCAACCCCCAAGTTTTTCCCTGCAGGTTGGAGGGCCTACATGCAGAGATGAATGCAGATTAACGTCATACCCAGGACGGAGCAATTACAGGTTAAGGGCCTTGCTCAAGGGTCCAACAGAGCAGAGTTCCTTTTGGCATTTACGGGACTGGAACCGGCAACCTTCCGATTGCCAGTGCAGATCCCTAGCCTCAGAGCCACCACTCCACCCTTTTGTTAATAAAGCTAAGTTTAAAAAGCCCCTTTGTAAAGACTACAGCAAAAGTACAGGAAAGTCAATATCATGTGGGGGCCTTGCTATATTCTTAAGGTACACTAGGGGACCTTGGAGGAATAAACGTTGAGAACCACTGGTCTCTCTGTTCAGAGAGTCAAGAACAAAACAAATATGCTATTACTCTGCTTAAAATTGTAAGGTTACAATGTCTTTTTTTTATACAGTTTTGAAATTGAAGAAAAGAAAAAAAAAACCTGCAACAATAATTTATTCACTGACCTAGCAAGAATGTAATCTTCCATAAGAACCATTTTTGCATGTTACATGCACACTTTTTCATATCCAGGATCATAGAGTTGCACATATAGAGGATGCAAAGGTTAAAATCAAATGCTTATGAGTAACAAGTTGCCACTTAAAGGGATTTGTTCAAAGCAAAAAAGTTCACCTCTGTGCTGCTGATGGTTTAAAGGAAGAGCTGCAATTGAGATAATAAATGCATTGGAGCGGAAGCGTGACATTTTGTGAAGCAGTTCAATTTAGAGGGCGCCTTTCCATTTAGAGCAATAACTGATACAGAAAACATATAAAACAAAGGAAAGCTTGTGTTTTAATTTTTTAGGCCAGTGTAGCCCAGGTAATGAGAAAGAATACAAAAGATATGTCATTTCTAATTTCTACAAATCCTTGATGAGCGCCAGAGAAAGTATCTATCTCTCCGCTTCTTACCTCATATAAACCTGTGTGACAGCTGAGATCTTCCCAAGCCCTCTTCCTAGCTGTTCATTATCCTGTTGATGAATGCTCAATCAGTTTTTTTTTGGCACTCTTTTTGTCGTTCTTTCTCCTGCTCTTGATTAGAGACGTGCTTTTTTTATAATGGCATTTGGAAAATGCAATTATCAGATTCCTTATTTCCCCCCACCGCTTGCTTAGATGTAAGTCCTCTATTATTAGGTACAGTCTTGCTTTCAACGGTGTCCTTGTATTCTGTTTGGCAGAGCTGAGGCAGATGATGGGATGCTCAAGGTCACAAAGTGAGCCCGGGATGAGATTTCTTTGTCCAGTCTTAAGACTTTAAAATGCGTTGTTGTTTCCAAGTCATACTGTATATGGGGCCTCCTATAAGTTCTGAGTGAGAGAAGTCAAAGTTTGTGACTTAACAACAAAATCTCACCTTTTATTTCTGCATCTTTCTGCACATGTATGTTTGAAAATTAAGAGTAAATACTACTTTTTGTGTTTCAATTCCCTTCCCATTGTGCAGGTTAGTAGATATTTATAAAGTAGGACAGAAGAGACCCTTGGGCTGCAGGAGTGGTGGCAAGTTACGCTTTTCTTCTTTAAATGAATCCGAATGGTAGATTATCCCCCTAAGGAAGACTTTATTTATGTGAATGCACAGTGATTATCTTCAATATAAAACCAATGCAAAGCCCATGATTAGATGTCTCAGTGGAGAGCAAAAGCATCCAACTGTTAACTGTCTATTGTAGTAGCTTACGTAACAGGGGACATATTACCACTGCAAATGAAATCTAAAGCATGTCTACTGTATAAAAGTTAGTTAATTTACTCTGCAATGCATACATTTTCCACTGGCATGCATGCCAGCCATGTCCGGCATATCAGTGAAAATCTTTCAGGTGGGAACAGTGTAAAAGACTCATGCTTTTGATATTTGTATATTTCTGCCTGTGATCTGCAGGACATAGTGACTACCTCCACTTCCTTTGCAAAACTCTGAAGTTGACCCCAACAAGCATGTAAAGATGGCCCGTGTTTTAAAGAATCGAAGAGAAAGCCTTTATTGTCATTGTAAAAAATTACAACGAAATTATGAAAAAAAAAACTAATACACACAAGAAGTCAAGTCAAGTTCAAGTTGGGGAGCATGCACTGGTACAGTGTGTTGCCGCACCCACTACACGTCGAAACAGCTCGGGATCCCCGCAGGCAGACACGCGGTCCAGTCCTACCCTCCGGAAATGACCCTCTATCTGCCACAGCCAGGTGTTACGTGGGCGACCCCTTGGCCTGGTCTAGCCACTTGGGTCCCCAACAATGAGGATCTTATGAGCCGGATCACCCTCGGGGAAATGTGCCACATGGCCGTAGTGCCGTAACTGACGCTCCCTCACAATGCACAAGAAAAATATAAAAATAATAAACATACAAAAATGTTATTGCACTAAAGGAAACTGCACATATTAGTCCAGTTTATAGATAACAGTATATTATATGTAAAATATATACTTGAAAAGAAATTAGACCAAAAATGAAACCAATAGTAGTATAATAAATAATACAATTTCCCTGGGGAGTAGCTGAATGAGGGCAGCAGTGGTATGTATGTGTCTATTTCTCAGCACTGACCAAAAATTGTTTAACCTGCCTTAATTTGCTTATTTTTATTCAATGTATTTATGGCCATTGGAAAGAAACTGTTTCTGAATTTGTTGGTCCGTGCTTTCGAAGATTTGTAATGTTGAGCAGAGGGAAACAGTTCAGTTCAGACAGGTGGTGACCAGGGTGTGAAGGATCCTTAATGATATTTGTGGCTTTGATGAGATAGTGAGAACAGGCATTGTCTTCCAGGGAAGGCAGAAAGCAGCCTGGGATTTTTTTATTTTTTTGTGTGGAGTTTATGATTCTTAGGCGAGCCTTCTTGTCTTTTGCCATTCATCTGGTCTACCATACTGTGTAATACAGTACGCCAAGATGATGTTGATTGTTGAATAATAAAAAGCCACCAATAGTTCTTGCCCCAAGTTGTTTTTCCTAAGCACTCTCAGAAAGTGCAGTCTCTGTTGAGATTTTTTGACCATTGCTGTGGTGTTCCCAGACCAGGAAAGGTTTTCTGACATGCGGGCTCCCAGGAATTTGATGGTGTGTACCCTTTCCTCATTGCCACCGTTGATGTTAACAGGAACCGGTTCTGTGTTGTGCTTTCTGACTGCAGAATATGTGCTCCTGCTTTATACATTTAGCATTAGCTGAAACCAACAGTCCAACTTTTATCTGGAGTATTGTGTGCAGTTATGGTCACCACGCTACAAGAAAGACATAGCAGCACTTGAAACTGTGTGGAGGAGGACAAACAATTGTATCTCAGGACTTAAAAAATAAGTCCAGTATTTTCCAAGTCAATATATGCAATTTCTATGTCAGATTGTGTTCTAACGTTAAGCGCTTTCTATACATTTAAAAAAATATCTGGTGCTTTGAAATGGCATGGAGGAAAAGCTTAAAAACTTTCAAAATATGTCCATTTTTTAAGCCAAGACCTTTCCTGAGAGGCAGTAAGATGGTCAGACCTGTTCAGATGTACGTTTGAAGGCATTAACTTTTGAATACAGCAGGCCCAACTGGTTGTGTCCACAAAAGAAACTTGCCATTAGAAGTTTTTATACATTTTTTCTTGGCTTTTTTGCTGCTTCGATGAACCTTTTGTGTTTCATTTTAGGTTTTTGGAACATGTATGTTAGATTCCACTTCTGATAACTGCTTTTCTAATGGGAATTTATTTAATTGGGTTGAAATATTTTTGCATCTTGTTCTATGCCATTTTGCTTTTCATGGGTACCACCATTTTGGGGAGCAACCAGGAAGTGAGTAGCTGTGACATCACAGGGTCAGGAGTATAAAGGTTAAAGATTAAACACCTCTTATTCATCCAAGTTCATGGAGTGAAAATTAAGAGATTGGCGATTTGTACTTGCAACCAAAATATTCCTGACTATGTGTTTGATGAATCTTCTTCTCCATGTCTTATCATCTGTTTTCTGCCTCACTATTTTTGGCAGAACAGTAGCATATTTCAAATTATTTTATATATGTAATTGCATTATTGCTGCAAGTGTGATGAGTGTTCCCTTAGTCCTTTGGTAGTTTTAGAACGAAAAAGAGACTATCTTAATGCAAATTTTATTCATTAGTAAATAGAATTAGGCCTGCATTATGGGATTGATGACCACTGAACAAGTTTGGAGGAGTAAAATGGCATGTCCTCCTTTTAATTTATGAGTTTGATCGCATTTAGTTTTTGTAGTAGTTGGATAATGCCCTTGGGCCTTTAGTGGTTTTGAAAGAGAATAATCATGCCTTTATATTGTTTTCTATATTTAATCACATCCAGTTTAGTTGATTGGATAGACATCTCCTTGCTTCATGGGGATTTTGGCTACAGGGAGGACATTATCATCTGCACTGAAATCTCCCATCATAAAGTAGCCCTAAGAAGGGAAGGTGCAGAAAACTACCGGGATCAAAATCATTTTATTGGATAATTAGTGAAGTATCTATGAGGGTGGCAGACACCCACAGGCAAACATACATGGATTTTGGAGGGAAGAGACGAGTGCCTATGATATTTTCCAATGATAATGGTATGCTTGTTTTTGCTTCTCATTTCCAGGGTCTATTTAAGATCTTGGCCATACATTTATAGTTCTTGCAAAATATTTTCAGATTGACAAGAAATATGAAAGTTCGAAGGGACTCATTCATGAATTAGATGTATTTGTGGAGTTTTACCCTTAATTCAAATCTCAGCTGTGAGTCATGGAAGGGAGAAGAATTCCTGCTAGTCCGGCCATGAAGTGGTAATTGAGCATGTTGGCAGGGAACAGAAAAGTATGGACTTGACATCTTTCCAGTGTTGTTTACTCAGAAATTCAGCAGAAACTGCACACACAGACACACACACACACACACACACATACACACACAGAGTAGAGAATTATTTGAAGTAACCATGGAGATGGCTAAAGCTGCTTCTCACTCTCGGCAGTTTTTACAGTTAGTGAACTTAACGTGTCACTTTCAAAGAAATGCTGACATACTGCAAATATTGACTAAGTGATGGCTCAGTGAAAGCCTGAGAATTTCTCAAACAGAGCTAAAATCCTTCACTTTGCCAAAATGGAGAATATACAGTTTATGTTGATCCTATATATTTATTCTGTGCTTGACAAAATAGGTCAAATTCTTACCTATATGTGGGGGGGGGGGCAGATTATCTAGTAATACAAAAGGAGTAAAGCTGTTAACCTACAGATTATCAATGTGTTTATAGTTGTTTACCATCCTACCATATAGTAATAGAAATACAACCGGTCAGACAATATCTAATTTCAACAGCGTACAATGAATACAACAATAGATAAAACAATAGACAATAAATGCAGCTGTGCCTGATTAGATGTTTTTGAGTAGTCTTATGGCCTTTGGGTAAAAGCTGTCTTTGAATCTATTGGTGCAAGTACTAAATGGAGGAGTAAGAAAAGTGACTATCTTCCTTTCTAACTGTTTGTGTTAAATATGAACAGAAGGGAGTCATGTGCCAATAATACTCTGAACTGACTTCCCCACCTTCTGTAATGTTTGTAACCCTAAACTAGGCAGGTGCTGTACCAGGATGATATGAAGCCAATGAGTATGGATTCCACTGTGAGAACATCTGTGAGCACAGATGGCAACATCTAGGCCTTCCCCAGACATGAAGCAGGTAAACATGTTGGTTAATGTTCTTGACAATAGCCAAGGTGTGCTTGTCAGTGATGGTGACTCCCAAGAAATTTAAAGCTACTAGCATACCTGACATCATCCCCACCAATGCAGAAGGGAGTGCAGTGTACCTCCTGATTCCTGAAGTATGTGAGCATGAGAGCCTTGGTTTTGTGGACATCAAGGGAGAGACTCTTCTCCTGGCATCAAGAGTCCAGACTCTTCCCTTTGAGCCAGCTCTCCATTTTAATCATGAAGTACTTTTAAAGGCCTTTGGCAGCCTATAACCCTAATATACACTAGTAGTAGAAAGAGTGGCAGTAGTAGTAGATATAGCCTGGAACCCCTACAGATTTTATTTTTTTCTCCAGCCGTCTGGAGTTTTTTTTTGTTTTTTTCTGTCCTCCCTGTTCATCGGACCTTACTTTTATTCTATGTTAATTAGTGTTCCTTAATTTTAATTCTTATTTTGTCTTTTTTCTCTTTCTTCATAATGTAAAGCACTTTGAGCTACATTGTTTGTATGAAAATGTGCTATATAAATAAATAAATGTTGTTGTTGTAATGGGAATATCTTGGGAATATGGGAATATATTGTCTGTGCAGGCTCTCATACTGTATCCTAGTCCCCATCAACACTATTACAATTTTATTTGAAAAATGCAAACATTAGTCTTTGGTTTTACTTTTGTCCAAAATACTCATTTATTTACCCTTGAAAATGTACACTTTCGAAAACACCCACCAGAGCCTTAAACTTATGAAAAGGCCTGCTCGCCGTTGTAATGTGGACAGGCCAAAACGCAAATTTTTGAAAGGTCAAACTCTAATCGTGCTTTGATTTGTTTGTGCTTATTACGTAGCCCTTGCCTGATTGGATTATGCTCATTACATCGACTCATTTCCTGATTGGTCATCCTTCATGGATGAAAAACTTGTATCAACAAAGCAGAGATAGAAGAGTTGCTTTCCATGGCCTTTGATTATTTGCTTACCTGTATGCATCTAAATTGCATTTTGCACAGTGTAAGTACTGTAGACATGTGCAAAAGGTGGCCTTGTTATCTATTCAAGGATTTTTCTGCTGATGTAGTCAAACATCTATGTTAGAGGCGTTTTCCATCGTTTTATTGAGAGAAACTCTAGCAAATGATGTAACAGAGGTCTTTTTAATTAAAACAACTTTTTAAAATGAAAATATAGTAGTATGGACATAGTCTTAGTTTAGATTGAGTTATCTTTTTCGATTACAGACATGTTTTGAGTTGACTTTATTTGGCACTATCTCCTTGGATCAAAAGTGAGTGACCATAACAAAGGGTACCTTTTGTTTCATTGGGTGCTAAGAGTATGTCATTTACACCATCATAATGTAGCACTAAATCTGAGTAAGTCAGAGATGAAGCTTTATATTACCTGCTTTCACTTCCATTCAGATGTCCCTTAATAGCACAATTAATGATTTTTGTGGATATTTGAAAATAAGTGTTACTTTTAGGATTGTCGAAGAACAGAATTCAGTGGAGATGAGCCATACTGCTCAGTGCCATATGCTGGACAGTTTGTTTTGTATAATTATCATTACAGAAAACAACCTTCACCTTGTTAAAATCCTTTTTTCATCTCATAAATCCACTTTTTCTTTATGGACATAAGACCATTCTGGTAGAAACCAGCCTGGACTTTGAGCCAGGGATCTGCAGAGTTGGCCCTGGAGGGTCACAGAGGCTGCAGGGATTTTGTTCCAACCAGGTTGTCTAATTATTGCTGGACTATCATAGGGCCTACACCCACACTCATTCATGCTGGGCCAATTTGGATTTAAAAGTTAACCTAAAATGCATGTCTTTAGTTCTTGAATAATCAGGAATTCTTGGAAAATTCCATATAAATGAATTGGTGCATCCTGTCAAATTCCAGTTTTGGATAAGCAGCAAGGTAGAGCAGTTATCAGAAGGCTGCATCACAGCTAGAGGTGTAGTTTGATTATTACAAGTATAGTGGTAGTGTGACAAAATTGTCTAATAAGAAAAGATACATAGTAGTTAATACTAAGCAAGTCTGATCAGGTGCCATGCAGTTTTTAACTATTTTTTGTGAACAAGCTTACTTTACAAAAAGGTTATGAGTAGCTGGAGCCTACTTTCGCAGTGTCAAGTTTAAAGCAGGAGCAAACCCTGCATGGGGTGCCAGTCATCCACACAGACAGTGAATTGGCCTGGCATCAAACTCAGTTCTCAGCACAGCAACAAACACTGCACTACAGTGCCACCCACATGCACTCATCTATTAATCCTTTTTATTTTTCAAAGCTCAGTGACTTTCATTAATCTACTTGATAAATGCATATGACTGGCTGCTGTCTGTGAGAATCGATATTAAGAGAGATCGTGCTTGGCTGTCTGCAAAAAATAGTTATTCTTGACTTGAGAGGTCAATAAGCTGACATTGTTGCTTTTTGCCAGATTGAGTTTTGCACTCTCTGCTTTAATACAGTGCTGACACTAGGATTTTAAGTTTAATTAATCCACTCATTAGACAATCTACCTAGAGGTCTGGTGATGACCATTTGGAATAAAGCCTGAGCCGAAGTAGCAATGAAGGCAGGTATGTGTCTTTGGGAAGTTTAAGAGCACTCAATGGATGAACGTACCACCTATATTTAAGTTTTCATTATCATTTTTTAAAAATATTTATATGTTGTGAGAGTGCCCTCAGAATGGAAGGACTGCGGGATATAGCATGAACAGGGCATTGTTTCCCCCAGAGCGCTAGATGGCAGCCCTGTGGGTTGTGGCAGTGCCATGGATTCCCACTGGACCTAATGGGAACTGGAGTTCTTTAGCTCAGCCCTGTTGGGTTCCTTGGGCACCACAAGAGGGTGCAGTTGGGACTAATGAGCCCTACCTTGTCAGGCTCAAGCCTAACCCGGAAGTACTCCCAGGCCATGATTATGGGACAATGGAAGTACTCCTGGGTGTGACATAAAAGGAGTTGCCTGCCATTACTCCAGGAACCAGTGTCAGGAAGAAGGAGACAAAGCTTGCTAGGAGGAGCAGAGGAAACAAAAAGAGAGACGAAGAGAGTGAGAGAGAGAGAGAGAGAGAGAGAGAGAGAGAGAAGAAGAAAAGAAAGAGTTTTTGTGTGCTCCTTATTGGTGTACCTGTGTTGGTACTATGGGAAATGATTGTGGAAGAGTTTCCCACAGAAAACACAATAAAAATCCTCTTGTTTGCCATGACTCGTTTCCTAGCCTGTCTCTATCGGGTGTTTGGGGAACTGGAGCACACCTTAGTGGCTACAATATGATCATTATTTTTAGCTTTGCTTTCAATAACTGTAAGGGCATGTATAATTCTTAGAGTGACTGTAATGTGTAAAATTCCCCTCACATCCAAAAGACATATGGGTAGACTCAGTTACCCTAATGAGTGAATACTGTGATTGATTGTCATCCCATCCTATTCGTGGGCTTTTGCCTCGAGCCCAGTGTCTCTAATGTAGACTTGGGTTTCTACGAATCTAGCCTGGAACATGTGAGTTGAGAAAATTGAAAATGTGTTATGTGTAATTAATATACCTTGCCTGAATTTTAAAGAATTGTGAATGTTTAATACAAAAATTTGATCTGCTGCATCATACAGTATCTTGGCTTGGACATTTCAAATGTATGGTTATACCTCTATCTTCTGGGAGAGTGTTTATCCTAAGTTCATTTGGCTATGCAATTTGCACAATCTCTGTGTGTCTTCATGAGTTTTCATTGGGTACCATCATTTTTCTCCCATATGCCAAAGTTGCATGTGTTCATTGGTGTTCCTACATTGTACTGGGGTGTGTGAGAGTGAGTGAGTGTGTGCGTGTGTGTGAGATTTTCCCTACAATTTACAGGCATGCCATCTAGAGTTGATTTCTGGAGTCCAAATGCTGCAACATAAATACAGCAGCTAGCAAATTTTGAAATGTATCAGTTAAAGAATTGCTGATGCCTTTTCTTGGTAAATATGATCATTTAGGTGCTGATCAGTATTATGTTTTCACTGAAATATACTTAGACTTATTTAAGATTAAATAAAAAATACTCTACAGTCATTAAATTGATATAATACAGTGCCTTACACAGTGCCCAACATTATTTAACAATTTAGCTGTAGTAACAGTTTGCTTTTGACAAACAACATGTACAGTAGAATAGTATTGAAACTGGCATAAGACAAGGAGCCCGGCTTGGTGGTGCTGTGGTCAGCACTGCTACCTCACGGATTTAGATGGTTCCTGCACCAGATCGTTGTCCATGTTGACTTGGCACATTTTCCAGTGACTGCGGAATTTCCCTTCACATTTCCAAAAATATGTAAGTTAGGTTAATTGGTACCACCATATTGGCCTCATGTTTGTGTAAATGGACCCTGTGATTGAAAGAGAGAACAATATCTGACATCATAATTTGCAACAGTATTTCAGTCGCCACGTATAAACTCACTTTTCTGAGACAGGATAAACTAAACCTTTTGTCGTGTTATTGCTTTGGTTTCTCTACGTACTGACTTTTTAATGCTCTGCTTCATGTTACTGAAATCTGATTCTTGAGTAATGATATAGGACCAAAGAAAAAACAGCTAGACTTTTTGGTATTTTGAACTCAGCTTGTTATTTTAAGCACATCTGTAACTCCAGGTTCTTTTGGATATTATTATTACTTACTATTTGAATGGTTTTGATAAAACCCTTCCTATCTCCCTGAGACAGAACATCTGCCTTATGTTTGTTATGATCACCTTCTACAATAAAGCAGAAAAAAGGAAGCAGGCCTACACAAACCCACAAAACAGGCCAGGCCAATGCTGATTCAGGTGTGGGCACCAGAAGTAGGCCTCATCACAGGTAGCCTAACCCCTACTCTAATGGCAGACTTTCTATCCTGCCCTTGTCAAAAGATATCAACAAAAAGGGAAGAGGAAGACCTATAAAAACTACAACCCAAAGACACAAGTTTTTTTTTTTTAAATTATAAAATACTTGTAAGACAAATTTCAAAAAGATGTCAATAACAGAATAGTTTTAAAAATAAAACAAGATTGGTTTGCTTTAATGGCAAACAAATTTAAAAGTCCACAAATCAGGAATCAGTACCTTATGTGAAAATGCAGGGGTCCAAATCAAGAAAATCCACCATTAAAATCCAAAGTGAAATGCATGAAACCAAGTAAACCAACGCCAAATATAACCAGACAGAAATTTAGCTTCTCCTTAAATATCTTCTGGGACAGACCCCCAGCTGCATTATTCAGTGGTCCCATATCCTTGAGTCATGAATTGAGTTGTTTAAATAATTTTATGAGTGTTTGTGTATTAAGTGGCAAATTAGTACACTCCTACACAAACTTAACCTAATACTTCTTCTTCTTCTTTCTGCTGCTCCCATTAGGGGTTGCCACAGCGGATCATCATCTTCCATATCTTTCTGTCCTCTGCATCTTATTCTGTTACACCCATCACCTGCATGTCCTCTCTTACCACATCCGTAAACATCCTCTTAATAGTTATAATAATTTATATTATGTTTAAATAATAAAAAAAAATGAAATTAACAACCCATCAACCTAAGCCCGGTTAGAAACTCTGGTTCAGCTCTAACAGGGTCTCATGCCCCCGCAGAATTGGCTTAAGCAGGACTGAGAGTGTTATGTTAATGCAAGGATTAAAATATAATGAGTAACAATTCCAGTAAAATATGATTACAAGTGGTGATATGTATCAGTCAACACAGGCAGCCTGACACAATGCAGCATCCAACAAATATTTCAAGCAGGTGCCGTTGTTCACTGTCTACTGACCAGTCAGCTGCAGTTTAAGCTTGGAAATCTCCTTTTTAGTCTGAAAAAAGCCTTAAACAAACTGCTAGGCAGAGCTCAAGACTTGTCCATCAAACACAAACATTTCGCCAAGGGAAAATTAAAATAAAACCCCTAAATAATTTTCACAGTTGGTGTCTAGTAATTTGCCATTAGTCATTTTTACATTTGTCTACAGCGGTGAGTGTATGAGTCTTTTTAATGATTGTCTGGTTGTATGAGAAAGTGTTTTGCTGCACCTTCAATTTTTATGCCAACTTCAAATGCTACAGATTTACTCTTTGTGTCTGAATTAGAAGAATTTATATCTAATCTAAATTTGAAATTGAAAAGTACCCATCTTGGCACAAAAATCCCTAAGTGTTGTGATTCTCTGATATGATTTGAGCTTCTTTTTAATTTTTCTTCCCTGAAGCTGGAACACTACTCTTAATGCCATTTATTAGGGATCTTAACACCCAAGGAATCTAATTCTGCAATCAGAATTTTATTAAGAGCTTTGGTTTAGAAGATATTTTTTTTGCCATCTTTTACAACGCTATAACTTTTGACACACTTTGGAGCACTTTTAGCTAGAGGCTCATTCAACCATGGTGTGCTAACAATTGTCTCTGGGGGTCTTTTCTACTCACTGCTATCAGACAATTCAATGTTTCTCCCTGACATACTGTAAGTTTATTTTGAAATTTCTGCATAATATTTGTATTTATTGATTGATTAGCTGTATTAGGGCGGCACGGTGGCGCAGTGGTAGCGCTGCTGCCTCGCAGTTAGGAGACCTGGGTTCGCTTCCCGGGTCCTCCCTGCGTGGAGTTTTCATGTTCTCCCCGTGTCTGTGTGGGTTTCCTCCGGGCGCTCCGGTTTCCTCCCACAGTTCAAAGACATGCAGGTTAGGTGGATTGTTGATTCTAAATTGGCCGTAGTTTGTGCTTGGTGTGTTTGTGTGTGTCCTGTGGTGGGTTGGCACCCTGCCCAGGATTGGTTCCTGCCTTGTGCCCTGGGATTGGCTCCAGCAGACCCCCGTGACCCTGTTCGGATTCAGTGGGTTGGATAATGGATGGATGGATTAGCTGTATTATTAGTCCTGTGATATTGTATCCTTGTTTTTATGTGTTTGCTGCTGTAAGCATATGAATTTCCCCTTGGGATTAATAAAGTTTATCTAACCTAATCTAATCTATTTTGTTTTTGAAGTTGCTATCTTGTGGGTTTTTGCGTTGTGTGTTTTCATGGGGATTTGCCATGAAGGATGGGGCTGCACTGCTTGTGATGTTGCATGTTATAAAGATCACCCTAAAACGATAATGAGTATCTGAGATTGGACCAAACTTAGTATACTCCTTAACTTTGAACTTTGCTTACTGTTATCTTGAAACAAAGCTCTGCCTTTTGACTGTAGTGTTTGGTTTACAAATTGGCTTTAATGTTTCTGTCTTTTGCTTTTGACCTATTCTTTGCCCTTTGACTCCATCCTTTCTCCTGATCCTCTCTCTTTAATTATTTGGGCTGACTGTCTCTTTTACGGTCCGTACACTAGGGATGTGCACTTGACCTCACATGAGTTGGAGCCTTCTGCTTTGACCTGTACTGTCCAATTCTCATCTGTTTAGCAGCTCACTATCCAGTTTTCTCACCTTCCTGTTCCCTAGCTTCATAATGAATATTTACTGTGGAACAAAACTGAAGGCTTTTTGAAACTAAACTATTGCTATGTTATCCCTTTTTATTTATTTTTAAGACCATATTGGTTGTCACATGCTTGTCTTGGTGCCAGAGATTGGGGACCATGCAGGTAAGAATACTACTATACTCTGTACAATATTACTTCTGCTACAACTACTACTGCTGCTGCTACTTAATCCTTCACAAAGTGTACTTGCTCACCAGTAACTCACTAGTAGAAATGATTAATTATTAATATTACTTATTATTTGGCTGATACCATTATCCAAGACGACTTATAACACTTCTTTTGTTTTTCCAACTGGAGCACAAGCAGTTGGCGTGACTTGCTCACGGTTACAGTGTCACTAGTGGGACTTGAACCTACAACCTCAGTGTTTGAAGTCGAGAGCCTTAACAACTACATAAAAATGAATAGAGAACTGCTTATTAATTTACCTAGCTAAGAAATTCACCCACTATATCTTTTCCGATCACAATGGTCCCTCACAAATGGCCAATTTGGAAACACTAGTTGTCTTAACATTTATGTGTTTTGGGATGTGGGAGTAAAGCTGAAGTATCCAGAGGAAGTCCAACATGGGCACAGGGAAGATGAGCAAATTTCATAAACACAACATTTGGAAACCAGAATGTTGAATGTCTAATGCAGCAGTGCCACTGTGCTGCCCTGCTCTGAAGGTGCTTTATGAAACAAAGATTGCATGACTGTACACAATAATCTGTAAAAGGTGCGATAAAATATGGACGGCTTAACTGTATACTATAGAAAATAAGGGTGATTTATAGGATGTGGTATAAATATACTGCACATTAATCTGGTTTCTGCCCTGTGCCCAAAGCTGCCAGGCTGTAAGTATGAAAATAAATGGCTCTTACTATTCATAGCTTCAAGACAGGGAGAATACTTTGCATACAATATTTTATTTGTGCTTCTTGATTAATTTATTTTCGTCTATTTGCCATTTGACTAATTATGTCTCATCCAAACCAGAAAGGCGCTTGCTTAATATTTAAACAACTATCTAGATTTTTCAAAAAGATATTTTAATAAAAAAATGAATGAGAGTGTTAACATGTTGCTCACAGTTTAAATGGTAACACATTCAGTGTAGCTTACACATTTGGCACAAAGAAACGGCTCATTTGACGGCAATTCCTCATCATAGGGGGACACCAGTGCCCTGCTGGCAGATCACAAATGGATACTATACGCTGTGCAAAACCAGGAATTGAGAACAATGGGGGGGCTTGATTCTTGGCTGTCACATACAACAATGGTCCTGCTGATGCTACGTCACTATGGGTTCCATTCAAGGAATGGGCTTTTGTTTTTATTGCAATACCGGCATGGCAGATGGCTAATTGGACAAGATAAACCACTAGGGTAATAGGGAGAGTAAAAGAAGATTTGCAAGGATTATTGAATCATGATCTGACGTGGAAATTGGAGGAAGTTAGCCTAAAAGCAGCAGGCTTGAACTTTTTGTGTCGGCCATATGTCACTTAAGGAGTAATTGTTATCCGGCCCCAGTAATGTGCACTGAATCAAATTAGACAAAATAGCCGCCTCATCATCAAACAACACTGTTCATGCGGTAATTGTACTTACAGTTCAGATTTTGGAAATCAGTTTCCATCAACATCTGGAAAAAAAAGAAATGAGCTGTGTGTGAAATGTGCCAAAAGAAGAAAGTGGAAAATTCTTTACTGTGAGGCAGTCTTGGGAGAAGCGGCCTATATTTAAATAAACTTCATTGAAGAGAGCCGCTTTACTGTCTGTCACCAGGAAAATGAATGGAGATCGCTGTATTCATGTACTTGACCAGTGATTTCACCCAAAGCAACATTTGGACCACAGTAATCCCTCCTGTCTCTATTAGCAGGTTCAGTAGGGAGGACTGAATTGATACCTTTGTTGTTTCCAGTCCACCATCCTTGCCACTAGGCCATACTATCTAGAACCCTAAAAGATTTTTACCATCTAGTGGTCCTGTCCGTAAATCTGGTCGATAGTTAGGAAGCTCCTGGCTTTTTCTGTCCTAAGGGCTGTCAATTTACAGCAAATTTATTATTAGCAGCACCTGATGTTTTTGTGTGGCTTTCATGCATTCAATTTTGTTTGATAAGAAACTGGTCTTTGATGTGATGTCAGGTGTCCCAATGAATAGAAACATTTTTTTAACATAACTTTCACAGCATGCCGTACATCTCATTTATGCATATTCCTCCTACGCCATGGGCAAATGTAGTGAACTGTTGGTAACTGCAATGTTTTTTTCTGTAAAAAAATAAATGAATAAATTAAATAAATAAGTAAATCACAGGCCCAGTGGGGTGGGGGGTGGTGGGGGGAATGCGATCTGTCTGTTGGCTGGACATATGTTTGTGGAGTCAAAAAGGGAAAGCCTGGTTTCATAGTAATAATGACAGATGGTTTTATGCTGAATTACTGTTAGATAAAATGAAAACCTGTTAGCCTTGGGGCTCAGCTGTTTAACGTTATTCCACCTTATTTGCTGCCATCAGTAGTGTTATTTTTTATTTTTTTTACCTGACCTCTGTCCGGGTGTATTTAGTCAAATTGTACTACATCCACTGCAAATACTGAATGCAGCTGCACGAATAATAATCACAGCAAGCACCCACACACTTTTGATTGTTCTTCAAGAATTACTAAACATGTTAATTTTTTTCCTCAGACTTGCGCAAATTAAGATACTAATTTACCACCTGGCCTTACGCACATTGAAGGAGGAGTCAAAAAAGAAAAAATCTTTATTTGTATTATGCTTGCATACAACGAAATGTTGTATGACATCTCTAATAAAAGCAGCAATGCATCCGATGAAAATAACTTAAATGTGCAAATTAAAATAAATATACAAAAGAGAGAGCAGTAAAATAATAACTAGCAATAAATGCAGTCATGTGAAAAAGTAGGTACATCCCATGGAAATGGATTTTCATGCAAACAGTGCCTACAGAAAAAGGTGATGACTTTTATAAAAACACAAGGAAATTTTTCGTTTTAAATCATTTATTCACAGGCGGCACTGTGGTGTAGTGGTAGCGCCGCTGCCTCACAGTAAGGCGACCTCCAACACCCATCATGATCCTGTTCAGGACTTAGAAAATAACTGATGACTGGTAATCATTTATTCAACAAAAATACCAATAGATTTAATGGTCTACTTGGGAAAAAGTAAGCCCACCCTTGGCAGCAGAAGCTGCTGTTGCCCCTTTAGGAGAAATTAATTCTTCTAAGAGTTTTGCCTAACTGCCCATCAGTCTCGGACATCAGCTCAGTGAAATTTTTGACCAGTTCCTTCATGCAAAATTCCTTTAGTTACAAGTTGTAGGGTTTCTTGCATGTGCTTCCCGTTTCAAATTCCCCCACAACATTTCAATGGGATTCAAATCTGGGCCACTCCAAAACTCTCCATTTCTTCTTTTTGAGCCATGCCTTTGTAGATTTGCTTCAGATTATTATCATGTTGAATTGTCCATTTCCAGTTCAGCTTCAACTTTTGGACAAATGAACTCACATGCTCCTCAAGCAGTCTTTGATGTGATTTATAATCCATAGCTTGATTCATTTAATACAAGCTGCCCAGGCTCTGAGGCAACAATGCAGCGAAGTGACCCTAAGACATAATATTTCCACCGCCCTGCTTCACAGTTAGAATGAGGTTCTTCTCCTGAAATGCTGTCTTCACTTTGCTCCAGATTTGCCTCCTGTTACCTTGGCCAAACAGCTGTATCTTTGGTGCATTTGTCCAGAGCACATTAGTTTTGGAGGCCTGGTCTTTGTCTGTCTGTTCAATGTCAAACTGTTGTCTTGTTCTAATGTTCTTGATGGAGAGCAAAGGCTTGCAGGTCATACAGTATTTGTGCAATCTCTTTCTAATAGTAGATGCATGCATTTTGTCATCAACTGTTGCAAGTGTCACCTGCAGCTCCTGCAGTGAAATTCAGTATGAAATGGTCAGCTCTTGGGCTCAATTTGCTGGGTTGGGCAGTCCTAGGCAAATTAGCAGTCATTTGAAATCTACACCACAAACTTGTAGATGGTTTTCTTTTCAGTGGAATAATTGATTTCAAATGTGATCCTGGCACGATGATACCACACAT
Source organism: Polypterus bichir lapradei (assembly GCA_026402145.1). Classification (NCBI taxonomy): domain Eukaryota; kingdom Metazoa; phylum Chordata; class Cladistia; order Polypteriformes; family Polypteridae; genus Polypterus; species Polypterus bichir. Next base: position 38,811,395 of record JANRMT010062814.1, read on the forward strand.
TTCAATAGCAAAGGGAACACCACACCCTAGATTTGTGCATACACCCTACAGGTGGTTCTAATGATTGACACCTAATCTGGAGCTCTTGATTCTAAATTTATGGATTTGAACTGATGATCAATATAGGGGTTGTGAAAGATGCCCTGGACGCAGACAGACACGACACCACAGTAGTTGTCCACAACACACACGTTTTATTTTAATTTCCTTCACACACAGTACACAAACCAGCACAATAAACTCAGTCCTTATTTTTCCTTCTCAGTCTTTTCTTCACCGCCTCCACTCCTCTCCTGCAAGCTCCGTCCTCTTCTACCAGACTCTGGTTCCCTGAATGGAGTGAGGCGGCCCCTTTTATAATGCACCCAGATGTGCTCCAGGTGTTCCCCGATGATCTCCCTGCAGCACTTCCTGGTGAGCTGGAAGTGCTGCATGGCAACCCGGAAGCACTCTGGGTGTACCTGATTCCTGGTTTGGCAGCACTTCCTGGTGTGGCGGATGTGCTGTGGTCCAAGGCTCCTTAGTCCATCGGGCGCCCCCCTGGGCGTGGCCACGGATCCCCACAGGGTTGAGCCTTCCAGTTCCGTGGCTCCCAACAATCCAGGATGGCTTTCGTCTTGCATCGTGGGGAAGGAATTGCCCCCTCCCGGTCCCCTTCTTCTCCAAGCCTCCCGGTGGGGCAAGGTCCGCGGCCATCCATCACAGGGTGTAGTTAGTTTTTCCATGTGACAAATCTGCATTTGTGTTAGTGTAGATAATGGGAGTAAATGCACCATGACAGTTTTATGTGTCATTTGATCAAGTATATTACATTAATCTGCATGCACTGTTGGCATGAAGAGCTAATGTTTGCATGTACAAATATGTTAAAGTCAAAATTTTCCAAGGGGTGTGCTTACTTTTTCACATGACTGTACATAGATAAAAAGATTCAGCCTTTGGGAACTGAATTGTGAGTGTGTGTGTGTGTGTGTGTGTGTGTGTAAAATAATAGTCCAAGGTGGGGTTTAAATCAATTCTTGGCAGTTGGACATGGGATGATGGAGACCACATCTGTGAGAAGAAGCTATTTTTTAGTCTGTGTGGCATTGGATCACCTTATAGCACCTACCAGATGGTAGTAGATCAAACAGTGAATGCCCAGATTATGTTGTGTTTGTGAAGACACTGCTACCACTTTCTTCAGTCCGCTAATGTAGACACTGTCAGATATGAGAGGCCTGTCCTGCTGAACCACCTTCACAATGCAGATCCTTCCATGCAGCTCTCATGCCACACAGTCACTCAGTAGAAGACGAAGGATCTCGATGGTGTTGTAGCAGAAGTCCACCAAGAGTTGTTGAGGAAGTTGAGCCTCACTTCCTAAGGAAGCAGAGTCTCTGTTGGGCCTTTTTCACAAAGTAAGTGGTGTTAAGGGACCATGTCAGCTGTTTTGTTATATAAACTGCAAGGAAATAGATGCTGTGTTGGGCTGTCCTCTGAGTTCTTCTGAAGTCTACAATGATCTCCATTGTTTTGGTGGTGTTTAGGACCAGGTTGTTCTCCTTACACCACTTAACCAGATGTTTCACCTCATTCCTGTAGGACACTTCATCCCCATCTGAAATTAGTCCGACTATTATGGTGCTTTCAGTGAATTTAATTACAGTATTGGACAGATAAGTGGGGTGTTATCATGGGTAAACAGAGTGAAGAGAATTGAGCTTAACACTCAGCCCTTTGGGGTTCCCATGTTCTGGAAAAGAGTTGAAGAAATATTAACAATCCTTGCAACTGCCATTTTCTTGTTCTTTGTTAATGTATTTTTATATGTGGTGACAAAGCATGTGTCGAGAGGTTTACTTACTTTTGCAGTGACATTCATGTCTCTGGCGACTTCCTATGAAGTCAGTAAACGGATTGGGAGAGCACTGGGGGTTCATGAGGTTGCTGGAATGGGGTGTGTGGCGCTCTTGATATCTATGCAAAATGGTGAAGGTCCAAGTCTTTAGAGTCCTGGTGCTTCCTGTTCTGTTATATGGTTGCAAGACATGGATGCTATCCAATGGCCTGAGACGAAGCCTGGACTTCTTTGGTACTGTGTCTGTTTGGAGAGTCCTTGGGTACCGCTGGTTTGACTTTTTGTAGAATGAGTGATTACTTGTGGAGTCTCAAATCAGGCACATTACCTGCATTGTGAGGGAGCATCAGATACAGCATTATGGCCATGTGCCGTGATTCCTGAGGGTGATCTGGCTCACAGGATCCTCATTGTTGAGGACTCAAGTGGCTGGGCCAGGCCAAGGGGACGCCCACGTAACACCTGGCTGTGGCAGATAGAGGGTCATTTCTGGTGCGTGGGACTGGAGCACGTGTCTGCCTTGGGGGTTGCCAACCAGGATTCTCAGTTTTTTTGTCATGTGGTGAGTGCGGCAACACGCTGTACCAGTGCATGCTCTCCAACCTGACCTGACCTGACATTACGTAGTACTGCTGTTTCACAGGTCCAGCACTTTAGGTTTAAACGTCTATGAGAAGTACCCACGTTCCACACATCTCTGTGATTTGACTCTGAAGTCTCTCTGCTAAAACTGGATCAGTGTGCGTTTGACTCTGTGTATGTGTGTGTGTGTGTGTGCGTGTGTTTGTGTATTTGTTGCCTGGCATGCTGTCTAGGACTGGATCCTTTCAGAATGGGCTTTGACTCCATGTAGTCCCCAATTAAATTAAGTAGCATGATACGTCAGTCAGTCAGTCATTATCCAACCCACTATATCTTAACACAGCGTCACGGGGGTCTGCCGGAACCAATCCCAGTAGAATGATATTTTATTTAGAAATGTGTGTACTGAATTTAAGAATTTATACAGTCCTCTGAGCCATCTGTCCATTATTCAACCTGCTTTAGTCAGTTTAGAGTCATAGGAACCAGTGACTATCCCCATACCACCAAGTTCAAGGATGCTTGTCCATCGTAGAACATACTTGTACATATTTTGAACCAATTTAGAGTTGTCTTTGCACACATGTTTGTGATATAGGAGGTAAAACTTAATAACCAGGGAAGAACTCACACTGGCACTGTGGAACCTGGTAATTTTATATAGGACTCTGGAGCCATGAGTCAATGCTAAAGATTGTACCACTAATCTTCTGAAAGTATAAAAATGAATATAACTTAATCCTTAGACTGACCATCGCCAAATCAGGCAGAGCAGTATGGGTTTGTGATTAAGAATAGGACTTAAAGTCCACTACTGGCTGGATGTGGCATTTTGATAAAATTCACTGAAGTCTGCTAAAGGTCTCTTTGTCTGTCAGTGTGGTTTTCTTCCTTCTCTATCAGGGTCTCCTCTTTGGCCGGAGTCACCTTGATGTCACATCTGTTACAACAGCCTCTAGCAAAAGACATAGTAAGATATTCATAAACATGCTTACAGAATCGGGAAGCAAGAGGAAGAAGCCCAATTAAGAAAAATATTTCAATTAGATGGCTTAATTAGTCTCAGGGTGAAACAGAAGCATGCAGCAACTGTGGCCCTCCAGGAGTTTAGGTTGAGCCAACTTGTCTAACTGATTCAATATGCTAAATAGTGGTTCCCAAAGTTGGTCCTACTCACCATTATGGCTGATGGTTTTTATTGTACCCAGTTTATTAACCCAGGGATAATTCCTGTCTGTAATTAGTTACCAACTTGGCTCAACAAGTTTTTGTTCCCTGTAACCACCAGGGGGCACCAGAGAGTCCCAAACCACAGAACCAGCAATACACCACACGGTTTTAGGATGAAATAAAGGCATTTTATTCTCTCCCAAGGCATGTTCCACAATCCTCTCCAGATGTAAGCCACAATAATACAATAAATGAACATTAAATCACCAATCCTTCCTCCTTCTGTCCTCTGCTGAGTGTTGCCCACTGTCACCCGACTCTGACTCGTCCATATATGGCAGCGGGCTTCCTTTTATGCTGGACCTGGGAAATGCTTCTGGGGCCACGCCACATCTTCTGGGAAGCACTTCCGGGTCATAATGAAAGTAAGGAGGTCCTTCCATGACAACAGACTCTGTTGGAACATAGGGAACCTGTCAGGCCAGCACTTCCAGACTCAATATCCCAAGCACCCCTGCGGGTGTCCTAACTGGGTTTCCATGCAAGGACCACTGCCACATATGGAGATTTAACTGACCCTGGCTTCAGCTGGTCGGTCCATTATTTTATACCGTCTGGGCACAAAGTTATTTTCTCTCTGCGCTGTGCAATCCATCAGTCTTTCTGGTCTGACTTCCCATCCGGGTAATAAACCATTCTCCTCCCCGGCCGGGATTCCCGTTCCTATCCTGCATCCCTCATTTGTATGTAACAAATATTTAAAAAAAAAAGAGCTTTATTTTACGTTCTGTTCTTTTGTTTCTTTCTGATTTTCCCCTAAATCCAGCGTCCTGGGTTCAGATCACACATTGATTTGGTGCTTATGTAAAGTTTTCATGCTCCTCCATTGCCAGTGGTGGTTGGTTTTCACCTTCTCAGGTTTTAATCTGTCATTCTTAGTGCATAGGCACACATTACAGGATAACTGACTCGAATCTGAGCCACATTCACCTCTTCTGACAATAGCAAAATGTGTCCAGATTATAAGTGTGAAATATTATCCAGTTTATGGTGTAGTGTAAGTGGACATTAATCTTAACCTTCCTGATTTACTCACAAGCCATTTGGAGAAACCCAATTTTAAATCATAAACATTTTCAGTGTGTTTAACACAGTAGGAGGTCTGAAAATTGAAAGTACACCTTATTAGAATGACCTTGGAGTCATAGTGGACTCATCACTGTCATCATCCAGACAGTGTACAGAAGCACTAGTGAAACCTCGCCTCACCCAGTGTATACTGTAGGGTTGGTCTTCATATTATAAACAAGACATTGCAGCACTAGAGGAAGTTCAGAAGAGAGCCACTAGAGCTGATTCAGGGACTGAGTGGTGTGGGCTATGAGGAGAGATCCAAGGAGTTGAATCTTTTCAGTTTAAGCAGACACTGATTAAGAGGGGTTTAAAATTATGAAGGGAATTAGTACAGTGGATCACAGTTATTACATTAAAAAAAACTGAAACATGAATAAGACACAGCTGGAAATTTGCTAAGGGCAGAAATGGTAAAAAGTTTTCCTTCTCTCAAACAACTACAGCCATGTAGAATAAATTACCAAGCAGTGTGGTAGGGAGCCAAATTTTATTCAGCTTCAAATCTCATAATGATGTTATTTTGGACAATTGGTGAATAGGATGGATGGGATATTTGGGAAGAATGGCCTGTTCTCGTCATAGTTTTTATAATGTTATAATACTCCAAATGTAATATTACAGGTAGTAACTAAATTTATTTATGCAGTGCATCTTGATGTCACATGTGAAAGACCAGTAACCAATTACAGATGAGCAGAGGAACTTAAATAGACATGGCGGCAAAGAAGGGAGTCTAAAGGCCTAAAGTAATGGAAGATAAATTAGTAGAATTTTGAGAATTCTTTTCTTTTTGATTTTTTATTTGCAGGAAAATAACAAATAAACTGTCACACAAGCTGAATTATTTATTTTAAAGTCATTTTGTTTGCGAGAAATTCAATGACCTCCCAGGTTCAAAGAGTTGGGTCTTTTTAAATTGTAAATGTAAATCTCTTTAATATACATTACTCTTTGTTGACATAATCATCTAGTGTATATGCTCCAGTAACGGACTAGAACATAAAAAAATGTTGAAATATGTCATTATGTCACTGGTCTCTTATATTTTCAACAATTTAAAAAAATCTTGTCTGTGCTAAGACATGCTGGTTTGGTTAATTTTTGACTTTGGCCTCTTACAAATGCAGGTGTATGGTTGTAGTGCCATGTGATTTATTGGTTCCTTGTACAAAGCTTGTTCCTGCTTTGTGCCTAGTACTTCAAGGATGGGCTCCTTTCTCTTGTGTCCCTGAATTAAATTACAGGTCTACCCTTGCAAATTGTGGGTTTATGATTTGCAGGTTTGTCATCAATAATTAAATGGAAATTATTTTTCAAGTTTTGCTACCTATTGTGGAAAGTTACAGACAAAGCTGTAGCCCTGCTACTTAAATGGACTGCAATTCCCAGCAACCCCGGTAGTACTGCGTCTTTGGGCAGCTTTGGTGGTTGCCACGAAGGCTTCTGGGTGAAAGATGAGGGCACTAGCTTTAAAAGTGAGCCATAAGAAGCTGTCAATTTTACAATTGGTGATGTCTTTTTGTTTCAACGCTTCTGCACAATTGAATTACAATTACACCCATTGGATTTCAGTTTTCTCTTGATTTATGTTCTTGTCGTGTGACATCTTATTTGTGTGAATTTGTATGGATTGGAAAATGTCTTTGTCTGGGAGCACTCCTGACTTCTACAAATCTTCATATACATTGACATCATGGTAGGACAAAACTTTACATAACTTTCAGGAGGCTTCTTCACAGGGGATTTCATTTCATACCTACACCTCCTTCATCTGAATCTGTCAAAGTAAACTGTCGTGTTTATCATTTTGTGCGTAGTGTTTTGCTGGATTTCTTTTGTATCTGTACTATTAATCATTTTTGTCATTGACTACTATAAATATAGAAATATTTGTTATAATTTAAATTTTATTAAACATTGCAGTTCAATAAACAACTGCTGAACTGGACACTTTGTCTGGGAGACGTCACACGTCTTTCTCTCAGCAGCCAGTCTTACATTCATGATTTGCATGTGCAGTGATCATTTTATCTTGCATTCCTCAACACATTTTGCATCTTATTTAGTTCAAAAAATCAGAATGTACATTAATCATGACCCCAATACCATATTTGTAGATTTTCACATTCACAAGGGTCCTGCATCCCTAACCCTTGCGAATCAGAATAGATTACTGCAAATGCTTCCAAGATTGTTATGTAACATTTGTTTTGTGATGAACATGCTGGGGCAAATAGAACAGTTGAGGAAACTTTGTCATTTCTGCTTGGTAGCTGCTATTTTAAAGGATGCCATTTAAATAGATTGTTGACCCCCTAAAGATAGATTCTTAATGCTTCGAGTCCAAAACTGCTGAATAGGTAAGTCCAGGGAAACGATGGGCTGTTTAATGTTAACAAAAAAATACAAAAAAACACCCATTAATGTTCTAGATCTCTTTTGTGTGTTCCTCTAAAACACTGTCTCCCTGTCCAGGAGTATTTCCTGCCTTACATCCAGTGTTATCAGTATAGGCACCATCACCCTGCAGCCCTGAATTGGATTATGCAGGTTTGAGAATGGTATACACATATGTGTTGTCCACTAAAGGGTCACAGTTTAGGACACATGACATTCGCTAGTCTATTGTATGAACAATTTAAATTTGCCAATAAAGCATTTGTGCATGTGTTTAGCATGGGAAAAATACACACATATCACAAGGACAGTAATTGGACCTGGGCCTAGATCCCCATGTCCCCCCTTACTCAACTAAGTATGAATGAAGGACAACGGATCAATGTATAAGATTTCCTCTTGGCTAGTTGTAGTCAGAGTGGCAGCATACGATATTATACAGACGTTATTCCCGCACAAAGGCTTATTTTACAGAATGAGAGCATAAGCAAGGCAATAAGATAAATTAAATGCAGGGCCCTGACTAACAAATGGGCTGAAGAGCTCAGTCCCCTGATGTAAGCTATTCCCCTACCCATCCTTGAACCTGCCCCCAGCTGTCTGTCACGCCTCTGCTGAGTACATGCAGTATTGTGGGGAGGGGCTTACACGTGAAAAGAGTCATTTTTAGAAGCCAGCTGCTGCGGTGCGCTACAAAGCTTCTGTCCTAAGGAACGGGTTCTGATAAATGAGCTGCTAGCTGAACTAAAAAAAACAAAAAGTGAGTTCTCAGTTTGATGTATTGCAGCAAGCATGGATTTTAAAATGAGCTGATGCTATTTAAAAATGATGAAAGAAGCTTTAGTTTCAGTCTTTTTTTAGTTTGCCATGTTTTATTAGTGTCATACATGCAACATCTGCTGATCTCCTGCTCTGTCTTTGTTTCCTGGGTTTCATCTACTCTTTATTTTCATTTCAGTGCTCACTCTGTGTCCTTGGTTGGTTTCTACATTGCGCCTGTCATTGTACAGATGGGCTTCAGCCCCCTGTAATAGAAAATGGGAAAAAACACTGATACAGAAAATACATGGATTGTTGATGGGTGGGCTAGTGCCTGTCTTCTTAGAAATGAGACACCATAGCTGGCTAAGGGAATGAACTGTAAAGCGTAAAACCAGGGCATGTAACTGTAAAAGAAAGACTAATGATATAGAAAGAGACGCTGAATGGAAGTGGGGGATAAATTCTTAAAAGTAAAGTTTTTAAATTCTGTATAGTCTCGTTCTGTATGGAGATTGTATATCCTCCCTTTCTGCGTGTGGGTTTTTGCTTCTGGTTTCCCTCCTTTATCACCAAAGACAAATGTGTTTGCCTAACTGGTGATTGTAAACTGACTCTGTAAGTCTGATGAGTGGTGTGTGCATATGTGGACCCTGCAGTGGTCTGGCAACCTGTCTAAGGTTGGTTCCTGGCTTGTGTTCAGCACTTTGGTCATAGGCTCTTGCCCCCTGAATACCATTAACATGGAAGAAGGGGGTCTAATATTGTTGTTGATTTTAAGCTGTTAGGAAGAGAGTTGTGTGGTTGTGGACAAATATCCCAAAATGAGCTGAGCTGAGTTCTTAAGAAGTAAAGACCTGAGTTGTCAGGTTCAAAGCCTGTCCTTCAGCCTGAGAAAGTCTCTTCCACTGCTGAACAACTGACTATATAAAGGTATGCAGTTGTGCTCAGGACTTTTGTTAGGCTCTCATTTCGAAAGGTGATATATACATAAAGGTTGAATGTACCATGTTATAAACTAACAGCTTTACATTGTTCTAATCAGAAGTTTTTGGACAGGACTGATCTCTTGAGATCCAGTGATTCAACCCAGATTAGGGTACTGTTATTTATAGTTTTATCCAATGGTGATGCATGGTGGCACAACAGGGCTACTTCACTACATCCTGGGTTCTGTGTGTAGATCCCTATGTCCCTGTGCAGTGACATGTACACTGTACTGTAAAAACCAACGCCCTCCTTCAGATGAGGCGTAAAACCAAGTTCATGACTCTCTGGCATCTTTCAAAAAGAATAGGGTGTATCCCTATCCCTATGTCCTGGCTAAATTTCCCATCATGACCATGTCCATTCTGGCCACCTAATTATTCCTTGTGCCCTACTAGCTAACTATCTGTCTCACACATTCCTCACTTAAAATCTAAAATGTGGTGAACGTACTGGCACAAGAAGGGTGACCGTCACATCATACAGGTGTATGGTGCACATTGGTGGTGGTTGAAGAGGTTCCCCACTGTCTATGTAAAGTGCTTAGAAGCTATATACGTGCAATTAATTATTATTGATTATTGGTGACTAGGTGCAAATTTAGAACGCAGTCTGATTACTTTTCATGAGAACTTTACCCATTTTCCCCATTATCTTTGTGGGTTTCTCTGAATAAATTTTTTAACCCAAAGAATGGCCAATGGAGATGATTGATGACTATAAAATGGCCTATAAAAATGAGTGAGTGTGCCATGCAGTGGACCTGAGCCTTGTACCAGTTTAGTTTCTGCCTTCTGCCTAATGCTTCCTGTTGCCTTGAATTCAATGAAAGGGCTCAGTAAATTAATAGATGAATGGTGCTTGATAATGGATCATTTATAATGTGCAAGTGAGAACTCATCTGGAGTACTGTGTGCGGTTTTGGTCTCTGGGCTACAAAAAAGATATAGCAGCATCAGAAGAGGTCCAGAGAAGAACGACTAGCCTGATTCCATCTATGCATGGGATGAGTTATGAGCACAGACTGAAGGAGTTGAACATTTTCAGTTTAAGCAAAAGAAGATTAAGAGTGGACATGATTTAAGTGTTTAAAATTATGAACGGAATAAATACAGTGGATCCAGTCTGCTACTTCAAAATGAGTTCTACAAGAACACAGGTGCGCAGTTGGAAACCTGTTAAAGGTTAATCTCACACAAATGTTAGGAAGTTTTTCTTTACACAGAGAACTGTAGACACATGGAATAAGTTACCAAGTAGTATGATGGAGAGCAGGATTTCAGGGGCCATCAAATTAGATAATGTTATTTTGGAGGAATTCGGTGGATAGGATTGAAGAGCTTTGTTGGGCTGTTTTTTTCTATTGTTCTGATGCTTAGATAGATGAATGGCTCATATGAAATATATGATATGATAAGGGTAAAATTATTTTAAGACACTTCAAGGAAATCCTCACATAGATGATATTTGTCCTTTACCTGTTGGCATTAGACTTTATTCCTTATTTCTTAGAGGTGCTTCCTCAGAGCCCCTGGGATCCTGATTGATTCTTGGCTGGAGTTCCTTCTCTATGGAGCTGCTATTTTCTCCCGTGTGTGTGTGTGTGTGTGTTTGTGTTTTCTTCTGACATTCTGGTTTCTTTTTGCAAACCAAAGCTAAACGGCCATGTTGATCTCATAAGCCTGCTTTCACATTTGCTTCTCCTGTGAGACAATGAGAACCTGTCGTTACTCATGTTGGTAGTCAGATGGGATATATTTGCTGTACAATTAATTCAGTGAGCTCAATGATTGTGCACGTGCTGTGCAATGGACTGGTGTCCTGATCTGTGCTGATTCCCTTATTTAGGATCAGACCATAGCAGTGTACCGTAATGCTCAAAAATAGTGGAATGAAGACCGCTAAGCAGTAGAGGAAAACAATGGTGTTAGTTAAGGGAAACAAAAGATGAAAACTGCAACCAGTGAAAGTGCACAGAAGGTGCACAGTCTGCCAGACCGGAAACCTGTTTGAGAGGTGAGTGATGGATTGACTGTTGTGGAATGCCTTGGCTTATTTGTGTCAGTAACATGATGGTTCTTCCGATGGGAACCAATTGAATTACTAAACTTCACCTCCTATTCAGTGTCACCTTGTTATTGGATGAATTTCTTTAGCATACCCTATTTTATTTTGTATGTACATACATGGATATGTTCCCAAGCATACTTAATCCAGTGCAGGGACACAGGGCTCTCAGCCTTGTGTTAAATTCACATCTGAAAAAGTTCACATTTCTGAGGACAATCTGCTCTTTCTTCAGCTCATTTATATAGTGTGTGAATTTTGTGCTCCTGGTTATTCCAGTGCAGCACTGGGCGCAAAGCAAAAACCAACCATGGACATGTACTATAAACCATTTGGATCTTTGGTTGCTGTGATGCCGCATGGTCATGTGATATGTATGGGTGTAACAGTACATTTCTTTTGACCATGTTTTGAAGGACAGCCTGTTTTTTCAGTAATTGTCTGCACTTTGATTTGATAAAGGCAAGGCTTTTGTTTTCCAACTAGCCGAAGTACCCGCGGCCCAGTTATATTTGCTTAGTGGTTTAAGGTAATAAGTAAATCCAGTCAAATATCTTTGCCAATCAGATGGCCCCTAAATCCTGCTGACTACACCAGCTGTGGCCACTAGGAGGCAACATGGGCCATTCTTTTCCTTTCTTTGTTCAAACCTCCCCAGGCTGGTTTTGTCCTCTTCCTCCTGTCCTGACTCTGACTCCCTAATCAAGGTGAGGTGGAGGGTTTCAAGAAGCTGGAACAATTTCCAGCTCAAGGACAATTCAAAAGGTGCATAGTGGCACAAGAGACTACATACCATCAAAATCTGAGAGCGCTAAAATACTTATAAAGGTAAAGGGGAGTCCCTGATGGGAGAAAACTTTGCAAAGATGGTGGTGGATTGAAATATATAAATATACTACATCTTTAAAAAAACATGCCTAAAAAATACAACTTGAAAAATCCTATTTCCCCTTGGATATCGGTCAAAAATAGCTTAACTGAATTGGAAAACCACAGACAAGGAAACACTTGTGAGTCGGCTCGTTACACCAGACCCAGGTGTACTTCTGGTGACACAATGTTACACAGGGGAAGCACTTCTGGATCAGGAGGAAAAGGGAAACTCATTGCTCCCCATGGTGGCACCCACAAGACCCAGCAAATCTACCCAAAACGACTACAATTCCAAAGTCACTGTGTACTTGTGCACTTGGGTGACCCATCATTAGGATGCTGTCTCCTAGTGCATGTGGGGAGTATACAGGCCTGATAAGCCGTATTTCTCCATTTCATAATCTCATCTGGGGAAAGGGAACATCATCCATCTCATTCAGAACATCTATCCATTGACACTCTCCATCCACTACATGGTTCCTACAGCAAGGCAAGGAACCATCCATGCAGGTTATGGAGCCAGTCTGTCCGCTTTCCCTTACAATCTATTGTTTATGTTTTTATTTATTATTCTATTGTTTCAAGAATGCAGTGATTATGCAAATATTTTACAGTATATTTAGGCTTGTATAAATTGTATGTGTATTAAGTGTGTTGTCTCAAGCCTAGTAAACATATATATAGGAGGGTGGCAAAAAGGTGCCTTGTCTCAGGTGGCATTATTTAACCCACTGGCACTCTGCAAATGACTGGTGTGTTTTCTGGGTTTGGTTCCTGCCTTGTTCCTGCAACCCTTATTTTTCAATAAAGCATATGAACAAAAACACAAACACAATGTAATAAGTTGGAGCCCCAAATCTGAAAAAATCACATTTACTCTTAATAGGTAGAGTAAAGATGCACTACCTTACTATTTCCCTTTGTCAAAAATGTACCAGGGACTGGCGTTAAGTCGGGGTCATAATTCGTCATCTGCATCGACATCTTGAAGGCTAGCAGAAGAACAGCAGAATTAAGTCTTGTGCGTCTTTTAAAAGTCTTTTAGCTTGAACACTGATGCTCACATAGGCATCAGTTAAAGTATTACAGCATGTAGGCCACAGAAATAAAGGCCATGGCACAAAGCAAAGTTAAAAAAAATACTGAGGAAAAAGAAAAAAACAGCAGCCATTTCCAGTATGACCCAACATCAGGGGTTCTATAATGGACTCTTATAACGTAAATTGAGCAGAACACTTTTCATGTTTTTCCACTACACTGGCTTCTCTCGGGTCAGGATGGATTTCAGACTGCCATCTGCTATAAGGTAACAGATCTCTGAAAGAGTTCTCCTAAAAAGGTCCACTTGGTCAGCCTCAAAAAGCAGTCTTGTCTCAACTCCAGTGTGATTCATCAGCCTCCAGGGCTTTCACAGAAGTTTTGTATTCTATGATAAAGTTCGAAGAATTCCTGAGGGTGAAAATGAATCTATTTTGTATTTTGCAGCCAATTGGAAACACATGCGTTTTTGGGCATGTGCTTCGTTTCCTACTGATAACTTAATAAGGCGGCTAAATGCACTGCCAAAAGACAGGTGAAGTTTACTCATGCTGTTTGTGTAGTGATCATATTTCTTTTTGTCCATCCATCCATATTCTCAACCTGCTGTATCTTGAGCAGGGTCATGGGGGCCTATCCCAGCAAGCACAAGGCTGGAACAATCCATCGCAGGGTAAACACATACACACAGGCCAGATTATCATTGCCAATCCATCTACCACCCACAGGACACCCATGCAGACAGAGGGAGAACTTGCAAATTCCAAACAAAGAGGACACAGCACATGGACCAATGTTTTTCTTACTATGAGGCATCAAGTGATACCACTACACCACAGTGCTGTCCTGTTTCTCTTTGAATTTATGTGAATGTTGCATTTTCTTGCTTACACTTCGTGACAGCCTGAGGGTGATGATGATGAGGCAAAAATGGGTTGCTGCTGCAAAGTGTTGCAAGAATAGACACTTAAATGTGGCACTTGGTGCCACTGCCTACCTGCCAGGTTGTTCTGTCTGCGTAAGGTAAAGTCATCTTTGATGAAGGATTGCAAGAATTATTGGTTAGAGGGGTCCTTTCATCTGTGGAATGGCTAAAAGGGGTAGGCAGCTTGATGGCCGAGGTCTCCAGGACTCTGAAAAATCCAAATCGCATTATGTGATATTATCTACTGTTGAATTCTGTTCTATACTTGTAATATTTCTATTGCACTATTATATTGTATTGAGGAATTGTTCTGTTCTGTGTATTGTATTGTATTTACCCCCTTTTTTGACACCCACTGCACACCCAACCTACCTGGAAAGGGATCTCTCATTGAACTGCCTTTCCCAAGGTTTCTTCCATTTTTTCCCTACTAGGGTTATCTTTTTGGAGATTTTCCTTGTCTTCTTAGAGAGTCAAGGCTGGGGGACTGTGGGCCTGTTAAATCTCATTGCGTCACTCCTTGTGTGATTTTGTTCTATACAAAAATAAATTGTATTGGATTGTATTGTCCAACTTTGTGTTATGGTGGTCAGGGGATGGAATGGCTGTGAGGTGAATGTGTTGTACATTTGTGCCTTGGTCTGTGTCCTGATTAGCTAGATTAAAGCTTTAGTTTCTGTCCCAGTGACATACTGTCTTGTGATGGGGTCAGACGCAGCCACCTGAGAGGTGGACAGGAGTTTTCTGCCTGATCTCTTCCCTTACCCTAATGTGCTCATGGACTTTGTGATGGAGCAGAAAAAAGGCATGGAATGGAGATAGCCTGAGGGTGATGGCTGGGGTTCTGTTTTGAAACCTTTTTATAAATGGTGAAAAGTAGTGAGTTAGAATCTGTGTTTAATTATCTGGTATTAAAAGATATCTCACTTGGCGTTTGCTACCTTCTTCGATCTTTATACCTCTGGCATGCCCATAATCTTGTGGTAATTACTGTAGACCCTGCCTACGCTCCTCTTGTTTCAGGAGTGTCTCCATGTACTGTAAGATGAGCATGCACACACAATTTAAAAAAGCATTATCGCTAGTTTATATAAGAGCTTAGTCACTGCAGAAATAGTCTTCAGCTGCAGTTTTGTCCCAGATATACAACGTTTACAGTCTAGCAGCACAGCCGTGTAGGGAATGACTGTTACTGCTTTTATTATAATTATTGAATTATACATAGTAATTTTTCAAATCTGCTTATTCTAGTACAAATCTCTAGTAAGCTCAATTCTATCCTGACAGCATTAGATGCAAAGCGCAAACCCACCCTGAATCAGGTGCCAGTCCATTACAGGACAGACCCATGCACTTTTGCCACATTTTTAGCATGTGGGTGGAAAGCTGGTAAATGCAGAGAGAATCACTGTGGGCATGCAGAGCATGTGCAGACAGCACACAGACAATGCCCACACTGGAATTTGAACCCATAATTCTGGACTGCAAGGTAGAAGTCCTAACCATTACACCTCTCTCCTTATATGGTAAGACATACATTCACTGAGTAAATTTGTAGGAACTGTAACAGATTAGGGGCTTTCTCGCTCTATTGAACCCTCAGACACCACGTCAGACACCAGTAAAAGTCCAAATAATTGATTTATTATAATAATAATAATGTGCACAAAGCACCCTCCTCTCCACAATACTCCAGTAACAATAATCAATAATCCAATCCTCCACTCCCAGACGCTTAGCCACCCTGCCTCCCAACTCAGCTCAATTGTCTGGGATTTCCCACAGTCCTTTATAGTCCTTGACCCGGAAGTGCTTCTGAGCCCTCAGTCCATGTGATTATCCAGCACTTCTGGGTCAGCTAAAAACTTCTCTTTTTCTTCAGCCCGGAAGTACATCATTTCTTCCGTTCCCGTGACTGGGCTATATGGGAAATATAAATCCCTGGGCCTCCCTGCAGCGACTCCTGGCGGCCCCCTTGGTATCTAGCAGGGCTGTACATTATAAGTCCACGGTCCATAATTCCCTGCTGGCATTCGGGGCACCTCTATGCTGCAAGGAGGGCTCCATCTGGCAGCCTGGGGGCATTGGCCGGGATGAATGGCCGGCCATATCTCACAGAACACATTACTAATACTGGCTAGGGCGTCCTTTTGTTCTCAGAACAGCCTCAATTCTTTGTGCCATGGATTCCTCAAAATGTTGGAAACTTTCCATTAAGATTCTGGTTCATGTTGACATGATTGGATTACACAACTTCTACAGGTTTGTCAGGAGTACAACCCAACCTGTCCTTCTGCTGTTGTAGTCCATCTGCCTCAAGGTTTGATATGTTGTGCATTCCAGCTGCCTCAAGGTTCGACGTTTCGTGCATTCCGAGATGGTTTTCTGCTCACCACAGTTGTAGAAAGAGGACATCTGAGTTACTGTCGCCTTTCTGTCAGCTTGAACCAGTCTGGCCATTCTCCTCTCACCTCTCTTATCAACAAGGCATTTCTGTCCACTCCTGGTACAACTTTAGCACATAGAAAGCACACGACTTCTTGCAACTCTTCTTTGGTGCAAACAGAGATGGGACCTGCCATGTTTACTGCAGTACTATAAAACAGCAATAAAAATGGACTGATCAATTTCAGAATTTTGGCAATGTGACCACAGACACACCATGTCTCCACATGTGCACGGGAAAAGCTGTACAGCTAACCCAAATGAAATGATCACAAAAGTGTGGCTAATTATTGACTTATCTCATATGTTATAGCAAGGGATTTCTCTTTTTGTGGGAATATCACGTCATCTCTAAATAATTGGTGAACATTAAGAAATGATATTCTGGATATATTATTGGACTCCAATCTACCTTAACCATTCTCATGTTATATCCTCTACAGAAAACAGGAAAAATGCAAAATAGGGACATCCCAGTTGCATTGACTAGAGGTCACGAAAAGCAGGGTCAGATCCCCTTGATTAGCTTTACAAATCATAGCAGTTAATTAGAACAGCACTAAAAAAAAGGCTCACTTGTTCCTAAAACCCCAGCTTCCCTGACATCAAATAACTGCACAATTTCTCCTGGGACTGCTAAAATTAGCCCAGTTTGACTAAGTGGCCTATCGTTTGGGCGCTTCTCTGCACTTGTCCGCTTCTCCTCTCTCCTGGTCTGCGCAGGCCATTTCTTTCCCTAATTGGTACAGACATGTACCTTACAGTGATCTCTGCGATGCTGGAGCAGCTAATAATTACTCACCGGCTTCTGTACGCGTGTCGCACTCACTGTTGTGGTGATTCATCCAGCCTCATTAAGTGCCATCCTTTTAACTTTTAATGCTCCTTGATAAACACATTGGTCCCTTCGTGCCTCCTCTTGTGTTTTTATTTATTTATTTTTTATTATTTTGTTATACAAGTGCTGTCTTCTGCTGGCTTTACTCAGCAGGGAAGAGAAAGAATGTGCTCATTTGTTTCAACCAGCAAAAAGCCATTTGGAGTTAAAACAATATTGCATGCGTGACTTTTTTTTTTGCTCTTCTTTATTCCAAGTTGTTTCTGAGGAAAAGAGAAGTTGACTCACTCAGTAAATTACAGTTATTTAGATTTTGGTAAATTGCATAGCTTAGATGTGTACTTACCCTTTAAAAGACCATTATTTTGGCTGATTGGGACATACATAATGTGCATAGGGAATCAAGCTATAATAAATTTGTCTGATAAATGTTGATTAAACCATCAGTGTTTATTTTATATAGCACCTTTCATTTTGCAAGATACCACAAGTAAGCTTTTTTTTCTGTGAGTTTTTCATAGTATTCCTTCACGATTTATCCCCTTCCAGGGCCAAAGCTACTCTTAAAAAGGTGGGCTTGCCCAGTGGCACGCTAATCAGTTGTCTTTTTACGTCACAGCTTGTAACAGAATACGACATTCTCAAACCTGCTTAATCAAGTTTAGTGTCGTAAGGGACCAGACAGAGGCTATTCCAGCAACACTGAATACAAGGCCTGAACCAAACATGAGAGCCAATCAACTTTGTTTTATATAGCACCTTTAATTATAAAACTTCAATAGAAATCAGATATAATTCTATGGACTGTCTGTTTGCTGTTTTGTTCCCTAACCTTATACTGGGCTCTCTCACTAATCCGAATGCCTTTGAAATTAGGGTGTGCATGAGTCTACCCAACAGTGACCTTGTGTCAAATGCTTCTGGAATATGCACCACATACCCAGAAACCTTTCATATGAAAGCATTTCATAAGTACATTTTATCTGTATAAATACAATTGTAAGCAACTTGTTTGTCTGTTTGCAATTCATTCAAAATGGTCAAACCAATGTTGGTGATATGATATATTTGGGAGTGGAGTTGTAATGGGACAGGAGTAACCCAAAAATCATGCTGAGGCTGATGGGAGGGCACTCTTATTAGCACACACAAAGTTTTGCACTGGCCAAAGCAGGATCTCATTCAAGATGACAGGTGCAGCATTTTCTTCTAAGCTGTTTTGGATTACAAATTAATTTCTTCTTTAGATTGCAGCCTTTGTCTATGAGTTTGTCTTTTTTATGACATTGTAGATTGTATTTAGCAATAGAAATTGAAAACAGAGTTTTCACAGAGAACAGGCCAGTCAGCTAAACAATGCTCACCAATCCAGTCCACCTAATTCCTACAAAACAACATCAAGTCAAGTCAAGTTCTGAAGGACTCACAGTCCCATTGTCCACCACACTACTTGGTAACTTATTCCATGTGTTTATAGCTCTCTGTATGTAGAAAAACCTCAATTGTTTTGATGGACTTTACCCCTAACAATTTCCCAACTGCATTCTTGTTGTACTTATTTTAAAGTAACAGCCTGGATCTACTGTACTAATTCCTTTTTTTAATATTGGTCAGTTATGTCCCCTCTTAATCTCTGTTTGCTCGAACTGAGAGGATTCAATGCTTTTAATCTTTTCTCATAACTCTCAGTCCTAGAATAAGCCTAATCACTCTTCTGTGGACTTTCTCTAGTGCTGCTATGTCTTTGTTGTAGCTCAGTGACCAAAACTGTACACAGTACTCCAGGTGAGGTCTAACCAGTGTGTTTTAAAGCTGGAGCAGAACCTCCTTGGAATCTACACATTGTGCTATGTAACCTCATATTCTGCCAGCCTTCTTGATGGTTTCCATACAAAAAATGTCTAGAAGTTGATAGTAACAAGTCAGCTATAACTGCCATATCCTTCTCGCAAGGGGTACTTTTAAGTTTCTGACCTCCCATTGTGTATTCAAATGCAACATTTTCACTTCCTATATGTATTTGAGGTTTGTTTTATATATTAATACTTTTCTGCTCTCGCTGCTTGTCTGTCAGTGTTTTATAATTTGACAGTTATTATGAATGAGTACCTCCATGTCACAGTGGATGCTGGTGCCGCCGCACATATCCACAGGTTTAGCTCTCTTGGTACACGGTGGATGTCTCTGTGGACTTTGCTTATTCTCCACTTGACTGTGTGGATTCTCTGCTGTTTACTGTGGTTCATTCTGCAATTTAGAATAATTAGCAAGTTCAAGTCAGCTTTGTATGTGTTCGCTGTGATGGAATAATGTCCTGTCTGGGGCTGTTTCTGCCTAAGGCTGGGTTTATACTTGACGCTCAGAATCCTTATGCGCATGAATCATGGCTGCCATGCGTTCCCAGTGCTCTTTAGACATGTCTTCTGATCACGTCATCACTGTTGAATGCTATATGTGTGTGAGTTGCGGTACCAACAAAAATTTGGGTGGTGTGTGTGTTCGAGTTTTAGTACGTGATGTGAGCATCATTGTTTCTTATCAACACTCCATAGTTATAGAAAAGCTGGCATCAAATCGCCAGCCATTTGAAAGTGGATGTGGAAACTTGCAAGACAAAATTGAAGCAAATTTGAGACCGATACATCCATGCAAAGCGGAAAATGTCCAAGAAAAGGAATGAGGATTCAGCCGTTGCAAGGTAACGCAGTGTGATGACAACCCACATTCTAGCTCCAACAAAATCAATGTGTGTGCTTCAATGTTTGATGAATAGTTCGATGTGGTGAAGCAAATCATTAAACTTAAATGCTGACGTGCAAATATGCGTTTGATGCTTCTCTTCATCCATTTCTCTTGTAGGCAATGCAAGCATTGAATGTTTCCCATCGTAATGACAAGATTTTTTGCACATGTGCAACAGCATCAGAATGCAAAGAATTTTTATCTTCAACATCTTTCTTCAGTGTACAACACAGTGAAACCAGACATTGTTTTCTCACCGTGATGATGTCTCATTCTGTCCTCCAGATTTACATATAGTACATGCGCAAGTATAGACAATACACTGTTTGCGTAGTAGCAGCGCCCACGTAGCGTAAAGTATATCCTGGCCCTTAAACCCAGTGCTATCAGGATAGTGACACTGACCCTGTAACATATTAAGAGAGTTTGCGAAAGTTCTAGTAGTGTATAGGTTACAGTTTCAGTAAAGATATTTCCAAATTTCTTTAGAGTAGGCAGCTGAAGAGATTTATACAGGGACAGACATTGAGCAAGTGATAGGGATTGAGCTGCATTTTTTCTGAAGTGGATTATAGTTGAATGTCTTGACCACTATGAGGCCATACTGCCTATTCATGAGCACTGGCCAGAGCTATGTTTGCGGGTATTGTGGGTTCAGGATCCTTAAGAATCTTTGTGGGCTTCGCTTTTCATTAAACACACAATTTATCATCCCTGCCAGAGTTTCTTGGAAAGTTGTTTTTTAAACATGCAGCAAGTTACAAGTGCCTTTAACTGAATGTGTTGGTGGTTTTTCGGCTGCTCCGTAACAGCACAGATAGCATATAGTCAAAGATGCCTAGTTGAGCCATGTTGATCTGCTTCTGACAAGACACCACTTAAAGTAAATAAGGGAAATAATACATCTATGTGCAAATGTGATATATGTGACTAACGGGTAGGCTGCCATGCAGCAGTTGGCACATAAGAATCTTCTCAGCACCCACCGACCAGACAACCTCTTACTTTAATATACAGGAGCAGACCAGCTAGTGTCGTTTGTGCATTGGAAAAAAGACTAAATAAAAATCTCACGTAAGCTTGCAGTGAATCCATTGCACTAAGCCTTGCACTCTTTCAAATCTGTTCCCTCTTTGCCCGATTCTTGAACTCTTTGATGTTAACGACAGTTAAAAATATCAGACTAATTAGACACTGGTAGAGAGCCACATCTTTACTTTAATTTCGTTTTCATTTTTTTTCCTAGACTGTAAGATCAAAGTGATGTTAAGAAGTTACTAATTTTATTCTGTGTACTCGTCCGCGGTCCCACACTCCTTTGACTTTTTGCCACAAGGCACTGGGACTGTGCCATGTGATCAAACAGCAGTAAAATTGACAATGAGCTATTAGGTTTGAAAAACACCGCATGACTCATGACGTCAATATACTGTGTCGATTTTCAAATTCAGGTAATGTAAATGAGATGGTTCAAAGACAGGCTATCTATTTATATTCAGGGGATAACCCTGTTTGGTTAAGTTCTAGCCCACAATAACCTGTTTGTAATTTATGTGCCTTTTCAAGCAAATGTGAATGTACTTAGAATTTCAAATAAGCCCTTAAATCATGTCGTTCTTTAATTTTGTTAACCTGTGTAATCTGAAAAGTCTGGAGAGACACAGCGCTACCCCTACGGCATCAGGTGCATTGCAGGAACTGACCCGGAGCCAGTGCAGGTCATTGCCAGTTCTTATAGTCAATATAATATATTATATAGTCAACATATTGTCAAAAACACTGGACAACCGTCTAAAGGCCATGTCATATTATGCAACTTTTCCAGCAATTTTCATCTGTTACCTTCATTTACATAATCTGAGTGAGTCGGAGGTACTTGGTGGTGTGTGCCCGTGAAGCTAGTAGTGTAAATTGACATACCCAGTGATTCGCCCCAAGTAGTCCATGACTGGTGGGCTTTGTTTGCATGAGAGGTGACAACCAGTGAATACCATTCTGAAAGTACAATTCATATAACACAGCGATGAGGAATAATGAACACAGGGGCTTTGGACCTCACAAACAAAGGAGAAGCTCATCTGTCTGATGTGTTGTGTTTTATGTACCACAACAGCTTGGGGGAAAAAAAAAGAGGGCTGCTGGGGTTAGGGCTGAGCTCGCCGTATCTGTTGACCGTTCGTACAACACTGACTCCATCAGTCAGCATGCTATTTGGCTGTCACAAAAAAGGGAGATCACGACTGTGCTGGAATGTTGGCATGCAGTCGCTGAATTTGACATGCCCAGAGATTTTAAGTCATATAAATTAACATGCAGTTGGCACGTCTGATGTGCCCAATGACTAAAAGTCCCATAATTTGATTGTAAACATTGTAAACAATGTTACAAGTAATGTGTGCTAGGGGAAATTGGGCAATCATATGTCTATTGTTTAACATTTTTTTCAGTTCATGGTTAAAGGTGATAGGAGTCTATCATGGTGCAAAACAGGAACAAGATGTGGATTAGGCATTAGTCTATTGTCCAGTCCAGTACTGGCCCAGCTTTGCATTTCCAGTTAACCTAATGAGCAGGTTTTTGGAAAGTCGGTGATAAACCAGAGTACCAGGGGAATAACCCTTATGGACAGAAGGATAATATACAAAGCCGACAGTCTGTGCCCAGGCCTCTTTGGAGCTAACCACTAGCCACTGTGTCACTGTACTGCATCAGACACTCACTTAATGTTCATTGTATATAGTGCCTTTTAGAATGACTCCTCTCTCAGAGGATTTTGCAGAGTTATTTATTTTCCAAGAAAAACAAGCAGTCCTCACATACATGAAGCCATGCCAAAAAGGAAGGCTTCAAGGCTAAGGCACAGAATCTGGTAACCACAAAAATCAAATGTAAAGTAAAGTAAACCAGCACGGCTATGTGTTGGACTGGAAGTGGAGGGTCAGTTTTCCTGCTCAACCTTCTTGGGGATTTGTGGATAGCAATCTGGCTGGAACCACATATCCAGTGTCAGAATATGATGATTGTCTTGACTCTTTGAAGTGAGCAGTGTGCTGCTGGCAAGGGAACAACATGTCAGGCTCCTGAGCGATCTGTCACTCACTGACACCCTACAGTGGAAAAACCAAATATTTTATGGCTTTCAAAAGCTGAGTAGCATTGCTGGCAACTGTTAATCAGGAATTATCGCAGGTAAAGTGCAGTAGGATGTCAAGGAGGCAGGTGTTATTTTATGTAGCGCCTTTCACAGTGAATCCTATAGTACAGCAATCAAGAACAAGGCAGTACTAGTTCAGATTACTTTTGCAATACATACCCATGTCTTTTTCATTCTGCTTCAAGGTTGATTATCATAGGTTATAAAAGAACTGGGTGCTTTTGTAGAGGTAATTGTTCAAATACATTTTTGTTGGTGGGTTGCAGTGATGAAATGTAGTGCCCGTTGTGATATCTTAGAGGTGGAGAACGTGGCATTTCAGGAGCTTTTAATGTGTTTACACTTTATTTAATGTGGTTTTAATGTTGGAATATATTAGGAACACAACAAAACTGTAAAATATCTGTAATGATTATTTTATGCACAAGAGAATGCACAATATTGATAAACAGTGTATCACCTAAAAATCCCATAAGTGCCATTGGTAACTGCATGAGCTAAGAAACAACAGCTCCATGCAATTCATATTCAGAACTTTACAACTCACCACCTTGAGAATTAATATTGCTGTGGCTCATCAATTTTATCCCCCTGTACTTACTACAGTTTTGCACATCCCCCCTTATTCTTAAATATCGGCACCAGTACACTTCTTCTCCACTCCTCAGGCATCCTCTCACTTTCCAAGATTCCATTAAACAATCTGGTTAAAAATGCCACTGCCATCTCTCCTAAACACCTCCCTGCTTCTATAGGTATGTCATCTGGACCAACAGCTTTTCCATTCTTCATCCTCGCCAGCCTCCTTGGTAATCCGTTGCACTTCCTGATTTACTATCTCCACATTATCCAACCTCTTCTCTCTCTCATTCTGTTCATTCATAAGCCTCTCAAAGTACTCTTTCCATCTGCTCAACACACTTTCCTTGCTTGTGAGTACGTTTCCATCTTTATCCTTTATTACCTTAACCTGCTGCACATCTTTTCCACTTTCTGTCCCTTGGGTACACTGTTCATCCAACTCACTCCAAAAATCTTTCTCACACATTGCACACCTAACTTGCCGTGCATATGCACTAATGACATTCATCATCACATCTCCAGTTTCCAGCTTCATAATCATTACTTTGTCTGACACTCTTTTCACTTCTAAAACACTCTTGACATACTGTTCCTTCAGAATAACCCCTACTCCATTTCTCCTCCCATCCACACCATGATAGAACAATTTGAATCCACCTCAGATCCACCTGGCCTTACTCCCCTTCCATTTAGTCTCTTGCACGCACAATATATCAACCTTCTTTCTCTCCATCATATCGGCTAACTCTCTCCCTTTACCAGTCATACTGCCAACATTCAAAGTTCCTACCCTCAGTTCCACTGTCTTTACCTTCCTCCTCTCCTCCTGTCTCCGGACACGTCTCCCCCCTCTTCTTCTCCTTCTTCTTCGGCCAACAGTAGCCCAATTTCCGGCAACACCCTCTTGACTAACAGTAGTGGTGGCGGTCGTTGTTAACCTGGGGCTCGACCGATCCGGTATGGAAATTTATATTGTTGTCCGCATATTGATTTGGCAAAATTTTACACCGGATGCCCTTCCTGATGTAACCCTCCCCATTTATCGGGGCTTGGGAGCGGCACAAAGAAACACACTGGTTTGTGCATCCCCTGTGGCTGGGTTACTCTACTGCTATATATGTACTGTATATCTATTTACATAACATGCATTCAGTTGTGAGAGTTGATTGAGTCTACAGTAACAAAAGCAGACAAGTGCCTGCGAGTCAGAGGTCTTTTTAATGTAAAATAAGCAAAATTTGCCACCAGGCAAAACATAGGCCATTGTACTTACAAGAAGGTGAGAGAACATGCATGCATTAATATGCGTGATCCAGTTCACTGCATCACCAGTGACATGCTGCGATAATTGAGTTAGAAAGCAATGTGACCTCCGTGGTGTGCATCACCACCATTCCACCACACTGATTGATCCTCCTCTGAATATTTGGCTCCTCTGGGATTACTAGAGCACTGACAGACCTTTGCTTTTAAGAGCTGATAAGATCAGAATGCAGGGGTCTGGCTGAAGGCTGTCACCATGGGGTTTGAGTCCACATCAGTTTTGGCTCATTTGCAAATCCTTTTTTTTTCTTTTTTGAAAGAAGAATGAGACAGAAAGTCAGACATTAGATTTAGCCTGTTTTAGAGAAATAAGAAACTAATGTCATTGGGGGTGGACACTTTCACCACCATTACCAGAAAGGCCCTGCTTGGTGTTTGTTTGTTTGGAACTGCTTCTGGTTTCATGGTTAGGAGAACTGAATCAAACCACATAATGCTTTATTTTCGCATTATGTTAATTATTTTCTTGGTGGTTATCTTCTGGTATCTGATACACAGTATGGGTGATCGATACGCATGTCCTGCTTACCATTATGTGAGGTGTTAGTGGTAAAGCAGGGGTGTCCAACTCAGTTCCTGAAGGGTCTCAGTGGCTGTAGGTTTTTGTTCCAGCCTCTTTCTTCATTAGTAACTAACAATACTAGAACATACTGTTACTGTGATTTAATTGACTTGCATGTTAATTGCTTAATTGTTTTTAACCAGCAGCAAAACCATTATGAGAGACAAAGCAGACCAACAGATTACCAGACTTGCACCTGTTTCTATCATATATCAACCTCAATTAAATATTTCAAATTAAAAAATGTCAAATTTATTTGGCAAATTACTTCTGATACATGCTATTCATCATTAGAAGTACAGCTCGGTCATGCATGTGAAACACACAATAGTCGATATCTGGCCTGTTCACCAAAAGCAGAGGTAACTGCTTGTACACAGTATTGCAAGGACAGGAAGTGTGTGGAATGGTATGCCATGCAGCTTCTATACGTACCCAAAGCTTATCTGTGTTAACTGCTGTTGGTCTGCGGCACACCTGTCATCACCCGGCTACATCACAGATGTAGTCAATGGGGAAATAATACTGAAATGTGTGACCTGGGAAGAAGTTGTATATGATGGTTATTAGGAACTATAGCAGTTTTCATGTCACATGCGGTCAAGCATTGTCATGTTGGAATATGGTATCAGGGATCCTCTACTGGTAGGTTTCCACCTCAGTCTCCAACACCTCTGTGATGTATTGCTGATTGGTCAGGGTATTGGCAAAGAGTATGAGGCAGGAACAGGAATAGAACCCAGGGGCACCCCACAGCTTAACACCTGGTAGTGGGCATGTATGGTGCTGGAGAATGCATGCCTCTTGGAGACTTTCACTGTGGTGCTTCTATACACAGATTTGTCATTATTTTACAGTAAATTGAACTATAACTTGTCCAAAAATATAATGCCACGCCATTTATTGTGCTATTGGTGATGTTTTTGCATTCACAGACACTTCTGGTTGAGAGTCAAGGGTTCTCAAAGGAACAGGTGGTCAGTGAGAAAGCCGCACTGCAGCAAGTGACATCGAACAATGTATGTGGACACTATTGACATCTGACAGATCCCACCTGTTGGGTTAGGGTCTGTGATGTGACTATTCATTTCATCACTACCATGTGAATAAAATGTCTGTCCTCCTGTTCTGTTGTGCCTTGGGGTACTCTAGATCCCTCAGTTTTGTGGGTCCAACCCTCCTTTACCCACTGATGCCACACTCTCATAGCTGTGCTTGCATTCTGTCCAACAGAAGTGCCGATGTCCCAGGATAATCTGCATTCCTAAATTCCCACAATTCTTCCTTGCCCAAAATCTGAGAGCTGGAAGTATGTCTGTCATCCACTTACCTGGTATATGTTTGGTCACTAAGAGTAAATTAACTGCCAGCTGTCACTTAATGAAGTTCCCATCCGTCCTGCAAGTTTCAGACCAACGTGATGTGTTCTTCCCCAGTATTGCAATTTAATGGTATCAGCTAGAATCTCTGCATGTCTTACTGATATTGTAACCTGGATGAAGGACCACCATCTCTAACTCAACCGCTCAAAGACTGACATTTTTGTGATCCTAGTTCATTTATCTGTTCAGCACCCTATCTCCATTCAGCTTGCTTCATTATTACTAATACCTATCAAGTTGGTTCGCATCTTTGGGGTGGTGATTGATGACCAGCTGTTCTGGAAGAACCAGGTTTCTATGGTCTCTCAGTCTTGCAAATTCACTGTGTACAATACCCACAAGATCAGGCCGTATCTGACAGAATATGTAGTACAGCTCATTGTCCAGGCCCTGGTTTTGGCATGGCTGGACTGCTGCAATTCTCTGTTGGCAGGAGCACCGGCATGTGCCACCAAGCTGCTGCAGATGATTCAAAAAACAGTGGCACATCTGGTGTTCAACCATCCGAGGTGAGCACAGGTCATTTCTCTCTTCAGATCACTGCACTGGCTTCCTGCGGCACCACCTATTAAGTTCAAATCTTTGATGCTTGCCAACAGAATAGTCAGTGGGTCTACACCTATATATATGGAGACACTTTCTCCTACACTATTCTCCTTCTCGACCATTTAGATCTCGAATGAATGGCATCTGGTGAAGCCACCTCTGTCTGGTATTAAATCTCAGTGCAGACCATTTTCATGTGTATCTCCTGGCTGGTGGAATGAGCTTCCCATTTGAAACTCTGACTCTCTAAATGTGTTCAAGAAGCTTTTGAAGATTCTCTTGCTTGGTGAATTTCTGCCTTACTGATAATGGCTGTTAGGTCTTGTAAATCTGGGATTTGTAACTCACTTGTATTTTGTTCTGAGCTCTTTGCTCGTGATTATTAATTTTGCACCTTTGTCCTACTACACTTGTCCCCAAACAGTCTCCAGACTGATGTTACTTGGTTATGTTGACCTATTTTGTAAGTCACAAATAAGTGTAAATGTAGATGTAAACATGCAAACTTCACACAGGGAGGTCCTGGGATGCAAACCCTGGTCTACTTACTGCGAGGCAAAAGTGCTACCATTGCACTAGTGTGTCTCCTCTGGAAAGAGGGCAGCCTGTTCCCTGAATAGTATTTGAAACCGGACTGTGGTGGTGAGAGCACCAAATCCTAACCACTAGACCACCAGGGATTATTAATATTATTGTTATTCTATATTTATTAGGTACCGTGATCTAAATCAAATTACTGTACAGTACTTTAAGCAAAACAGTCTGTAAAGCCTCATGAAGCAGTGCAAGAAGTGAAAAGTGTATCATCTAACCCTACCCCTAACCCTATTAAATATAATACATCGAATTTTAATTAAGAAAACCCTTGCCGATTCTCTGATGAGAGTTTTGTACTGCTGCGGGGTGGGATGGGGCAGGGGTCCTGGGTTTGTGTTTATTTGGACACGCTACCACTTACAGTTGAATGAATTGATTCAAATTGGCAAGTACAGAAATGGATGGGTGGATAGAAAATTAGTTATATTCAGTGTTCCAACACAGAGATTTCTCTGCTACAAAACATGACAGAGCAATGCTCACTGTGAAAGGAATTGTATAAATTCTAAATTATTACAACAGATAAATAATTAGGAAATCCTTGTGACTTAGTTGATGAGTGGGTGACTACGTTTTTAGCTCCCACGTTACTTAATCTGTTATTGCTGCACTTTTGTGAAATTTATGGCCGTTGTCAAAGGGCCACATCTCAAAGGCGTACATTGTCATTTTTAGTTATGTTAATTAGGCTGAAATTGATATGTTTTACTCTGTATTTAGCTTTTGCGTGTTCATGTGTGTAAATGATGTATGATTTAACTTTTTCCTTTATTCATTGCATCTGCAGACTTGTGAAGTGCTCTGAGCCTACACTCTGTTCAAAAATAAACTGAAACTGACCTCTCATTTTTTTAGGGTATTTTCTACACAAAGAAAGTCACTATATAAAATGAATTAATGGAAGCATTTTTTTGTCATTTAATGCTGGTCCACCGCTGCCAGCTGCACTGATGAACTCTTACTCTTCAAAGTATTTTTTGATATTTTTAATATTAGACCTCCTCTTTCACCAAGACCATCCTGTATACTTTTAGGTTCCTAATGTTATTAGTAGAGCAGATTTAAAATTAATGGCTTGCGGAGAAAAATCTAATTTTCAAGATGCTTCATGCGATTTTTTTCTTTTTTTTTTCTGTAATGCCGAACTGTGTGTGACATAAGCCAGCACTTTGAAATAGGCTTACAGCTGTGTAGCGAGACTCCGAATTAAATACATTGAGCCTAATGCATCGCCTTTATTGGACCAGACACGTTTTTAAGGAAAGTGCTATTTAAGCTTATTATCCTCTTGGACCGCCTAGAAAAATAACATTACGTCTCAGGGGGCTTATTTTAGGCTGCCAATCCAAATAAATCAGGGACCGACAGAATTAGTTTACGAGGGAAAATTCTCTTTCGGAAAGTCTTTATTACTTTGACGCTCAGCTTGCTTTTGGATCCGAGGTACGATGGCAGCCTTTACTTAGCATTTTATTGCATTTATTAAATTGTTAATGTGTTGAGCATCCCACAGTTAATCTTACATGTAGTTTGTGTGCTTATCAAGAAACACACGCTAACAAAGGAAATTTTCAAATGTGCCAATGGAGAAGTAAATGAATCCATTTACCACCGGGCCAGCTGGGGTCTTGACGGACGGATGGAACTTTTTAATGGGGAGAGCAGCTGTCGACTAAGCCACAGGCGGCAGAGATACCATATTAAATAAAAGAGAACACACTGGAGAAGTTTATTACAAGTCTGAAATTCAAAACGGGGATCTGGGGGGCATGAAAGAGACACAATGTTAAAGGAAATGCTTTTGATGTTGAATAAACAGTTCTTTATTAGAATATAGAGTTTGGTAATAAGTGCCTTGAGTCTGATGCTTTCCATTCATAGATGCAGGAGGAGCGTCAAAATTGCAAAAAACAAAAAAGAAAAGTCAGGTAGGTCCACCCTAAGCTCTGCTTGGTGAAAGGCACTCTATTTTACAAAAGGACCAAATTATAAGGGGGAGGAAATGGGCCGAAGCTCAAGTCAGAGAAACTAGGGTGGCCGAGACCTATCAAGTCAAGTCCAATTTATTTATATAGAACTTATAAAACAACTAAAAGTTGACCAAAGTGCTTTACAACAATAAAACGAACAACAGTTAAGAAGGAGTAAAAAGCGTTAAATGTTAGAGTAAAAGGATAGCAAAACAAAGGCAAAAGCAGCACAAAACTAAGATCAATGTCTGACAGTTAACACCCATAAAAATACATATACAGAAAATAAAACAACTGATTTAAAACTACAAAATTAAGCTTGACTTTCAATGTGACCTAAAAACGAGGGAATAAAAGTATGTTTTTAACTTTGATTTAAACTAATTGTAGGCACTGCTCTTTTTGAGAGGGGATGGCTGTTTCCTAGGTGAGGACGCACTACAGCGAAGGCCTGATCACCCCTCAGCTTCAAGTGCGTGTGTGGAACAGACAGCAATAATTGATTAGAGGACATGAGAGACCTGGTGAAAGAGTACGGAGAGAGCCAGGCTAGCAAGATAGGTGGAGGCAGAGCCATGTAAAGTTATGAGTACAAACAACAAAATCTTAAAAATCCTCTGTGAAGAAAAGCTAACACGGCTGAAATGTGATGTCTTTTTTAAGTGCCAGCCAAGACTCTGGTGGCAGCTTTCTGAGTCAGTTGTAGTCGGGACAGAGATGAGTGGCAACACCAGTGCAGAGGGGATTACAGTAGTCTGAACGGAATGAAACAAAAGCGTGAGGTCTGTCACAAATCTTGCTTCCTGCCCAGACATTGTGTATGGTTTGCCATCGCAGATCACAGTCTGTCCTTCGTAGGCAACACAGAGTTCTGTTCTTTTCAAAAGATTTTACTTTGATTTTTTTCTTTAAAGCACACTTTCAGGTAAAAGTTCAGCTGCAATGCAGTATTATAAATACATCCATCCACACTTATTTAGACCTTCTTAATCCAATTTTGTATTCATTATACAGTAGTTAAAGTAAAGTACAATATTGTGTACACCAAAAACATAAAAACCACAAAGCTGAACACAAAACTATCTATCTATCTATCTATCTATCTTATGGATGAATTTGAAGCAAATATCAAGACATGCAGTTGAAATAGAAACCTTGACCACCTTTAAGATGTCTCTGGAGGAGATCTCAGGACAGCTTAGCTATTAGTTAAACAAACAAGCCTGTTGGACTGAATGGTCTCCTCTCATTTGTCAAATTTCTTAGATTCTTATGTTCTCTCTTTCTTTTTTGTAAATTATCATTTGCATTCTAGAAAACATTACACTAAGTTAATTTGTGTAGAACATACTGTAAATATTCTTTATCTATTACGTAGTGTCTTTCAAATCTGCCCACAGTATATGCAGGTACATATAAGCTATATGTATGGGTAAAGTGCCAGTGCTAGGTTATTTTACACCCTAGGCCAAGCATATTAGTGCGCCAACTGACTGTTTGGTAGCTAACTCGTGTGGCTGGGTTCCCCTCCACTAATGATCTGCGCCCAAGGCAAATGCCTAATTCACCTTAATGGTGTCAACGGGCCTGTGTGGATACATCTAATACATCATAGTGTTAAGTGGCACTGCCTTACACCCAGTTATGGTTTGTGTTTGTGGGGTTTGTACATTTTTCTCAAGTATGTTTGAGGTTTTCTTTCTTGAATCCCTAAGAAGTCTGCATTAGTTTAACTGGTGACCCTAAAGGTGCCCCGTATTAGTTAAGTTGGGTGTGTGTATGTGTGCCCAGCAATGGAATGGCACTGCACCCAGCATCGGCCCCCACTTTGTGCCCTGTTCTTTTGTAATAGGCACTAGCGCTGCATGACTTTAAACTGAATAGGGCTGGAAAATGGCTGGATTGGTAGGTGGATGGGTGGGTGGCTGATGGATGGATATACTGCATACTGACAATGTGTCTGTACTCTTTAAAGGATATGGGGAAATAAAATTGGGTGCATAAAGTCCCAGGAAGAGCATTGAGCTGTTCTATTCATCAATTTGGGAGATAATAATGAGAAAATTAAGTTTCTACAGGAGAAGGCAGTGTTACACCCATACTTAAGCTGGGATTTTTAAATACTCTAGCTAGAGTTTAAGAAACTCTAGTACAGGGTTTCTTAAACTTTTTTTTTTGTTATCACCACATCTTGCCATTTTTAGCGTCTTTAAGACCTACTTCTTGTTAAATGCTTGGATGATCGTCAGTGGGGTGGGCTCCCTTGGAGAATAGCGACTGATCATCAGTTTCTCCCTTGGAGAATCATTGACAATCATCAGAGCTGTTGTCACCCTTTGGGAATTTTGGACGATCATGTGTGTGTGTGTGTGTGTGGTGGTAATCAAGGATGATCATCGGATGAAGGGTGATAACTTAATCAACACTCCATGACCTTCTGCGACACACTTTGCAAACCAACTGTGACCCTTTGCCATTAAATACAACTGCAACCACACTCCAGCCTGTACTTTAAGAAACTCTGCTCTAGTATTTCACTTTATTTAAATAGCCAAGCAGCATGGAGATTCTTTTCATATTATCAATTTCAATATGCCATTTTATTCATTTCTTTAAAAGTGTTTTTAAAGTGGCACTTCAAGTAAGGCCCTTTTTAGTATGACTGAATAATAATAGTAAATTATTTTTTGCCCGAGTTTCTAGCCCTGTTGTTGTCTGTCAGTGTTTACCCCTCTTTTCTTACACTTCTCTGAGATGTGCATAATGGCACCTCGACATTGGCTCTGCAGGAGTCAGTGTGTTCAACTATGGAATGGCTGCCTTTTTCCTAATTCTTTTACCCTGTACTCTTTCATTGTATGACAATATGCCATTGTAATGATCATGAATTAGAAATGTTGTTGATTCAGAGTACAAAGTAAAGTTACAGCTGCTCATAAGAAAGCATGCATTGGCAACGTAAATCATACTGAACTTATACCTGCTGTCGAACAACAGCTGCTCTGGAGTGATTTCTCAGCCGGCAATGGTGTACCCTGCCAGGACGCTGCTGTCTATTTGTCGTGTATGTGCAGCATTCACACTTGAGTGAACATCATGGTACATCCTTTGGATGATTATTGTGTGCTAATTCCATAAGTCTCTGCCTTCTGAATTTCCCATTAGTAAGCAGTTGCAGAATTTTAAATTAAAAACACAAGGAGCATCAAATGATGATTCCTTAAAGCACCAATGGGGACTGTATTAACAAGAAATAAAATACAGTGAGCGTAACTTTGCAAAGTAGGGATTTCACTAAGAAGCTTAGGAATAACTTAGCTATTGTTTTAACACACTAAATCCCCTCGGCTAAGCAATATCTGATGTCAAAGCAGTCTGTGCTCATCTTTTTTTTTTTAATGCCTACATTTGAATTGCCAGTTCACACATGGCAAATAGATTCCGAGCTACCATGTTGTAAAATGTAATATTTGCTGTTGTGCTATGGGCCCAGATCGAGAAGCATGGATTGCGTCTGGTTGTGTTTGTCGTTATCAAATAAAGCCTTACAGCGTGGAGACAGTTTTCCCTCATATTTATGTACTTTAAAGGTACCACGGGTCATGTGGAGAAAGAGCAAATGTCTTGGCATGTTTCCCCATTTGGTTACTCTTGGTTAGTTTACTTTGCATTTGTATTTTCATTGCCTGTATGCTTGTAATATTCAACGTCATGTTTGAATCCATTTATTGTAGTGAAAGTAACACAGATAGCTACAAGGCAAACTGAATAACCATCTTGCCTTACAAGCATTTACTCATTGTGCCTTTAGATTTTCCTTACTCCTTACTATGTCATGTGGCAACTTTCTTGAATGCAATTTATTTTTGTATGTTGTTGTCTTAATAATCCCCAGACATGTTTCTTGTCTTGTGTCCGAAACTGCCAGAATAGGCTCCTTCCTGTCTCTAAACCAGATCAATCAGGTTTGATACTCTATTGCTATAACAATGTCACTTGAATGTATAATCTTGATGTGGTGAAACTTATATAAAAGAATATGGATAAATACATCACACATGCGTACAGCAGTAAGCATTAGGTCTTTTTAAAAGTCGGCTTAAGACCTACTTGTTTTCTTCCACCTTTCGCTGTGTATAGTGGGATTGTGGTGGATGTTATAATTGCTTGTTTTTTTAATCTGCTTCTGCATATTTGCATAGTGTTTATATTAATGCTTCTTTGTACAGCACATTGGTGCAACCTCTGTTGTTTTAAATGTACTTTCATAAATAAATAATCTAATCTAACCAACTAATAACAACTAATGTATGCAAACATGCTTACACGTATTTATTGGATCAGTGTAGAAGGTGTTACATCCATGCATCTCATTGAACTAAGTACTGTTTTGAAATCTGGTAGCCCTGATCCTCATTGACCTCAGCTACTTACCAAAAAGAAGCATGATGGGCTCAAAAAGAACCTAATGGGTTTACATTTCAGTCTGCAAATGTAGAGTTAATCCACAGAAGGGAGGTGGAGACTAGTGATGAGTGAACCCTGCTGAGATCACTTTGCTTCATGTTTGGGGAAAACATGGAAATGTTCAGGAATTTTTTGGCAAAATTCATTGAAATTAACGGGGGAAGCATAAACTGAACTACCTTTGAGTGAATTATAATGATACAGTAGTCTTTGAAGTGTCCCCGAGGGCTAGGAAACCATCAGCCCACAATGCTGAACCAAATGTTATGGCCAAAAATATGACCTGAGCAGTGAGGCTGCAGTGCTGACCATTGTACCACTATGCCTCCCTGAGATAAAAATACTGTCAGAGTCCACAATAATCTGAGTCCTTTATCTCTCTCTGTGACTCCCTCACTATAAATAACACTCACAGAGCCTGTGATGGATGTGACCAACATTATATACTCTGTGTCTGTCGGTACCTGATCTGCGCTATATTGCATAACTTGCTTAATCAAGCAGTGAAGACACGACATTCAATGAATCTATACAGAACAACAAAATACGTTTCATAATATTCATAATATTATGGTTTGCTAATGTAACCCACAAATGAAAATTATATGCATAGTGCAAATCTGGCTAGGGTACCGATCAGATAGTGACATCACACGTATGTGAATATGCCATAAATTGTTCACACATGCACAAATCAGAACGGGCAGTAAAGTGTGAGGTGGAGTGTGCTTATAGGATGAATGTGTGAAATAGTAAGTTCCTCTAGTATGTTGGATGGTAGCATTTTGCTGTTGCTCCTCCAGTCTTGATTCCTGCAGGGCTTCATGGGAATTGTTGTTGTATCACAGTGGTTCCCAAACTCGGTCCTGGGGACCCACTGTAGCTGCAGGTTTTTGTTCCAACCAACTTCTGTTTTTCATTGGACTCTTCGCCTGATTAATGAGTCATTTTTTCCCAGTTTCAGTGTTTTGGAGTCAATGGAGAAATTACAAAGTAAGTTTGGTAGATTTTTATTAAAATGTAATAAGCACATTTTGTAATAAATAAATGTAATAATTGTAATAAATATGTAGATTTTTTAAGTCGTTAATAGTATTTTCAACCAAATTTTTATTCTGCTTTTCCACGTGATCTGGTTATTTAATTGATTATTTACTAATTAGTGGGTCTAACACTGGGTGTCTGCTGTGCTGGTTGTTAATTGTCAATATTAGGGTTAAATGAAGGGAGCAAACTACACAGGAAAAGGGGAAGAGAGTCAAGCATTTACAGCTTTAGAAAAAAATAGAAATATTTCTAAATGTCTTATAAATGTTGTGTTTTTCTGAATGCAGAATAAGGGAAAAGTAAAAAAGACCAGCTAATTAAAAGAGATCAGTCGTTATTGATTATTATCACTGATTGTGAATCTGGTTGGAACAAAAACCTACAGCCACAGTGGGTCCCCAGGACCGAGTTTGGGAACCACTGTTGTATCTTGTAACCCTGTAGGAGACCACAGGGGCCACTGAAGGGAGCTGTGGGGTGGCAGCTTCCCTACCCATGCTGGTACTAGTGATACACTGGAAGTCATTATGCTCATTTTGGAGAGTCAGAGTCGGGAGCGGAGTGAGATAAAGCTCATCTGGAATGAAGGAAAAGCAAGACAAGAAAAGAAAGATTAGTAAATTACAGTATATCTGATTATATTTTGGTAAAGAAATCTGTTTAAAAGAAGAAAAATGAACAATAAAAGGTCAAAAAGGTTATGTGAACCAGGGATTGCAAATAGCATAGTTCCTTCTGGGGTTTGGGGCGCCTACAGGCCACAGTGGACAGACAGAAATTGCAAATTACCCAGGCTTGTACTTGGTATTCTTTACAGTGTTGTGCTGTCACACTTGTGATGCCTTCTGCATTATTGGCATTGGCTTAATCCTTGCAAAAAAAAAAAAAACCTCATCTTATGTGTGTGCTATCTTTTGCCTGATTCCAGACTTTATCAGAGTTGTCTTACATTGATAATACATTTTATTTATATGTTTTCATTATTATTATGATTATTATGTATTAGATGTATATAACACCAGTCCTGCTGCTCATTCAATTCACAAGGCTCTGCCAATCACAAATGCATTGAGCCATGAGCAAGACATCTAGAATTTTTCTGCCTGCTGTTATACATTCTAGTAGTGGAGATTTTTAAAGATAGAACGACGGCTCTTGGGTGGCATGATGGTGCAGTGGTTAGTATTACCATCTCAAAGATCCAGTGTCCTGGTTTCAAATCGCTGGTCCAGTTACTGTCTACATAGAATTTTCGCTCTCCCTCATTGTCTCTGTGGCTTTTCTCGGAGTACTCTGATTTTCCTGTCATGTCTTGTCAGCTTGATTGGCCACTATTGATTGTGGTGGCATGTTTGTGAAAGACCTGGCACTCTGTCTAGGACTAATTCTTGTCTGGCACCTAATACTGCTGGGATATTCTCCAGTCTCCCATGACACTGAATCAGCATGTTCTATTGTAAAGATGTCTGCAATCAACTAATTAACTAATTATCAATTAACTATTGTTGACATTCATCAAAGTCATCAAGCACATAAATTCAGTCATATTAGAAACATACCAGAGCTGATAAAAGCTGTGCCTTTTTTTGTCCGTCCATTTTCTAACCCACTTATCCAGATGTCTGTCCTAGCAGTACTGGGCCCATACAGTAGTTGAAACCAACCTCCAAGCATGCCAGGCCACTGCAGGGCACACTCGCGCATGCAAAAGCAATTTAGAGTCTCCAGCTGACCTAGCATGTATGTCTTTGGGATATGAAAAGAAAATAACTCCGTAACCAGACAAAAACAAACACACGCACAAGAGAGTGTGAACACATAGGATGATGGATCCCTGAGGCAGTGGCTTAACCACTGTGCCCCCATGTTGCCATTTTTGCATTAAACTCATATAAATTCTATAGTATTGCACGTGTTTCATGTCAACAGTAAACTGTTAACTAGAGTTTTATGATAATTTTCTGATGCTTTCGAGAACATGCAAACTCCACACAGGCAGTGCCCAGTGCTAGTTAAAAATAAGCAGTAATCATTGCCCTCTACTGTTACAACTCTCCATGAACAAACACACATTTGTACATCTACAGTTGTTTCAGAGTCTGCAGATTGCAATTAAATACAGTACAAGATGTGCATGTGTTCCATATGGACAAATGTTTGTACCTCCAGACACCATGGCGTTGTTTTGTACCCAGCACTGAGTAAGTAGTTAAACGCTATGCACAGCTGTTGCTGCTTTCCTTGAATGCACATAAGCTCACACATCTAGTTGCCAGGGTGTTCTTTTAGATCCGGTTAACATTTAAATGTGGTTGATGCTCTGAAGCTGTGGCTGCTGTCCATGCAAGGCCATATTGTGTTGTCGTCTAGGCACCAGCATTTGTTTCAGATCAAATTATCTGTTAAACATGGCACATGGTCTGCTAATGTCCATTTATCAGCATAGGTTTTATGCATTTTGGTGATAAAAAGATACAAAATAGACTAACCTGTCTGTATGGTCCAGGGCAGTGGTCGCCAAGTCCGGTCCTGTAAGACCACTGTGGCTGCAGGTTTTCATTCTAACTCTTTTTAATCGAGTGCCCTGTTTGTGCTGTTAATGAACTTCTTGTGAATTAATTTAATTGAATTGCTTTTTTTAAGATTTGTTCTCCTGAATTTCTTCATCATTCCTCTGAATTCCTTCATTTCTTTCCTTAAAAAGCACCCAAACAGAAATGAAATGTGAAGTGAGTGAGCCAACAGAAGACCAACTAAGTCAGTGCCTTAAACTCCAACCAATTTCACTCCAACCATCTGCTTAATGAATGCCAATTCCTGTTGTTAATTAAACCCGTTCTTTAATTTAATGGCTTGTTGCTGCTCTCGTGGTGCATTAGCAGACATTTCTGAAATTGCTGATTTTCTCTTTTCTAAGAGCACTGTTAAAATGTTTTGGGGTCCTGAGCAGATCGACATTCCTGAGACCGTCATCTTTCTTTATTTTCAGATATTGTATGATGGACACAGTTTGCTGGTCCTGTTTTGGCTCATTTTGTATCTCATTATTGTTTGTCTGCTAATTAAGGAAAAAGAAACAATTAAGGGGTCTGAGTCTTCAAGAGGAAATCAATCAAAATTAGTTCAAAAGAAGGTAATTAGCAGCAAAAACTCTTTAAGAAAAGTGTTAGAATGAAGAACCTGCAGCCAATGTGGTCATCCAGGACTGGACTTGGCGACCCCTGGTCCAGGGAGTAACTATGCAAAAGTTGGTCCAGATGAGTTAAAGTGTGTAGAATTGTATAGGTAACGTACATACATACAGACAGACAGACATTTTATTTTATTTATACAGAGTAGATTAAGCAATTGTAGCCCAGGCTCATTTCACTACTGTATATACTTCTCTCAAGTCTCTTAATCTTTGTTTAAAACCGTTGTAGCAACCGCCGATATGGGAACGCGATTCTTGAACTTCACGACCCACGAGGGAAGGGGACGATATTTGAAGGTTAAAATAGCATTACCATATTTCGGTCCTCGGCCCCTCTTGTCCACTATGCATGCCCTTTAATAACTGGCAAAACTTCACACGCAAAAGAAAGTGGGACTGATAAATATATTGAAATTTGAGGTTCACATTTACTTGCTCAGTGCCTAAGTGCTCATTAGTGATTCCCCTCCCAAGCGGCCAAATCCTAACCCCCGGTTTGACACAGAAAAAAAAAACTGTGAAATAGAGAAAACAAAAAGAAAGATTTCACGTAGTCCACATATATGGAGAAAAATCCTACAGTTCAGTTCCTACAGAATCGCATGAGGAAACACAACAGTCCTCTGGCGAAACGGCTTCTCTGCTGACTATCCTGTGGAAACGCACTCCAGAATCCGACTCACCAGATTGGAGCACCCGGAGAACACCAGTACCTGGCCTCTTCTCGGGGATTTGTCATTCCAGCAGGCCAACCCGAACAGTCAAGTTATGTAGCCTTGCTACACCATGGCCAGGAGTCCCCTTCGTGGACTCACTAGTTGACCTTAAGCAAGTATTATTGCCCACACCATTTGTAGAAATCTGTGGTTGATGTGCAAGCAAATTATTGATGGTACTCTTTTTATTACGATATAGCTACATTTGAAAGCTGGGAGATATCAACTCTCAATCTTGTCCCTCTTGCAGATTTACGAATAGGCATGCCAAAAAAGATGCAGGTATGGTGAACCATCAATCAGTCATCATGAAACAGTGAAAGTCCATTGGGGGTTCAAAAACAAAGATTCTTAAAGAAGTCCCGGTACTCACTGGTACTCTAAGGGAAAATACTGGTGATTATCAACTCACTTCAAGCATTGATAGAAGCCCAAAAATGGGTGAATCATGCTTTTGTGGTTTGGGATGTACTTTGTAGTGTGATCTCATAAATAATGGGACATATTCATTATCTGTTCAGATGTTTGCTGAAGGCCGGCTTTTATTCTATTTATTTTTTTTAATTCTGTGACCTTCTTTTGATGTGTTCCTCTGTTGTCTTTGCCGTTAGGTATTGTTTGTGCTGTAATGTTAATATATTATTTTTTTCTGCCCTATTTCTTATACAGAAAAGCCGAGTTTACTTTTTAAAGGAAACAAAATGGCACTACAGGTACAGCAGGAATCCTGGTTCAGTTCCTGAAATGCCTACTGCATAAAGTTTGCATGTTATCACCCACAATTCACAGGTAGACCCTGAACTGGCCTGGTGTGACTGAGTAGTTTAGGGGTATACTGTGGGAAATAAGACTTCTGTTTATTTAAGACATGACCCCAGTGTTCCATCTAGAGTCAGTCCCCACCTTCTGCCTGTTGCTACTTAGATACTAGTTTCTCATGGCTATGGCCAAAATAAGTCAAGTCAAGTGAGCTTTATTGTCATACCATCTATACATGTCATTTGGTACATCATACTGAAATGTAAAATTATGTTTCCCATGGCCACAGTGAAATATTTAGAGAACAAATGTGACAATATAACAAAAAAGATGGGTTGATAATTTTACATAACTGAATGTAGAATGTAGAACAAAGACTGGTATCAGCAAGAGTGAAAGGGAAGGTCTACAAGATGGTAGTGAGACCAGCTATGTTATATGGGCTGGAGATGGTGGCTCTGACCAGAAAGCAGGAGACAGAGCTGGAGGTAGCAGAGTTAAAGATGCTAAGATTTGCATTGGGTGTGACGAGGATGGAGAGGATTAGAAATGAGTACATTTCTACATGAGTAGAAAATATGGAAGAAGATCCGATATTGTGACCCTTAATGGGAGCGAGCATCCTATAGTAGCAGAAGAAGAATGTAGAACAAGGAACAGCATCTGTACAAATGGACGTCATGTTGATAAGCAACAACCAGTGATGATAGGAGATGTACACTGGAAGAGGAATGCAGAACAGAAGAGTAATAAGATATGAACCTATGATAAGGGGGCACATGCAGGGACCAACCATGGGGTAAAATTGACTGCATGTGGAACAAAGCTGTTGGTTGGTTTTTAGACTCCCGACACCTTCTGCCAGATGGAAACATAGACAAGAGATGCTGGGAGGAATGGGAAGAATCCCAGACAATCGTGCAGGCCTCATATATGAAGCTCTTTGTGAATGTGTCAATAATAGAAATGAAAGAAGTAATGATGATGGATCCATACCAGACATTGCAGTGCAGCTGGTCAGGGTGCTTTCAGTGGTACACCTATAGAATGTGATGAGGATATGGCATGAAAGTTTTGCCCTCTTCAGCCATTGCAGAAAGTAGAGTTGCTGCTGTATGTTCTTGGTTAAGGTGAAAGTACTGATAGACCACATCAGGTTTTCCACCAGGTGCACATCAGTGATTTGAAGTGTGGGCAGGGAGGGGTCTTCCTAAAGTCCACGATTATCATTACTTTTATCAACATTGAAAGACAGGTTATTACACTTGCACTAGCCTACCAGTTACTCAATGGATCATTGCTGATGAGATCCATTACTATTGTGCCATCTGCAAACTAGGTGATGCTGTGGGAGCTGCATGTCATAGTACAATCATGAGTCAGCAAAGTGAACAGAAGTGGGCTGAGCATTCATCCTTGGGGAGCTCCAGTACTTATGGTGCTGGATGCAATATTGTCAATGCTGACTTTCTAGGCTCTTTCTAACTGAAAGTTCCAAATCCTTTTGCAAGTAAGCGGGCACACTAGATGAATGAACACATGGAAGACCGATTCATTGATTGAGAAGCCTTTTTAAAAATCGAAGCAAATACCAATGCTATCATAACCGTTTCCATGTTTATTTAAATATATAAAATAAACAATACGGTAAATGTAGTAGTGGTTAGGCCAAATGGCATGCCTGTGTACATGAGTGAGTCTGTGACAGGATGAAATTATGGTCAAGCTTGGCTCCTGCCTTGCACCCAATACTTCTGGGATGAACTCTCCCTTCCATGTTTCTGTATTGGAATTAGCAGATTAAGAAAAAGAATTAGAAGTTCTTACATTTTTTAGAGTGTGTTTATAGATAAATGAAACAATTAAAAAATTATGCTTGAGAGAAGATTTTCAGGCTGTCATAAAAAACTAGTAACATTTATAAGCGTGCCTAAGACTTGGAGGTAGACTGAGTTTTTCCCAGTCTCCCATTTAGTGCAGGAGCATTTCCTGTTTGTAAGAAATGTAATTACCTTGGGGGTTGGCTTATGAACAGGCAAACTTCACACTCATTGGTCACTGTAGTGGGTCCATCTGTCTATTACCAGGTCGGATTCCCTTTTGCCTGCAGAACACCCTGATTTCTTCAAGGCATGGATTTAACAAGATTTTGGAATTTTTAGGGATTTTAGTCCATGCTGACTTGATAGCATCATACAGTTCCACAGATTTTTTATTCCAGTCTCCAATTTGTGGGGGTTTACTGTCTGATTGACTGGAAATCTGTCCAGAGCTGGTCACTGCTGTGAATCGCTTTGGCACCCCATTATTATTACAGGATATTTGGTTAACCCCTTTGCCCAGGATGAACTGCATAATGTTGAATACAACAAAATAATGTATAATCATTTTTGTAAAAAAGACTTAAGCAGCTCACCACATTGTCTATTCATTATCTTGTACTGAATAAAAAACAAGTCCAGAAATTAATGGTCTGGCTGGAGGGATGGATTATATGCTCACTTTGGAGCTTGTGGCTTTCTTGTTTTGTTATTATCATTGAAATTACTTGTAAACCCATTGGTTTCTAGTTGCCATGGCATCTGGGACTGCACACTTAAGTGATTTTTCAGATTGGCAAAGAGTTATGGAAGTCCTAGGAAATGCAAGAGGCAACAGATTATTAAAGGTTTTTCTTTGTTTTTATAATATTACACTCTTATCTCATGCCTGTCCAGGTCTGCTCATCCCTTGGCTCAGCCTTCTAATTATAGTTCTTTTTAATCTTTAGCATCACTTGTAATGTAATACAATGCCCGGCTGGATTTTAAACAGTTGTCAGTGTGGGAATGTTTTTATTTTTTTAAGTTATTTTTAAACAGCACCTTGTGGAACATGGACATTGTCGTTGGAAAGACATGCTGCTGTTCATTTTGTCATAGGGGTCAAGAATCGAAACTGAGACTGTTGTCCACCTGTTAGATTACAAAGAACTATAAATTTAAAGTAATCTGGTTATTTTCAGGCATAGTTACTCCTATGTCTGAAAGATAAAAATATATATACTGTAGTAAGTACGGACCAGGAGAACCAAAGAAAATTTAGGGTGCTACCCTATCGTGTTTACTGCAATTGTCCAAAAAACAGAATAAAAATGAGCGTGCGGTGGTGCAACTGAAAACAGGTGTAATAACTGCCTTTTTAGTCTCAATGGCTTTTCTAAATAATCAGCTCTCTTGAGTGTGTCTGCTTTGGGAAGCTTGTGCATGTGGGACAAAGTTCCGTTAATTGAGATGCCATCTTCTATGAGCACCTCAGCTTTATACTGTCCGGACCTTATGGGGCATGGCATACTTAAGTAAGAACTATGCTGAGTTGCCCTTCATGGGTGGTTTCTCTGAGGTAGTGAAGGGAAAAGATTAGATCGGGTTAGCTTTTGACCCCACATCGGGTTATTGTTGCATACCTTGTCTGAGCCTGGAAGGTGATCCTCAGGTACTCATGTGTGACTGTATA
Organism: Polypterus bichir lapradei; assembly: GCA_026402145.1. Lineage (NCBI taxonomy): Eukaryota > Metazoa > Chordata > Cladistia > Polypteriformes > Polypteridae > Polypterus > Polypterus bichir. The sequence continues at coordinate 38,854,985 of JANRMT010062814.1, forward strand.
CACACATTGGAGATATATATATATATATTGTGACAGGCGACCAGGTCCTATGTCCGGCCAGGACGCCCCTTCTACAAATGTTCCAGGGGAGCAACCATGGGCTTCTCAGTACCTCCCCAGGGACACTTGGTGGCAGCCTCCCTGGCTGATGAGGGTTCCTCAGTTTCCCGCAGGGCTCCATGGGAGATGGAGTTCTCCACAGCCCTGTTGGGATCTGGGCTGGCTGCCAGGAGGTGCTGCATGGTTCCCTGAGCTGGCCAGGACAACTCTACAGCTCCATCCGAAAGTGCAATCAGAAACAAGTGATCAAGCACCAGGAGCACTTCCGGGTGGGCTATAAAAAGGGCTGGCAACCACCACTCAGGGCCAGAGTCGGGAGGTGGAGAACGAAGCTAAATGGGAGGAATGGTGGTAAAAGAAGACTGTCTCAGAATGAAGATGTAAGATTCACAATGGAAGAACTGCAAAGGCCTTTTCAACCCTCTGCTTTACTGTAAGGGTAGTAATGAGGAGCAATGGCAGGTCTGACCAAACACTGATCACACTGGGCCAAGGTCAAATGGGGTGAGGTGAGGATGACCACCTAACTGTATGGGCCCATCTAGACTCTGACTTAACCCCTTCTGATCAGATTTTATTTCAACTTAGAATACAAAAAGCTAATTTTAAATCATATTTTATTAGCTATTGCATTTTAACAAAACATTATATATTGTAAATGTGCTTGTTAGTTTAATCAGCCCATGTGTGAGTGCGTCCTGTGCTGAACTGGTGCCCTGACCAAGTATTGGTCCCCGACTTCTGCCTGATGTTGCCAGGGTAGGCTCTGGTCCTCACAACCCTAAAGCAGATTAAGTGGGTCAGATAAAGAACAGATGGACAAAAGGACGTGTTAGTGTATGTGTTAGTTTATGTGTTAATGTTACATCATTGTATATTTTTTCCATTGCTTTTCCATTTATATTTATACAAAGTTATCTAAGTGATCTGATCTTCTCTCTTTTATGAAAGGTGCTACATCTGAATAAACTAAATTGGATTAATTAATAAACCTGCAAGATGTCTTTTTAGAGCATTTCTTTGATGGCAAACAGCCTACTCTAGTGTGACCCCTTGATACACTCAATATTTGAGTGATGAGCTCTTGATTTTAAGAAGTACCATTGACAGTAGTTTGGAAAAAGCTAAACAAGCACCTGTCATCATGTTACAGAGCGTATCACATGCACAAAAATGTAAGGAGGAAAAGAAAAATTTGATAATATCAGATGTGACTGGTGGACAGATTCTGCTAAAGCCATAGAATATTTGGTGCACCAGCTGGGCGGCCCCGTTTAATTCACAGGAATTAGAAGTTCTTAGAAGTTCTTACATGCAGAACGAAATAAAAAGAAAGTCCTGTAAAGGCCCTGGCTTGCTTTTTGAGACTTTTAGTAGGCCTTACAGCAGGGGTCGCCAACATGTCGCTCGCGAGCTACTGGTACCTTGCAATCCCTTTCCAAGTAGCTCACCATAGGGTTAATGAATCCTACATAAATTTGAAAACTTGATTAGTCAAATTAGGGGTGGGTGATCTTTCCAAAAAATCATATCATGATCCACAACCAGAATTGCAATCTATCTTTTCAATGTGGCATACACTTAAGGGACTCAAACTCATCAAGACCTAAGTAACACTTTATTTTAAATATCAAGCAAAGTTGAATTCAATTGTTGTCTCATTAGCTAGCTGAGCGGAGTTAAGGTACATGCCCCAAGGCTGCAGCATGAGTGAGAATGGCCCCGCCCCCCTCCTCTCTGCCCGCTGCGTCTCACTCAGAGTCACGTTAATAAATCGGTACTGCAAGCAAACTGTGATATACAGCTAAATGAGAGAAGTCGCAAAATTAACCGGAATGTTCATGCAAATTTTAGAAAGAAACCCAAATTAAATCCGTTAAGTAGTTCTCTGGTGAAAAGCGGACAGACAGACAGACAGAGAGACATTGGATTTTATATATTATATATTAGTAAACCTTCAAAATAATGTGCAGTTAAAGTCTCAACAGCATTATCAGCATTTCTGGAGCTTAGTAGAGCTGGATAACTATAAGAATCTTCACCAAGCAGCTCTGAAAATGTCGTTTTGTTTGGGTCTCCATACCTCTGTGAGTCTGACATGAATGTCATGAAATCAAAGCTCAGAACAAGACTGACAAATGAACATTTAAATAACTCCATAAGAGTGAACCTAAGTGCCTCCACTCCACCATACACCTGCCTCTCTTGTTGACTCCATGCAGTGCCAGTCATCTCACTAACTAAAAAACACATCACACATGCAACTGGACATGTGAATACTCTTGGGAAGTGAAACAATGACATGGAACAAAATGACAAATGAATAAGTAATTTCTGTGTATTTTAATTGCATTGTTTAGTTTTGGCAGCATTCATGTTTTAATTCAATAGTGTGAGATACACTAGAAAATGCATACAGACATACAAAATGCACTTGCAGGTGAACTAAATATTTTTTGTGATGTTTTATTGCAAAATGTGAGTTGTGGACACTAACATTTTGTAAATGTTCAGGCAAAACAAGCTTATTCAGTTTGTTTGGGTTGAAATAAGCAATGAGAATAAACATTAGAAAACATGAGTAGCTCTCGGCCATTTTCATTTTGTAAAAGTAGCTCTCAGGGGAAAAAAGGTTGGAGACCCCTGCTTTACACCCTTTCCCAAATTTGTGTCACATATGACAACAGAGGATGGTTTTAGGATTACTTTTGTTTTGTTCTGTGTGTAGTATTGTATTTACCCCTTTTTTGACACCCACTGCGCACCCAACCTACCTGGAAGGTAAAGTCATCTCTGTTGGAGGATTGCAGGAATTATCGGGTAGAGGGGTCCTTTTATCGGACTGGCTGGCCCAGCACTATCTCAGCTGTGCAATGGTTAAAAGGGGGAGGCAGCTTGATGGCTGAGGTCTCCAGGACTCTGAACAAATCCAAATCGTATTATGTAATATTATTTACTGTTGAATTCTGCTCCATACTTGTAATATTTCTATTGCACTATTATATTGTATTGAGGATTACTTGTGTTCTGTTCTGTGTATTGTATTGTATTTACCCCCTTTTTTGACACCCACTGCACACCCAACCTACCTAGAAAGGGGTCTCTCCTTGAACTGCCTTTCCCAAGGTTTCTTCCAGAGCTGTGGAGCTGTCAAAAGGCAGGGCCTGTTAAAGCCCATTGCAGCACTTCTTGTGTGATTTTGGGCTATACAAAAATAAATCGTATTGTATTTTATTGTATTTTAGGTCCAGGACCTTGTGTGAAGGGGCTTCCTGTTTGTGAACTAACTTCACTTTCCTGAGTTATTTATTTAACAATATTTTAGCAAAAAATACATATGTTTTGCACGTTGTATGTGACCTAACATGTAGATTCCGTGACATAAATAATGAGATTTTTTTTTCATGGATATTTTTTGGTACTGTTTGCTGTTGTCCAGCATTGGTCATTATTGGGTTCTGCTCTAACAGAAACCTTATTAATGTCTGTAATCCATGAAATCATGAGGTTAAAAAAAAAAAGTTCTCAGCCATCACCACACACTACATGGGGTAAGCAACGTATAAAAAATCTCATATTCGGGTGGAGCATACTTTTAAAGAATAGGACAGTCATTTTTCATTCTAATCAGTAAGATAAAATGTTAAATATATTATCTAAATTTACATTTTGGTATATAGCAGATTTCTTCTTCTCAAAGACAGTAGATTCAGCCAGCTGTTATTAAAGACCTAGCATATTGCATCTTTTTCATTCACCCATCCACTTTTAAAACCCATATATTCCAGTAATGGGTTGTGAGAAGCCAGAGTCTGTCCCACCACTATTGAAGCAACTGTTGGGGAATGATGGTCTACCTTAGGGCTGTCTCACATACACATGGCCAGTTTAGAGACATCAGTTAAACTAGGCTGAATGCCCCTGAGATGTCTGAAGACAATCCAGCTACAGGTAGTACAGGGGCACAGAGAGACCCTGCTGACTGCAGTCATACTATCACTGGGCTGTGGATATGTGGAAACTGCATTCAGACTCCATCTAGGCTGTCATTTGAAACCAGAAGTGCTAACTACTGCACATTCATTTTGCTCTACACTTAAAATTAATATGCTGATGTAAAATTGAACTTTGTGATGTTTCAGAATAAATACAGAAAAGTGTGTCCTTTCTGTGCTGTATAGCAATCTTGTTACCTAGTGTAAAATGTATGCTGATGGAATATGCCATTGTTAATGGAATTACTGTATATAAAATAAAGAATGATTGAGATATGAAGTCTGTATTGAGCAGGAGACCTTGGTGTTTATAATTGGGAGGGCATAGTGTTGTAAAATGGGGACTTGGAATATAAATGTTTATTTGAGTGGCCTTGGGGCCGCAGTGTTTTACGGCTATGGGCAATCAAAATGTATTTATTTTTATTTTTACTGCATAAGATGTAAGCCTTTAGCTCAATGAATAAAAAGAATGATCATAAACTTTCTGTTGCCTCAAGTGTTTTCCTGTCACTCTACATTCAGTATTATATATCTTATATTGTCACATGATGCTCAGTTCCTCATGGCAAAAGCAACAATGAGTCTAAAATCATCATATGTCACTTGCTAAAGGCGCAATAATTACATAAAAAATGAAATAAAGTACAAAAGCAGCCTTAGCCCCCTTTTGATGTTGCTCGTTCCTCTTTATGTCCCCTCACTGGCAGCTTTATGGACGCCTACAACCGCGTGACTTCTGTGTCCGTGCCTCTGCTTAACTGACAGTATGGTGATGGCATTCGCACTGTGCATTATGGGTAAATATCTAATAATGCATTTATAGTGGAAGTTAAATTTATTCATCTTTGATCATTATGGGAAACAGATTAAATCATAGTGCAGAGCTTAAATAAAATTACATTCTGAACTTGCAAGATGCATGGGTGGTTTAGACACAAAGAAGAATTTCACTAAACTAGAAACGACATGGCTGGAGTTCATTCTTTTTGAAAATAACCAATTATTATTACATAATCAACATGTGTCGTAATAGCAATCCATTCCAAAGTGGTGTGATGGAGTTTACATGCTCAACAGGACAAACAGGAGGTCATAAAGAAGAAATGTTGTAGCGAGCAGCAGAGACTTGTTTTAAGTTTTTTCTTATAAGAGACAACAGAAGCATGGCTGCTGGATGTTCAGACTGATATCTTAGCAATTTTTTCTTTTGATTTTTTTTCTCTGGATTTTTCAGTGGGTGCTGCCACTTTGTGGCTGCCAACTCAGCAAGTTCCCAGGCAATGTGGTAGGGACATGTGTGCCACTTGACATCGGAATGACTGCACTTTAAAATAAGAGGGTATGCACAGTGAAGCACCCAAACTTTGTCTCAAACAAGGCTAAGATATCAATAAGAGACTTAGTAAGAGCAGTAAGAGAACCAACAAAAACTTGGCTGACCGTGTTGCAATTTTAAAATGTTTATACAAGAAGGCAACTGCAGAAATTAAAAAAAAGAAAGCTTACACTATCAGAGGGAATTCATGTATTTTAGGCATAAGGTGCGGTGTTGTGGTTAAGGCGTTGGAGTTCAAACCCTGAGGTTGTGGGTTTACATCCTACTTCTGACACTGTGTGGCGATGAGCAAGTCAATTCACCTACGCCGTGCTCCAATTGGAAGACCAAACGAAATTTCACCAGCTTTATCTCAGATGTTAAAGGTTGCCTTGGATAAAGGTGTTGAAAAGAAAAATGATTTAAGGAAAGTGACTTCTTGCTTTGACTTGTGTTTTATTTTGGGTTGTTTTATTCTAGTTTGCTCCCCGTAGCTTGGCAAAAGAATCGTAAAGATGACCATTTATAACATCCTCCAGCTTTGCTCCTGTTGACTCTTATGAGAAATACCTTAAACAAATCTATGCTGCTTACTACAACATTTGATCTTTGGAACCACCTGTTTGTCCTGCGGAACAAGAACATTTCTTTGTGACATCATCACTCCCTTTTAGAATAATGGCACATGTAGATTATTTAATAATTATTATGTTTTGTTGCCTTGTTTTTGTATGTTTTGTGATTTTTTTTAGACATGCAGATCAAGTGTTCCTTGTTTTATTTTGATCTTTTTCTGAAAAGTTGATTTTGGCTAGCATGTTACTTTTACTATTTCCACAAAGCTTTTGGCAGGCTCACATAATAACCTTAGTCGTCACGTTAATGATATTATGCATGTGGAGCTATAAAGACGTGATGGTTCCTGTATTCACTTTCCCTCGGTGGATAAAACAATGTTTGGTCTTGCATATATGTCCTAGTCCTAGTCCAAATCCTAGTGCTAGGTTGGGTTTTTATGTTCTGACTCTTACTTATGTCCTTGACTTTGATTTCTGTTTTGCCCCTTGGCTTGCGTATTCTCAGTCCATTTTAACTTCTTGGTTATGAATTTATTTCTCACCCCCAATTACATCTTGTTTGCTGTATCATCTCCTGGTTTTTTGCCACTCACAATAATCCTCTGACATTTTGATTGTCCCTTAACAGATAAGGGGAGTGGCCTATGGACATGTGTGTCACATCCCATGCACGTGGTCATAGTGACCATTTTCACAGCATTAAGCCCCATGGTCAGAAAACATGTACACTTTGTTCTCAAATTAAGAAAAAATTCTAGTGTAAGAAAATGAGTTTGTTGAGCAGTTTTGTTTGTTAAATTTTGTCCTTGGCTAAATGTTTGCCGTGATTTGTTGTCAGATTTCAGAACTTTAGGTTCAGAGGCTGACACTGACTACACTGTGTCCTTGTTCTTGGGTAATGTACTCTACCTCACTTGCTGCTAATCATGATGACTTTTGATTCTACCTTTATGGTAAGACTGAGACATAGAACATTTGTATATTATGACATATTTGATCTGTTCCTTCATCAACTTGGTGATTATCCTTAAAGTATAAAGTAAAAGTTGTTAAACACCATTTCCATAGCCACTCTGTCTCACACTTAACATGTATCCTACTGCCAATGACATCTGCTGTTGTTGGGCAACAACAATTACACTGTATTCAGAATTATTAAATAAGTTCCTTTCACTCATGCATCGATTGCCTGTGACTCAAATCTGTGTACTATAGTGGTCTATAGTTTCTACTCTTTGGAATCATTTTGTATCTCTCTGCTCCATATAAGGAAAAAACACAATTTTTATTTTTACATCCTAATGTTATGTCTATGAACAGACAAGGTTTGAGAGTGAGCCAGGAGATGCGTGAAATCCAGAAAAAGGCTCAAAGTTGGTAGATAATAACAAGAATCTAAGCCAAATATTTATGGTTCAAGAAACAAAAACAAGGTGAAAAGTACCAGGAATCAGTCATAGCAAAGCTAGCAAAAGCAATGAAAGATATGGGTTCTGAATCTGCAGCTTGGATGTGGCATTGTCTTCATGGGTGACCATTGTGACAGATTAATTGCACTCTGTCCCCTGGCGCAGTTTCAGCCACCTCAGTTACAGGGAAAACACTGTCTTATACAGTGTTCTAATGCTAAAGAAGCATATTTTCAGACTGCAAAACAGACTTCTAAACTGCATTCTAGTTCTGAAGCAACACGCTTTCTGGGTAACAGTTGTCACTTCAGCAGCTGGCATATTGAATAAAGCACTCATCGCACGTTATTACGAGTCTTCTCACCTGTTGTCCTTTGCAGACTACGTCTGACCCGGTTCAAGCCTCTGCTATGCCTCTCTGTACATTGAGGACTCAATGAAGACACCTACAAGTTCTTTTAAACTGAAGAATTTGAATTGCTGTAACACAGACAACTTCTGTTCGCTGTGTATTTGAATCAAGCCATTGTAATGGAGTGAAGATTAAGTACAGTTCCTGCAAGTGCCAAAATAAAAATTCTGTTTTTTCTGTCTTCTTCTGTCTTTCCTTTGTGCAACTCTACATCGTTTATCTCATTGGGTTATGATTGAAGGTCATGACATCTGAGGACACGTCCCTAACAACCAGAACATTAACCGAGGAAAACTAAAAATAGCGGCTACCACGAATTTACAAAATATCGGAAGAAACAGTCTACAAAATACGTATTTCATAGTGCAACCTAAAATGAATAGGGAAATTAGGACACTAGATTCAACATCCAAATTAACTGCCAAACAAGTATAAAAAGACCCCAAAAAGTATAGAAACTCCTATAAAGTTAAGAAAAAGGAACAAGCTCCTAACACATCTTTTTTATTTCCTGCTACAAGTTGAATTCAGGAAAATGTAATTGTGCATAATATGTTCTACTATATTAAGTCACTGCTGTTCAGATTAATAGTCATTAATATATATTTAAAAATTAAATTTCATGCTGTGTAAAGGTAAGCTTGAGGTCTGTTCTTTTTGTCCTTATTGCGTCTCATACTTCATAATGAAACTTTGTCCGCAGTGGTAGGTCAAATGCCAGTTCAAGTCTGTAACGCTTGATGCTCAAATTAGTTAATCGTGACATGTGTTTATTTTATTAGGAGAAAACACATCTTAACAATTTATAATAAAGAAATAACTGCTCACATCAGGATGTCAGAATGATGGATGATATGGCACTGTACAGTGTGCACTCTTATCGGAGGCTGCATGCAGCTGCATGAAACAAATTTGTAATGTAAATCTTTCCATCCGAAAATGAGCCTCTGAAATACAGTTGAAACGTGGATCTCTTATTCAGGGTTTAATTATAGTTGAGCTCAGTAGATTATGGAAAAACATTTGTGGCATAAATAAAAACAACAAAAGAAAAGTGATGACAATCCACAAGCCATATTTCCAGATGGCACAGTGCCTTTGAGGGAGCGAGTCAGAGTCTGCAGGGGACATTTGGCTTTTTTTAAAAAGACGCTCTGAAGTTGAAGGGGTTATGAGTTATGAGTGGCAATGCAAAGGGGAAAATGAAAAAGAAATACATCACAGAAAGCGCATAATAATAAACTCCTGCTTTAGCGTTTAGTAACATGAGTATAATCACAGTCCCAACAAATATGGATGGATGGATGGATGACATTTCCTGGTATACATTGGCTTTTTGATGTGCCTTTAGATATGAAAAAGAGATTCTGATGTAGACGAGATCCTAGCTGATGTCCTAGTCAGACGTTTTTTGGAAAATTGTGTTATTCATTACCTTTCTACCCTCATGTGTTTTTTCATTAAATAATTCAAGAGAGGTTTTATTAATGAAATGCTTTTAAAGCACTTAACTGGATTAAATGGGCTCCTTAGTGGATGGATGGATGCTTTTAAGATGACCCATCACCCAGCCTGGCAGGAATGAGCAGACACTTAAACCGATACACTGAATTTTATCCAATGTTCTTTCCATATTCCTAGAAGGGCAGAATTAAAGCTATTTTCCTTGCCTGAGATGGGCACTTACAGGAGTGCTGCCAAGCCAGCACTGAATACCAGTTAGCCAGTTATTCATGATTGTTTTAAATTTTAACTATTATTTGAACCTCTTATTAGTTTTTCCTTCATTTTTTAAATAGTTCAGCTTACCTTTCCTGTCTATCACACTCAATCTCCCTGTATTATTATGATCAAATCTGGCATTGTGTAGTATTACATTATGTTAAAAATCATTGAAAATGTTTGCAATATTTTTGCCGCAACCTGGCTTTGAAACTTTAGATTTTGTCAGCTTGCATTTATAATTTTCAATCCATACAGCCAAAAATGTAGTGAAAGGTAAAGTTAAACTTGCACATTCTGCTTAAAAATATCACTTCACTTTCTATGTGATTTACCTGGTGAGAGTTGAAGTGCCAGCTGGACAGATCATGTCTTCCTGTGCTAAGCAGCTTCTTCCAGCTATTCTTGGAATTTCTAGATATTTGCAGGCCAGTAGAGAGAGAATCCCTCCAGTGGTAACAATCACGGTGACATCCAAACTGCATGTCTTAACAACCTCTTCTGGCTCCTCTCGATCAGGAGACATAGCGGTTGTACCTCATGCTCCCCTAGTAGTGCTGAACTCCTTACTCTGTGTAAAAGAAGTAGCCTCAACACACTTAAAAAGGTTTGGAGCAGCCACCCGTACATTGCCCCTAGCCGCAAAAGGGTATTGAAAACAGGAATGATCTGTTTGGTTTGAGTTCCAAGACTGAACTGATGAGTTTTTGAAAAATGGCAGCTTTATAAGCCATGAACCGGAAGTGATGTCAGTCTGGGCACCAGAAGTGACGTCAGCCTGGGCACTGGAACCAGGAGTGATGTTAAATCAGGCAGGTTTTCCCGTATTTGTCCTGTAGAGATAACAGAGGTAGGTTTAGTGCACCCCGCCACCACCTGGCCTGGAGGGTAATTGCCTCCATTTGGTCTACTCAGCTCCTTCCTAGTCGCACATGTGTGACACCTGTCATGAAGGTTTGTCATTTTTTTGGTCACTATTCAAAGCTCATTGTAAACTAATAAATGTTAAAGACAGTAGAGGACTATTCAGCCCATATGCCTTCTTTGATTTCACTTAGTTGTCCCAATAATATCATTCAACTGCTTATAAAATGTGGCATCTTTTTCAAACTTCTGACATACTACTTGTAGATTTTGACGACTGTAAGAAGCAGCCAGGTAGGTAGACAAGACAAAGACCCAGAAAAAAGGTTACGGTACAACACCAGTGGCCCAGTGTAATGAAATAACTGCAGAGACAGTCAATAACAGCTCAAAACAAAAAGACTGTGGATCAAGGCTAGCTGTTTGTGTGCATTGTGGGAGTGCTGTCTCCTGTGTTTGTCAGGTTAGAATCTGATGCTGCATTCTGCGAATGAGCTGTTCTTATATTCTGAGGAACGAAGGGGTGAAGCTTATTGGGATCAGTCATCCCTCTTGGGTGAATTTTCTAGGCTGCTGGGAAGAAAGGAGAAGATGCTGTTAGCATCAGCGCCCCCAATCACATCCTGGGGTGGTATTGCTTACCTCAGAGTCTGGAAGGTGGTCCCCAGATGCACACATGACACAATATATGTATTAAAACTTTCTTCCTGGTTTTCTTTATGAATGCACTTCCTACTAATCTGTGTTAGTGTATGTTTTAGACTTTAGCAGCAGAATTTAGTTGTCACATAGCATCAGAGAACCAGCCTGTGTCTGTGTGAATTTCCATGTAATCCATGAACTTTGTGACATTTTGCCATGTTTTCTGCCTTTCAGCCACATTCCAATTGTATTCTGTCTTTGGGCTAAAAGATTCAATGATAGGTTCCTTCAACTTGAAACCAATCCAACTCGTTTTTAAAAGGGCAACTGGGACAAGAGAACTAAGATGGAAAAAAGAGTCAGAACTGAGAGATTAAAAAAATAAACATTCTTTAGAAATCCATGAAGCAAGGCTTTTATTCACAGCTCAGATAAGGAAAAGGTAAATCGAGCAACCTTTTAACCCTATCGACAATAGGACACAACGTGATGGCCAAAAACAAAACAAATTCCAAAGTACATAGCAAAACCCTCTAATAAAAGCAGGTTCAGAAAATGGATGGTTATTTGGAGTGTTTGTTGGATTTTGCCTTTCAAAAATGGAAGTAGAGATACTGAATTTTAGTTTGGTAATCTCGAAGATGTGGGTAGTCTGGTATTAGGACCGTTCCTTCCACCTCAGTCCTGCTTTAGATGACTGCTTTAGATACGTTATAAGGTGTGAAAAAAAAGTGTGATAGAGGGGCACAGCATAGTGTGAGAGGTTTGCTAAATGTTGTAAGGTGGAGTTCTAGACATGACCAATGAGCATGAGACTTATTTTATAGACATCATCTTTGCATTCTATGAACAATTACATTACAAATTTAACTTTCCAGCAACACATTTCTTTCACTATCTTCAACTTAGAAACTTTGTTAAACAGAACCTGCCCAATTTCTGTCATCTCCCACCTTCCTCTATACTGGAAGAAATATTGCTCAGTTTTGAGGACTCAGACAGCATTTCTGCAATATATAAAATTGTTTTACAGTCCCTCCCTTTCAAAGATCCAAGAGGACAATGGGAAAATGATCTCTCACTCAACATATCAGAAAAGGAGTGGAAGGTAGCAATGCAGAGGATTCACTTGAGCTCCATATGCACAAAGCATACAATTATCCAACTCAGAATTATATATCGAGCACATCTGTCTCATTTAAATCTGTCCAAAATGTTTCCAGGGCAAGATCCAACCTGCGAACGCTGCAATCATGCTCTAGCCTCACTGGGTCACATGTTTTGGGCCTGCACCAAATTAACATCATTCTGGGCAAAAATGTTTAAGTGCCTTTCAGACAGCCTCGGTGTCACAATCCCTCCTAATCCACTAACAGCTGTGTTTGGTGTTCTTCCAGATGGGCTTAAATTGGAGAAGGACAAACAAACTGTGATTGCCTTTACTACACTATTGGCACACAGACTTATTTTGCTAAACTGGAAGAATCCTAACTCTCCCCTTTTAAGTGTAACTGATGTTTTATATTATTTAAAATTGGAAAAAATCATATTCTCACTTAGAGGATCTGTGCAGAACTTGGCAGGATCTAATCAATAATATTTTAGAATAAGATTCTCTTCCCATTTCTTTTTTTTCTCCATGTATCTTTATCTGCCTATTAAACTCATCAATTTATTTATTTTTACTAGCTTTAAGTTTTACTCTCTTGGCCATGCTTTCTTTCTCAGGGGTGATGGTTGATTTGTTTTCAATCCTGTTTTTTGTAAAAATTTATCTATTTGTATGGAATGATTACATTAAAATCAATAAAATTAAAAAAAAGACTAATCTTCACAAAGATGGTGTTTTCATCGGTTTGGGCAAACAGAAGGCCAGATGATTATATAAAAGTATGCTCTTTACAGTGCCATTCTGTTGGAGAGTGGGTGGCATCAGTAACACATCCAAGAATGTCTGTGAAACCCTGAATGCTTGAAAGTGCAGTAAAACAGAATTGGGTCGTTGTCTTTGAAGCAATGTGCCGATATAACGTCACTCAACTACAGGAAAGGCCAAATTTGATTTCAGCCTTGATTTGGACATGTAAATGACAAATTTATAGTGCCTCTTGCTAGTATCAAAATGGTGTTTTACGTTTGTGTAGGGGTGAGCTCTGATCACTCCCATTTTTATTGCATGTGGAGACTATCGGCTCTTAAAGCACACATAATAAAACCTGGCAGGACAGTGAAGAGCTGCTTCATTTTTTGTTGTGACTAATACTTAACATGACCTTCTAACTGCATGGCACAGTAGATCCAGCAAATATTTAGACTTTTAGGCCCTCCTTCAAGACCATTATATCATAATAGCAGAGTGAAACATCCAAGGTTTATTTCAATTGCATGAGCTTGTGAGAGACAGAGATGTGGGAGCAACCTTGTGCTGGCAGTCCTTGTGCATATTCTTGCCATCAGATTTTCTGTGGTCGAGGCTCCATTGACTTTTCTTCTGTCTCTTAATTTGGAGCAGACAAGCTGTGGTAGCCTCAGTGCTACAGGGCAGCAAGATGGTATGCAGGTTATTACTTTAGCCTTACAGCAAAATATTTGAGCCCAGGCAGGTTTTGCATAGGTATGTAGATTAGACTGATTGGTGACTCTAAATCTAGAGGGTCTGGAAGTGGGGTCATGGTGATGGGCTGGTGTCCCATTCACAGTTGGTTTCAGCATAAAGATGTTGCCAGATTTAAAGTGTGGATGGATTTAAAAAAAAAAGCAGTTTAAAGGTACTTCAGGTAGAATCCCATTATAACAAAATTCATGGGACCATAAAAATATTTTGTTATAACAGAAGTTTCGTTATAACAAATTTGGGGAAAATATGTTTTCTATTGTGAAAAGGATTTGCCATCTCTAATGGCAGCAACGCAAGGACATAGCTGCTCTGCTGCGTCTGGTAAACAGTAAACCAAGAGCAAAGTAATCGGTTGTTCTCTGCAGGATCAGGCTTACTGCATAACATGCTTGTTGCACGATGTTTTGAAAGTTTAACACCAGGCTTTGACCTGCTCTTCCTCACACTCTCCTGGTCTGCCACAGTGGTGATTTCGAGCTGCAGGTGTTCATCTAATCTGAAGATAGGAGCTAAAGCAAGACAACTGCCCTGGTGTTGTGGCTCCTATCTCGAGCGAGTGCTTGACTACTGAAGTAACAGCTTCTATTTTGACTGAAGTATTGAGACTGTGCCTGCCTTTTCTATACAGTAATAAATTACCTGCATTTTCCTTGGAAATCTGGACCCACCTTTCTGTCTCTTGTGCAACTCTGTGACCCAAGCTTGACAATACTTACTGTATATGAAGAAACAGTGCTTCTTAAACTGAAACATTATATGTAACTTTTTTTATAGAAATACATATATGAATACAGAATTAAAACGAGATGTTAGGAATACAGGTATGAACACAAAGTGAAAACGGGACATTAGACGAATATGAAGTCGCAATTATAAATGCTTTTGTCACGTCATTTTTCCTCATTCCGGAATCAGTTTTTCTAGGATTGTTAACTTTTCTTTCAGTGTAAACTGACACCTTTTCTCACTTTTTTGTTCATCATAAAGAAAACTTTGAGAATTACTATGAAATTCCAACAGTACAGTATCTGCGCACGACGCAACTACCCACGTGAATGCTAGATGGAGCACTAACTCAGAATTTGGGTATGTGCATGATGTCACAGTGACGTTATTGCCAAGCCTTGCTCAAAATGCATGAAACCAGAAATTTCACAACAGACTAAATCTTTCTTTGATAACACAGGGTTCATTAAAAACGTAATTTGTTTAACATGATGCTGTATAGCGTTTATACATATAACGTTATATATAACGTTTGTTTGGACCAACCAAAAATATTGTTATTCTCAAAATTAACGATCAATTCCTTATCTTTTTAAGGATGTCTGATAAGCAAGCATTTTCTTAGATATAAATCTTATCCTGCCCTGGATTTGGATTTCTTTTCAGATTCAGTTCAGTTTTCATATCCAGCTCTTTATCATTATATTACTTTGGCAAACATCTGAAAATTACGTGTTTCCATATAGTGGGACCTTGGATGATGTCAGTAAGGCTTTGATGTACATCAGTTGTTGCCCAGTGGTTGGATTAATACATTTTTTATTGGAGCTTCCACACTGCTAACTTCATGATCACATGTATAGCCGCACAGCATTGCTGACAGGGAAGGAACCATGGAAATCTCTGTTGACGACACCAAAATGACAGCTCTGCTGTAATGTGCCATTGACACCGTCCACAAAAACATGCCAGAGGTTGCATGGCTTGTTTCCTTTCAAAGGCATTTTTTGCATATTTTGAAGGACATTTTATAATAATTCGAATTGTTAGAAAACCAGGGCCGTATTTTAGGCCCTAAGTAGGTCAATGAAGGTCCTGGCCTAGGTTGTGGGACTTTTCAGAGGCCTCACACCTCTTTTTCACTATGTTTTTGTCAACCATTCCCGACAATTTGTAGACCATTATGATTCATTTGGAGCCTGCCTAGTGACTGATTTGTTGATCATGTGTCTTTTGCTGCAGAGGTACCAGTGGCAGGAGTAGAGCTATAGTCAGAAACAGGTAGCAGGGTCAGAACTTTAAGATCAAAATTGTCTTTTGTCATAACAAAATCAAAGTTAAATTTGAGAGATAAAAGCGTGAGTCAAAACCCGAAGACAAAATGCAAAGGTACTTAGTAAAAGTTTCTTTGTAAAAAAAAAAGGAGTTTAGGGATAGGGAAACACATCAAAAGGCTTTCCTTTAGACCCATCGTGACACAGCAAAACAGCAATGACCTCTGAGGACACGTCCCTAACCATCAGATGAAGCATCCTAACAGTGGGTGATAAGTAACAGTGGCGATTATAACACACACAAAATGGGCAAGAAAGCAGTCTAAAATAATTTACAAAAGCTTATCCATAATTTCAAAAAACAAATGATATTAATCCTTGTCCCAAAAACCTATAGAAAGAAGCTCAGAATAAGTAAATCTATAATATTAAACTTGAAAAAATGAATAAACATTCTAATTACAACAATGTGGCCTTTTGTTTCCCAGAGATTTCACAATTAAGTGTCACCCATCCATATATAGCACTTTTAGAAAGCACTTTTCAAATGTCAGATTGCATCATAAAGTGATTTCCATACATTGTTAAAATAAATAAATATGGTAAGCAAGACATGAATAAAAATAAATTTTACCACACATAAATGTGTTAACATTTCTACCCAAGGAAAATCTTGGGGGACAATCATGTAGCTTTCTTACATCATAGGCATTGCATGGTGTCATTATGGCTTTGTTGTACATACAGCACTGATGCGTTTGTGGCCTTTGGTGTTTCTTTGGACAACATCTCATGATTAAGTGACACCGTCTAGCATGTAGCGCCTTTGATGGTGCCAGTGTGGCTTTGTTGCACACCATTTGTTGGTCCTCGGTTGAACTAATATGATTCTGATTCTTCTGGAACCTCCTGACTTTTAACCTCTTGAACTCAGTTGGCGTTTGCTTTCATTTTGGCTAACATCTCATGACCGGTATGATTTTTTCAGAGCCCTACTTCCCTCCTAACCCTTTGACCACTTGTGGCATTTTCTCTTATTATACAGAACATCCAGAATTCTTTCTTTTTTTGCTTTTCATTACATCTGGGTAAAGGAACACGCATGTTTGTGGTTTGTGGTTGAGGCAGATGCACAAGTGTAACATTTTTTGGAAAAATTAAGAATGTGACCTCAGGCGCTGCCTTGCATAATTTTTTCTAGGCATGATGGAATCTTACAAGCTCGCTGTTTTACATTCTGCATAAAAATCAGGGCCGCCTGGAAATGCTGCCCACAATGTACTTCTGTATGCAGCTTCTAGGACCCTGGCCAAAATGTCAGGGTTGTGGGGTTGGATTGAGACACTCACTGGAGCCTACTGAACATGAGCTGTTGGACTCCAGTTCCTCCTACGCAGGCCACCACGCAGAAACAAATAAGAAGGGCACCCAGGGCATTGCTTCTCATTAGACCCAGCACAATTCTGGGTCCATTCTTATGTGCTTCTGTTAGCCTGGACTGGCACACTTCTCCTTAATGAACGCAGAACGCCTCCATTAAGTTAAGTACACTTGTGTTTGCACTCCAGAAATACTTAATGAAGAATAAGCCTGTACGTGTCAGGGAGATTGATGATTGTCAACCGCTACTTGGAGACTGTTAGTCATCTGTAACAAAAAACAGAAAGATGTCATGTCTCTGGGAATCTTTAAAATGCCAGCAAAACAAAATTTCAAAAAATACTCCAGAAATCATCTGCTGGCTCAAACTCTGTACTTTCTAAGTCTAAGTGTTAGTCTTTCTCCATTGTTTCTGTATTGTGAACACTGTACTAATCTTTTGGCAAGTAATAGTTTATTCATTATATAATAGAATAAAAAAAATGTTAGTCTGGACAATTGTAGTATTGTAAAGTACCTGGGCCAATGCACAAAAATAGCTACAGTAGCAAATATGGTTGATTATAAATCAGTCATTCAATCAGGGGTGTGTATGGGGGTATTGGCCGGGATGACAAGCCGGCCATATACCACAGCCGCCACTCCGCTTCTGCCTTGTAGATTCAGCATCCTGGATTTAAATCCTCCCTCCCAGTTTTTTCTATGTGGAGTTTGCACATTCTCCTTATGTCTCCATGGGTTTCTCTGTAGGTACTCCGGTTTTCCTTTCCATATCCCCAAAACTGCATGTTAGGTTAACTGGCAATTCCAAATTTGCCATATGTTGGTGTTTGGGTGTAGTTGGGCACATGGTAGGAAATAACTCTGGACAGGGTGCCAGTCCATCACAGAGCATGGAGCACACTTATATATATCTACATTTATATACTTATTGTAGTGTATCCCATCTGAAAACAGACTGATTCTCATTACCTTATATGACGAATACAAAACAAGACAAAAAATAAAACAAACTGAACAGTAAAAAGCAGAAGTGGTAAAAGGAAAATTAGAAGAAAGTGCAGGTTTAATACTTTAAACAGCATGCACTGCACCAACACACCACCAAATTCAAATTTAAAAGAGACTGAATGACTGGATGCAGGCTGATTGGTGAGCCTCTGGACCAGAACTGGGAAGCCATTTGGAGTTTATATCATTTTCAGAGGATTTTCAGCTGCTTGACTTGGCTGATAAGCCATCTTACTCCGTGTACCCTATGTGGTTTGAAATTCTAGAGGACTTATGCGTTTGAAAGATAATCCACTGTTTAAAACCAGTGGTCCCTGATATTTTTCTTTGTTTTCTGAGGCTTTGCTATTTTTCACATTAAAATGTTTTTGTGAATATGAACACAGGTGGGTTTCAGCACAGTTCTGTCATGTGTACAAACCTCAATGAAAATTGAATTGCATGTCTTCTCAGAGTAATCACAGTGATACAGTAACAATAAAACACACAACACATACAAAAGCATGTATAGAATAAAGCATGATATATGCTTTACAAGATGAGCAATCACCTATTTTGTTTTTGCTTCTTTGGAAAGTGTGCTTAAACTCACAAAACAGGAGGATGTGACTGATTCAACAGTGTCTTGTTAATCTGCAGTTGTCTTGTCTTTTTGTCAGACAGACCTCACAGTTAAACCTTGGCTTTTGTGAGGTCTTCGTGCTGTTGTGTCTTGGTGCATTCCATTATCTTCTGTTTCTGCACATTTGTTGTTAATGGCAAGGCAACAGAGCTGCTTGGGAGTGGAGCCAGCATGTGGCCAGTGAATGCACTCTGTCATGTAAGAGCTCCATGTTGAGGCACACACCTATCTGGCTATGCATGGCCGCGTGTGACATCAAAAGATAGTGAGTGACACCTTATAATGTGGCCAGTCTTTAAAGCTTATATGGAAATGGAGAAGAAGAAGAAGATTGAGCATCACATGGAAAGAACAGGAGTTTTACTGAACAGTCAGTGTGAGTTCAGACGAGGGAGGTCATGTTTTACTAATAGGCTGGAATTCTTTAAGGAAGCAAGAAAAGGATACAATCCAAGTGGTGCAAATGGTATTATTTATCTTGACTTTCAGTAAATGTTTGATAAGATTCGACGTGAGAGGTTGGGAATCAAACTTAAAGAAGTGGGAGTTCAAGGTGTAGTGTGTAGATGGGTGCAAAATTGGTTAAAACACAGGACGCAGAGGGTGATGGTGTGAGGAACCTTATCAGAATTGGGTGAAGTTAAAAGTGGTGTCCCTTCATTGTCAGTGCTGGGGCTGTTTCTGGTTTTAATATACATGAACAGTTTGGATAGGAATATAAATAACAAGATGGTAACTTTAACACTCATATCTTGGGGAATACCTGTAATGTTGCTTTTCTGACTTCATACTCATAAAAGTAAGCTCAGCTATCTGAGATATATGCTCAATATGAGGGACTTGTAACATTTTCTTTATAAAGGACTCAGTCACCTAACAGACACCCCACCATATAATGTTTTCTCAAATCCTGCTGGTGAATATTCTCTTTTCTGAAAGCCACCCCAATATGGTCATTGTTGTGACATGTTGTCAGGTAAAGAACTTAGTCACCAGATGGAAGTCTTATCATGTTCACGGGTGTTGACAGGTCCCTTAAAGACCCACACGTGTGATGTATTGTAACATCTTGCAGGTTGTTGAGCTCTGCCACCTGGGACACACTCCTGTGTTTTGGATGTTTGACCTCAATATGGTTTAACAGGGCACTTGATAGACACCTCACAATGTTAACAAATGTTCATAAATCCATTGGAGACATGCAGATGTGTGGTGTTTGTTTGTAATTTTTGCAGATTATTAGATTTGGCCACCTGAGGAAACTCCCGTCGTGTGACATGTTGTGTCATCCCTCAAGAGCATGTAACAGTAACGGTGAAAGTGTAGATATGATGAACACCTCCACATTTGTCTGGTGACATTTGGACTCCGAATGTTCTCAGCTCTATGAGAGAGTTTGCCAGGCATCAACACACCGCTGCTTGAGTTACCCAGCGACACAAGCATTTTCAGAAATCTAAAGAGTTTATGTGTCACTTGAGAGATCTTGCGGTAACACAAAGCTTTCTGTTATGCTCACCCAAAGTAAGTTGTAGGCTGACATATATTTGTGTTTTTATAAGCAGAGGTTGGCGCCCAGGAGGCAGTAAGCCTGAGTGCACAACTGATTAAATTGCAGTAAACATTTCTGAACAAAGGGCTGCAGATTTGCTGAGGTCTTTAATCAAGAACAGGGACTGGTGGTAAACACACTTTTGGTTTTCGTTAAATTCCCGCCTGGTACTAATGTCCTGCTAAGTAAAATATTTATTTTGTAAGAAAAAAAATGTCAAAGTGATAGCAGGTTCTGTCTGGCAGTTAACAGAGTACCTTGAAACCTGTAGTGGAGGCTTTAGATAAGTTGGTTTCACAAAGGGATGTTCTTGATAAACGAGCTGTGCTGCCTGTCATGCTAGTAAGTGTACAAATGGTTGACATTGTGCAAAAAGAAATGACCAAGTCATGAATTCATTCATCTATCCCTTTGTTGCCTGCTTGTTCTAGTGAAGATAAGTGAAGATAAAGGAGGTAACAAGTGGTGCATTGCCATCCATGCTTATTTTCACCAACTACACATTCTAGCTCCTCCTTTGCTTTTCCCAGACCAGATGATAGATTGAATCTCTCCTGCTTGTCCTATCCAGCACAGGGCCTCATTATCATTGCTTGGTTCCTGTACAAGACACCCAGGGGTTATGTGTAACTAATTCCATGATCATGGGAGGTTTGGGGGGGTGGTGTGGCCCTTCACTTGAGTCCTCCCAGCTGGCACATAGAGTTCCCAGCACAAAAGTCTCAGAAAAACCCATTAGACAGGGGAAACCACCACGCCCCGGCTAGTGAAGAGGTAGAATCTTTATAAATAAAAAGGCTTATTTTTAGAAAAATAACCTGTAGCATTGAAGCTTCAAAGAGCACAAAAATAGCACAAAATCACAAAATTTATAAAAAAAAAAACAAAAAAAAAACCACAGAGCGCAGAGGTCAAAAATCCAAAAAATTAGAAAGGCGCAGAATATTTATCAGAAAAACTCACCCATTCCACCACAATGAACTTCAGGGGACTTTGGTTTTCCTCAGACTTTATAGGCCTTAGGGCAGTCCCTTGACAGTCATGGACACACATTCAAAAATATCTAGACATACAGAAACTAAATAATCAACAATGTTAACATAAAAAAATGAACAAAATAGATATAAAAGAGACATTTGAACTCCAGCCATGGGGGGAGCCCAGGTTTAAAAATAAGAGCACTTTTCCCTATCCTTTACCAGAGCACTGCAAATATTTAATGATAACTGTGGTTGAACAGTAGTAAGAGCCAAATCCTAATGAAATGTTTTAACACCAGCCGGGTCGTCCTTTTTAATTCAACAAATACATCAAAACAAAA
>JANRMT010062814.1:38876887-38895817 GCA_026402145.1 Polypterus bichir lapradei
TGCATTATGGGATCTGTAGTTTATTGTGTTACCAGCGCTTCATATACCCGGGCCATTAATAACCATAATACAGTATATAAAATGATCTCGCGGGCCGGATATAATTACACGCCGGGCCGGATGTGGCCCGTGGCCCTTGAATTTGACACATATGGACTAAATAGAACTTGAAAAGATATATTTTTTCGTACATCGAGCCCGCGTGCTAATGTGGTTTTGCCTGTATGCCTCAATAAGTGACCCTCCCCTCGCTCTTAGTTTTTTACCGTTCATCTAATGAATACACTGAGTATGGCTTTACCAAAACAATCATTGATTGCGAATAAAGTATTCATTATTCGAGTATGTAGATCGGGGTATATATATATACATATATATATATACATATACATATATATATACCCGCGTATCGCAGCGGAGACGTAGTGTGTTAAATAAGCTATGAAAAAGATTCGTTTCTTACTGCATCAATAAACAGCTCGTCTTCTTCTTTATCTGAGACCTGACACACTGCATGCACGGGTTTTTTTTTTAACACTGTCTTCCTTTAGCGGGACATTCACTTTTTCCACCGTGTGCTTTGTTTCTGCAGTAGCTGTACTTATTACATACTTATCTTGTATTTATCAGACGCTTCATATTTTTTTGCTGCCTTTTCAATTGTGTAATTCGGTTTTTGTTCAGCGCTCTTCGGAACTGTTGCTTTTTGTCTGTGCACTGCGTCAGTTCACGTGAGCCGCTCGGTGTATAGGCATCGAACTTTCCCAGCTGTGCTGTTGCCATGTCGTGCTATGTCCATGGCTGTATCTAATGCTACCGAAGTCCCGGTACTTAAAACTTTCTCTCGCAGTTTCGCTGAGTTTGTGCCAAACACCACCCTGACTATCTCATCTTCCTCTGCATAAGCACAGTCCTACACCCGTGAATAATTTACCCGTGGCATTTTGCTATTGGATTGCCGCTGACGGACGGCCTTATATGGGCAGGCACTAAATTACAAACGCCAGCGGCAGCCTGTCTATGAACTTAATTTAAAGTGTAGGTTTACACTGTGCTTTGTTTCCGAAGTAGCAGAACTCATGAATATGGTTGTATATATCACTCGCTCGCTTCTTATTGTTTCGCTGCCTTCTCAATTATATAATGCATGTTTTCTTCAGCGCTTTTTGGGGCTCTTCCTGGTTTTCTACGTACTGCGTGATTACGTGGGAGGCGTGATGATGTCAAACTCCACCCCCACGGGTTTCAAGCTCATCTCCATTACAGTAAATGGAGAAAAAACATCTTCCAGTTATGACCATTACGCGTATAATTTCGAAATGAAACCTGCCCAACTTTTGTAAGGAAGCTGTAAGGAATAAGCCTGCCAAATTTCAGCCTTCTACCTACACGGGAAGTTGGAGAATTAGTGATGAGTGAGTGAGTGAGTGAGTGAGTGAGTGAGTGAGGGCTTTGCCTTTTATTAGTATAGATTACTGTTTGGTTGAGTGGGTTGATCTTACAGAAGTTCTATCTTCTGGTTTGGCTCAGGTCAAATTGAGATGGCTCTACGAGTTTATAGGAGTTGGCCTGGAAGTGGAGTCAGTCTGAGCTAATTGGCCCGCTGAGCATTACCAATGTAAAGGAAAATGCTTTAAGAATAGTGCACAAACAACTTAGGTGGAACAAAGCGAAAGCACTTACCGCGGATAAGTCGGGAGTTGATTTTACTGTATAATTTCTGGTATTTTATAATGTCGGTCGTATAAGCGGAAAAGCCTATAAGCTGTTGGTCCAAGAGATTCTGATATACTAACGTTCACCTGAGACAGTAACCACGGAGCACACTGCCTTTTTATTCTATGTATTGTGCCTATGTGACCACACGGTAATACCTGAACTATTCCAAAGCGACGTTTGCACTGATTTGTGTTTTTTGTATCTCACACCGTCATATACCTTTATCGTAAGAGCATTCCTTATCTACAATGGAACGTTCGATCAGAAGAAAATATGAAGCTTATTTTAAATTATAATTCGCTGAAGTGGCGAAAGAAACTGGTAACTGCGCTGCTGCAACAAAACTCAAAGTGTCTGAGAAACTGATGCGAGATTAGAGGAGGCAAGAAGATGTAAAAAAAAAAAAATTTAAGTGTCGCATTTTTTGAACAGGCGTATAAGTCGGGGTCTGAGTTTATGATCGATTTTTCGGGTTTCAAAACTCGACTTACACATGAGTATATATTGTACCTTGTTAAAGCGTCGAATTGCAGGTTGCACTTCTTAAAGATGTTAACTTTGGCTAAAGGGGCATCACACTGTGTGGCGCTGACGGCAGGGTAGGTGTGTATCAGGATGGGCCCGATGTATGTCATGCGTACTCAATCAAAAAAAAAGCATCTCCATAGCCACCTGCCGTTAACAAAGTAAGAAGAGTAAAGTGTTTATTTTGGGGTAAAGTTATGAAAGAGTAACATACTTTAGTAACTCTGGAGAAGGCATCAGCTTGTCTGATTGAAGCACATCATGGGTGTGCTTGTGTTCGCCCACACGCATGTGAGGCCACTTTGCGATTTATTACCGACCTCAAAGGTGTTGAGTATAGCACATATGCAGAAGTAACCTGCGTCAGCCGCTTTTGGAGAAAGGGAGCCCTGTGATGTGATGTGGGATTGGCTTGACGTTTTACACCCCGATATAAAAGACTCTTTGTGTCTTTAGGGCTTGTCTTTTTCAGCTCAGTCGTGGGGAGAATGAGTTTGGTGTAGCTTATTGTTTCAAGTATACCAAGCATAGCAACCTGTGCCCTATTTTATATGTATTTTCTTTTTGTATATGAATAGATATAGATATCTCCAAGTAGCAGTATTGTTTTGGTGGAGGGTTTGTGGTGCATGTATTGTCTTTCTTGTATATACACTGTTTTTTCTTCTTGTTAATATTTTTGCAGTCATTGAACTATGTTTTGTGCAGTTTCTTCCTGATTGTACTTTTATTTAGTCTTCATCCATCCATCCATTATCCAACCCGCTATATCCTAACTACAACGTCACGGGGGTCTGCTGGAGCCAATCCCAGCCAACACAGGGCGCAAGGCAGGAAACAAACTCCAGGCAGGATACCAGCCCACCGCAGCACTGATTTCATAAAGGGTTAAATTATATTTTAGAGGAAGATGTTTCTGGATGTTGTTATGTTTAAGCCAGTGTTCTTCCCCAGACTTACAGTATGTGGAATGAAAGGAGATACTCTAACTATCTATGAGACCAAATGCATTAAATTGCCTAATATGAAGATTAAAAAATAATAAGACTGACTTTAGTGCCTTTATTTTAGGTCGAATGCCCATTGGGGGCTAGGTGGTCTTTTGGCGTGGAACCCTGGTAGATTTTGTTTTTTTGTGCTTCTCGCCCCTTGAGGTTTTATGTTTTTTCTCTCCTCCCTGGCTACCTGACCATATAGATCAGACTTCTCTTAATGGACTTAATAATCTTATCTTCAAATTAAGATTTTACTGCTAGTATATGTGTGTTATGTAAGCGCATATTGATTCTTTAAAAATTCATTTTTTATATATTATTTATTTAGTTATATATATTTTAACTTGGTGTTTTTTTCTTTCTCTTGTAACTCTTGTCTTTTTTGTTCATTTTCGATTCTTTGATTATTTTCATTTAGGTTAATATTGTTATTTATTGGTATTATTTGACTGGTTATGTAATTTATGATAATTTTATTTTAATCCTTGATTATTTAGTTTCCATGTGCATATTTTTATTCTGCTATGTTTCTCGTATTTCAAGAGGCGGGGCCACCAATACCTCACAGCAAGGAACCGCCCCCAGCCTTTAAAGGCAAGCTGGGTGAGTGAGTTCCTTGCAGTTCATTGAATGTGCTTTGGAGGAGAGTCGAGTGCCAAGCTTGTGAGATGAAGGGACCATGGTGCTAGTTTAAAATGTTGAACTGAAAATAACAGGGGAAACTCAAGAATATAAAGATTTTTTTGGAGTGTTGTAAAGGATAATTCAATAAGGTATATAGTGCCATGGAAATGCTGTATGCTAAATGCAGTTTCAGTGGCCATGGATAATTGGTTGGTACCTCATCCCATGTTCACCTTTAAGGCATACATTGATTCTAAATCTGTAACAATGATGTGAATGTTTTGTATTCAGTTTAACATGCCTCAGTTAGGAAAAATTCCTCCTCATAACACAATATCAAGTGCTTTGATAAATTTCAATCTACCAGTAGCATGGCTTTTGTTTGCTGGACCACTGACAACTGTGTTCAGGTTATGTAGTCTGGCATACCAAGCGACCCTCTCATACAGGTTAGCAACTCACTGGACAAAAACAAACTGGTGACAAGATCAGCCACTACAGTTATCATGTCTGACATCCCCACTGACTAGAAGTCATGTAATGTCATATCCTCTTTAACAGAGCGTGAGGAGTATTACATAATAGCTAGAGCTAAAAGCTGGACAGAGAAAGCAATGGGGTGTGCTACATTCTTACCTTTGTTTTGTGTCTGCCCCTTTGCATATCAGTATTCCTTTTAGCACGTATTGTTTGGTCTGCTACCTTATGTGTGTGTCCTTACATTTTTTAAGGTTGTTTGGCATTTGGAGGTAAAATATTCACAGACACAGTAAGGATGGTGTTTAGCTATGGCAGTGGATTTGGTGACTTTGTTGCCTTTAAATTGACTTTGAAGTAGCAGATCAGATATAAAGCAGACAGTGTCAATAGTGACCTTTAAATGCTACATTAGCAATGGACGGGTGAGCACTCATCTATCTGGTATAATAATTCTGCACATCAAACGTGCAAATGTCTACACCAGAAGCATCAAAAAATCTCAGCATAAATACCAAGAAAAACAGAAAAGGAATCAAGTAGAAAAATTAGTAGAAGGCTCAGCTTACAGTCTGGGCATAGAGTCACAAAAATACAGCCAACGCAGTTGACGTCAGTATGCAATAGATTATTATAAAGCTAAAATTGTCAAATACTATGTTGTTATTGATGGGCAGTTGATGGATACATTACGTATAGAGTATGTAAGAAAGTAATTTGCTCCAGCCGTCAATACCTAAAATTCCCTGTATCATACGTTTACTTATTAAGATTGTGAGAAATTAATTATTTCTTTTTGTGCCTGCTCCTTGGAGCATTACCAAACAGCAGGCATAGGTGTAAATACGGTAGCCAACTGACTTAGTGTGAGATCATTGCGAGAGATATACATTAAATGGCGGCACATGTTGCTCTGTACCATACCTGAAAAGAACCAAACCCTGCTCCATTAATCTTCTTCAATTAGTTTTCTTGGTTTTAGGTTCCGCGACTTGATGACATTTATTTCACCTAATCACATTTACATGTATTTCCGATGCTGAAATTACATTGATGAATCCTCTTAATCACTTTGACATTACACACCGGCGTAAGGTCTTCACGCTCACTTAATACAGACTGATCAATGAATCGGGATATGAGGGGCTCAATAACACTGGAAGCCATCATTCAGTGACCTTAACACTTGTGTATACTCATTTTAAAGTGGCTGCTTTCATGAATCACTAAGGACTAATAATCTGCACTTGCCTGTAAAACATGCACTGAGTATATCTGAGGAGGTACATATAGAATGCAGCAGAAAGCCTTTTTTTAGGAGCATTCACATATGAGGTCCAACACAAAAAAAAAACAAAGGCTGTGCCTGTAACTCTTTTTATTTAACAAATTAAGAAAACTCACCTTCAAAATAGTTCCCTTCTGAGTTGACATACAGCTGCATACAATGCTGCCAATGTTGAAAGTAATTCCACAGATCATTTTCTGAAAGGCCATTGAGGATCTCCATCGTTTTTGCTTTCGCATCTTTTGCTGACAAAAAACGGGTTCCTTTGAGCACCGACTTGTGCCATTCAGAAGGGTGTGCACGAGACATGCAATCTTCACCGTAAGCATCTGTCAATAATTGAAAAGTTTCCAGTACGGATTTCATAAGTAACTTGATGTTAACTCGCTGTTCACTGTTGCACTCCGACATTTTCCGAACGAGGGTAAGAAAATATTCATACTTGAACACGCGTCCACACTTGCTGAGTAAAGCGATCGAGATGAGCCTTTTCTGACTGTGATGTTAGAACATATTCTATAACCATCTCTTTGTTTGTCCCCTTCCAGTCTTGGTTCCCGAGCTATAGGGTTGGACCTTGTATAGTGTGAGAAGCACCTACTGTGGTAGTTGCGTGAGTCTGTCTGTCCTCATAAAACAACCCGTCCCCCAATGGACTGATGTTGTTGAAATCTGACACACTTATTCTTCAAAGATTTTTTTCAAGGTTGTTCAATTTTCAATTTTAGTGGACTTGTCACTATCAAGCTCCAGACAGTGTTCAGAATGTTATGCTATATCACACAATGTGTAAAGTACAAGTCAAGTTAGGACTGCGCCTCCTCTTGTCTTGGGATGGTAGTGCTTACCTAAGATGAGCCTGGGAGGATTCCCTCTAAAGCGCACGCGAGATAATTTCTTTTGGTAATTATTGGGAACAAATCTATTGTGTGTACTTTCAAAAATGTTACGTCCACCACTACCACATATCAATCAACGCCATTTTCACATCACTTAAATTGCAGTCTGCTGTGTATAAAAGCTATTGTGTTGCATTTTTAACTACATGATATAAAAAGCCTGTATTTAATGCAGTCTACTAACAAATCTAATTGCGTTCTATTGTCGCTGTTATTTTTGAATGGACTCATTGTTACAAAAATGTTTAATTAACAAAAATGTGATAACCGACTCTTGAATGAAGTAGCTAAAAATGCAAATGCTCCAAGTTTCACAGCAGGTTGCTTAATGCGCCTGAACGTTATGCCATGGGTACATTTTCTAACTTGTTCATTAGGGTCTGGCATATACGTAATAGAAATAAGAAAATGAAAATAGAGCTAGAACCTTCAGTGCGTGCCTTGGGATTGAGTTTCCAAACAAGTTTTTTAACCAGTCTTTATCAGGCTTCTCTGAGCTCTTCAACTGAAATCAAAAGACAGACCAGGCATAAGCAAAAGTTAATTTGACAGAGTGAGAAATAGTCTGTCGCGGGACCTGCACTTTTTGTTTAAAACTGTTGAGGTTTGAACTTCTGGTACTCATTTTTATACATTTTATGGATTCGTTTTTTTCAATTTTTGATTTATTATATCTGTATTCTGGTGTTGCCCTTTTGTGTTTTGTTTTTCAGATGATTTCCACCACTTTGGTGCATTCTGTGCACTCCAGCGGCCAATTTGTTTACACTCGCTATGTCTGTTAAGAATTGGGGAATCCTTTTTGGCAGAATAAAAAAATGTTTTTGTTTTGTAGTTTTCTCACCCCCTTAGTCCTGAGCAGGGTTGCCTATCCCAACCAACATAGGGCACAAGGCAAGAACAAACCATAGACAGGGTGCCAGTCCATCACAGAACAAACTCACATAACCACACACCCCAAACACACACTAATGCCAATCCACCAAACCTGCATGTGTTTGGACTGTGGGGAAGAAACTAAAGGAAACCCATGCAGACACAGGGAAAACATGCAAACTCCTTACAGGATGGACCCAGGATATAAATCCTGGTTTCCTTACAGCAGCACTACCACTGCACCACCACGAATGTTCTAAATATTTTTTGTGAGATTCATGAGATTTTTTTTGTTATTTTGGATATTTCATTTTTGAGATATGTTTTTATATACTGTATGATTTTGAAACTATGTCTTTGTCTCAGAAAGATTTACATTTTTTTTTAATTTTAAGTGCCTCACATCGCCATTTTAGAAGCCTCTATGGAGAGAGAATGGGTTGCCAGGGGATCTTTTTCTAGTTGCTAAGGACCACCTCCCTGTCTTGGGTCATGAAGACTTGTTAATGTCTATCAATGCAGAGCAGGAGCTCCTTTGTCCCAGAGTTCAATCAGTAAGCTAGTGTGGTTGGTATCATGACTCCTTCCCTGACTTGTGTTTTTTCTCCTTGTGTTTATATTTCATTCATTTATGTAAGTATCTTATGTACGTTTTATACAGCTCATTGTTATTTTTTGTTTAATTCCGTCACCATTTCATGTTATGGTTGCAATTTTACATTTGCTGTTGCCCTAGAGCAATGGTGTCAAACTCCTGGCCTGGAGGGCCGCAGCAGCTGCAGGTTTTTATTCTAACCTTTTTCCTAATCAGTGATCAGTTTTCACTTCTAATTAACTTTCTTTTCCTTCATTTTAATAGCCCTGTTTTTAAGGCTTCAGTCCTCTGAATTTATTCCTTTCTTCATTAAATGACAGCCAAACAGAAATGAGATGTGAAACGAGCCAACAGATGACCAGCTAGACTGGGATTTCAAACTCCAACCAGTTTTACTCCAACAATGAGAAGCTGATTCTTGTCGTTAATTAAGCCTTTTATTTAATTCCATGGCTTGTTGCTGCTCTCATTCTGTCACAGCAGATGTTTCCAAACCTGTTGATTTTTCTGTTTTTTCAGAGGACCGAGGCCTTAAAAACAGGGCAATTAAAATGAAGGCAAAATAATATAATTAGCAGCAAAAAAATGGTCACTAATGAAGATGGTTAGAATGAAAACCTGCAGCCACTGCGGCCCTCCAGGACCGGAGTTCGACACCCGTGCCCTAGAGCGTGGTCCTGGGAGTTTCACAAATTGCATCATTTGCATGACAGTATAAAGATTAGTGCAACAGATCTATAATTATCTGCATTTTATACATTCTGATTTAAAACTGTACAGATTTTATTTCATTAATCTATCCTAAGTTTTGCCTTACCTTCTTGATTACTGCACTTTAGATATGTTTTGGCTTTGACAATCTCTATATTTGTCTTCTGGTTACAATCCCTTGCTTGTTTAGAGTGTCTTCTTCTAGTCATCCCATTATTTTGGCTGCATTTCAGTGTCGACCCTAATAGTTTTCTGTTTTGTCTCGCCTTGGTTTTCATCGTAGTGTTTTGGCACTGGTAATATAGTAGAATTTTAATGATTTACTCTCTGCAGTTCTTATGTCACCATGATTACGGTTCAAGCTCTGGCTTGAGAAGCTACTCACAACAATTACAAAATGGTTCCTTCTGACTTCTAACAATATTTGTTGGTGGTCATGTGATGTATTTTGTCCTTGTGTCCCACCACCTGTAAAACGTGCTATCTCTCTCTTCCATTAAGGCTTTAGTGCTGGGACCTCTTACTTATTCTGTTTACTTTGATTCTTGTTTTTGTATTTTAGGCTGTTTGACAATCATTATTTTGACTTTCTCCGACCCTCTGACATGTTCCCAACCATGACTCTGTGAGCCTCTTTTGTGCCTAAAATTCCTGGTCACACCTTTTTAGTTCTGTTCGGGAACTATAATCCATCCATCCATTATCCAACCCGCTATATCCTAACTACAGGGTCACAGGGGTTTGCTGGAGCCAATCCCAGCCAACACAGGACACAAGGCAGGAAACAAACCCCGGGCAGGGCACCAGCCCACTGCAGGGCAGGGAACTGTAATAATAATTATTATTATTCTTTACATTTACATAACTCTTTTCTCACTACTCAAAGTGCTTTACACAGTGAGCAGGGAGACACTTCAACCACCACTAATATGCAGCATCCATCTTGATGATGTGACGGCAGCCAATTGACACCATTACATCCACAATGCATTATCTGTTAGGTGGTGAACTGGTGAAGATAGCTAGCCAATCAGAGACAGGGGATGATTAGGGGGGCAAAATGACCAGGCCATGGTGGGCAGTTTAGCCAGAACATCAGGATACACCCTACTGTTTACGAAGGGTGCCCAGTGATCTTTATTGACCACAGAGAGTCATGACTTCAGTTTTATGTCTCATCTGAAGGATGGCACCGTTTTTACAGCACAGTGTCTCTATCACTGCACAGGGGTATTGGGATGCATATTCAGATCACAGCGTAAGCGCCCCCTGCTGGGCTCACCAACATCTCTTCCAGCAGCAACCAAAGCTTTTTCCTGGTTGGTCTCCCATCCAAGTACTGGCCGGTCCTGAACATGCTTAGTTTCAGGTGGATGGCCTCTTCTGAAGTGCATTTGGTATGGCTGCTGACCACAGCTTGCAGTTCTTAAAACTAACAATAACTAAATGTATTTTTGATCAATGCTCAGAACAGTTGTCCTTTCCAACTCAAATGAGTTCCAAAAACTTTTCCAAAGTTTTCACATGAAATAAATTCTCAAAGGTATAGCTGGGTAGGTTAGTGTGTGAAAGTTGCATTAGGTGACATGGGGTGCAAGGAATTCCTTAGAATAACAAACGTAAATAGCTGAGCCATGGCTGCCTCCACACACTTACATACCATACACAGTAAGGATGTGCAAAGCTCATTGTGCTGCTGAATCCAGCTCAGCTGACCAGTTTGCAGTGATAAATCAATTTTCATAAAGTGCGCCGTCATAATGTGTGACATCCTACTGTCCCATGATTCTCGCCGGTATGTACTATTTATTTACTTGTTTTCATATGTCTTCATGCGTATAGCTGCTGAAGCAGATTCTCAAAAATGAATCAGTTTATGGTTGCTGACATTTATTCCATCCATCCATTCATTTTCAAACTCCCTTAATCGGATTAAGGGGTCATGGGAAATGGTTATGGAGTACTGAATTTTTAACAAAATATGCAAACACATTAGTATGAGTGCAAGTGTGTGTATGTGTGAGAAGGCCCAGTGACAAACTGGTGCCCAGTGCTGCAGCCCTGCATGGCTCTCAATTTGACTAAACAAGTTTGACTATGTTATGTTATAGTATAGTTCTTTTCAGTTTTAACATCAGTGCGGATTCAGGTTTAAAAAGCTAGCTGCAGCCTCATGTTCAGAAGTGGAGCGTAATGGAGAAATGTTGGCCACTCAGATATCGAGACACCAAATCTAGAAATTCACAGTGTGCAGAGGTCCATGGTGTGGCTCACGTGGTTGTTTTTTTCCGGGAACAACTCCAGATTTTGAAGCACAGCATGAGAGAGCTGCCTGCTGAGAACTGCTAGCACTCTGGATCATCCCACATGCATGCTGTTTATTGATTGTGTCTTTTGTGAAATACATTTTCCTAGTGCCTCGTATTGATAGATTTCTACTCCCTTGTGGGCTTCCCTTTAGTTCATAAGCTGGGTATGTTATTGTATTCATTTACTTACAGACAATTCTTTTTAAAATTGTCCTTTTTCTAATGATATCTGATTCCTGAAGCATTAAGATCGATTATCTGCCAGCAAGAATGTGTGATAAATAGACAGCAGGTTTAGACTCTAGTTAATAAACTCATTAGACACACTTTTTTATTTTTGAAGTAATGTTCTAAGAGAAATAAAATATCTGCATTAATGTTTGTACAGTCTGGGCACTTTTCTAAAGACACCGGCAGACGGACCACAGATGTCATATTTGATAAGTAAGGGGAAAATCACATTTGTATACAGAAAACCTGTTTGTGGTTTACTTGGTTTCTCCTGTGAGGTTGGCTTTTATGAAGTGGTGGAAGCACTGGCCTTTGGTGACATCCACTCATCGTTAAAAGTCATGAGAGCCATTGTTGAGTTCTTTAGGGCTATTTTGCTACAAAAGCAGTAGCAACTGACTGGGCCAGCAGAAGTAACCACTTTAAGATAAAATTGAAGAGTTAGCCAGTACATTACAGGGCACACATACACAGTAGGACCATGTAAGCTTGCCGATTTACAGTGCCAGTAAAAAGTATTCAGCCCTTGGATGTTACACAGCATTGCATCACTGTGGCTTTTTAACTATTGATCAACAGAAAAAGACTCATTAATGTCAGTGTGAAAACAGATCTCTTTAAAGAGGTCAAAATGAATTGCAATTATAAAGCATAAAATAACTGAACCCATAAATATTCAGTACTAGCTGTTCCCCGCAGCTCTGTCCGCGTAGTAGTGAAACAGGACAAACTTTATAAATCAATAAACAAAAAGTTGTTGCTAGCTTAGCAGATGCAAGTTACGCTCCAAAACAGAGAAGTAGACCAACTTCCCACTCCTGACGTCACGGTTCACCCTTCGCTTGGCCTGCAGCCTCTGTCTCAGATTAGCACGAATATATCGCCCCTGCAAGTGAACTATGATACTTAGCGCAATGAGAGAAGTCGCAAAGTCAACCGGAATGTTCAAGCAAATTCTAGAAATAAACCCGATCTAAATCTGTTAAGCAGTTCTCTCGTTCGCTAACTAAGCGGATGTAAGATACGCCCTGAGGGTGGCGTGTGAGTGAAGAGGACCCCACCTCTCTCCCCTCAGCCCACTGTGTGTCTCTGGGATTCGCGCAAATAAATCGGCACCGCAAGCAAACTACGATACTTAGCACGATGAGAGAGGTCGCAAAATCAACCAGAATTTTCAGGTAAATTATAGAAAAAAACCCGATCTAAATTCTCTCGTGAAAAGCGGACAGACCTATAGACAGACAGATGTTGGATTTTATCTATATAAAGATTTAGTAAATGCAGCTTTGATAGCTACAGTATGACAGCCTTGGAATCTGTGTGTACAGTGTCTGACAAAGACCAGGCACTGCTCATCACCCACCTAATACCATCCCTCGATAAAGGAAGGTTGTTGCAGCGTCCCGCTACAGGGGTGCCTTTCAGCAGCAGGGACAGAGAGACTGGTTCGATCTGAGGGAAGGATGAATACAGGCAAATACAAAAAGGTCCTTGAAGAAAACCTGCTCCAGAGTTCACACGGCCTCAGACTGGGGTGACGGCTCACCATTCAGTTTGACACTGATCTGAGGCATACAGCTGAGACATGGCTGGAGTGGCTTTGTTGACAAGTCTCTCACTGTCCCCGAGTGGCTCAACCAAAGCCCTGACTTAAACCCCATCTGTGGAGAGACCTGAAGATGGCAGTTTACAGATGCTTCCCATCCAGTCTAACAGATCTTAAGGGGATCAGCCAGGAGATGAATGAGATAAACTGCCCAAATCCAGGTGTGCAGAGCTTGTAGAGACTTACCCAAGAAGCGGTAATTGCTTCCAAAGGGGCTCCTACAAAGTACTGAAGTAGGGTCTGAATATTTATATGAATGAGAGATTTCAGTTTTTCTGATTTGTAATCAATTTGCAAACCTTTCTGAAAACATTTTTTCACTTTGTCATCATGGGTTATTAAATGTAGATTGAAAAGCAAAAATCTGTGGTGGGCTGGTTCCCTGCCTGGGGTTTGTTTCCTGCCTTGCGCCCTGTGTTGGCTGGGATTGGCTCCAGCAGACCCCCGTGACCCTGTAGTTAGGATATAGCGGGTTGGATGATGGATGGATGGATGAAAAGCAAAAATGGCAAATGTATTTATTTAAAATTAAATCTACAAAAGAAAGTGGAAGAGTTGGAATGCTTTTTGAATCCACTGTACTTGAACATTGTGTTGACTGAGTTTTTCTCCACTCCTTCTGAGGCTGGTGTCTGCCCTTCCTGGGTCTTCCTCCAGGTACTCCGGTTTTCCTCCCACATCCTCAGAGTCATGCAGGTTAGTTTAATTGGCAATTCCAACTGGTCCTGAGTGTATGCATGAATGGACCCTGTAGTGGACTGTTGTCCTATCCATGGCTGTTTCCTGACTTGCGACTAGAGCTGCTGGGCTAGGCATAGACCCCATGCTGTGCTGAATTGGGCTCTTCAGGTTTGACAATAGCATATTATGAATTCTAACAGCTGCCTGGATTAATCAGTCATGTACTCCACCTGCTTTTCAGTTTCAGTTTCTGTATTGTTCGTTTTTCTCATTGTCAGCACCTTGCACCCCGTTATTCACAACTGCCAGCTTTACTTGATGTATTGTGCACTCAGTCTGTAATGTCACTTTGCCTTTTTTCCACAGATTTTTTAGATTATATTCTCTTCAGCCAGTTTGAGGGCCATGCTTCCCTGCTGTGGTACATTTTTTGAATATTACACATGAATATATCAAATAGTTTTGCCCAGCTTATGCCTTAAATTCCAGTATTTACCCATAAGTACAAACTATGGTTTTTGCACACCACAGTGGAAAAACATTTCCCTTCCGCTGTCTCTTACCCTTCCTCGGGTTATTCTGTAAGCACACCACAATTAGGATCTCGGAGCAAGGTGAAACGTGTCTGTGGTTGTAATTTGAATATGGCACGAGGCAAGCAGGGCCTTGGAGCTCTCCTGGCCTCACACATCCTGCACAAGCCCTCTGCCACAAGGGTTGCTGCCACTTGCCTGGACTTTCCAAAATGTCTCTCTTGATTATTTTGGTTTCCCCCTCCTTCTCCACTGATTGCCCACCCTCCATGCTTGCCTCCCAACTCCAAGTTCACTGGTGTTTATGCCTCCAATCACCCTGTCCTCATTGTGAACATGTAACTGGATGACTTGACATGAGCGTTACGTGACATGAGTAATGTAAAATTTCTTCATGGACTTTTTGATACTGTCTGCTGTTGTCTGGCATTGGTGATCACGGACCCCTATTTATATCAGAAAATGTAGTTATTCCCATTCTGCTTGAAAAAATTACATTAAAAATTTCTCTCGCCCATTACTACAAACATCATGGGGCAAGAAACATAAAATATCATTCCTTTACTGCCCATGAACATTGAATAAGCACTTTTGAAAATGGAACCTGCTCAGTCCAAGTTAGGATCTTGGAGGCTTGAAACTGTGCTGGCAGCACTGGGTGCAGAGGCGGTACAAGTCCTGAGGGGGATGCTAGTCCAGTGCACACAGACACACACAGACACATACACACACACACACGCACACACACACAAACACACACACACGGGGACAATTCAGACTTCCAATGAAGCTAATATGTATATTCCTGCTGGTCTGGAAATACCTGGAGAACTACCCACACTAGCAAGGCCAGAACATGCAAACTCCACATACTGATGGGCACTGTGAGTGGGATTTGAACCTAGGAGTCCAGATTGGTGAGACAGCAGAAGTAAGCACAGTGTCACTATGTAATACAAGCTTAATAATAGTATAGAACTGTTTAGTTCAGCAAAGTTGTTTTGAAGTAAAGCTAAAAGCTTTTGGCAGTCTGACATTGCACTCTCAATGCTGCTTTGTTTTTCTGCCATTTGTAGTCTCCCTGTTGGCTCCAGCACTGAGACCTCAGATGGTGTCCACACCATCCTCCAAGGCCTTTCATGAGAATGTGTGGCTGAGTGAGTCATGAGAAAAGTCAAGGTGACAGATTAGAACAGGAGAGATAGTGGAGTCAAGCCTTTCACTTTCTTTAGGGTTTTATCCTAGGCTGTTTGATGTACCATCCTGTTAATGATCCTTACATTTCCTGCATTTTTTGACAAGCTGGCAATGTTGTTTGATTTTATAAAGCCTTTTGTGATAGTTATTTTGGGGCAAATGAGAAATGGTTGGTAATTTGCAGATTAAAGCAACATTCTGAAAAAAACTGACTCTAAGTAATGTTACTGTTTGTGTAGGATGTGCATGTTCTCCCGGTGTCAGCTTGAATTTTCAGCCCGAAACCCAAATTTATACAGATTAGGCAAATTGGCAAAGCTAATTGTTTGTGCCCAGTGTACATAATACTTTATACATAATACTTTTGGGAAAACGTATGGCCCTGCAATCCCAGATTGAAAGTTTTTAGATAAGACATGGATGATTAAATGAATGAAAACTTCTTACCTATTTTGGTGGTTTATATGTCCTTATCTTATTGAAAACCTTGAGGCAGAGTAAGAAATTATCAGGTATTAAGGGCATCGATTCAGTTCAAATCATTGTCTATTCTTCTAGACGCACTTGTTCAAATACAGAATTGTGGGGTACATGAGCTACCAGCACTGGCACAAGGCAGAAACCACCCGGGACTGATTGCCAGTTAATCAAATTCTCTGATGGTATTAAATATAATCAAATTTTGGCAGTCCTGCTTATTCCATTAAGGGGACGAGGGGAGCTTTGAGCACAAGGAAGAAACCAACGCTGGACTGGAAACCAGTCCAGCACATTAACAGATTGTTCATTTATACGAGGCTATGGTGACGGGAGACTCCTTCGACACCCGATTCTAAACTTAAGGCACCACCAATTCCAACTCTGACTCCTCTATTTGTAATTAGACTAATATAATTACATACAGCATACAAGATACAAGGCATTTCATCATTGCCAACGTGAATCATCAGGCTACTTTTTAGCACTCTAACCTAGGATAGTTTGGGTTTAAGGGCTCTATTATATTTTAAAAAGTTACAAACAACGAGTAGCAGTAAACAGAAGACAAAACTTCTAAATTTAAACAGAAGCTATATTTTAATGAAAGGGCTAGAAGGAAAAAAATTGAATCGAATTAGTATTTGTGAAATTGAAAATTTAAACACATGATTTTACAATTTGGGTGGCTTAGCGGTAGCACTGCTGCCTCACCCCAAGGAGATCAGGGTTCGTGTCTTGGCCCTCTCTGCATGAGGTCTGCATGATCTCCCTGTGTCTGCGTGATCCCTGGCCTCCTTGTTGCAAGGCCATGCCACCTTGTGAATTTTATTTTTTGTTTATTATATACTACTTACTGCAGTGGGTTGGCACCCTGCCTGGGGTTTGTTTCCTGCCTTGCGCCCTGTGTTGGCTGGGATTGGCTCCAGCAGACCCCCGTGACCCTGTAGTTAGGATATAGCAGGTTGGATAATGGATGGATGGATATACTACTTACAGTGTATAATATTATATACTACATATATTATGTATATCCATTTTAATTAATTAATAAGCTATCTAACTTCATCCTGCAGCTTTTCTTTTGTCAGGAGGATTTGCTTGTATCGCCATATCAGAGGATCATCCTAAGCTGCTTGCTTCTTTCTGCTCTACTTTAATACATATAATATTCCATCTGATCCATTTTTCTTTCTTGTTTTGCTTGTGTATATCCTAAGGATCCCCATAGATTTTCCATCGACCATTATCAAGTGTGGGACGATTAAGTGTGGATAATGGACACTCCCCAACATCTCTGTAATGCAGAGACCTCTTTAGTCCATCACACACTTGTCCTGTGTTCTCTCCTCTCCAGTATCAGACGGTATAGTGTTTTGCGTACAATGTTCTCACCACTCCCAGTGTTAAGGAAAGTGCAAACAACCAGTTTATTCCTTTAATTATTCTAGAGATTATCTTTTTTTTTAAACATCTCACATTTTGCTCCCCTTCACTTTTGAAAGTGGAATTCCCCAGCGAATGTTTTTCTCTGTTTGTGTGGTACGGACTGATGAGTGGTGATGACTTTCTCTTCAGCCATGGCATATTTAATCAACAGAGAATTTATTTCTGAAAAGGCTTGTCATCGCTTAATTATTTCATGATAATTACAGGCATTAGCTTTTTATTTTGGTCTTCATTGCTTTGCATAATTTAGTAAATTAACTGTTTGCATCTGAGGCACTAACAAAACAAGCTCGGCCTGTCCACAGGACACCATGTTCTGAAAGATGAAGAACAAAATCAACCATTCTCCTGATTTTTTTGTCACTTAAGATTACATATTAGTAATACTTAACTTAAATGCGGTATGTAGTAAAACCATTTTATTGTCATCTAGGCTAGGACTGGATCTTTCATTCCGCCTAGCACTTTGGTGATTGAGTCCTGCTCCCTGGGCCTCAGCTCATTTAATCAAGCTCTGTAATTCTTGACTCTTTGTCACCAGTGCCACACATTTCAGGGTGGGTTCTCACTTTGTGCTCAATGCGGCCAGGATAGGCTCTGCACCCCCAAGACACTGTTATTTATCCGTGAGCTACTTATTACTGTATGCACTTTTTTATGTTTATCTGCTGTGCACTTCACTATTATTACTGAATCTTAGAACTGTCATTTAATGCTTAAACTAGCCATTTAACACTTGTCACTTTACACTACTGCCCTGTTCCACCTCACTGCTACTCTAGGCTGTATGTTGTTAGCAATTGCACAGTATTTATTATTTTGTATTGTTGCACTATTCTCCTGTTAATTTTTAGCCAATGCAAGCTACACATTAACATAAGAACTGCACTATGCTTCTACACTATACTCTATGTATATGGCAATAAAACTTTGGGTTTGATTTGACACTGAAGTAGGATTAAACAGGCTTAGAAAATAGATGTGCAGTATCTGTTTTAACGCTAGCTTTCTGTCCAAGGCTGTCTCATGATGCTTCTGGGATCAACTCTGAATTGATCTCTCTCTCTCTCTCTATATATATATATATATATATAAAATCGTAAGCCTAAAAGTGCAACAAGTTTGTGTAAAGTTTTATGTGACGTTTTTTGTCACTTTTTAAATTGGGCTTATTTTAAAACCTACATACTGTATATATGTTTGGTATCATTCTTTTCAGAATTTATCGAACTTTAATATGATGTTGGTAGATTTTCAGATTCTTAGTCCATTTTTAAATTATAAACTAAAAAATATCAAGAACTCACATCCTGCAAGACGAGACTTTGTGCCAAGAGATTTAACCACATCCGGGGCCGGAAATAAAAGACAAAGAGTAGGACAGCTGATGTACAGGCTTTTAAACGTTCAAAGTGCCGCTCGAGATGCAGATCATGCAGCAGCAGCAGCAAGCCAGCAGCTGATCGTGCAAAGAGGAGGTTAAAAAAACTGTATTTGTTTCCCATTGCATCACCGTTTCAGAGGGGGTTTTGGAGGAGCGACCGCGTCTCCTTGGGGTGCGTTTAGTAGCCCTCTTCACAATGTGCGCAGCAGAGATGTGAAGTGGCTGGTGCGTAGCGCAGGCCGGGGGCGAGCGAAGTGAGCAGGGGGCAAACCCCCTAGTGTATGTATGTGTATATACTGTATATGTGTATATATATATATATATATATATATATATATATATATATATATATAT
>JANRMT010062814.1:38895827-38923323 GCA_026402145.1 Polypterus bichir lapradei
TATATATATATATATATATATATATATATATATATATATATATATATTATATATATATACACATTGTGGCAAGTGGTTGGAGGTTGTACCCAAGACAGAGTAATTGCTGGTTAAGGGCCTTGCTCAAGGGCCAAGTGAATTCACTTGTTGGCGTTTATGGAATTCGAACCGGCAATCTTCCGATTGCCAGTGCAAATCCCAGTGCAGATAGATAGATAGGTAATGTTTTATTTGTCTCAATGGGAAATTTACCAATAAATATAGAAATATTAGAACTAACAGCAACAACAACAACCACCCACAAACACACATAAAAGAATTACAAAAAAGAAGAAAAAGCATTTGACTTGAAGGAATGATAAGAAAGTAGTCTCAGTCCCAGTGAGGTGTTATAAAGGCATATTACTATAGGTTTGAAGGAGTTTCTTGACACACTTCTACTGAATACATCTTATAGTTTTTTCATACCTACAGTGGTAGCAGAGGGCTGAAAAGATGAATAAATGGATGATGGATAAATGGAAGGAAGATTGCGCAATGTCTTCATTAATTTCATATCTAACATTAGATGGGCAACAAACATGTTTTTTAAGCAAAAAACAAAAATACCAGAAACAGTACTTCATGGCAAACATATATGAAATTGTTTTCTTACAAAAAGCACTAAAGAAAAAAAGTTTAATCTTCTAACCTGTTCATGACTATCCTTCCAGCCTTCATATCGGCTGCAGTGAGTTTCCAGGATATGTGCCCTGAGTCCTCATGTTTTTAAGAGCAAT
Organism: Polypterus bichir lapradei; assembly: GCA_026402145.1. Classification (NCBI taxonomy): domain Eukaryota; kingdom Metazoa; phylum Chordata; class Cladistia; order Polypteriformes; family Polypteridae; genus Polypterus; species Polypterus bichir. Next base: position 38,896,607 of record JANRMT010062814.1, read on the forward strand.
GAGATATTTTTCCACTCTCAACCTACTACTTATAAAACCACACACCATTGTCCAAATTCTTCTTATCTAATAATATGCATTTATTTTCCAAACCCGTTTAATCTTAAGCAGGGTCATGGTGAACCTGGAGCCTACCCCAGCAATGCCCTGGCACAGGGCAGGAATGGTCCATTTCTTCAAAACGCAGCGACCAGCCTCCTGAGCTGAAGGAACATTAAGCTGCTCCCCATATTGACTGCATTAACACACTGTACTCTGTTACAGCTCTTTATGATTTTTTGGTTCACACTCTAAAAAATTATATTTTACTCAAGTGTAAAGCTGATGTTTCAGATGTTACATTTAAATAATGGATTTTCATACAAACAGTGTAGCTAAACCAGAAGTAAAACGAAGAATTACAAAACAATGAAAGCATAAGAAGTGCAAGAAAGAATTATGAATACAAAGACAATGAATAAAGAAAACAAAAATATATACATACCAGTAACAGCGGACTGCACGATAACATGCAGTGAATACATTTGACTCACAGTCTTCATACTCTTTCTCTGTACGTTTAGCATTTGTTTGCTCAGAGGTTGATGCTCTTGCTCCTTCCTGAGCAGCTCTTCTTTTCTCCACCCTAGCGGCCCTCTTCTTCTCTTCTTTCCTCAGCATCTTTTTGCGTTAAAACTGATTAGGTCAGTGTTTGTGTTGCAATTACTTAGTACGTTTTCCTTAATTTTTCACTTAAGCTGGCACTTAAGTCTTCAATCTGCCTCAAGAATGATTTAAGATAGGAAGTAGTGGCGGCGAAGGTGGTAGGGATGAGAATGGCGTCAGTATGCATGCGCCACACGGCCGCCCTGCTTCCGAGAGTTGATTCTACAATAAAATAAAATAAAAAGAGTAATAAAAATCATCACCATGAAAGTGGACAGTATAGGTCATGTAGTATATGTGTACCAAATTTCAGGTGAATAGTTCAAACAGTTTGTGAGCTACAGGTGATTTAAAATCCTGGACAGACAAACGAACAGCCATGGTAGCGTATTAAATAAGAAGATATTCAAAATACCAATAAACAAATTGATTTAGAAATGGAAGAGTCCCCACACTCAGCTGGAAAACTATTAGCTAAACACAGTTTTTAATCTCTAATGGTTGTAAAGGTTACAGACAGAGTCCAATGCAATGGCCAAATGACCAGGAAGGAGGGGAAAACAAAAAACGCCAGCTGGTAAGATGGTGGTGAACACAAAGCTGTAGGGGTTCTAACCCTAAATGACCTGTCAGTCCCACTGGATATTCTGCAACACATAAACAGGATCAAGTAATTCATTATTATTATGTTGCACTGTCCCAGAAGATTGGATGCAGATGGTGGTGTCAGTAGTTGGAGCGTTCACATTTCTTTTAATATCAAAGGCTGCTGCAGAGTACTTTGATCAGGTGGCAGTGGTGCAGGACACCACCGCAGAAAACCAGAAAAGAAAGCGGAGAGAAGTTGCGGTTAGTGATGCGTGCAGATCTTTTCAGTGTGGGATATTGCAGTACCTCTTACAATATATTACAACCGGCTCAAGAAAAAAGCCAAGTTAAAGAATTGGGTTTTTTGAAGTTTTCCATTTCCATATCTCTAGCAGTAAAGCATTCCAGGTTTAAGGTAAGTAAGAACAAAAGGAGTCCTTACATGATCTTTGTTTCATGGCTTACATAATAACAAGCAAACCAGTGTTTGATCAAAGAGTAGGCTTGGGAGTGTAAGAGGACAGACACATCAAAACATAAGAGGGAACAAGATTGTTCAGAGCCTTACACACAATTAAGGGTGTTTTTAAAATGATTTCGGCATCCAGTGTAATGATTCTAAGACTGATGAAATGTGCGTGGACACCTACATCTGATGCTTGTTCAGGCCATGATTGCAAATCTGCTACATTATTAACATTGCCTGTCTTCATTTCCTGAGATGATTACCTCAGTGTAAAGTGGGAGTGCAGCATTTCACATAAGAGTAGGCTGAGCTCATTTCTTTTTCCATTTTGCTGACCAATCACACTGGTTCAATCATCGTTAACAGCTGCGTTTAAATACGCATTAATGGCCCGACAAAGATGTTTCCGCTCTGCAGTGCAGAAATGCAAACAAACGGGAGATTCAAATGCCACTGCTAAATCTGGTTTACCTGAGAAAGGCCTGTGTGTTGTAATCCCATTTTATTTATCTTTGATTATTCTGCTAGAGTGCTGAATAATGAGTCTCCGTGTGGTGATTCATTTTCATTAATTGTAACCATGTGTGTTTGCTGCGACAGGAGCAAAGCTGCTTCATAAATTACGGCTTAGCTGGATGCTTAATAACACATACGGCACTCTCTGGTTGGATCCTGGCAGGCTGATTCGCACACTACTTACCCGACCTAGGTGGTAGCGTCGCCATTATAAATACAGTAAATACAGATAACATGATCGTGTAAACAGAAAAGTGATTAGTAGGTGTCTTAGGCAAAGAATTTAAAAAAAGACATGTTATACTACTGACAACCGAAGCTCAGTCTTTGTCCATTGTGATTAGTTAACTGTCCCATATTAGTTTAAAAAAGAGAATTAGATGATTGAATTTACTTCTGGTTTAATTTCTGTGGGCTCAGAAGCTTAATTAAGATACACTTGGAATGTCGCCTGGTATACGACCTCTGTGAATTAGCAGAATTACTTTGGAGTGCGTGTGCTGAATAAAACATGCAAAATTAACATCTTATATCTGCGGTATTTTCTACCATTAGAGTGCTTCACACACCTTGTAGTGAATGCCGGGACTTCCCTTTAGCGGCATACCTGTCAGAGGCCAGGTCAGGCTCATTGTACCCAGAAGACCGACAAGAAACAGCATTGATGTTAAGTGTGTTTAAAATGAAGAGACTCCAACTATAAACTGCCGCTTTCCTCCTGAAATGGCATTAGCTCTTATACCCAGTGCTTGAAGTGGTCCAACACTCTGCAGTACCAGCACTTCCCAGTTCTTGTCTTACGAGTACTTGTAGTAAATGTTTGCATACTGGTGTGTGCTAACACTTCACGCCACATTACCAACACGTATGTCTGTCCTTTCAAGGGGGTCCTCCTTTGGAGCTTTCACACCTCCAAATGCGGACCCCATTCTTCATTGTGTAACAAGGAGTACCACTTCAGACACTGTTATAACATTATCGGTCATGATGGGGCAACTGCTGAAATAAAACAGGGGTGTTGTAGTTCACCAACATTTAGAGGGACTCACAAATATCTTCACTGACATGTACGTATTTGGCAACTTACAACATGCATGATCCAATTGGTTACATTTCTTTTGGTTTTCCCATTGGAGCACAGGCAGGTCAAGTGACTTGCTGAGGGTCACACAGTGTCGGTAGCAGGATTTGAACACACAACCTCAGGGTATGAAGTCCAAAGTCTTAACCACCGCACCTCACTGCCTGCTGGAAGGTGACTTGACTTTGTCATACCTAACTGACATTTTGCCTTATTTTAATTTTTTTGTGAATTACTATTACTTTAATTAATTATTTTCTTGTTCACATTATTATTTTTTTGTGTGTACATCACATATGATATTGCTTTCGGGACATGTTTCTGTCACTGCCATAATGCAACACTTGTCTAGTTGTGCCTCCATGGTCCTCTGATTGCTTGGGTAAGTGGTGTGAATACTGCTTTTTAACTTAACTATCTTATCAAACAGCATGTATACCTGTGGTGTTCTAAGACACATCTTTGATGAGGATTGTTAGAAAAGAAGAATGTGCGATTTTTTCAAAATCATGTGATTCTGTTGCTGCATTGCCTTTTGAGTCTCTGACTAAATCAATATTTAACCATTCAATAATCAGCTTCTTTAGTAGTTCCCTTAGTTTCAGTGGCGAACAAACATGTAAAGGTGTGTGAGGCCTTCAATAAGAGCCACAAACCAGGCCAGGACCTTCACCAGCGTACCCAAATTAGGCTACACACCAGACAGCGGGCCTCAAATACTACATGCCCAAGCCCAAAATTGGGAACTGCCTTTAAAAGTTAAAATTACTTCTAAATGGTCCCAACATGTCCCAAAATGTGGTCTTCTTATGATTTTCCTTGTTTTAAAAATGTATTTCTCTTGCAATAAATTTTTCCACAGACTTTTATAGATGGTCTTGTGGGTTTTAACCACAGTGCAGCAACAAGGCTAGCATCACAATCATTCCTTAATGAATCTTTAAGGTAGTTTAAAGTTTTTATACTTTACCGTGATGCCATCTTCTTTCAGCATGAGCACCATCGTGTTCTGTTCCAGGCCTATTATTTTTGGTCCAGTTTGGTCCAGTCCTTATTTCGATATCCTTCAAATGCTGTTTGACCCTTGTCCGACAATATCTACCATAGAATTGATCAGTTTAACTGAGATGTTTGTAGCCTGCTTTGTTTAGTTATGGGACCAGACCTATTCATTTGCAAAATTTTTGCACAAGTACTTTTTAACATAAATAATTTGTTAAAATATACAATAGCACACACACACACGGTGGCACATGCAAACGCAAGCACAAACACACACTCCAGAAATTTATAAGTGAAGAAGGCTGATGGCTTGTTTGCCTTACCAGAGTACAGTACCTGCTGGATGCTGAAGAGAAAGATATAAACACTCACAAATACACACACACGTCACAATAGAGCTGAAATGGACAGAGGCATTAAGCCACCGGTCTGTCTGTTAAACTTGTTTACTTCATATGACCCAATGTTTTTAGTTTCAAATGAAATATTAATTAAGTTGTTCACTTCATTCCATTTCTTGCTCATTTTACTCCACATTTATATGTGTACATAATAAATATTACATAAGTTAGTCAATAGAATTGGTGGTATTGTATTGTAAATTCTTCCATTGAGTGATTTGCTTGTATATATAGTGTAATTTACATGAAAGTAGTGTATGGATCATTCCATACTGATTTTTTTCTTTGTTATCTTGTAAAGCACTTTAAGCTACATGCCTGCTATAGAAATAAAAATGGCTGTTGTATGACCAACAGGCACCTGTTTTATTTGCAGTGAGTGCACTTTAAATAGGGTTGTGGTGTCTTGGTATGATCATTATAATGGCCATCGCCTATTAAGTAACCACTGAAAAGTAACTGGCCCCTGTCATGTCGTAGAGCCCACACACTGTATAATAAGCACTGCTTAGGATAACCAAGAAACTGGGAAACTGTTCTGTTCAGTTACCAGTAACATTAACTTGGCATATTATAATACTCACCTAGAATACTCCTCCATTCAGTTAGTTTCAAACCTGTTTAATACAATTTAAGGTTGTGGGAGATGAAGCCTGTCTCTCAGTACAAACTCATTATAAAGTACAAACTCTGACAGCAGCTTGGACGTCAAAGAATTTGGGCTACAGAACTAACAACTCTGCCCCCGTGCTCTTCTTTAGTACTCAGTCAGCCTTATTTCATAGGACTGATGACACCAGCCTAACAGATACTGATGCCTTTTGGACGTAAAATAAAGAATCTCCTAAATTCTTTCTTCCTGACCCTGAGAAGAAGATGGCCTGTCACAGATAAGACTGCTGTAGTAAATAACAAAGACCATTTCTATAGACCTGGACAGTGTTTTATAAGACTTGATTAATACTAGCATTGATTTTCTCAACACAGCTGCAGCAGAAAGATTCCCTCTCACCCCCTTGTCAATAAAGGTCGGCCTAATTACTCCAAAAAGCAGCTATTTGCATCCTGATGGCTACTCTCATCTACCAAGTGACTGAATAATATTTCCAATGGAAATGTAAAAAGAGGAATTTTAATAGTAACCCATTCAAATGCAGGTGTAGTCTTCTTAGCAATCCATTATAGCCATTTTGCATTCCTAACATAGTGTACTAATAATGCTAACTTTGGACATATGGCCACAATGGTGATATTAGTTCTTTGTTTCCTGAGTGAATGATGGTTTGTGTAGGATTAATTTTATTGACTTACAGGGATTCATCCATCCTGACAGTTTAGGGACACAGTAGGTCAGAGCCTATCGCAATGACTCTGAGAGACAGGTAGGATCAAATACAAAGCCACCCGTGTACAATCTGAATTTACACACTCAACCACATTCAGCATGTGAAATAAGGAAACAGTTGGAGCAGGTGCTTGGGATCTGTAGGCTGCTGAGTAAAACTGGATGCCAAATAATCAACTAAATTTACATGTCTCTCATATATACAGTGGTAGATGAATCTCTGATTGGAGGGTAAAACAAGAAAAGGAGTAAGCGACAATAAGAACCCATGATCCGGGGCGGAATTACATGTAGTGACTGAATGAGGATGTCTGCTCTTCCCAGCAGGCTTGTTCATTTTGAGCTGCGATATTTTATAGTCATTTTCTTGGCGTATGTGTGGATTTGCTCCCCATTAAGAGTTGTTTCAGCCACGTGCCTGGTGTTACCAGGATAAGCATCAGCTCCCTGGAATCCTAAATTGCAAAAGTAAGAAAGAAATTGGATGAATAGGTTAATCTGAAGTTTCAATTTTACAGACAAGAATTACAGCCATTTACATTTATTTGCTTGGCAGATACTATTATTCAAAGTGACTTACAATATAGGTAAACGAATAACATTAGGTTAGGGCCTGTTTGTTCAGCAACAAACAAAATAACAAAAGCTGATTACCACGAGTGAAAAAGATGTAATAACTAATAAATACAATCATGGATTACAATCAATATAGCAATTAGACTTAGTCTAACAACAAATTAACCAACAATATAAAATATCCATCCATCCATTATTCAACCCACTATTTCTTAACTACAGGGTCATGGGGGTCTGCTGGAGCCAATCCCAGCCAGCACAGGACGCAAGGCAGGAAACAAACCTCGGGCAGGGCGCCAACACACCACAGGACACAAACACATACACACCCACACACCAAGCACACACTAGGGACAATTTAGGATCACCAATGTACCTAACCTGCATGTCTTTGGACTGTGGGAGGAAACCAGAGCAGACACAGGGAGAACATGCAAACTCCATGCAGGGAGGACCCGGTAAGTGAACCCAGGTCCCCTAACTGCTGGTTAAATCCAAGACAGGCCGCTGCATTCTGGACCATCTGCAGTGGCTTGATAGCACATGTGGGTACTCCTGCCTGAAGCAATTTGCAGTCGTCCAGATGTGATAAGACCAAAGCCTGGACCAGAGGTTGTGCTGCATACTCTGTCAGATAAGGTCTGATCTTGTGGATGTTGTACAGTGTAACCCAGCATGAGCAAGAAATAGTAGAAATGTGCAGAAAAAGATAGGTGTTCACCACCTATTGCGTACTGACTGGGCAGGTGTTAGCAACAGTGAGCCAAGCGGTACAGAGATAGGGAGTTGAACAGACTGGCTGGCCAAGATCACAAGAAGCTCGGTTTTTGCCAGGTTGAGCTGTAGACGGTGGTCCTTCATCCATGTTGAGATATTAGTAAGACATGCAGAGACTCTAGCTGATACCATATTATCCTCTAGAGGGAACGACAGGTACAACTGTGTATCATCGGCATAGCACTGATTAAATAAACCATAGGATTGGACGATGGACCCCAGTGAGGTGGTGTACAGAGAGAAAAATAGAGGAGCAAGCACCAATCCTTGGGGCACACCTGTGTATGTCTGGTGTTCCTTTGACATCTCTCCTTGCCAGGACACGCTATAGGGTCTGCCCAAGATGTAGGACTCAAACCATCTGAGAGTAGTCCCAATAATGCCAAGGTCAGAGAGGGTGGCAAGAAGGATGTTATAGTTGAGCGTGTAGAAGGCAGTGGAGAAATCTAGCAGGATCAGGACTGGTGACATGTTAATAGCCATCTGGTTACCCACTATTGTCCAGTCTGGGTTCTTCTCTTATCAGTGTGGTGTCTCCTGCTATTTAACACTTTCAGCTGCATTTTTGCTTTATAGCACTTTATAGCACTGCTGAGCACGAATACTTTGAGACCTTCATCATTTGAGAGAGGCACCACAAGATGCCCTGTGATTATACTGTTTAATTATGCACAGTAGTTTTTATTAGAACATGGACTGGTCATGAATTCTTTTATAGAACATTCTTAAATAAAGCCACCAAATTGAAGGGCAACCAGGTAGGAATCCTGATTTCCATGGTAAAACTCAGGAGACCACCCAAAGGAACATTTAGAAGAATTTTTTCCATCCATTTTTTGTAACTTACTTATTCCAGTTCAGGATTGCTAGATGTGACACCATTCCTCTGCAGGGCATAATCACTCGCCGAGAGTCATTGCCATTCAAATAGCAGTCCTCTGTGAGCACAATACATATAGCGCCCTCTGGTTTAGCCATGAATAAGTTTAAAGTGTGGTAGTTCTATGCTAGCAGTTTAACGCAAGGTATGTGCAATGTGAGGTATGTGCAATTTCAGATTGACATCATATGAGAAAGACATTCAAAAGTAGCAGTGCGCTCAAGGGACGTAAAAAAAAAGTAAAATAAGTACATTAAAAGATAAACACTATTTTTGGTTTAAATGATTTATGTTAGATTCTTACCTTACAGTAATGTAATCTTTCAAAACCAGCGGGCTCTGCTTGGGAACTGCAGAGGGTGTCACAAACAGTTGCTGTCATTTCCTTGTCAATAACGACTTTCTTGGTGCTCTCCTTTGATAACAAATGAATGACACTTCTGTCATCCTGTGGTTGAACTCCAACATCAAGTGATGCCAGGTTTAAGTGTCTCCTCTAAAACCAGACTTTAAACAGATGGTGGCTGATACTGCCACTTATAAGAGATATTGTGTGATGTTGTCCTTGCTGTGGAAGGTCAAAGTACATGTTTGCAGATCAGTGACGTTTGGCACAGGTTTGGATGACTAGTAGTGAATTGGTGCTGTAAAGTGTGGGCTCTTTTCAGAGTGAATATGCCAGCTCCAAATATACGGTGAGTGAAGTTTTCCCAAGCTTACATGAAAATTGGTTTTTACATAACTTACATGGACTTGCATTCTCTGAGGTGGTGTGTTGTGTTCTTGTCACACTGATTTGTCACTTTTTGTTTAATACATCAAATTTTGCTGGCACCATTGCCTAATGGCTCCAGCATTAAATTCTTACACCCAGGCTGTCTGTCTTAGTCTGGGTGGCTTTTCTTCCAGGCACTCCAGTTTTCTTGCCCAACCCACAAAGTTGTGCAAATTTGTTTAACTCTAAATTAGCTGGTTGTGTATGAGTGGGTCCTGTGTGAAACTGACACGCTGTCCTGCCTTGCACCCGATCACAGGCTGTGGCCTGAAGTACTTGATGATCCACATCATGAATATCCTTAGCTTATTAGTATTGTTTGCAGACAGTCCCCTTGTGCTTATTTAAAAACAAGCAGTGGTTGGTGTTTACTAGATAGAAGGCTAAGGAATTAGCTAATAAGAGAATGTTGAATTGGGGCGGCACGGTGGCGCAGTGGTAGCGCTGCTGCCTCGCAGTTAGGAGACCTGGGTTTGCTTCCCAGGTCCTCACTGCGTGGAGTTTGCATGTTCTCCCTGTGTCTGCATGGGTTTTCTCTGGGTGCTCTGGTTTCCTACCACAGTCCAAAGACATGCAGGTTAGGTGCATTGGCAATTCTAAATTGTCCCTAGTGTGTGCTTGGTGTGTGGGTCTGTGCCCTGCGGTGGGCTGGCACCCTGCCCGGGGTTTATTTCCCGCCTTGTGCCCTGTGTTGGCTGGGATTGGCTCCAGCAGAACCCTGTGACCCTGTAGTTAGGATATAGCTGAATGGAGAATGCTGAATACTGCATGTCCCTACCCATTTAGAGCCACTTCAGAAAATGGATGGGTGGCTGGACTCTTGTTTTAGTCTGACTGCATTGCCTCAGAAGTAACACTACGTAGGAGTGCTTTGCAGTTGTTTGTAGCTTTTTGATTGGTCATCGGATTTAGAAAGTATTCAGACTTATTGAATTTCTGCACACTTTATTGTGTCATAGATTTAATTTTAAATGGATAACTGCACCATTTTTGCCCATCAATCTACACTCAGTATCCCATAACGACAAAATGAAAACATGTTTTCTGAAAGGTTTGCAATTTACTAAAACGCCCCAGACTTCTAAATCCACTGTATGCAGTGCCAGTTTTATGATAATAAACAGTTTTAGTTAATCATCTAGTTCAGTTCCTGGATGGCCGCAGTTTATTCATGTTTTCAATCCATCTGTTTTTGTGATGCATTTCAGCTTTCTGGCTAGCAGAGTCTATCCCAGTTCATTATGAATATCATGGAAGCAGGTAGAAGTGAAAGTGTGTCAACTTATTTTGCACAAATATTTGTTCCTGTGCCACTTTTTGAGCCAGCTTATGACATGGGGTCCCTCGAGACAGAGTATGATGTAAATGTTGAAGCTTTATTAGGGGGGTGGCAGACACCAAGCTATTCTCAGATACTCAACTTTTAATGGTTGTACTGTTGATAACCTGGCATCTTCTTGACACACTGACCCTATTTGCTGCATCTATTTTGTCCATAACTCAAGCATTACAAAAAATAAACCCATGCGGTCTGCTGTCTTATTTGGAAAATACCAAAATGTGTCTTTAATGAACGTAGCAGCATTTTTTTTCTCATAGCCAGATGTTCATTTAGCTGGGCACATCTGTATTTCACTCCTTTCTTCTGTCATTTTCACCTGCAGAGCTGTGAATTTCATGTACATTAGTTCAGCAATCATTCAGAGCTTGAACAATGTTTATTGTATCACCCAAATACTTCTGCTTCTTCCTATTTTGTTCAGTCGCCAGCTGGGATGTTGACATTTCAAGCTCAGAATGCTTTATTTTTTTTCTCCTCCTGTGTTATTCTTTTACCTGAAGCAAGTTATTCTTTTGATTTCTTGACCGGCTTGAGCTCATTGACAGTGGGTGCGATCATCATATGTAACTTACACATAAGCAGTTAATCAAAGTTCATTTGCAATTCTTAGAATTCAAGGTGCTGCCTACAGCTAGGGGACTAGGTGACCAAATACAATATATAAAAAGTGCAAGGGCTGCATTGCTTCCTTGAGCTGCAAGAGCAGGCTTTGGCTTCTATGACGCTGGTTTCAATTAAGTGAATTTCATTGGTCAACAAAAGACTTATTTTTGTCCCAAGGGTGAGTTTACCTGAATCTTATAGTATTTTGTGTGTTGAATCCAAGTTCTCTGTCATGTAAAGATTTTTGAGTGGCATTCAATTTTGAAGTATTGTTTATTTATATTCCATATATATTGTAAAACGTACCCATTTTTGATTTTCTGCTGTACTACACCTCAGGAACATCTCTTGTAAGAGTCCAGCAGTAGTCAGCCAGCATGCGGAGACTTGCCTTGGTAACTCTTCTCCATGTTTGAAGTGTCCTTAATGAAATTGCTTACCATGTTCATCACTGAGTGCACCAATGTTTTCAGTGGACAAAGTTCAAGTGAGTGTCCAAGAAGTTAATCTTCAATGACAAATTGCACCCAGTTGCTTGGTGTGACTTGAGAAGGTCACACACTATTTTAGGAAAGCATTCAGACTTATGATTTCCTAAAATATTTGTTCAACACCTTTGAAGCTCTGCCCAGCAGCTTTCTCAGCTTTGTTTAGCCATTCTTCAGATGTCTTTTCTTTTAACGCTGCTCTGATCTGAGGACCTGCAGAAATGCCTTCCTTGATCTCTGTATCACTGACCCTTGGAAATGTATTTTTCAGGTATATGGATCCCTCTTGTGTTTTATTCATTACTTTAACATAGTTTTTCATAAGGCCAAATTGAATATACAGAAGAGGATAATAAACTTTCTCAAGGTCAACATGTGCACTGTCTACCACATTCTTCCTAAAAGTGAGTCATGTTTTGGCCATTCTTTCAGAACATAGTGGCTCTCTTTGTATCTTCTGTCCCACTCACACAAAAATACAACAGGACTTGGTGCAACTAAGCTGCAAACCAAACAATAGTGCAATCATATCTAGGTCTCCACAGATATTCCACTTATATTTGATAGTGAATGTTATCTGAAAGTAACTTCATAATCTCAAGCGACTCTTTAAAGCTAGAAGCATGTGCCATAGGTTCTTTAGCTTTCAAGATGACCTTTCAGGAGTCAGTGAACAAATGCCATTCCTCCACATTGTGTAGTATCCATTACTTAATTATTTTTTTAATGTAATGGTAATTAAAATTTGGAAAATATATATTTATTAATCATTTTTTCCTTGCAAAAACACAAAATCAGCATTTCCCAACCTGTGGGCCACGGGGGGAACAGCAGGTGGGCCACAGCTTACCCCAGACAAAACCCGATCCACCGGTCTGATGATTGTGTTCGATGCATAAGTGAATCGCAGCTGATTCTGGATGACCTGTCCAACCTTTGCTCTGGCAGTCACCTTGGAGGAAAAGCATTGACGATCGTGCTTAATTCTGATGACCAACCCACTTTGATGATTGCGTTCGATTCACTGAGGGGGACCATCCCACTCCCCCTGCTGAGATGACTATGTTAAATTCATGATAGGGGATACCCCTCCTGCACCCCACCAAGATGTGAAAACTAAGTTGTGACACAACACAGGTTGGGAAACTCGGCTCCACATGTTGAAAATATGAGGATGGTGTCACATGAAAACTAAGACTCAGAGAAAACAATCTGTCTTCGTATTCGAATTCAGCATTATAAAGCAAGCTTAGAATACTCATCATGATTCTTGGGACAAAATTGTTGTTGACTAGCGATGGATGGGTGGAAGGATAATTAGAAGTTGTAGAAGTAGTATAAACAGTAATGGTAAGTAGTACTATCATCACATGTACAGAGTAGAGTGAAATTCTTTCTTTTATGCCAAATAACATGCAACAAATTGCCAGTTTCTGGTGCCATGATAGATAAAAATATAGGAGAAAAGACAAGGCAAAGCCTAAGAAAAGTGAATCAGATAGATAAGCCAATAAACTTTTAGTTGTGGAATATGTCAGACTTACCAACTGCAGTTGCTGATCTCATTGCTGGACCATATCAATTAACAAAACAGAAGATTATTAGGCAGGTCAAATTTAGCGACTGAAAATCCAGCACAGTTGAGTTTGTCCCTTTTTGTGACAGCCTGTAAGGTTCTTCCAGGCTCTGTTTTTTTTTTCCTATATTCCATTCTGTCGTAGTATGTAAAACACAAGACATCTGTTGTGATGTGAGATTTTGCATTTAACTTGATAAATATTTCGTATGTCTTTATTTGTAATTTAGGCAAAGCAATGTAATTTAGTGTTTATCCCCCCCCCCCCCTTACGACTGAGTTTCTTTGCATTGAGTTGGGAGAGGATGTGGCTTAAACCAGTTTGGCGATTATTACTCTGCTAAAGTCTTTCAACACACAAGGAAGCCAGGATGTTTAACATATGGTTTGGGGGCAAGTGTTAAGATGTTCTATTTCCCCCATTGGTCTGAGGTATGGCTGTTTGGAATTGGCTTGTCTCAGAGGCTTCTAAGTACCATGATGTCCTATTGGCTGTAGGGGTTGGACAGAAACCCCATAAATGTGCTTGCTTTATCTCACTCTTTTTCTCTTGCTAACAACTGATGAAGACCATCACACCATGAACTGATGTAGACAACACAATGAAGAGCACAGCTCAGCAGACATATTGAACAGACATGTGGCTGAAAGCTGAGCACCAATGATGCCTTAACTAGAGACATTTTAAGTAACTACAAGTCTGTGTGCCACCTGAATTACACATCACCATTTAATCAGGTTGTATGGTTGCCAATATTCAAATATACTTTGCATATTGTTATTATTTATGAATATTATCAATAATACATTATTTTATGTGTAACTTAACTCCTGCTTGTCTTTTTACTACATCTAATTGCCTGAGGTTATAGATATAGAAGGGAAGGTGGGGATAAGGTATATACAATAATACCTTATAAACAGTGGTAAGTCTGTGAGATTAGGCATTCTAAGCCTACATATTTATAATACAATAGGGGAAAGTAAAGCAATATAATACTCTACCAAGATAAAACAACGTCACATAAATGACTGTCTCTTCTGCATGTGAGGTCCAAATGACCCACGTTTCTTATTCCTTATTGCTGCTTTATATGAATTGTATTTCCAGATGGCCATTCGTTGGTTTTTGGCTCTCAGGCACACAGTGCCTGCCCCTGCAACTAAAGATAAAATATAACCTGTTTGATTTTTTTGGGGTGAGTCATTGACTAGTGGGAGTGAATTGCTGAGCATGTCAACTTAGACAACTGGCTTCGCTGGGAGCTGGAAGCTGCCGCCAACTGCATCTGACTGGCAAGGATTATGTAAAGAAGGCTATGACTGAAAATCACTGAAAAAGTGTCTAATATGACATTTTTCTCTTATTAACTTAAGGAATGATAAACATCTAAGAAATATAAATAAAGATACAGTACATGGGCATTAGGCCAAAGTTGTGTGAAACCAAATACAAAACCTTCTCAAGAGGAGAACACAGTAAACTACTGCAAAATGTTTCACCAGAAGAAAAGTACCATGAACTGCAATATCATTCAAAAGGATTACATCCCATACTGTTAACAGTTTATCTTTTCTTCATTATTCACTTCAGCGTTGCTTTGGCTTTCTGTTTAGAGTTCTCATCATATTGGCAGGTAAACTTAATTCCTTTTTGGAGCTTTTATTGAAGAAGGCTGCATGTTTTTATAATAATCTGTACTTTGCCTCATCTCACTTCTCTTCTGAGCTAACATCCCATTCAAGCCTGGTTTCTACTTTGTACATGATCCTGCCAGGCTCTCTGTGACTATATTTTGAACAAAGTGGATTATTATTTATCCATTTCATTAATTAAAAAAATTAAAATTACCATTACTCCCAGTATCCCTTTCTGCATTGCACTGGTACTTGGTAGCATCAAAGTATTTCAGGGCTGCGTGGCTTTCAGCAGAATACTGTAGACATACTTTTCAGCATTTTATATCCCATGTAACTTGCTGTTACTAGCCCATTGTGGAGTATATCATTCTTTTGGCTTTAAGGGTCATGTTTCTTGTGAACATTGGGCCACCCACAGGGACATAAGGAATGTCAGTGTCATAAGGAGTGTGATCGGCTTATGATAAAATGTAGAAGGAAAAGGTAGATTCTGGTGTGTGATTCCTAAAGCAGCTGTTGCAGAAGGCACAGTCAACCAAAGCAGAGCCAGATGACAGGAGATGAGTAAAACAGGCAGATGGGCTTATCTGGAGAAGGCACAGATGTTGTCAGTCTACTGGAGGTTTACAGGACAAGATGTCAAAATATTACATACCATAGACCATAACACTAGGTAAAAACATTTTTTGGCGTTATGTATGTATCTTTTAAATTATTCTTTTTCATATTTTCTGTGATATGTCTAATTATGTACTGTCTTTTTAAGTGTGTTTCCATTCTGTGTTTTTTGTTGGGTTGAGCCCCAGGAGGCAGGGCCACTGCTGAGCTATTTAGGCCAGAACCAAGTAAGCTCATATTAGGAGGCCTTTCAGTTTATTTTGTGGAGTATTGTAAGTATTGCTATTTTCTTTGATTTTTGTCTGCTTTTGGCAATTCCTTGCTTCTTTTTAAGGATTACAACTTCTAGATTTTGTATTGGAACTTGTTTGTTTTGGATCGCCTTTTAGGAAACTTTTTGTCTATTTTTTCTCTTTTGAGTATTTTCTTGTTCCTTTCTCATTTTTGTTTATTCATCCATCCATCCATTATCCAATCCGTTATATCCTAACTACAGGGTCACGGGGGTCTGCTGGAGCCAATCCCAGCCAACACAGGGCGCAAGGCAGAAAACAAACCCCGGGCAGGGCACCAGCCCACCTCAGGGCACACACACACACACACCAAGCACAAACTAGGGACAATTTAGAATCGCCAATGCACCTAACCTGCATGTCTTTGGACTGTGGGAGAAAACCGGAGTACCCGGAGGAAACCCACGCAGACACGGAGAGAACATGCAAACTCCATGCAGGGAGGACCCAGGAAGCAAACCCTAACTGCGTGGCAGCAGCGCTACCCACTGCACCACCATGCCGCCCTCATTTTTGTTTACTTAATCTGAAATTTTAAATATCTTTTGTTTGCTGTTTTATTCACAAGCTTGGGGTTTATGGTAACCCTTCTCCTTTTGGGACTTTTGCTTTATTTTAGGAAATTGTTTGTGTTATTTTTGCCTGCTCTCCTTGTTTGGGGCCTGCTAGGCTGGAAGCCTACAGGTCATAGTTTGGAGAAAGCTGGACTGGGTGAGCCTCTTCTGCGCTGACCATAGGAGCCTCTTGCCTATTGTTTGGCTTTTATTTGGAGGCCTTACACCCATTTTTGATATGTTTTAAGACTCCACTTCACATTAGTGGGGAGTTAAAGCAAGTGCACAAATCCAATAAACCAAAACAGGAATAACAGTGGAAAAGTACTGAGGTCATCCATTCGCATTAAAGAAGACTAAACTCAAGAAAGGCCCCTTTGTTAAGTAACCAGGCCATTTCAGTCATATGAAGTTTTTGTCATCACGCCACAACAAAGACATACTAGTCCTTGAATCTTTGCAGAGGAGAGCAATAGGAGCATCCCAGGACTTAAGGACATGTCATACTCTGAACGACTCAGAGAATCAAATCAGTTTAGTCACAAGCAGAGGAGACCTAATTCACGTCTTTAAAATTCTTAAAGACACTGGCACACTATATCCACTAGAATTCTTTCAACTTAACATGGAATCATGTACTAGAGTACACCAGTGGAAATTAAGGGGAAGAGCATTTAGAAGTGATGCCAGGAAGATGTACATTACACAAAGTGTTGTGGGAATCTTGAACAAACTACAGAGTTATGTAGTTGAAGCAGAAACCTTGACAACCTTTGACATATCTACAGGGTGGTCCAGATCTAATTATGCAGATCCAGATCATCTGGATGACTTTGATTTATGCGGGGATGATTCCAGTTTGGCACAAAGACGATTCTTCGTGTCGTCAGTTCGCATACTTCTCGATGGTCGGATTTTTCGGGTGATTTTCTATGTAATAAACTTAATAAGTTATAGCGTAATGAAAATTGCATAATTAGATTTGGACCACCCTATAGATGAAATATTGGAAAAGCTTACCTATTTGCTAAATAAACAAGCTTAATGGACTGAATGGTCTCCCCCCTTTTGTCAAATATCTTATATTCTAAATTACAGTTGAAGGCGTGAGGTATATGGTTACCACTTGTGATGTGCAAGACCTTAAAGCAGTGACTGAAGGTGGAGAATAGTATGTGTTGGAGTGAGTGCTGGCAGGCCCTTTCATGGTAAATTTGAAAGTCTTTTTATTTCTTATGGCCCACAATCCAACATGATTGAATTTTCTAATATGCTATTTACAGTGTAACATGCACACCTTAGAAGGCATGTTAGTTCAGTACAGCAGGATGTTTGTGAAAATATAGAATTACATTTTGCTTAGACTGGAGTGTGCCCAGGGAAGGTCCAGTGCTGTAGAACAAGTTTACTCAACTTTCCCTTGATTGTGGCTTTAGTTTACATGTGCCATCTCCTAGAAAAGGCTCCTGATTGTGTCTTGTATCCACTGTTTGAATAACTGTAGTCATATTCAGTATTGGTTTCATACATGCCTTGTAATTAGATGTACTAATGCAAACCTTGGCAAGACTTGTAAAGTTATTAAAGAGCTACCCAAAAAGCAAGGGGATGTTGAGTTTAGGAAGGCTTTGGTGAAGGCATTGAAGAGAAGCTCTGTTTGCTAATTAAGGGAGATAGAGGCCAAAATGGTGTTGTGAACTCTCTGACTGGAAGCAATCCAAACAAAGTAGTTCTTCGCAAACTTGACTTTCTCTGCCAACTCAGTAAAGAAGCATGGGACACATTGGTGTAGTGGCTCCTGGGAATTTTGGACTGCAGGGACTGCATACCAGACCCAGGATATTACCCTGTAGTGAGGTTTAAAAGGCTGCTCCCTGCTAATGGCATATTGACCCTGAAGTGAGGACGATTGGGGGATACATACTGAAGGTTTGGGACAAGCAGGCAGTTAGGATCACCCCCCCGAGTTATTATGAAAATAGTAAAATTGAATAAGAGGATGTAAACTCATTTCATAACAGTGCACAGCACACTGACAATAATAACATGATGTGTCCACCTGGCTGGTGGCTTTGCTTTCTTATTTTATTAAAAGCTATCCAGCTTCCTTTGTTATCAGTTTGACTAAGCTTCCAGAAAGAATCCGGTTTGTTCCCTTTTGAAACAATTGGGCTAAACTTACTTTTTCTTTGGTGCGTATAGTGTTTCTCTTCAGGTTTCCCATTTCCTCCACCTTGGCAGCCTCTGAAACATTTGTTCTGTAGTCGATTTCCCAGTGCTGACCCAAGATCCAGAGTTAGCCGCTGCTCATCTTGCAGGATCAATCTCCTCTTGTATTCCATTCAAATGAAAAAAAAACACTTCTAATACGAAGAAATGGAGATTATGTTACTGTGGCGCGAGCACGTCAGGAAATTCACTGCTCAGTGATAATAAAAAATGACTTAGCGACTGGAGCTGAAAAGGAGTTCATGACAGGGGTAGAAACATGGACTGCGGCCATAAACATTCCAACATGGCGACAGGAGGATGTGTGAACAAGAAGGCATGAAGAGGTCGAAAGAGCGTGGCAGAAAGAAATTCACAGGCCCCGTGATCAACGATTGGCAGCTCGTCATAGAAACATTATAAAATCTGAGGGATAAATCTGAGATTCATAACTTGTTTTAGTATCTATCTATCTATCTATCTATCTATCTATCTATCTATCTATCTATCTATCTATCTATCTAACACAGTACCTTTCATCCAGCAATCATATATCCCCCTTTCGCACCTACCTGTCGAACTGTATAATAGTTCTTTTGTTATATTGCACTGTTTATATGTACAGTACATTCCTGGATCATTACCTTTCTGTCTTAAAGGAGCCTGCACTCACTATGATGGTCCTAGGAATCGGTGCGTTGGAAACTAAAGAGCTTCTAAGCACCAAAGTACCAAAAATACTCCATTTGCACACTAAAAGGGGGAAAACCATCAAACCCCAGCTTGTCAGAAAAAAGAAAAATGTTGAATCTTTCTGAATAAAAAGAATTATTATAAGAAATGTTCAGATACAAGAAGGTCCTTGAAGCACAAAAAAAACACACACACACACAAAAAGAGAATGCCATCAAAATTGGCAATCCCGATCTGTTCTTAATTTTTCTCTTTGTAAAAACTTGATTGCTTTGTATGGATTGTAATAAAATTAATAAAAAATAAATAAAAAAAAAAAAACAAAATTGGCAATCCCAAAGTAAATACAATCACAAAATCCAAAAATGGTCAAAAGACAGAGCATAATGGTTAAAAAATCCAGCATATCAAAAAATATCAAAAAGAGCAAAAAATATAAGAGAACTTGACACCCACCTAGCACATTCAATGAACCGCCAGGGACTGTGGGTTTTCCTCAGCCTTTATATGTAAAATCCATTTTTTTATTCAGTGGTATCCTAATATTCATACACATTTGTACCCTTTTATTTAAATTGAAAAGCATTCTGATGTACTTGCTATCCGTGAAATGACAAATCACTATTTCGATTAGAATTTGTTGTCCTGTACCACTCAAGTTGATAGAGAACATTTGACAAATGCGAGCAGAAACAATTAAAACCATTAGAATAAGTATAATGAGAAGTGACCCGGGTTCGCTTCCCAGGTCCTCCCTGCGTGGAGTTTGCATGTTCTCCCCGTGTCTGCATGGGTTTCCTCCGGGCGCTCCGGTTTCCTCCCACAGTCCAAAGACATGCAGGTTAGGTGGATTGGTGATTCTAAATTGGCCCTAGTGTGTGCTTGGTGTGTGGGTGTGTTTGTGTGTGTCCTGCGGTGGGTTGGCACCCTGCCCGGGATTGGTTCCTGCCTTGTGCCCTGTGTTGGCTGGGATTAGCTCCAGCAGACCCCCGTGACCCTGTGTTTGGATTCAGCGGGTTGGAAAATGGATGGATGGATAATGAGAAGCACCAGTCACTGAACAACACATGCTAAAACACACACAGACAAAATAAAAAGACCAGTTGCACCGTTTAGTAAGTGAACTGATGGGATGCCAATTCAGCACCCAGTAAGTGACTCCACAGCTGGTCATAGTTGGACAGTGTAAGTATGGGAGGCTGAACCAGGATTAAAGTCCGGATTGGGTTGTAAGCACAAAGGCCGTACAGCCCTGTGATGTTAGATGAACATTACTGTATATGTTGTCATCTGTCTACAGTTACAAGCGATCTCCTTTACCCCACAGTAATATATTGGGATAGTAGGAAGAAAACAGGAGATGCCATTAGATTTTAAAAGTTAATCACAAAGTCCACCTTTTTGTGGGGCAATAGTGCATACCCTCTACATGACACCCTGGATGACTTAATGAGCATTTCTTGATCCAGCAGAATGTAATTTCTAGCTCAGTGCTCCAGGGTGACCTAGGGGGTCTTTTTGGACCACCTGCTATCAGACTTTACAATACATTCTCCAATCTTGGACACATAAAGTAGTTTAACTATTTAGATTTAGTTTTTTTGTGTATATCTGTAATAACTTTTAATTTGTATAAGCTGCTATAATACTGCAATTTTCCACTGGGATCAATAATCTATCTATCTATCTATCTACTGTGAACATTGCCCCGGACACAGACAGGCAGACACGTTAATGTCACCCACAAACACACGTTTATTTTTCATTTCTTTTACAATTCAGCTCACCAACCCCCAATACCCCTCAGTCCAGGCCAATCCAATGCCTTCTCTTTCTTCTTCTCCTTCTTCTTCTTTTCTTTTCTCTTTTCTTCACTCTTTTCTTCAGACCGCCTCCTCCAGACCTTGTCACTCTTCCAGCTGACTCTTGTCTTCGACTGGAGGGTGGCGGCCCCTTTAAATAAGCACCCGGATGTGCTCCAGGTGTGTTCCCGGCAATCTCCCACCGACACGCCCCAGTGTGGCGGAAGTGCCGGCTGTTTCTCCAAAAGCACTCCGGGTGTCCCTATTTTCTCTTCCCCCCCAGCACTTCCTGGTGTGGCAGAAGTGCTGAGGTCTAGGGTCTTCCAGGTATTGGGGTCCCCCTGGCGGTAACCCCGGGTCCCTACAGGGTCGAGCTTCCCAGCTCTTTACCCGAGGCCTCCAGGGCGGTCGCCCCCTCGAGGTCTGGAGGAGGCACCAGCCCTCCTCCTGTCTTCTCAGGCGTCCCGGCTGGGTACCACCTCCATCCAGCTGTGACACTATCTATCTATCTATCTATCTATACAAAAAGCAATCAAGACATTTTCCAGGTGGTATCTCCTTAGTGGGTAGTCATTGGCTGCTGTCATTCGAAGAGCTACTGTATAGCCATAAGAGAACAGCAACTGGTGGGAAAGTGAAGTTCTGACATGGCAGAAGCTGTTGGAGACAATCTGATTAAGTGACAAGACATATGAATAGTAGCAGTAGCAGTAGTAGTAGTATTATCCAGCAATTTTCAAATCAACTTAATCTTCTTTTCATTATTAGTATTGCTACTGTTAAGCAAACTTGAGAATAAAAATGTTATAATATGTTTTTACTACTATTATTGTCTTTTTTAGGGCATGACAGTGCACAGCAGGTAGCTTGGCATGTGTATGTTTTTAAGACCCAGACTCATGTCATAGGTGGCTGCCTTCTGTGTAGAGATGACATGCCCTATCTGTGCCCTGCATGGCCAACACTCTCATTTCCTGCATTAATAAATTAGCAGTCACTATTGCAGCCTCCAAACTTCTCAGTATGAATGCCCTGTGATGAGCTGGTATCTTGTTACAGTTAGCCTACAGTTATTATGTTGACGAGAGGGTGTCCATTCTCCATTCACTTTCAGTATTATTTACTTATTTCAAATAAATCCATGGAGATTGTTCATATGTACTTGTCTAGTTACCTACTACGGGGCTCTAAAACCAGCATGTCCAGTCACAAGAATTGCTCATTCACATATTGTTGTACAGGATATACTCACAGTCGTTCAGTGTCGGCAATACTTTTTTTTTGTGTATGCCAGTGACAGATTGGGTTCCACTCCTTTCTTCACAATATGTATAAATGTATTCAGATCAATCGCTGGTATCCATTTAAACATCTGCTGCAGCTCAGTCATGACAGGAGTCAATAAACAGCCAGTCTCATTGACAGCCGACTGATGGAGATCAACAGAACGCTTCCCAGGGCATGGCACATTTCTAGATGTGCAGGAGGGGCTTAGGGTCCTTCTTAAAAGGAGTATTGTAAGAGCACTGAAAATCTTCCAGATTTAATGATGTTACCAGGAAGCATCCACAAGAGTCAATGTTTTTCTTTTTCCATATACCATAGTTAGGAATATCTTGGGACAGTGTTAACGTTTAGATGTACTGAATGCACTTTGATGGCTGTGAGGTAGGATGGGAGCCTGTGGGTGCACTAACGCAAAACAAATCAATCAATCGGAATGAAAGTTGACACCCTGATTAGTATTGTAAGATAGCAGAAGCCTAATGATTTTGAGCAAAAATGCTCATGTAGATTTTGCATTATAGAGATAATGATTTTATGAAGTTTTCACATTTGTGCCCCAAGTGTTGCACAGTTTGAGTATGAAGGATATAAATGTTTTTCAATAAGATATAATTCATTCTGCCCACATAATAAAATGTTGGCCTGTAATATTTTACTGGTAGAAACACAGCTTAATGCATGGAAAGTCATGTGCTAGACTCTCGTATTTTCATAGATTATTGGTGGTGCTGGTGCTGTGATCCTTGAATTGGGTAAACAGTTGTGGAAATCCATATGTAATATAATATTAGGCAGCACAATGCCTCACTACTGCTAATCCATGGTTCAAATCCCAGCAAGTTCTCTGTCTTTGTGGAGTTTGTACACAGCATGTCCTGACATGGATTTTTATCAAATAATTCTTATATCTCAAACACATGCAATTCATGTTGATGAGTGAACTCTGGAAAGCTGAGCTACACCAAATCAGGATCTTCCTTCAGGTAATGTTTGATGTTCTGCCAAGCCCTGCCAACCTGTATACGTGGGGGAAAAGCAGAAACACCAGTTTGTCCCATCTGCCCTAAGCATGGAAACCTCACATAAATCCTCAGCGGCTTCCCAAAAGCTCTGGCCAGCATCATTACTGCTGGCATCATAATCAACATCTAAAGGCAACTGCACAGGCCATCAGCATGGTAATAGAAACAACCAAACAATCTCACTCCTCCAAGACTTTGACCACCTTCATCAGAGCTGGTGAGCAACTGCCTCCCACCACAAAAACAATCTGCTGGAATCTTGCCAACATCTTGTGACTGGATGTGGACTTGGACAGAACATTCAAGTGTCCTCAGCATATATTAATGATCACCCTCAGATCAGATCAAGTGCTATGGTCAGATTCTACCAAACACAATATTCTAGCAGAGCTGACAATGCTTTGAGAGAACCACCTTGAAGAAATGTTTGAAAGAAAACTTTTCAAATAGGAAGGGCTAATCACCTAGTGCAGACAGTCTGGATCCAGAGCAAGGTGTCTGTTGAAGCTGCATGTAGGGGGCATCTGCAGCACAATCACTTGCCAGAGCTCTTGCCACATTGATAAACAGATGAACATGGCGGAGAGAACCTTGAGTTGCCTGAGGCTTCAAAAAATAGAACCTTGACCATGCTGCATTTAGCTTCTGGTCAGCCGGACACAACTGATCAGTCGTTGCTGGGCCACCTAAGGAAGGCAGTGTGATGCTGAAAGACCTGTAACTTCTGAAGAGCCCAGGTACATTACTAAAGATGTGTCCAGCTGTGGGCATCAGAAGATGCATGCACACAGACACAGTGAGCATGTACTAAGGCGGATGGTCTCCAGTTTTTGGTTTCTGCCTTACACCTGACACTGCCAGGATAATCTGCCCCCAAAGGTTGATGTTCTTCAGGAATTGAACCTTGTTTCATTTCACAGCTCAGCTATTTGCAGGTTGTCTTCTGTGGTTTCTGCTTCCTCTTTCTGCCCAAGTATGTGCTCTTAATTTGGAATTTGAAATCAGCCCAGCATCTGTGTGGATTGTTCTGCTTGACAACTGCCAAAGAAAAAGTGGCAGCAAAAGATAAATGGATGGGTGGACAGTTCAAGTGAAGTGTTCTGAGAAGGCACCATATAAAATAACGTCTTTTTCATAAAATGATTAACTCTTAATGAATCCACTTAAAAAATTTCAGAGTCGGGGCCAAAGTCTACAGTATCAGCATGGGGTGCGTGGAAGGAACCAGCCGTGGATGAGATGCCAGTCCATTGCTGGGTGCACTCAGACTATCGGATATTCAGCCAAATTAAGCTTGACAGTTAAATAAGAACATGGAAGTTTGGCAAACCTATGAATTTAATTGGGTTAGCTAATAGCTCAGTTGTCCCAATATCTCATCCACATATTTGTTGAAGGCTGTCAAGGTTTCTGCTACAAATTCAAAATTATTATCAGTTCCCATCAGTTAACATAACACTCTCATGTTTGAGATGAAGATCACACACCCCTCAGATAAACCACACAGACATAGACAGGACCTTGGCTGACATTTGATAAAGTGTAAAGTAATATAACAGTGTCAGATCTGCTTAGTTCACATCACTGACCCTGGGACTGGAGCCAGCCTTGGCAGTATCAGATTCAAGGTAGGAACCAACCTCGGATGGCATGCTGATGAACGTAATTGATATGTATTTGGGATTTGGGACAACTCACACAGACACAGAAAGAATATACAGATATGTCGCTTGATTGTAAATATGATATTGTAATATTATGTAAAATTCTCATAACCTTTGGATTCACTTCTGAGGTTTAGTGGGCTGGAGACCATCCTGGTATTACTGGGCACCTGATCATTGGAGGGAACCATTTTATTGTGATGTAACATAACATTGTTAAATCCTCTAAATGCAGTTGGGAATTGTAGTGAAGTTTGTGGTGCAAGACAGGAACCATCTCTGCACAGAGTATGATTCTGTAGAGATGCTGCATTTTTGGAATACGTTGTTAACTTCCTTTTCTTGGATATTTTATCTTCATGTATATCAGTAATGTTCAGGTCACATAGAGGCTACAGTGATGTACAGCGTCGATGAGCATTTCGTTAAATTTGTCCTGTTGTTCACAGTAAAGAAACTAACAACCTGCAAAGCACCAAACACCCACATTTCCCAAGTGAGCAATAAAGCTGGTGAAGTCAGTTTATAACGGGCTAAGAAATAAAAACACAAGATGACCAGGTTTTAGTACTCCACATTTCAGCCCATTAAGCTCCAGAGGAAATCCCAAGAAGCTACTGCCGAGCAGCTTTTCACACATGGCAGTAAACTCCCACTTTACTGCCTCAGTGAAAAATAATGGCTGTTCTTCCAGTCGTCTAGAATCTACTGTAAGCCAAAGACAGCAAAGCTGGCTGTTTATCATAAAGGACGTGTTGCCTCCCAGTAAAGTAAAAAGTCAAGTGTGGCTGGGGGGTGGCAGGGATGATCGCTGAGGTGGAGAAGTGCGGTGAAGCAAATGAAAGAATATGCAGTAGCAAGTAAATGAAGTGTGAAAAATGACTGGCTTTGCAAATGAAATTCCAATTAACGTGAAAATCACCATTCAGTCATCCTTTCTCAGAACCCATTTAATCCATTCTTATGGTCACTGGTGCTGGAGCTTATCCTGGCAACATTTGTCACATGGCAGGAACCTACTAGTCCATCATAGCTAAAAAATAATCATAGAACATTGCTTTAAATATTAAAGTGTAACTGAATTGTCCTCTTTTTAATCATTTGACGAAGAGCCAAACTTTTAAAGTATGTCTGAATAAAGCTAAATATAATGTGGCTGTTTACCTCAGAGGTAAAAGTGTTGTTTTTGGAGACTATTGGGCTGCCATTCTTCTCTTTAACCTCTTGAAGTACAGGTCCGAGGGAAGACATACTGGAAGTAAATACCTAATAATCGATGTGATACTGGTTGGCCAGCACAGCCTTTTAAATTTTAGACAAGGCCTGACCCAGAAGTGACAGTGGTCTTGCCCTGAATATAAAGTACAGTGTTAGAATCAGAAAATGAGCAGAGACAATTTAGCCAGTCCAAAGTACTGACAAGCCATTCATCCTGGTTCAAACAGGACAGAGGTGGTGAATGAGTAATCACAATAGGGTATCTAGGGTTTCATTTGTTCTGATGTTTTGGGTCACTGTTAGTCCCTGTGATCATTCCTTCCTTGTTTGTGTGTCTTTTCATTTATAATAACAGCCTTCCTTTATAGTTTGCTATCATTTGTATGTACAATTCAGAATCAGTGTAGTACTGTCTATCTGTCTGTACATATAGTGCCTTTCATGTATCTATCTGATGGATGAAAGTGTTGTGGTAGCAAGAAGGGACATTTAACTCTCAAATTGGTATTATTTTTGGAGAAATTAGGTGGGGAGGATTGGGTAGGTTTGTTGGGTTGAACGGCCTGTTCTTATAAAACTTTTTTCAAATATTCTATTAATGTATTGCCTTCTATCTATCTATCTATCTATCTATCTATCTATCTATCTATCTATCT
>JANRMT010062814.1:38923333-38948042 GCA_026402145.1 Polypterus bichir lapradei
ATCTATCTATCTATCTATCTATCTATCTATCTATCTATCTATCTATCATGGCCGGATGAAAGAATAACAGATGGCTTGATAAATATTTGGGCCTCCAAATGGGTTGTTCCGTTTAATATATACGAAAAATATTGAAAGTTATGCCAATGGCAAAAAGGAATTTCAGCATTAAAAGGTTGCAGGAGTCAACGCTTTGAGAAACTCTGTGTCATGGGCACTCCATCAGCCAAATGACAACGCCTTCTGGGAACCAGTCCTTATAGTCAGTGAACTGGAAGGGGCGGAGCTAGATGCCCTCACTCGGCAGTTTCTCATTGCTGCTAGAAGAGAGAGAGAGAGAGAAGATGGTTAGCAATAGCGCCCCTTTTGTTTCATCGGATCATTATATACCACGACACAGTCCCAGAGAAGGTCCTCAGACACACATGTGTGACACTATCTATCTTTCTATTATAGTGCATTTCATTCATCTATCTGTGTAATATAGTGCCTTTTGTATACTTGTTGATCTGAGTAATATTGTGTCATTCATCTGTTTGTCTCTCTGATTTATAATACTTATAATATTTTGAAGATCAATATATTGTATACTTCATATTGTTCTACCAATTCATTTTAATTTTATAACGAGTCATTATCTGTATGCGTCATAACAAAGTGCTTTACAGGTCAAACATGATTATAATACAGAAGTACACTGACTACCTAATGAATAGAACAAACTTAAAATGCACAAATAAATCAGTTAGTATCTGAGAAGATATAATACAGTAAAGAGTAGAAGGATCCAGTACATGAAGTTGCCTGAAATGATTGCCGCTGGTCAAAGATGAGTCAAGAAAGAAAGAAAAAGAAAAAAAGAAAAAGAAAAGGTGATTCTTTGGCATTCTTTTTAATATTGCACTAAATGGTAGTTCCAGAGAGTAGGAGTCACCAAATCTTCAGGGTTTAGAATGACAGTAAGACCAGCTTCAGCCTAATTTCCTTCTCTCTAAGGCTAGGTACACACTACTATGTTTTTGTCTAAAAAAATGCAGACATTAGTCTCTGTTTTCACCTTTTTTTCCGCACATTTTTTAAACCCTTGAAAACACTCTCCCAAGCTGTATACTTCATAAAACACTGGCTCAGCATTGTAGTGTGAATGGGCTAAAATGTAGACTTTTGAAAATGTAGACACTGATCCCATTTTGATTTGTTCATGCTTCCTCCCCTGATTTTGGTTCTACTCACTACAATGTCTCATTCCTTGACTGGTCACCCTTCATGGAACAAAACCACATTTCGACATTGTGGACACGGAGGAGTTGCTTTCCATGACACTTGTTGTGTTGCTTACCTGCATGTGTTTAAATTGCTTTTTGTACTGTACAGTGTAAATGCACGTAATTTACCGGTCACTACAGTTATGAAATAAATCCTGTGGCTGGCAGTGTTATTGTTCCTTAAAGGGTCTTTTTTTTCCCATCATTTTCGGTTGTTTTAGTGTGGACGGAGATAATTTTGTAAACTACTTGAAAACACTAATGTGGGTGGAGATTGTTTTCATTTTAAAATGCTGTTTCTAAATGTAAATGCAGTAGTGAAGATGTAACCTAGGTTCTTATTATATTTCTATTCTGGTGGCAGTCTTGGTAGGCTGTCCTGGGGCTCAGTTATTTTGCGTGCCAGGCCAAGCTTATTAGTGCACCAACTGACTGTTCGGTAGCTAACCCGTGCGGCTGGATTTTTCTCCCTTTACTGACAAATTCACCTTAATGGTGGCGCTGGCCCTGTTGGTAGGACTTCTTGTGTGAACTCTTACCCTGGTCATTATCTATGTAGAGTGTGCATGTTTCCCCCATGTCAGAGTGCTTTGGTTTTCCTCTCACATCCCAGTGCATGTTAGATTACTTGCTGACTCTAAAACAGAGTGAGCGCGTATGTATTTGTGGCCTGTGCTGGACTGGCGCCCTTTTTAGGGTGGGTTCTTGCATTGTGTTTAATGTTGCTTTAGCCCTGTAGTCCTGTATTGGAATAAAAACATGTGGAAAATAAGCGACTGGAATACCTTCTCCTGATCAACGGAGCAGATGCAAGCTTTCACCTGCTATTGCAGATTCCCTTCTCTAAGCAATAACCAAACCATTTCTTGTACCTTTACCTTTTTGAAAGCCACTCCAGTAATTTCAATTGCTTGTACACTTTTAGACACGATCAGCAGGATATTTTTTGTGATGAGTGTACCAGCCGGCTGATTAGCTGCATTTTGATGGGACACCTACACGCTTACAGAGTGAGCATAGGACTTGAGTCAAACAAATGGTGTCACTAAAGTAAAGGACAAGTGCAAAGACCCCTGTAATTTAATCCACTGCACCTTGGGCTCTTTCCTCTATGAGATAATGAAAAAAATAGCACAACATGCAGTATTGTTCTGAAATAGACAAAATGTATGGAGGGAGCATGTCTTGACCTCCTTAACACTAGAATTACCAGAGCCTACGAAAAAACTCGTAGATCCGTCCCACCTTAAATCGCTTCGCACCTCTCCGTCAGCGTCTTTTGTCCTGTAAATGTGTTGATCAGCAGCAAAAAGCAAGCAGCCTGCTATCACATCCCCCCACCCCACAGTTTTCTCAGCTCAAGTCTGTTTACCTGCGTGTCAGTTGCTTAGAGCTGTATAGAGTGAGAAGTCAAGCAAAATGACACCTTTTATAAATACTATATCGTTATTTGGAACACATGCATTTCATTTGTGTTCCATGTCTACAACGATCTATGTAAACACATCGTTAAAACAGAAAGGTTTTTCATGTTTTAGTAATAATTGACAAAATGTAGACATGGAGAGTATAATGTGTGAAGCCTGAAGTCTAAGTATCAAATAAACACTTTCACAAAAGGTACAAATATAACAGAACAAGTGCGCTTCAATTCAAGAATATAACTGCAGAAAAAGAACCCGCTTTAGGGTGTGATATTGATACGCCTTTGCTATGACTGCTTCGGTGGCGTAACGGTATCAACTGTTGACTGGTAATCAAAACTTCACGGGTTCGACCCTGGGCAAGTCCGTTTTGAGAAGTGACCTGGTCTTACTCTTACTACTTTAAATAAAAACATACATTTGATTCCAGTCTGTAGCATCCGGTGTAAATTTATGATACTTGTAAAGGTTAGCTTTGTTTTTTTTTATTCAGTTTTATTCTCTCAGTCGCGTTCACGATCCCACCCCCCTCTCATTTGACACGGCTGTTTTCACATAAAGACGCGCTATAACAGAGGTGAACTCAGATCATGACGACGGTTCTACATCGGAGCAAGAATGCACGCCGCACTTTTACCATCGCTGTACTTTGTATATGTACACAGGAAAATCTGCACTGTACTTGTGACTTTACGCTGTAGGAAGTAAGTAAATAAATAAAGGTAAATAGGTAAATAACATTCGATCTGGCTCTTACATACAAAGTACAGTGACGGCAGCTTCCACCTGCAGCTATAGAATCTTCAGTACACGAGCGACTCTCCACGCTAGTGTTTAGATCTGGACATTTACAGGACAAAAGACGCTGATGGAGGGGTGCAAAGCTATTTAAGGTGGGATGGATCTACGAGTTTTTTTGTAGTCTCTGGTAATTATAGTGTTAAGTGACTAGGCGCTAGTATGTGATTTCAAAATATTAACACATGTTTAACAGAAGCATTTTTATACATTAAGAAGAAAAAAATTGAGAAATACTTTATCAACATTGATGTTTTGTTTTTTTTTGCAAATTCACAATTGGGAGTTTAATAAAGCAGAAATTAACAGATGTCACCTGAACGATTCTATTTGTTAATTGAAAAGTCACATTTCCAGCCAGTGAAACAGGAGTCTAGAAATCAGGAAATTCCCCCACTGAGAAGTCTTGGCCGCGCTCCCATGAGCTGGGTAGGTGTGAAAAGCTGACGAATTGAATTTTGATGGCTTTTGTGATCTTGCCGGTGACCAGACGTCTGCTTCTTTATTGAACTGACAGAGGGGCAGGAGCAGAGGCAGAAACTGCTTTCTGTTTGACCCCAGTGGGGCTTCGCTGCAGACGAGATGCTCGTGCCGGAGAAATCAGCAGGAGGTCGCATCTCGCCGCTGACCAGAATAATCTTTCCAATGCTGCGCATGCGTGTAACACTGAGCTACGGCCGAACTGTGCAAACAGCCATTAATCACAATATGAGTGTTGAACTGTTTTTATTTTTATTTGGCTGGCCAGCACTCTGGGTCAGAACAACAACTTGATACCATGTTCTGTCACTTGCATGCTCAATTGATATTGCTGGACAGTCTCTTGAGAATTCATTTTATGGGAATTCTTAAGGGTGTACTTAAGGGTGTAAATTTTAGAGCCATTAAGTAGCACATGCTGGAAAGGGTAAATTGAAAAAATGTGAGGTTCAGCACCATGTTTTTTTAATGGTGTAAAAAAAAAAAGTGATGAATTCCTTGGAAAATGTGCTTCCTCCTTTCAGTTACTAGATTAACAGGGGCATTGTAATATGCAGAAAACAAATAAATAGGTTGTACTCATTTGTTGTTATTCTAAGAAAACACCAGTCTCCATTTTCTAATTTGCCTATCCAATCCAAGGCCGTAGGGAGGTGGAGCCTGTCCCGGCCGCACTCTTACTCTCTGACATTGTAATCTTATCTGTATCGTTAATTTAAATAAGATGAATATAGCATTTAATTCTCCCTGGGTAAGCTCTCCTCTGAGTTTTGTCCTTAGAAAATAGGTCACACCTGTCAAAAGGACTGTGCTTGGCGTAAATCAAGGGACGGTCAAAGTCAATTTTGTTGAGGGCCAAAAATAACACTTTCTTTGCTCAGCGTGGGCCAGAATACATCAACAAAACCACTACCACCACATTTTTAGTATAAATGAGACACCCAGGTGTAACAAGCAGTAGACTTTAACTCTTTTAGGGCTAATTATTATTATTTTTTCTGTTTTGATCCAAGGCTGAATAATTCTTCCAAAAATCTCAGTTTTATGAAAAGCACACAAAGCAATTTTTTCACACACAAATCAGCATGAAATATGTATTTATGGCAAATGTCAATATGTTTTATGTTCCATGAGCCTCTACACCATGTGAATTCCCATACCTATTACATAGCATAGTCCTTTCAAGGTATGGTAATGTTCCCAGCAGCCAATGGCGTGCATTGCCACACTACACTGCTTGCAGTATGTGTTACACTGGTGCTGCTTTTTCAGACATCAGTTGCTGCATGCTGTGGATGCTGCCAGCGCCTGTTCAGTCGGCCACTGCATGCAGCAAAAGACACCTGAAATAGCAGCACCAGTGTAACACATACTGCATAAGGACAGCTCAATGGCTGGCTGCTGATGGCGGCAGCTGCACAAAGCCAGCTCAGTAGCTGGACAGCTGTGCACTCCTGCTGGCCACTGAGCTGTCCCCGCACAGCAGCCACCACCAGAGACAGTGAACATGCGGTGACAATATGACACAATGTGGTTTGCACCTCTTGTCATCATAAGCGGCAGTCCTCCCAGGCGAACGTTACTGTAGGCGCATCAGCAACATGAATGTGTTCAGCACTACGATGAGCTGGGGACCGATCAGCTGATGTGGGTACTTCACTTTCATTTTCAATCTCCAGAACACTTACATGAAAATCGGAGTCTGATAAGTCAGATTCACGGAGGATTTTGCTTTGTGCATTTGCTTGTCTCTCTCGCCAGATGTTGATGCCATTTTAGATGTTGTTTAATCTTCGCGACTCATGCATGCGCAGGATTTTGAGGTCAAATTAACGACGCCAGCTTTCCCTCTAGCAAAGAGAGTTGAACGAAAATGTAAAGGCGAGTTTTGTCGCCGTTTACAACTCATTCCTGCCTTCATCCCCTGTGTCGACATAAATCGATATAAGGAGTTAAAAGTGTACTATTATTGGAATACATTTTTCTTACAAAATGCATATGTTGTTTTTTTTTTATTTATTTATCAGACACCTTTATCCAAGGTGACTTACAAAGCAAAGTATAAGACATACAAGAATGAGGGTGCAAGAATCAAAGCATCAGTGAACAAGATAAAAAAAAGCGGGCATAAAGATGTAGAGCTACTACATAAATTATACCTTCAACTGGATGAAAAAAACAGGCATCAGTATCCTAAACTCTAAACTCAATCCTGTAAGAGAGAAGCTAAGTACAGTAGATCCAAAGTATTGATTGAGAAGGTGCATTCTGAAAAGACACCCAAACACAATCCCCCAAAGTCCAGGCCTCTCTCTCCAGTGCCTTTCTTCAAGCTGCCTCCACTCCTCTCTCGCAAGACTTCGTCCACTCCTTGCCCAACTCTAGTCATCGAATGAAGGGAGACGACCCCTTTTATACAAGCCCGGATGGGCTCCAGGTGCTTCCCGACACTCCTCCACGGATGCTCCCCTGTGCGGCGGAAGTGCCAGCTGCGCACCCGGAAGCCCTCCTGGTGTCCCCAGTCTTCTTCCCCCCCAGCACTTCCTGGTGTGGTGGAAGTGCTGAGGTCCAGGGCTCTCCAGGCACCGGGGCACCCCCTGGCAGTGACCACGGGCCCCTACTGGGTCAAGCTTCCAAGCTCTGCACCCGTGGTCCCCAGTGCAACCAGGGCGGTCGCCCCCTCGTGGTCTGGAGGAGGCGCAAGCCCTCCTCCGGTCCTCCTGGGCGTCCCGGCTGGGTACCACTCCCAGCCGTATGCCACAGCAGGATATGTTGATTTAGAGGTTTTTGTTTTCGTAACAATTTCTTATAGATGGTTTGAAATCACCTTCGTTTTTTGCTTTGTTTTTTTGCCCGGTGCTTCCTAACTAATCAGTACAAGAAAACCCCCACATGTAGCCACCGGGGTGTAAGGCGAGTTCAAGCACAGGTAAAAAGTGTGCCGAAAGAAATCTCTCAGTTCAAAAGTTTGTTTTAAAAATATTTAGTGAAAATTCAAAGCAAATAATCCACACAAGAATAAAGAAAAAAGTTGTTACACACATAGAATAAAATGCAAAAAAAAAAGAAAAATGTCTCTTCTCTAAGCTTAGCTTTTCTTGTAAAACTTTAGTTGTTTCTATATTTAAAGATTCTTAACTTCTTCTTCTGTACACTTTAAACGTACGGTGCAGCACTTTCAATTAAGAGCTTTGTCTTACACGTTACTTGACACACACAAAACACGCACACAAGGTACGCAAGGTTCAAAAGGCACGGTTTAAAACCATGTGCCCTCTACACCTTACACATGGCAAGGGTGATCACTAACTGAGAATAATGTTTAGTCAGAGAAGTTAGAAATAGCTAGAATATACCAATTCAATTCAACTTATGGGGGCTATAGGATCCTCCCATAGATTATGCACTATCCATCCATCCATTATCCAACCCGCTATATCCTAACCACAGGGTCACAGGGGTCTGCTGGAGCCAATCCCGGCCAACACAGGGCGCAAGGCAGGAAACAAATCACGGGCGGGGCGCCAGCCCACCGCAGGGCACACACACACACACACACATCCACTATCATTTGGTAAAACATTTATGTATCTTATGTAACTAGGAAATGGCTCTTACAGACCATATTTTGAAATTATACCACTATGATAAACCTTCAGGAAAAATGACCAGAAGGATTTGAATTTGTGCATACCACATCAACTGACCCCAGGGGTACAAGGGTTCAAAGTTACTCCTTTTCACAAATCTTAGGAAAAATGGTTCTCAATAGTGTAGGCATGTAGATGCTATGCTATATTGAAGTTGCTGATCACAAATAGGATAATGTTTCTGAGATTGAATTCTTTACGGGTGGTCCTTGCTCTCTAAGAGCCACTCCTAGAATGTTAATAATGACAAATATAAGCACATGGGGTATCATTTGGACTATTCCAAGGCCAGAAATTATGAATCATATGATGTTATTTTTGATTTATAATCCTTTACTTTGGGACCTACCCCTCTATGGACCTTTGTCAGATGGTAGCAATAACAACTGAGACTATCTAGACTTTAATCATTTAAATTGAAGCACACATATTAGTATTTCATATATCTGATATTTCATATGTCTAACTTCTACCTCCTGAAGTAAATCATTGCATTTTTTATGAACACCCTGAATTATGGCAGCCTAGGCTAATTCAGACATTTTTATACTCAAGAACAATTCTGGCTACTCATTGGTAATAATTGCTTCTGGATCTTAGTAGTAGTAGTAATTTTGTTATTATTTTGTGTAATGTTATATTACTACCTCTGTAATAACATTAAGCAAAAACAGGAACCAAACCTTGGTGTAGTGCTGGCCATTTCCGAGGCACAATCTGGCATGCAGGACAAATGAAGCACTGACTAACCTAAGATGTCCATTTTTGAAATATGAGCGACATCCACTGAAATGCATTTCCTCTTGATTGCTTAAGGGACTACCAAGTACAGGTAGTCGTCGACTTACGACCACGTTTGGTTCTGACGGACCAGTTGTAAGTTGATCTGGATGTAAGACGGACCAGTATGTGTATTCAAACCTGAGTGTATGTATATCCATCCATCCTAACTACAGGGTCACGGGGGTCAGCTGGAGCCAATCCCAGCCAACACAGGGCGCAATTTGTGTGTGCACCCTGTGGTGCGCTGGTGCCCTGCCCGGGGTTTGTTTTCTGCCTTGCACCCTATGTTGGGGGGGATTGGCTTCAGCAGACCCCGGTGACCCTATAGTTAGTGTATGTATAGTACTTTATAATAAGTCCCTTATGTCTTATGGCAGGAACTGAACCCTCGGCTCCTTGTTGTGAGTGCTAGCACTCCACCACCGTGCCACTCCATTTTATATTATTTTATATTATACTAGGCATTGCCCGGGTGTATTTGTAGAAAGAGTTAAGAAAAAGTTTATATGTTTTTTAAATGGCGACCCTGTTGTTAATGCTAGCAATCCCTAACCCTAACCCTATCCCATCTGTCATCCACACTGTGTCTGTATCAATGCTTCTGCTGTCATGAGTTGAGAATTTGTTTTTTTGGTTCCGATTGGATTCCAGAATTGCAGAAACTCCTTGCTAGTTGCACCCATGAATGCTGTCATGTTTGACTCATTCTCTGAGTTCAAGGTGGACAGTTCATAGTACGTAAATTATGAAGAAAAGCTGACAAACCAGGAGTTAAACAACAACCCTTTGATTCTGCTTTGTGTTGTGCTGCATTTCCTCTCTCAATTAAATCTAACTGAACACCCATATGAAAACGTGCACGATACTTCTTTTTATATTACAGTAGATAGAAGCAGCACAAGGTGTTGCTCTGGTGAATAATATTAAGCTTTGCTCATTTTGTCTGCTAGTCTGGCTTCTGTCTGTATGGAGGTTTTACTTGCTCTGAGTCAGCAGGGGGCACTGGTGTGCAAATTGTAGCTTACTGAATTAAAAAAAAAAACACACATTGGACCCCCAGGGTCAAAATTTTGGGTTCCAAAATAGTCTGCCTTGTCTGTATGGTCCTAATGAGAAACTATGGAAAATTTGGTCATTCTGTTTTATATACAATGATGGGCGTTTATTCTTGCATTATTATTTATTAATTATAGCATTATTTATTTGTATTATTTGTCTTCTTCTTCTTAAAGCTATTGTCATTGATAGCTACTGTAATAATCACACCCTGCATGTCTTTTTCCATATGAAGAACTGTAAACCTACTTTTGCCCACCCTGTATATAGATATTATCAATGACCATGCATGGAATAAACAGGATTTTAAATCATTGAATGAATTACCAGTCTGCTGTCCTCTCAGTAAACAAATAACAAGAAATGCTCCGTTCCACAAATGTTCTGTTCTGTGGGTTTCTTCGGTGGTAGGGGTGGTGGCGGACTGTGCTTCCCTTTGTAGGCGGCTGAACTCTGGAGCAAATTAGGTGCTTGGTGTGGTGAGCTTCAGATTAGGAGTGAGTTTCCTCTTGAGGTTTCAGCAAAGCCACGCTGTCAAAGAGACACTCTCCTTAAGACTTGTGCAAGTGACTGATGTGGGGTGAACCACCGTTGAAATCTGAAACCAAAATGAAAAGCAAAGTGGCGCCTCTTCATTACTGTTTTGGTCTAGAAGAGCCTGGCATATGGCTGATAAAGCAGCCTGTCCTAAATCATGATTCATATTGTGGGGGCAGCTGGTGGGAGACCCTGCACAGATGTGCCGCCGTTAAATGATGAGTGTTTTTTTTATGACTGATTGTCTGGTTTTTGCTTGTCAAATCAGCCTCACTTGGCACAGATTAAAAAATATAATGTGTGTTGCACATCCTGCATGCGTTCCGAACTTCTTGATTGTGTCACTAAAGATGAGGCTGGTTTTCCAGATCCAAGCACGTGCTGAGGTAAATCTTTTTGTCTTTTTACAATCTCCAATGGGGATTTAGAATCTGTGCTCCCAGCCATTCTAAAAAGCAGTGGAAGCCTACGAATCCCAAGTGATTTTCTTGTCACTTAATTCAGGTAGGCCTGGAGCTCACTGCTTTCAGTGCTGCACATGACTTTATTATTGAATCTGAAATTCAGTTGAAAGGATGGAGCACTTTTTCCAGGTGAATCTCCCTTTACTAATGCCTTAAAGATATGGTGCTTCCATAATAGCAGTTTACCTTTGGGGGTATTTGCTTGTAAATCCTTTCAAATTATTTTTCAATATGCAATTCATAATGTAAATTAACCTTTTCAGCCTTATTCAGTAGAGAGATGAGTTTCCAGGCTTATTGGGACTAGGAATTCCATGGATAAAAAAATGTTGATTGCACATAATTCATTTTATGCATAAAGATTTGAAAAATAGCAACATCTTTAAAGCATGCTCAGCAAATGAACTGAGCGATACAGCAAAGGGTTCAAAAATAGCAGTTAAAGGTACAAATAGTTTTCTGAAGCAAAGCTGGAGAAGCAACAGCTTGTATTTCACTGTTGATTGGCCTTCACATATAAAGTGGGAGAATGTGAAAATAGCAAAGTGCTGACATTTCTTGACTTTACAATTATTAAATCAACAACTAAATGACCTGTTTTTTAAATGACAGTGTGAGATTTTTTACAGGACTGGAGTGCCAATTCTGCCACCAACCCCCAAGTTTCTCCTATAAGTTGGTGAACTTGCTTGCAGGGCTGAATGCAGGTTAACGTCTTACCGAGGATGAAGCAATGGCAGGTTAAGGCCCAACGGAGACCCGTCTAGAGCCACTTCTGGTGTTACAGGATTCGAACTGGCCACCTTTCCGATCAGGTTCCCACAGAGCCACCACTCCACCCATGTTTATTCCAGGCTTCAGAAATATTCTGTTAATTGAGAGTGAAGTTTATTAGCTTTGTGTTTTTATTCATAGTTATTCTTATTTAATTCTTAATTGCTAATTGAATAAAGATTACTCAGTTTAGTCAAGATGCTCATGATTGCTCTCTCTTAAGGTCAAGGAAATTATTGCTAATTAAGACGCTGCTGAGGTTTCAGATTTTGCGTTGGGCATTTTCCTTCTTTAACCTTTTAGATGGTTCAAGAAGCTCAAAGCATTGCAGCATGCCTCTGAGACACTAGGAAAGTATGTACAAACCCACAGTCTCTCGTGCCTTTCTTGTATTGCTGTATTTCTTTTTTTTTTTTGCTGTTTTTCTGATTTGCCAGTGCACCATTGTTTCTCAGGGTTCTGGAAAAGCCGGAGCCTATCCTAATAATCACTGGGCACAAGGTGGGAACAATCAGGGTGCCAGCCCAATGCAGGATAAACACACAAACCTATATACATTAGGGACCAATTTATCATCACTAAATGCCCCCAACCTTAGAACTGTCGAGAAAAAAAATGGAGGAAACCCCCACAAAAAGGGAAGAACATGCAAACTCCACGTATGGAGCACCTGGGACATGAACCCCAGTTGTGAGAGAGGAGAACATGCACACTCTACCAGCTTTGTGATTGCTCTCCCTGCAATGAAAAATATCAGAGCAGAAAATCTTGGATGAGGATAGGGAGAAAGAACTAAAAAAAAATCATCCAGGATCAAAGACAAAAAGACAATATTTACCAATGCCCAAAACACTGAACAAAATTCAGGATCGAGAAACACGTTAATGTCATAGCCCTACATGACAAAGTAAAGAATTTTTTAACATGTGGAAAACTGGACAATTTGAATAGCGTGCCACCATCTTAAATAGTGTTTACCCGCCTGATGTTTTGTGAAACAACTTCTGTTCAGTACATGTTAGGAAGGAGCCATTGCTGATGAAAACAATACACAGAATGACATTGTCTAAGCATATAAACTGTATTCAAAATAGTGACATGAAAACAATAATGGTAAACATTTTCAAAATGAGAAACTTTTTCTTCTTTCGGCTGCTCCCATTAGGATATCTTCCATATCTTTCTGTCCTCTGCATCTTGTTCTGTTACACCCATCACCTGCATGTCCTCCCTCACCACATCCATAAACCTTCTCTTAGGCCTTCCTCTTTTCCTCTTGGCTGGCAGCTCTATCCTTAACATCCTTCTCCCAATATACTCAGCATCTCTCCTCTGCACATGTCCAAAACCAGCACAATCTTGCCTCTCTGACTTTGTCTCCCAACCGTCCAAAATGAAAAAATAAAAAAAGAGAAACAAAAACCAGATTAATTTAAGAAGTGGGGTAACAAGTTCTGCGCTTGCAAAACCCTAGATTACATGGAAGAAAGTGATATTGCCACAGAAAAACCCAGTGTAGACATGGAGAGAACATACAGATGCACACCCCTCACACCCATTGATACCAAGTCAATTTCTGAATCACCAGTTTACTGAATTGTATGTCATTCGAGTGTGGCAGTGAACTTTAAAAACATAAGAACATAAGAAATCTGACAAATGCAAGGAGATTATTCAGACCATCTATCCCTGTTAAGCTGTCCCAATGTCTCATCCAGATTTTCCATAAAGGTTTATACTTCAACTCTGTGTCTGAGTAGTTTGTTTCAGATTCCCATAACTCTTTGAGTAAAGAAGAGCTTCCTGGCTTCAGTCCTAAATGCACATCCCCTTAATGTCTACTGGTTTCCTCATGTATGTGATCCACTGTTAAGTTGAAAGAATTCTGTTGAATAAATTATTCTGAGGGTTAGTGAAGACAGGGGCAATAGGGAACACAGGGCCAACATACAAATGCCACTCACATA
Organism: Polypterus bichir lapradei; assembly: GCA_026402145.1. Lineage (NCBI taxonomy): Eukaryota > Metazoa > Chordata > Cladistia > Polypteriformes > Polypteridae > Polypterus > Polypterus bichir. Next base: position 38,936,532 of record JANRMT010062814.1, read on the forward strand.
GTGATCACTCAAATAAAAGCCAGTGCTGCTAACCACTATGCCACCAAGCCTTTCTGACTTTGAATGCCCTGAAAAATAGTGGAAGCTCATTTGTTGCATTTAATATGCCGTACATGTAATTTGCTCTCAGTTTAAAAAAATACAAAAACTCATCATTTAGGAATAATTAGAGCTAATTAGAGGTGTGAAATATAACATGCTGTTGTGTGATTGGTCTGTCTGAGACTGTGGGATGCATGTCAAGATACATTTGTGGCCAGGGAAAGGCGCATTATTCAGATTGCGTTACTTCACTTTGATCGCTCTTCCTCCTGATTAGCCTCATTTCTATTCAGACAGTCTTATAATTTGTTTAAGATGGAGCTGCTGTTTGGTACCTATGGCCAAATCCTGCTTTAGGGGGAAATGAGAGCTGTGTGCTGCACTGTGCCACCTTGTGCTAATGACTATAGCACATCTAAAAAATGTGAAATCTCACACTTTTCCTCAGAGACGTTACTCACCTCCACACCTTGGAACTTTAATTAACAAGAAGTCAAAAGACCCCATAATTTGTACGAAATGAGCGTGTGAGTTCAATGCTGTAATATGTTTGTAGTGTAATCAGTGGTTGACATGGAGGAGGGAGCAACTTTCTTTTCTTTTCTTTTTTTTCTTCTTTTTTTTTTTTGCGGCCACAGGAACATCTGCTAATAATTGTGTAATGAATCAGATGAAGAGGCTTATTCGATCTCCTGACGCTAAAGATGAATGCAGCTGGGAGTTGAAAACGTATGCCCACATCGCACACTAAATCCTTACTTCATTGCAGTTAAAGTCATTAAAGCTGGGTTGATTGGATGAAACACAGATGATCTTTCTTCACTTTTATCGGTTTACATTTTTTATTCTGTAACAAATCAACTTAGTTGATGATAATTGTATATTTAGATTTTAATTGCTTTGTTGACATGGTGAACACTCATTAACATTATGTACCCTTGCCTGCAAGCGAAAAGCCTTATAACTTTTAAAGCATTAAAGAAAAAAACTCACTAGCTTTTTTGGCACTAAAGAGAAATTTTAGATAACTATTGCAATATTTATGCATAAACAGAGTTTATACAGTTGTAATTAAATTGTCATTGGCAGTTATATTGTGAAACCGTAATAAATGCTCAAGCTCGCCCGAGGAAAATGTAGTAGACAGTGTGATGAATGAAGTGCGTTGACTGCATAATCACGCACAGCATGGGAAGAGTATTTAAGACTTGAAAAGTGTGGTTTGAATATCCATTTCAGTAATTTCTTGAATTAAGTATTTAAGTAATTAATATTTTACACTAATATGTTTTTTGAAAATGGCACAGCTTTTAGCATACATAGAGGGACATAAGCTCAAATCTGTGCCTTGTTGCTCTGTGTACTGTTAGCATGTTCTGCTTGTGCTGGTGTGCTGTTTTCGCCTTCGTTCCCATGTTTCAAAGAAGTACTAATAAGAGTGATTGAGAACTTTATGTTGGCCCAGTGAGGGGGAGTGCATTGTACTGATATTTCATATGACATGCAAATTCACTGTCTTTTGCCATGTGCATAGATGACAGTCTGCAGAATGTGGTAACCAAGGCCTCTAGTACTGCCTTGTGCTACCCAAATATAAGTAAAATAAAATGAAATAAATGTATAGAGTATATAAAGCCAGAGTGTTGGTGTGACTGTAAAATGGACCTTTTCCTTTTTAAGCAACACCTCCACCATGACACCCAGGTCTGCCATGCCTCATCCGTGCGGCGGACTCACCCCCTGCCTCACTAAGCTCACCCAGTGTCAGTGGCAACCTGACCTCCTCACTATGAACCAACCCAAGTCCAGGGTCCACATTTGAGGGTTGCCAGCAGCCACACATAGACAGCTCGATTTGCAGAAGGAAGTTGCAGAATAAAGTGCTTACCCACAGTGCCATGTTTGCAACTTCATTCATGCTCTTCACTGGGCTGCTTACATAGCTGCCATCTCAGGATATGCCCACCCCCTCTGATATTTCACAGCATGTCCTTCCCAGGTCAGCATATACTAGAAAATATGGGGACATCTGGTCCTACCACGCCCATGGTTCCAGCAATTTGCTTCATGCTCAGCTGATGTCACTGCTCTTCTTTTTCTCTCTGCCATGTCACTTTCATGATTAGTTCGCCTATTCAGTTCACCGTAAGAAGGATGTGAGCCCTGATAACTTCATTGTGGTTTCTGCTACCCACATTTTTTGCTTCACCAAAGCATATCATGACATAAGTTTTGGATTAAGACCAAAATCAAAGTTCCAGGAGTTCATGAGTACCAGCAGGTCGCATACAGTGGATGCTGGAGCTGTCATTCTTCTTCTTCCTATCACTCAATTGGCTTCATGCTCAGTAAATGTTACCGCTCTTCTGTGTCTCTCTGCTATGTCACTTTCTTGATCAGATTGCCTCTGCAGTTCACCATAAGAAAAGCATGAATCCTGATAACTTTGTAAAAGATGCTAGTAGCCACATAAGCTTTCATAAAGTTTCAATTAAGACCAAGATCAAGGTTCCAGCCCCAGTGGTTCACGAGTAATCATGTGACAGAGAGTCACAAGCCTTAGCATTTTAGATTTATATTGCTGCTCCCCAAACCTAACACAGACAAATGCAGGACACAAGTTCAGCACGCGTTTTTTTAAAATTTTTCTTTTAAGAAAGCTGTACTCCGCACAGTTCACAGGTAGAGTATAGTAAACAGCACTCTGTGCACTTTTCCTTCTATCTCTTCTTTCCTTTCCTTCCTTTCACCTCCACTCTTCCCAGCAAGCTTCATCTCCCTTCCTCCTGGCTGTAGCTTCCTGAATGGAGTGAGGCGGCTCTTTTTATAGAGCACCTGGAAGTGCATCAGGTGTCCCATAGTCTCCTTCCGTCAGCTCTTCCGGGTGTGGCAGAAGTGCTGCAATGAAGGGCTCCACATTTCCTACAGCAACCCCTGGTGGCACCCACAGGACCTAACAGGGCTGTACCAAAGTCCAACTCCCATGAAGGCCTGTGGGAGTCCATGGTGCCGCAGCAACCCAGGGGGGCTGCTCTCTATCGTTCCGGGGGAAATAATGCCCTGAGCTCTGTCTCTCTCCCCTGGAGAAATTAGTCCACCCTGGTGCTGCTTCACAGAGTGGATGCCACTTTGTGCCCAATGTTGCTGGGATAAGTTCCAGCCCTTTGGGACCCTGAACTGAATTAAGTGGGCTAGAAAAGTGGATGGGTGAATTTTATTGATTATTATTTATTATAATTTTCAAATTGAAAGAAAGAAAGAAAGAAAGAAAGAAAGAAAGAAAGAACAAGCTAGTGCTATGCTTACAAAATTCCGCTAAGTTAAATGTACTGCCTAATAGGGGCGGCCAGGTATTCAAGTCCCTTTGCGTGGAGCTGGCATGATGTCTGCTTGTCCACCTGGGTCTCTTTCGAGACTCCAGCTACATTACAGGGACATTCAGATTAAATGAAGTGGTGCCTGTAAATTTGCCAAGTTTAACTCGGTCCTTTGATAGACTAGCATCTTGTTCAGGGCTTGGACAAACCCAGTACTGCAATAATCGATTCTGAAAGAGAAGTAATGAGTGCCTGAGGAGGTACTTTTCTTTGAGATTCTTATATAAGATCAATCCAAGTTGTCCTCTTAATTTAATAGTCGAGAAACTACTGTTCACCCATTTTCTGATCATTTCTGATAAGCCACTGAGTTTGTTGCCAGATGGCACGGCAGTCATTTAACTCACCCACATATTAGAGCACCTGGAAGTGAAATGTCCAGCAAATGCCTGTGATCACTCGCTACAGGAAGTTTAGTAGGCCGATGTTGGTCTCCTAGAGAACTAGTTTGAATATGCTGTATAAGGTAATCAAGTGCAGTGTGTAGGACCTGAAAACGTGAAGCAGCTGGTTCAGTCCCCATTTTGTGACTTGTTAAAGTCCTCTAACCTGCTTGGACTGATCATATCAAAATATTTATGCATTATAGTTTGTAAGTCTCTGGGGGTAAAGGCATTTGCCAAACATGTGAAGATAATAAAATTTTTGCTTTCTATTCCAGACATCGTTCGGGACAGATGCTGATCCATTCATTTAATGAACCTGCTTAGCCTTGTCTTAAGTTTGTGGTGAGCCAAAACCTCAGACATTCTAAAATATTTATGAGAATACAAAAACATACTAGTGGCCAAACAAGTGCTGCTATAGGACAGCCAGTGAAATTGAAATCAGCCGCTCATGTGTCTTATGGAGCTCATCATGTCGTGTGATCGTCACCTCTCTCGGTCAGGGGCACAACGTCGAGGGCTTTTCTACAGATGGCACTGCAGTGGTTAACTGTGAGCTGATAACTGTTGAAGGTCTTTAGAGTCATCATCAGAGTTATTATCACAGACTTCACATTAACCCGCAAAATTTCATTTGTTGGCATCTTTAAAGAATAATAAAAAATCCTAATGTGGGAGGCAGTGAGTCAGCCTTTAAAGGAGCCGAATGGAACAAATGCAATTGGAAGGAAGAATGAATGGATGGAAAAGTGGCTCCATGCCAACTACATGAGTTCTTTTGGTTTCAAATTGTTACACATAGTAGAAAAACTTTTTGATGAGCATTAAATAATTCCGTATGGTACCATAAATAGCATCTGTACTAATGACTATCATACGGTGGTCAATCCAGATTTATTTAATATAGTCTCTTTAAGGGGGGCTGACACGGTGGCTAGTGCTGCTGCCTCACAGCTCCAGTGACCTTTGTTTGAGCCTCACTTGGCTACTGTCTGTGTGGAGATAGCACACTCTCTCCATGTTTATGTAGAGTTCAGTCTCTAGTTTTCCTTCCTCATCCAAAATAAGTGTTAAGCTGATCAGCCATTCTAAACTGGCCCAGTATGAGTCAAAGTGGAGGTGCATGAGTAAGTGTGGCCATCAATGGACTGCCTTACACTGGGAATGCTGGGTTTAGTTGCCTACTCCCTACAACTGGATAAGGTATGTTCAGGAATTTGGAAATATGTACTTTTTAAGAATATGCTCATTTGAATTGAGCTGTGGTGGTAAAGAGCACAGTGTAGAGCTATGGCTATAGTTTGCATTGTAAAGCTCTGTGCAAGACTCTTATTTTAATTCCATGCGTGCTGCCATAGGTATCTCTGGTCACTCCTCCTTATCTTTGAGATAAATTGCTGTTTTCTTCTGTTAGTTCTGGTAAAACTAACCAATACATGAGGGGGAGAGGCAGCTCTTCAATTCAAAAGCACAGCATTATCGGAGTGTCTTTCCTGTTTATGATGTGTGCTCATTTTTGTCCTGCACATTGTGCCTTTAAACATTGCCACATTTGTCACATCTTAGATAGTTCAGCTCCTTTTCCATTGGGATCCAAAACCTGTGAAAGCCTGGTCCGGATGTCTGACATCTACATTTCGCTTTTGCTGTGTTATACTGGCTGGTTTTGATTGCCCTTTTCCACATCTGCTGGGCTCCATTTTGAGTACCTGGCATTTGGAAATTGCAGTGATGGCATAACATCTGAATACACACACAAGGTTGAGTTTTTTTGTAATATAATGGTTTTTGTTCCTGATCAAAGCAACAAGGTTTTTGTTATCCTGCACTTGTCCCACAGTCTCAATTCGTTCTCCCCATTCATGTCCATATAAGTGTGAAAATGCTCCTCGCTCGCCACTTTAATGTTGTGTCCCAAAGGATTCCAGTCCAGCTGCACACCTCTATGGCACTGTTCCTCACTGAGCTGACAACAAAGCCACCGTTTTCATTTGTTGTTAATAAGACATTGAATTAGAGTTTTAGAAAACAAAGCTCTCAAATCAAATCAGATCCACTTAATTTACCCAAAATAACATCAAGATGAGTTTTGACGGTTGCTAAAGTCCATGTCTCTACCACTCTACTAAGTAATTTATTCCATGAGTCTAAGGTTCTGTTTGTGCAGAAATTTTTTTTAGCATTTGTGTGAAATTTGCACAAACTTTTGATTAGAACAGCCCAATCGGCCCATCAAAGTGTGCCAGTTCTGCCCTCCTAATTCCTTCAAAACAACATCAAGTCAAGTTTTGAATAACCCTAAAGTCCTACCTTCCATGACACTACTTGGTAACTTATTCCATGTGTCTATGGTTCTCTGTGAGAACAAAAACCTCCTAATGTTTGTGCAAACTTCACTATTAACAAGTTTCCAACTGTGCCCCTGTGTTCTTGTTGAGCTCATTTTAAAATAACAGTCTTGATCCCCTGGACAAACTCCTTTCATAACTTTAGAACTTCAGTCATGTCACCTCTTAATCTTCGTTTGCTTAAACTGAAAAGGTCAGTCATTATCCAACCAGCTATATCCTAACACAGGGTCACGGGGGTCTGCTGGAGCCAATCCCAGCCAGCACAGGGCGCAAGGCAGGAACAAACCCTGGGCGGGGCACCAGCCCACCTCAAGGCACACACACCAAGCACACACTAGGGACAATTTAGGACCGCCAATGCACCTAACTTGCATATCTTTGGACTGTGGGAGGAAACCGGGCACCCGGAGGAAACCCACGCAGACACGGGGAGAACATGCAAACTCCACGCAGGAAGGACCCAGGAAGTGAGCCCAGGTCTCCTTACTGCGAGGCAGCAGCACCACTGTGCTGCCCAACTGAAAAGGTTCAGCTTCTTTAATCTTTCCTCATATCTCGTACTCTACAATCTTGGAATGAGATTAGTCATTCTCTGGAGTTTTTCCAGCACTGCTATGTCATTTTGTAGCCCAGAGACCAAAACTACACACAGTACTCCAGGTGAGGGCTCACTATTGTATTATAAAGCTTAAACACTACCTTCTTTGACTTGTACACTACATATTGTGATATATAACAATATTCTGGTAGCCTTCTTGATTGCTTTTGTATACTTCAAGTCAAGTGAAATTGTTTTATATAGTGAGCATTTAAAAACAACAGAAGTTGACCAAAGTGCTGTACAACTTCCATAAACACACCGAATATATACAGTGAAATATATACTATATTAGTAAATAAATACACCAAAAATAAATACTCATAAGTTTAGAAAGCTAATCCGAAAAAGCTTTCAGGTGGGATTTAAAAGTGACCAAAGTTGGTGCTGACCTAATATAAGAAGGTAGACTATTCCAAAGCTTAGGGGCAGCTACTGCAAAAGCACAGCTCCATCTAAGCTTAAGTCCAGATTTCAGCACAACCAGCAACTTCTGGTCAGAGGACCTCAGTGACCAGGAAGGAGAGTAAAGGTGTAAGAGGTCAGTAAGATAAATGGGGGTTAAACCATTGAGGGACTTAAAAGCAAACAGTAAAAGTTTAAAGTCAATCCTGTAGCGAACAGGAAGCCAGCAAAGAGAAGCTAAGACTGGTGTGATGTGATTCTGTTTTCGTGTGTCTGTTAGAAGCCTGGCAGCTGCATTTTGGACCAGCTGAAGACAAGCAAGGGATGACTGATTAGCTCCATTAAATAAAGAGTTGCAATAGTCAAGCCGAGAAGAGACAAATGCATGAATTAGTGTTTCAAAATCATGTACTGAAAGAAAGGCCTTGACCTTAGCCAATACCCTGAGCTGATAGAAATGGGCTTTAATAATGGAATTAATTTGTTAAACAAATCTGAGGGGATTATCAAAAATCACACCAAGATTTTTTACAAGCTGTTTACAATAGTTTATCAAGGGGCCATGATTAATTGTGATTGGAAGGTCTAAAATACACATCTCTGTTTTTTTTGTCATTTAGACTACGTAAATTTAGTGACATCCTTGAGTTAATGTCTTCTGGACGTTCCAATAAAGGTTTAACAGAATTTGTTTTGATCTGTTTCAGTGGAAAATGTATTTGTATATCGTCTGCATAGCTATGGAGGAAAGTATTGTGTTTTTAAAAATTGATCCTAAGGGCAACGTGTACAGTGAAAAAAGAATAGAGCCCAGAATAGATCCTTGAGGGTCCGCACAGGTGATAGGGGCTGAGGATGAGGAATGATTGCCCAGGCTGACTGAAAAGCTTCACTAGAAACATTCCAAAGCAGTTCCTTGTATACGCACATACTGCTCAAGACGAGCGAAGGAGATGTGATGGTCAACTGTATTAAATGCTGCAGTCAAATCTCACAGCAATAAGACAGCAGTCCCCAGTATCAGTTTAGAACCCTTGGAAGTGCTGACTCCGTGCTGTGGTGTGTCTTAAAGCCAGTCAGAAATTCGTCAAAAATGCCATTTTCATTTAAGAAAGTTGGGCGCTGTAGAAAGACAGCCTTTTCTGTATTTCAGAAAGAGAGGGCAACTTGGAAATGGGCCTGAAGTTTAACAAGTTTGTAAAGTCTAGATTTGTTTTTTTAAGTAATGGCTACACCACAGCATGTTTATAACTGGCTGGGACTGAACCAGTCTCAAGACTTCTATTTATAATGTCCAAAATGGTGTAGATCAGGGGTGGGCAAAGTCATTCCTGGAGGGCCACAGTGGCTGCAGGTTTTTGTTCCAACTCAGTTGCTTAATAAGAAGCACTTATTGCTCAAGTAACACTTGTGCTTCACTTTAGTTGTCTTGCTCATTACGATTGTGAACCGTTATTGCTTGTTTTAGTCTTAAACAGCTGTTCTCTTGGTTTAATGGCTTTTTATTAGCAGTAAGATTCAAATGACAAAAGCAGCTTTTCTCCATTTAGATTGTTACCATTTACACTTGTGTGTGTTTATCTGCACTATTGGGTTTAATTAAATACTTGGAAGAGAAAAAAGTGAAGGACTGAGAATTACTCATCCATTTTATTCTTCAAATCATTAGGATGATATCCTTACAAAGGGGAAGAACATCTAGGATATGAGAATGGCCTAATATAGCAGAGTTAAAGCACTAACAAGCCATGAAATGAAATTATTGGCAAGAATTGCTTTCTAATTAAGGAACTGGGTTGGAGCAAAAACCTGCAGCCTCTGCGGCCCTCCAGGACTGACTTTGCCCACCCCTGGTGTAGATAGTGTTGAGTCCACTATGACTCCAAGGTCCTTTTTAATAAGGGGAAACAATCCGTTGCATATTCATATCTAACATTTTTACTTCCTATGTGTAATTCTTTACATAACCTACTATACATTTCATCTTCCACAAATCTGCCCAAGCCTGTGTGCCGTTCAATTCCCTTTGTAATGATTCAACAGATTCCAGATTATCTGCCAATCCACCTATCTTTGTATCATCTGCAAACTTTACCATCTTGTTATTTCCATTCCTATCAGATCATTTATGTACATTAAAAATAACAGCCCCAGCACTGACCCCTGTATACATCGTTCTTAACATCACCCAATTTCGATAAGGTTCCTCGTACCATCACTCTCTGCTTCCTGTGTCATTGCTAGATCTGCAACCATCCATGCACTGCACCCTGAACTGCCACTTCTTTTAATCTGATGCCCAACCTCTCTTGTGGGACTTTGTCAAATACCTTCTGAAAACTGAGATCAGTAACATCATATGCACTTGCCTCATTGTATGCTTTTGCTGCTTCCTCATGCAGTTCTAGCATATTAGTAAAACACAACTTCCCTCGCCTGAATCCATGTTGAGTATTTACTAAAGCTCATGTCCTTGCAATGTGCTGCTTAATAATTCCTTCCATCAATTTACTCGTGATGCATGTAATTCTTACTGGTCTGTGGTTACTTGGATCTGCCTGGTCACTGTTTTCTATATAATAGAGTAATACAGGTAGTCCGCAGGTTACGGACATCCGACCTACGTCATACGAATGGGGCCGCAGCTGCGACGTATGCGCCTCAGTAACTGCTGCTCCGTCATCTTCAGCCTGGGGACACTGCCAGCGGTGGCTGGACGGAGGCCGGAGGGGGGGCGATTTCGCTGCTCGCGCAGTGTAGTGTCCCTCGGGCTGCTCCAAGTGGCAAGCGGTTTCACTGCCCGTCCACCACACACGGCTGCCCCGTTCGTTCTCAGTGGCGGGTGGTGATGCTGCAAGCGGTGATCCGGTTGTGGCTGAATGGAGGCCATTGAGAGTGAATGGGGCGGCGGGGGTAGCATTGTAATGTGCATCAGATGGCTGCCTATTGAACGGGGGCGATTCACTACCTGCCTTTGGCCAGACCGTGTTCATTCTCGGTGGGCGGACGCTGCAGGCAGCATACTGTAGTGGACGTGACTGTGAGGTGGGCTGGTGATGAACCCCCCCTCGCCGCCCCCATTCATTCTCAATACCAGGCCTGCTTGTACTGTTACGTACATAGCTGGAAGTTGTCTCTTGTCAGTACATCAGACGTGTTGATGACTGGTGCCTTCCTGCTGTGATAGCGCTGGACAGTGCTGTGCAGAAGAGCTCATCTTAATCTTTTGTCTTCACCCTTCAACAATGTCTCTGAAACACAAATCTGATGCAAGTGCTGGTGATACAGCAAAGAAGAGAAAAAACATCACCATTGAAAATAAAGTAGAAATAATAAAAAGGTCAGAGAGGGGTGAAACTCCATCATTCATTGGCAGAGCACTTGGTTACAGTCGGTCAACAATAGCATTTATTTATGTTTATTTACCTGTTGTGACTTACAAACAAATTCAACGTAAGTACAGACCTACAGTCCCTATCTCGTACGTAACCCGGGGACTGCCTGTATTTGCCATTTTCCAGTTCTTAGTAATTTTCCCATTATACGGATCGAGTTGAGCATAAGTTCTTGGAATGATTTCTTGTCACTAAGATTCCGTATCAGGAAATGGGTCAATATCTTGTGAAATTGTATTGTGAAACTGACTCAAGCCTCGACATTCTTAGAAATGAACAACTTTGGCTAAACTGGGTGATATTTCTGACTGAATGCTACCAGGGGACGTGAAGATAACGTAACAAAGATGTCGATGTTTCACCCCACAGCATTTAGCTCTCCAGTCTAAAGTTCTCTGTTCCTTGAGTTTGCTACAATTATCACAGTTTTGACATAGCCTTTGACCCAGGGGTCTTCCATCTGCTTTTTGGTTTCAGACATCTGTGACTTCCATATGGCGGAGTGCTTGACTTAAGGAGTAAGAGGATGTTTGCAGGCCTTGATTTCCCTGCTGGGTGGAGTTTGGGTTTTTCTTTCGTTTACTCCATGGCTATTGAGTAGATGGCATCTCTGACTTGTTTCATTGTGTGTATATGTACAGTGGTGTGAAAAACTATTTGCCCCCTTCCTGATTTCTTATTCTTTTGCATGTTTGTCACACAAAATGTTTCTGATCATCAAACACATGTAACCATTAGTCAAATATAACACAAGTAAACACAAAATGCAGTTTTTAAATGATGGTTTTTATTATTTAGGGAGAAAAAAAATCCAAACCTACATAGCCCTGTGTGAAAAAGTAATTGCCCCCTGAACCTAATAACTGGTTGGGCCACCCTTAGCAGCAATAACTGCAATCAAGTGTTTGCAATAACTTGCAATGAGTCTTTTTCAGCACTCTGGAGGAATTTTGGCCC
>JANRMT010062814.1:38948142-39024603 GCA_026402145.1 Polypterus bichir lapradei
TACAGTGGTGTGAAAAACTATTTGCCCCCTTCCTGATTTCTTATTCTTTTGCATGTTTGTCACACAAAATGTTTCTGATCATCAAACACATTTAACCATTAGTCAAATATAACACAAGTAAACACAAAATGCAGTTTTTAAATGATGGTTTTTATTATTTAGGGAGAAAAAAAAATCCAAACCTACATGGCCCTGTGTGAAAAAGTAATTGCCCCCTGAACCTAATAACTGGTTGGGCCACCCTTAGCAGCAATAACTGCAATCAAGCGTTTGCGATAACTTGCAATGAGTCTTTTACAGCGCTCTGGAGGAATTTTGGCCCACTCATCTTTGCAGAATTGTTGTAATTCAGCTTTATTTGAGGGTTTTCTAGCATGAACCGCCTTTTTAAGGTCATGCCATAGCATCTCAATTGGATTCAGGTCAGGACTTTGACTAGGCCACTCCAAAGTCTTCATTTTGTTTTTCTTCAGCCATTCAGAGGTGGATTTGCTGGTGTGTTTTGGGTCATTGTCCTGTTGCAGCACCCAAGATCGCTTCAGCTTGAGTTGACGAACAGATGGCCAGACATTCTCCTTCAGGATTTTTTGGTAGACAGTAGAATTCATGGTTCCATCTATCACAGCAAGCCTTCCAGGTCCTGAAGCAGCAAAACAACCCCAGACCATCACACTACCACCACCATATTTTACTGTTGGTATGATGTTCTTTTTCTGAAATGCTGTGTTCCTTTTACGCCAGATGTAACGGGACATTTGCCTTCCAAAAAGTTCAACTTTTGTCTCATCAGTCCACAAGGTATTTTCCCAAAAGTCTTGGCAATCATTGAGATGTTTCTTAGCAAAATTGAGACGAGCCCTAATGTTCTTTTTGCTTAACAGTGGTTTGTGTCTTGGAAATCTGCCATGCAGGCCGTTTTTGCCCAGTCTCTTTCTTATGGTGGAGTCGTGAACACTGACCTTAATTGAGGCAAGTGAGGCCTGCAGTTCTTTAGACGTTGTCCTGGGGTCTTTTGTGACCTCTCGGATGAGTCGTCTCTGCGCTCTTGGGGTAATTTTGGTCGGCCGGCCACTCCTGGGAAGGTTCACCACTGTTCCATGTTTTTGCCATTTGTGGATAATGGCTCTCACTGTGGTTCGCTGGAGTCCCAAAGCTTTAGAAATGGCTTTATAACCTTTACCAGACTGATAGATCTCAATTACTTCTGTTCTCATTTGTTCCTGAATTTCTTTGGATCTTGGCATGATGTCTAGCTTTTGAGGTGCTTTTGGTCTACTTCTCTGTGTCAGGCAGCTCCTATTTAAGTGATTTCTTGATTGAAACAGGTGTGGCAGTATCAGGCCTGGGGGTGGCTACGGAAATTGAACTCAGGTGTGATACACCACAGTTAGGTTATTTTTTAACAAGGGGGCAATTACTTTTTCACACAGGGCCATGTAGGTTTGGATTTTTTCTTCTCCCTAAATAATAAAAACCATCATTTAAAAACTGCATTTTGTGTTTACTTGTGTTATATTTGACTAATGGTTACATGTGTTTGATGATCAGAAACATTTTGTGTGACAAACATGCAAAAGAATAAGAAATCAGGAAGGGGGCAAATAGTTTTTCACACCACTGTATATGTGTTGTCCTTCAAAGTCTCATCCACTGTATTTGACTGCCTTGTATCTGTTGATCCTTAGAAAGACTGTGGCTCTCTGTGCCTGTGACCAGAATAAAAATTGAAGTGATAAGAGGATTGTTCTTAATTTTAAATGTACTATATGAAGAAGGACATTCAAATTTTACACCTGGGATAACTGGGACAAAACTGAAACCTATGATTCTCTTTCTTTGAGGGCACTCGTTCATTGCACAGTCCGACTTATACAGTACATAACATAACATACTCAAATCCACTTAATGCATTTCAGAGTTGAGGGATGCTGGGGAATAACACGGGGCTGCATATCCTTAAGGATGGAGAGAAAGAGAACATGTAAACTCCATACAGATGACAATCAGGCTTACATTGATGAGGCAACAGCACTAACCACTGTGCCTTCTAAACACTCTTCATGCTTCAATGCATGCTATCTTTTCCTCTTTAACATGACACTTGAAAGTGAAAATAGTAGCTAATCAAGGTTTTTTGCCTGAGAAGAGCAGGGTGTGCTCCTCTATCTCTGTCTCTCTGGCACTCTCTGCCTGAGTCCGTCTGATTTATCTTTCCAGTTGTTGTGCTTTTCTGGACATGATTAACCTCCTTGACAGCCTTCATTGTGTTCAGCATGGTTCTCTGGTTGGTGACCCAGGTGGAATATTTCAGAACTGTGTGATGTTACCATCTTGACAGAGGCATTGTCCAAAAATCCACAGTGTGCTTTTATGATAAGAAATGTGGTGAAGTGTTTGTTGCCCAGTTACCACCACAGACACAATCTATGGACCCAAACCATTCCCCCCTCCTCCTCCTCTGGATTTTGACACGGCACAATCATTTATGTGGCTAATGCATTATCGGAAATTGAATCCTGGTAAAGCTTGGTTTCTATTATGTCTGTGTGTGTGACATGAAGAAGCCAATAATGTTAGAAAGTGAAGCTGCACATAAAAAAGCCCCCGGACCCCACTTACAATGTAGCTTCAGAGCCTCTAAACCCTGGACTAGCTGCTGCTTTAGAGCTCTCATACTCCTTCAAATGAGCCAATATTGGGGGTCACCCATCAAAATACTGAGGAGGTATCACCTTGAAGGTGTTGTGTGGCACAGTGGTTAAGGCTTTGGACTTCAATCCCTGAGGTTGTGGGCCTGACACTGTGTGACTCTGAACAAGTCACTTCACCTGCTTGTGCTCCAATTGGAAAGCATAAAGAAATGCAACCAATTGTATCTCATATGTAATAAGTCACTTTGGATGAAAGCGTCACCCAAATAAATGAATGCAAAATGTAATTTTTCACACTATACGCCTTGATTTACATAATTTTAGCAAATTGGAAACAGTCGGTGGTGTGCTTCTGTGGACACAGTCAAGTAATATGACACACCCAGCAACTCCTCCAAGTAGTCCACAACTTAAATAAAATTTTGTCTTTAGTCATAGGGGTGGGCTCTGTGTGCATGACAGCTGACAACCAACAAGCACAAATCATATAATGTAGCAATGAAAAATAAGAAGTATGGGTGTTTTGGACCTTATACAGAATAGAAGCTCTCCTGTCTGATGTCTCTTGTTGTACATACCATGACAGAATGGAAAAAAGAATAAAAAGGGTTGTGATTGCAGTTGAACTCACTGAACCTGGTAACCCTTTGTACAACACCAGTTCCATCAGGAAGGCTGTCAGAAAAAGGGGCGAGCACGACTGTGTTTGAAGGCCGGCATGCAGTCGGTAAATTTGACACATGTGGCGGATGGCCAGAGCCCTTACCTGGCCGAGAGTATGGAAAGACTCAGGGAGAGCGTATTTTCAGGACATTTTGTTCCTCGGGCTGACAGAGGGCAGCTAGGGGGCGCATGGACTTTTACAGGTCCCTGTTTGGCAACAAGTGCTGCTGGGAGAAGCTTGTTGGGCACCTGGTGCTCTATAAAGGGAGCCAATCGCCTGAAAAAGAGTGGAGGCAGATGGACTGGTGGCAATGAAAGGACTGTGTTGGGCTTGGTGAGCCTTCTGTCTTGTGGACTGAACTATAAATAAACTGCGTGTTGTGCGTGATAAAACGTGTGTCCTGCCTGTCTGTGTCGGGTTAGGGCGACTATATGCACCCTTAGGCCGCACAAGTGGCATCCCAGATGGGACTTCCTGGCCGTCAACTGGTGGGAGACCCAATTTAAATTTCTTGTGGCCTACACTACACAGCAGTGTGAGTTGGTCAGAGTTGGGAGGAAGAGGACAAAGCCTGAGGAGGAGTGGAGGTGGATGGACTGGCGACAAAGAAGGGACTTTGTTGGGCTCGGTGAGCCTTCTGTCTTGTGATTTGTGGACTGAACTATAAATAAACTGTGTGTTGTGTGTGATAAAATGTGTGTCCTGCCTGTCTGTGTCGGGTTCGGGTGGCTGTACGCGCATTTAGGCTTCACACATGCCAAGCAATTTTCAGTTGTGTAAACTGACATGGTCAGAGGACAAGATCAGCAACTACATTTGGCAAGTCTGACATGCCCCATGACTAGAATCACGTAATGTGACATCAGCTTAAGGTTACAGCCAAACTGTTTCTGTAAGTCAGGAGTTCACAGTTTGTTTAAATTAAGATCTCTTTGAAATAAAGGGCCATTGTGCTTTGCTGGGAGTGTTTTTGGTGGGGCTGTTTTTCACTATTTTACCAGGAAAGTAGCCTTTATGTAAAATCAGTGGTTGCTACTTGGCACAGCTCTGTGGGGTTGATACACTTTGCGGATGTCAGGGGAGCTTGTCCTCAGTGAATTCTCACAAATGAGGGTGGGAAGTTATGCTAATTGTAAAAGTGGGGTATGTCATGGTAGTGCTGACAGGCCAGATTTGGCCCCTGAGGCTGTCTGTTGTCCACCATTACCATATATTTTGATCTGGAGGTCAACCAAGCACCCTTGGTCACTACAGTTCATAACTTCCATATGGCTGGTGCTTGACGTCTGAGAAAAAGGCCGTTTTCTTCAAAATTGATTCAAAAGTGTTGTGTTCCTTTAGTTCTCTATAGGACTGAAATCTGAGTCGTGTTTTTCCTATTGTTGTTCTAAACACATGGCACAGCATCTAGCAGCCTAAAGTGTTCTACATCAAAATTCATGAGTGACAAATTGAACGGATTATTTCCAGTGTAGGTGTATTTTGTTGCTAATAGCAACTATCTCTTTTTCTACCTGGGGCAGTGCATGAAGAATGAGAGCCATTTTTCAGTAAAAGCAACCCAACTACAGTAGGGGGCAGGTTTCTTCCAAGGAATATGTGGAATGCCAAGTTTCTGTTGTGCAGAAAGGCTAATTCTGTTGTCATGGAAACGGTTTTGAAAAACTGAAGAAGAGGAGAGATTGGCATTCCAGTATGGTTGAACAGATGCAGGTTAGATTAAGGCAGAGGTGGAGAGATAGCCAAGGTAACGGAGGAGTTTGCACCGGGGGGGAGGGAATTGATTTTTAAGGATGATGTAGTCATCCTTCACAGTTATTTCTTGCCCTGCCTTCCTAATGAGCGAGATGTCATGATGGTTTGAAAGATACAGCATGGTAATGTTGTAATAGGCATTTTGCTGTGCAGTGGGGTGCCAGGCAGGAAAATGTGGCATGGAACAAGTATGGTTGTAAAAAAGAACAAAAAATGTGACCTGAGAGCAGTCAGGACACTATAGGTCAGCAGACCCAGAAAGCGTCAGAGATCTCCAGCTGTCTGTCAAAGGTAAAGACGAGGCCTTAGGGGATTAGCAGGAAGTCAGAGCACCTCCTGGGTTATAGAGGACAGCACATGGTCTCAGGACAAAACAAATGTTGTTGTTTAAAACGTGTGCACTGCCTGGAGGTCAGTTATTTTCCTCTCCCTATCAGATGGCAGCACACCATCCTGGTGCAGTAGGAATGGCACCACGTTTCCCTTTTAAGTGGCTGACTGGGGATGCAGTTATGTCAGGGGTTAACAAATGCACTTTGTCTTGATGGCCCTCAAAATTTATAGGATAACCTTTGATCCCAAAAGCAGTACCAGTTTCAGTTTCCTAGCTACACTACCTCTTATCCAAGTTCACCTTTGGATTCCACACCCAGCAGACCACTGGCCTGTGTCTGAAGTCGGTGCTCAAAGTTCTTGCCAGATTAGAGGTGAGAATAAAAAGTGTTCAGGTCCCGAAACCCTGGTGCTTTCTCAGCCCCTGAGACCACTGCACTCTTTAAGCCTGCCATTGCAGTAAACACAGTGCTTATTTTTGGTGACTGTACATTAGGTGCAACAGTCCACATCCATCCATCCATCTATTTTCATAACTTTCTTTTCCAGAATAGGGTTGCAGGACAGGACTGAAATCGCACTGAGTAATAATAGATAGAGAAATATTGAAGGGATTAAGTAATAGGGGCAGCACGGTGGCGCAGTGGGTAGCGCTGCTGCCTTCCAGTTAGGAGACCCGGGTTTGCTTCCCGGGTCCTCCCTGCGTGGAGTTTGCATGTTCTCCCCTTGTCTGCACGGGTTTCCTCCGGGTGCTCCGGTTTCCGTCCACAGACATGCAGGTTAGGTGCACTGGCGATCCTAAATTGTCCCTAGTGTGTGCTTGGTGTGTGTGTGTGCACCCTGCGGTGGGTTGGTGCCCTGCCTGGGGTTTGTTTTCCTGCCTTGCACCCTGTATTGGCTGGGATTGGCTCCAGCAGACCCCCGTGACCCTGTAGTTAGGATATAGCGGGTTGGATGGATGGATGAAGTAATAGATAAAAATGAGAGGCAATATGTAATAGACAGATAAAGATGAAGGTGATATATAAAAGGTGGACGAAAACATAAAAACAAACTTCAAATAAAAGAAAGGTGACATGGAGGCAGATTTGTAAGTAATGCTGCCTCACAGACTCATCGTCCAACTTTGAATCCCATTCTCAGTTGTCTGAATATGGTTTGTGTGTACTCCCCTATATTCATCCTCTTTGCTCTGGTTATCCTGGTGTGGCGGACAGCCGGGTCCCATGCCCGGCAGGGACGCCCCTTCTACATCTGTTCCGGGGGAGCAACCATGGGCAGCTCAGTACCTCCCCCGGGATGCTTGGTGGCAGCCTCCCTGGCCGACAGTGACTCCCCAACCTCCCGCAGGGCTCCATGGGAGACGGAGTCCTCCACAGCCTGGTTGGGGCCCAGGGTGGCCGCTAGGGGGGGCTGTCTGGCTT
The DNA here is from genome assembly GCA_026402145.1 of Polypterus bichir lapradei. Lineage (NCBI taxonomy): Eukaryota > Metazoa > Chordata > Cladistia > Polypteriformes > Polypteridae > Polypterus > Polypterus bichir. Next base: position 38,954,970 of record JANRMT010062814.1, read on the forward strand.
CAACAGCCTGGCTGGACGAATCTTCAGCCCCACCCCGAAGTGCAATTAGGACCAGGTGGTCAATCACCTGGAATGCTTCCGGGTGGGCTATAAAAAGGGTCAGCCACCACCACTCGAGAAGCCAGGGTCGGGAGGAGGAAGACTACGCCTGAGGAGAAGTGGTGGTAAAGGAAAAGGATTGTTGGTGTGTTTGCTGTGCTTATTAGTGCTTGGGGACCGTGTATTGCCTGTGGGTCACGGGGAAGACGTGCGCCCACGGGTGAAGAAAAAATAAAAAGTCTTGTTTAGTTTATACGTGCCTCTGTGTCCATCTGTGTCGGGTCAGGCGCCTATATTGCGACTTAATTACACTGGTTTTCCTTCCATATCCTCAAAAAGAAACATGTTAGGTTAAATAAAAGCTCTACTATGCTGGAGCACCACAGGTTGACCAGGATGTCATATGGAAGGTGTGAGACATTGTTCGTTATAACCTGCCATCAACTTTCTTCTCTCTTCTACTACTTTCAGAGCAGGGATCACCAGCTCCGGTCATGGAGGACCACCGTGGCTGCAGGTTTTCATTCTAACCCTTTTCTTAATGAGTGACCTGTTTTTGCTGCTAATTGACTTCCTTTGAACTAATTTTAACTGACATGCTCTTGAAGACTCAGACCCCTTAATTGTTTCTTTTTCCTTCATTAGCAGCCAAACAATAATGAGATACAAAATGCGCTAAAGCAGCTGGTGTCCATCATACAATATCTGAAAATAAAGAATGATAACGGTCTCAGGAATGTTGGTCTGCTCAGGTCCCCAAAACTTTTTAACAGAGCTCTTAGAAAGAGAAAATCGACAATTTCAGAAATGTCTGCTAATGCACAACAAGAGCAGCAACAAGCCGTGGAATTAAAGAACGAGTTTAATTAACGACAGGAATTGGCACCTCATTAAGCAGTGTGTTGGAGTGAATTTGGTTGAAGTTTGAGGCCCTGACTTAGTTGGTCTTCTGTTGGCTCCCTCACTTCACATTTCACTTCTGTTTTGGTGCCATTTAAGGAAAGAAATGAAGCAATTCAGAGGAACGAAGAAGAAATTCAGGGAAACAAATCTTAAAAAAACAATTAAATTAAAATGAATTCACAAGAAGTTAATTAGCAGCATAAACAGAGCACTCATTAAAAAAAGGGTTAGAATGAAAATCTGCAGCCACGGTGGTCCTCCAGAACCGGACTTGGCGACCCCTGTTCCAGAGTGTCCAACCTAGTGCCCAGATTTGATTAACTTGTTAGATCTGTTTCCATCTCCTGTTTACCATACCAATGTTAGTACCTACTGGAGGTCGGAGGAGGTGCAGTCGACTCAAGACCCCTTTATATTCAGTGAGTACAGCCCATTCCAGATTCCTGGCCAAGTGTGTTCTTGCATTTCTTTAGCCTCATGTTTTTTTTTCAGCCAGTAATAGAAGACACTAAGGTGGGCATCCACTTTCATTGATATTAGCTTAGGTCCCAGCAGTATGGGCTACATAGTGTTAAAGGTGCTGCAGATATCAAAAGAAATATGATCCTGACATAGCTGTCTGTCCCATCTGAGGTCTGATGATGGTGTTGTCTGCTTCATTGTACGCTTACATTAAAATTCAAATGAATTTTGTTTGGTTAAGGTGACTGGTGACTTGAAATTGAACCAATATGAGAGAGTGTGACTGTGTGGGAGTGTGTCATGTAATGGACTGATGCCTATGCTATGGCTGATTACAGCCTCACAAATAAAGTTCTATTTATTCTCCTGCCTCTAGCTCCTATCACTTTAAGCTGGTTTAGGCTGCTCCGCTCCAATAATGAGAAAACACCGATTCATTTGGAATTTGCAGTCTTTACATTGCAGTTTGTGTACTTAGTAGTAAGAGAATTACGTAGCTTGTGATGTTCTCTTGTAGACACTGACAGAGGACTATGTCATTTAGTCCATGAGGGGTTTCAGTGATTCTCCTTTGCACAGTCCTAGTTGATTTTTCAGGGCAGCACTTGTTTGAATGTTACTATTGTTACAAAGAAGGTGATTAACTAACTAACGATATAATTTTGTTTTGCTCCCTCAAAAATGGATCTTGTTATTTCAAGCAGAATGCTAGCCCAAAACACCCACATAAATGTCAAAGCAGAAGGACAAAATATGTGAATGTGAAAAATAAAAAGCACTGAGCTTGGGTTTTAGTGCTGGCAAGTAGCTACAGAGACAGGGAGAATACCCTAATCATTGCCTTCTGAACACGAGGCTTGACTATGGCAGGAATTTGGCAGGTTTCCTTGTCTGATGCTTAGGTTTTGTCCATCCAGCTGTGTCCTAGTGGCTTGGTTTAGAGATAAAGGACAAAAGCTGTATGGCTTGATGACTTCCAACAGGACAGCCCTGAGATGTTAAACCATGAAGACACAATAGATAGCCACATCAAGGGACTGTAAACTGCACTCTTTTATCGTCTTACTCAGAAATTATTTACAACACTGGCCTAATAAGTGATAAATCTTCATGTATTGTTTAACTGTGTATCCCACTTCTAGTCAGAACTCCTGACAATTTCTAGACGTGCAGCTGTCTTCTATTTTCTTTCTGAACACTTACATCTTAAGAGGCCCTGTTCTGCAGCTCATATTGTGTCTCATATTTTCAGTACAATTTTATTTGTGTAAGTAAATGCAAGCTAAGTCTGTGTAAAATGTGGAAAAATACCACAAATCAAACATTGTATACATACTGTATACTCTATGTACATAATAAATGAAAGCATAAAAGACACTGATGTAGTAATATTTGATTATAAATGTTGTTAATATCTAATGCACATTTCAGGCTTTTATTTTATTTTTTTTAATTTAAAGAACCCAACACAACCCAATAAATTCAAAAAGTAGCAATTACCATAATATGATCCAAAGATAACCCATGAAACTCAACACACTACTCCAGTCCAACCCAGTGAGCTGTGCATTAACGCAGCTCAACCTAAAATGGTTTGTCATATAAAATAAATAAAATAAAATGGTTTAGCACAGGCCCGGTATGCTTACTTAATAATGACATTGATTAATTCTGAACGGATCCTTGTAAAGAGTAATTTTTTTCCAACTTGAGATAATATAGAAAATCAGAAAGTGAGACAGCTAATATGTGAAGGAGAAGAGTGCACCGACCAGAGCCGATTGTGACAAAGGCTCAGAGGAAAACTAGGGCATACAGCTCCTAAGCATCATGGGCAATTATTTCTAATATAATGCCTGTATATACCTTTCATGAACTGTGATTTAACCTGTGAAAAGAGTTTTATTTATCCATCCCACCAGAGAGCACACACACACACGAGACAATTTAGAGGAAACCGGAGCACCCAGAGAAAACCCACGCAGACATGGGGAGAACTTGCAAACTCCACGCAGGGAGGACCCAGGAAGCGAACCCGAGTCTTCTAACTGCGAGGCAGCAGCACTACCCACTGTGCCACCATGCCGCCCGAGTTTTATTTACTTGAATGAAAATTATTATTTATAAAAACAGTATAAATTAAATAAAGATCCATCCATCCATTATCCAACCCGCTATATCCTAACTACAGGGTCACGGAGGTCTGCTGGAGCCAATCCCAGCCAACACAGGGCGCAAGGCAGGAAACAAACCCTGAGCAGGGCGCCAGCCCACCGCAGGGCATTAAATAAAGATAATATTGCAAAATAAAATGTATAATAAGAGGAGAAACACAAATTGAGAGAAAATGCAAACCCATGTAAATAAAAAGGTAATTGTACTGTGCAATTTATTGTTTCACTTTATGTGCTGTCCTTTGCAACAAACCTGTCACTTGTCCAAATGCCAGTATTAACCAGTGTAAATGGAAATTTAGTTGGATATGTCTTGGTTTGGACACCTCTAGCTCTGGAGGGAAGGTATGCACACATTTTTAAAAAGCAGTGGGCATGCCATCACAAGTCATGTAACTTAAAACTAAAAACATTTTAACAATCAGGTGAACCTTTTGATCACTTTTATAAGTGTCCATTAAATTCAATTCCTGCAGTTTTCTCCAAAGCGACCAGCTGAGATATCTGAGATAGTAGGTAGAGTGCATTTGTCGACTTGCTTTTGTCAGCGCGTTAGAAGGTGGACTGGACTTCATCCAATTAAGCAGAGTAAGTCTTCATTTAATTGATTTTCTGTAGCACAATGCTATCCCATCTGGCATTAGTCCAGCTAGAACTGCCAAAGCATTAAAGTTGATTTTACATCCAAGGTGAACCAACAACATTTTGCCCAAAATAGTTTTAGTGTAAAACATTCCCAAAATACATGACATAGTGATGACATCACAATTTGGATCTTGCTCTGGTATGTGAACATTTTTTTTAATTACGACATGGTTGGTGCATCATGAACTAGAATATATTTTACCAGTAATGGTGCACTGCACGATATTCACTTGACTTGAGCATTCATATTTTTCATCCTCTTTCTCTGTACGTTTAACATTCATTTGCTCAGAGGTTGATGCGCTTGCTGCTTCCTGAGCAGCTCTTGTTTTTTCCACCCTAGCAGTCCACTTCTTCTCTTCTTTTGTCGCCATCTTTTCGTGTTAAAACTGATTAAGTCAGAGTTTGTGTTGCAGTTACTTAGTACGTTTTCTTTCATTTTTCAGTTAAGCTGGCACTTAAGTCTTCAATCTGCCTCAAGAATGATTTAAGATATGAAGAGGTAGAGGAATTGACGGCAAAGGTGGTAGGGATGAGAACAGCGCCCATATGCATGCGCCACATGGCCGCCCTGCTGGCTGCTGCCGAGAGTTGATTCTACAATAAAATACAATAAAAATACAAAGAGGAATAACCTTGGAGGTCAATGATCACCCCGAAAGTGGATAGTAGACGTCACATAGTATATGTGTACCAAATTTCAGGTCAATAGGTCAAACGGTTTGTGAGCTACAGGTGATTTAAAATCCTGGGCAGACAAATGAAGAGCCACGGTAGCGTATTATATATAAAGATTATTGCCTGAATTCCATTTCTTTCCTGAAATTTCAATAGAGAGATCCCTTTCCTATAATTCCATCCATCCATCCATTATCCAACCCGCTATATCCTAACTACAGGGTCACGGGGGCCTGCTGGAGCCAATCCCAGCCAACACAGGGCGCAAGGCAGGAAACAAACCCTGGGCAGGGCGCCAGCCCACCGCAGGGCCTATAATTCCATATTATTATTAATTAAGGGGTAAAAACCTTTGAAGTGTGTTAATGTATTCTGGATTCTTTGACATTTGTTGATATACTCTGGAGACGCTACTTGAATCTTCATCCATACGATTGATGCACTGTAGATGAAATATGAGGGAAATAAAGTAAGCTACTTTTAATGCAAAGTTACTAATTTTATAAAGAAGAAAAAAAATTGTTCCTGTAAGGTTAAATTTTGAGGCATAATAATTGATAAGATGCAAATAAATGAGAGCTGTGAATGTCACAATCTCATGTGTTTTCCATAGATTGAATACTGTATAGGTTTGAGAGGACTGAAATAGGTCATTATCATCTATCGGGGCCACAGTTTAAAGCTTTGCTTTAAAATATGTCCTACATTGGTTCCATATCTTTAATAAATGGTGAACAACTGGTAATTTGGGAGTAATTTACATTGACTGGGGCACAAAGCAAATTATGCAGAGATAATTTTCCTTTTCATGGCTAACCAGACAGGTGTAATTTCATTGACTTCTGCCAATGTTTTATTGTAGGAATGTTTGTCACCCAGTAATAGAACTGAAGATGCGGGTGGTGCCATGACACTTTCAGCTTTAGATCTTTGCAGAATCACCTTTATTATGTGTTTCTGTTTCGAATTCCAGGTAAATTAGGTTACAACTGAGTGTGACTGAGCTTTTTGTTACAGTCCTTCAACGTAACGTCTCTAGTTTTATCTCCATCATTTGTGGAATCTTTATTTGAGATAGTGTGAGCCCCAGTTAATTTTGAGCCTGGCTGCTTTCTCCAGACTGTTGTTCACATGTTTGTATAGATTGTCCCTCATATTTTAAAGAGGTGTGATTAATTGGTATCTTTGAACTGGCCCATATGGTTAGAGAGTGTACTTTATGGTGGACTATCTAGGGTTGACTGCTTGTGCAGGCTCAAATATAGGCGTACAAACAGCAGATACAGACAATGTATACAGACGATGTATAGGAGAATGTATTTATGTTGAAGAAGGGCACCATTTCTTTCCCATGCTGGTCTTTGTTTTCCACCAGCAATCAATACACAAAAGATCCACTTTTGTCATCTGTCTGTTTTTTTAAACCTTTGCTACCATCCACCTATTTTCAAGCTGCAAATGGACGTATTTTTTTGCTTGGCAGCAACTGCTTACGTGACAGTTGAAATGTTATATAATGCCGCATGAAAGTGAATAAGCTATGATTATGGGACGCAGTCACTCCTCTGCAGGCGAAATGGTCTTTTCTTTTTCAGTTTTTTTGTGAGGTAATTTAAAATGATCTGTCTTTCATGAATCGTCTTCATTTTCTGCAAAGAGGAAATATAAACATTACATATCCTCCTCTCTGATCATGCCATTGAACATTTAGGTTTGTGATTAAAAAACCACAGAATATAAGCTTCCAATCTGTCAAATAATTAAGGCCTGCAGTGGCCCATTTAGACCTCTTTTTTACATAAAGGTATAATTGTGTGCTACAATGTCAAATACATGTTTGTTGCTATGCACTTGTTGTCACGGCAACAGGCGATGCTGCTTTTGCAAGGGGGATTGCAAATGGCACATGGCTTTTTTGCACATACTGTAGACTTTCAGATGCAGGTGGTGCACGCTTTATGCCTGACCACAATTTAAACTGTGCTTCTGGGCCATCATTTACGGGCTGCTCACTGAGTACTGCGAGTTTCATGAGGCTTTTTATTCCCTGATAGTCATATAGTCTTAGGACAGAAGTGTGTTTTTACTTGGTACTGAATTCCTTGTCTCTTTTCAAACATGACAGGAGTCCTTTCAAGACATGAAGCAGACATCTGTGAGCACATGCAAACGACTAATGAATGTGGAGCACCAGAAATGGATTTTTAACTGCTTTTCACTATGCGTATCTAAAACGAAATAAAAGAGTTAAGCTCACCTAATTAATATTTGTGATACTGTGAGTTGCACTGGCATTAAACGTTCATTAAAAGGACAAATTACTTATGCTGGCAACCTTAGGTTATATTCTTATGGTTCTTGTACCTAAGACTTGGATCTACAGTAGGATTTGAAGGCTTTCTGTGAGGATTTGGCATGTTCTCTCTGGGTAGCCAAATATTTTAAAAGGTCACATCATACACTCCGTAATGGTTCGTCATCAGATCAGCTCAGTCAGATAACATACCTTGGATGGAATAGTAATTTATTTCATTTCATTATGTGAGATATTCATTTGTTTCATTTCATTCATTCTTTTATACTCTGCTTAGCCCAATGATGGTCATGGTACCAACGTGCTGAACCAGAGAGACAAGGTCTACCAGTCCTCAGCAATGTCTTCAAACCCCTCATGAAGGAATATTCACACATTCCCAGATAAGACAAGAGACAGAATACCTCCAGGGTGTCCTATATCTGCACCAGGTCTTCTTCCATAGGTCCATGTACTCCTGTTCCCCTTTCTGGGGAGGATACCCTAGGTCAGTGGTGGCGAACCTATGGCACGCGTGCCAAAGGGGGCACTCAGAGCCCTCTTTGTGGGCAAGCGCGCCTTCAACCCAGCACAGAGTTCGTTACTATAAAGCCAGAGGGATGCGGGACCGGGCTGCTCCCCTCCCAGCTCCCCCTGCGCCGGAGGACTTTTATCACATCACCCTCCCCTCTGCCCAGCAGCCCAATGGGAGTGCTTCCACCCTCTCCTGTCTGGGGTAAGGCGGGCGGCTCACATGCGGCGTGAGGGTGCGGCACGGACTGCAGCCTGTTGAGTCTGTGATTCCCGTGGTGGGGTTGGAGGGGATGTGGTATAGCTGGTCCACAGCTCAAAATTGAAAAGGCCAGTTTTAATAGATAATCGCCGCACTCGCGGCTTAAAGGGGGTTATGGTAGAGTGGCCGGAGCGGTTTCCGGCAGCTTTGTGATGCGGGCGGTCCTCGCTTAAGCGCACAGGTGAGGAGTCGTCCCAATCTGTAATTGTTGCCGGGAGATGCTAATCGCCACACCTGATCCACGACCCCGTAATATAGAAGAGAAACGTGAGGTGGATGGAAAGGGGATAAAGAAAGAGAGAGATAGAGAGCGAGCGAGCACACACGGGAAAGGGAATGTAAATGGAAACGGGGGTTAATGGGAAAGACCTGCGTGAAACACTTGAGAAGATAGAAGGGATGACAAAGGACAGCACAGTTACTTCTGAAAATGGAATCCTTAAAGTGTGGAATTCTCTGCCAAATAATTTTAAGTCAATGAGGGCACTTGGGATTGCTTTCCTTACTTTGTTTGGAACATCTTATGGTTGTGAGCAGCTGTTTTCATGCTTTGAATTATATCAGCGTTTCTCAACCTTGTAAGTACTTGCGACCCAAGTTTTCATAACAGTTTTAAATGCGACCCCCCAAACGTTTTTTTGAAACCCTAATAAAATGTATTCCTATATTTTTTGCTGCCAATACACCGCTACAAGTTTAAAATTTCCCTACGAATTCCGAACTTACGCCACATATGGCAACATTCGTGCCCCCTTTTTTGTTACTTTGCGCGGCCCACAGTTTGAGAACCGCTGAATTCTATCAAATCTGACACCAGAAACAGACTAACAGATGACCTGAGTGCTGCAAGTGTTGCTCTCAAACTTACAAAGTGTGAGCCAAGGTTAGACAAATTATCAGCATGCATACAACAGCAAAAATCACATTCATTGTTCAAAACCATACCGAATGCAGACTTTTACCTTTCAATAAAAAGTTGTTTGTATCATTGAAAGCTCTGTTATTATGTTTTTCTTTTAAGACAAAAGATGTTAATGTATGAGTTGTTTTCAGGTTAAACCTGTCAGTATTCAGGTTAAATTGCCGTGTTGGCACTTTGTGATAAATAAGTGAGTTTTAGGTTGCAGTTTGGGCACTCGGTTTCTAAAAGGTTCGCCATCACTGCCCTAGGTTAATTGTAACCAGTTTTTTTACATAGAATATTAAAATGGAAACCAATACATTTGAGCTTGTAGGCCCTGGAATCAATTGAGGCTTTATCACACTTAAAGGGCTTAAATCTCAAAACTCCTAATGATATTGAAATGCGTATCCACCCATCCTCCTAGACATTTTCAGCCATATATTCAGGAACACAAGGACTGGAGTTTATTAAAACAGCACGGGATAGAATGGTAGCCATCAGTCTCCATTAACATGCACATTTTTCAGCTATCTTAGTCCAGCTGTAGAATTGTGGAGACCTGGAGCTTATTGAACCAACAAGTCAGAACACACCCTGAAATATATTTTTAAGGTTTTTCTTATAAACATTTAATGAAATAAGATATTTCACTTTTTGAAATATATAAAACAGTATCTTGTGTGGTTTAGCTCTGCACCCACGGCACATTAACCTTGAGATAAGCAAACAAAGTGAATTAGCAGGTATTGTAGTAAGATACGACTTTGCATTTATGGTAGCAAACAGCTAAATGATTATTCTTTTTTTTCTCCTAAATAACATGGTACTCTGCAGACAGGATATAGAGTGCTACAGTAAAACACCAGTGAGAGAGGAAAATATATTCAGTCGAGTTGGTTTTCAGCCTGAATTTTCAAGAAGTCACTGACGAACTGAAGTGGAATCAACACACTTCATCTCTTGTTGCTTCCACTCCCTCAAACATCTGACGGCAGCTTGCGTTTCTCTGTCTGCTCTGATGAACTTCTACAGGTACACAGCTGAGTCCATCCGCTCTGGCTACATCACACCCTGGTATGGCACCTGCTTGGCTCAAGGACATAAACCACTGCAGAGGATGGTGAAGGTGGCACAGAATATTATATGATAGTAAAATGGCAGGATAAATATAACAATCACTGCCTTAGAAAGGCAAACAATAGAATTAAATGCATTACATTCTAGCCACAAGTTAAAAGTTTGCTGAACAGTCAATCATAAGAATTCAAATATTATAACATAACAAAGAGTGTTTATCAATATTTAATACTGGCCTGTATCTATTGTATGTGATTGTTTTGTATATGTTGCATGCCAAGTATACTATTTATTTATTTATTTTTGTATTGTATTTTTATCTTCAATTCTGAGGAGATTTTCAGGTACAATTTCCGTGTTCTATGTAGATATGACAATAAACTTGGCTTGACTTGCTACTTTCTAGTGACAGTATTTAGCCTTGGCCATACTGTATACATGGCAGCATGGTGATATAGTGCTTAGCACTGCCGAGGTCCTCTGTTCGAGGATCAAATTCAGCTCAACAAATCTAATCATTGCCTTTGTGGTTTGCATATCCTCCACATGTTAATGGTTGTTTTCCTTTGAACAAGTAAATACATCTTGTGATGTTTCTGGCCACATCTTTAGTGATGCTCCTGGATTCCTCAAGTATTTCATGTCTTTCAGCATCATACACTCTCCTCCAGTTGACCCAGCTAAGGTTGATCAGGTTTCAGCAAATAGGCTACTTCCCCTGTATGGCTCTCCTCTCTTGAGCCACAGCCATCTGGAGGCATTCTGTGTCACTTTGATGGTGGTACTGATGACCCTTCTGCTCTCTCCTTTAAAGCCCAGTGACCTGAAGGCTCTGGCCAGGAATTGTCTTGTGAAGTGCCTGCATCCAACCTCCACTGGTAGGCAAAATGTTCTCCAACTGCTTAGTCTACAATTGCTGACCAGTTCCTCGTATTTTGTGGGTTTTCTCTTGAAGACTTCATCCATACGATCTTTGGCTGCATGCTGGGAGAACTTCAGCTGTCTCCCAGGTCGGTCCACTAATAGCTGTCAGACCCTTGCAGGAGGATATGTTTCCTATTGATCTTTTGCCTGGAGGTTTTGGCTGCTCACTAGGTCTAATAAAGATGATAGTCTCTTTAGAAGGACAAACCTGTTTGCTCCTCTTGATCTTCTCGCTGATAGTTTCTGTTATAACCTTCAAAACTTCATCATGCCAACTTTGGTAAATTGCCCAAGACGTGCATGGAAGGATAACTGTCTATTTGTAACTGACCCAATGTGGGTGTGTGCCACTGATTGGCACCTGACCCAGGACTTAATGTGACACCAGAATTGAAAAGCAGATTTAAGAGTGCATTAACATACACATAAAACTATCAAATTAAACTTTTGTGCAACACGGTTAAGAACATCTTTTTTTGTTTTCCTTTCTGTTGGTGCATCTATCCGCTGTTGGAGTTTCTCGATTCATTACAGCATAATAGAGCAAGAACCAATCCTGGCACCATCCATGCAAGACAGGAACTAGTCCTGGATGGAGTGCCAGTCCACATCCATCACACTGGAGCATACTTTCTTACAGCTGGCCAATTAACCCAACACACGCCTTTGGTGTATTGGTGGGAAACGGAGAATCTGGTGAAAAACACAACTAGGCAAGGAGAAAATACGCAAACTTGACACATCGAAGAAGCCGAGATTTGGACACTTCTTAATTTTGACTGCTAATTTTATGTTAGAAATTATTTGTGCAGTTGCTGCCCTTGGACCATTTTTCCACATTCTAACAATACCAGTTTTTAAAGATTATGATTCATTAGGCTGTTTATTTTTTACTTATTTATTTACAGCTGGCTTTATGCACCCCTATATTTAGCACTAAAATAAGTTTATTTTTTATAGCTGGTTTTGCTAATCCCTGTAGGCACTGGCAGTAGTCGGAACAACCAATATAGAGTACAGCTCAATCTAATTCTGCGTACACTAAATATTATGTACATCTGTGTTAATAAAGAGCGGTAAGACATGTGGCATCTGTGCCCCTGCTTGATCACAATGTTGTCCAGCGTTTACAAGATGGCAGGAATGTCCTGTGAACAAAGGCAAGTGGCTGGCATGGGATAGTAAACCGTATGTAGTGGCGTACGTCTGTGCATCCTGTGTTGGAGGAAAGGCAACAAGAAGCACAAACAAAGGGAAATGTAAGGGCTAAAATGTCCTGTAATAGAGAAAAAGAGATTTAAGGCATATCTGGGGAACAGAGGTTCACAAATGCATGATGTGATCGAAATAGACAAACTTATTTTAATAAACAGGCTTTTCACTATGCTAGTTTGCAATAAACTTTAACTTGTTATGGATGGTCCAGACAAGGCTGTTAGCAGACATTTATATTCAAAGCTACTCTGTATTTTTTCTCTGTTACTTCATGCTGTTGCTGTTATTTAGGTTTACGTGATATCTGCTCCATTTTAGATAGATAGATAGATAGATAGATACTTTATTAATCCTAAGGGGAAATTCACATACTCCAGCAGCAGCATACTGATAAAGAACAATATTAAATTAAGAGTGATAAAAATGCATTTTAGTGCTGAATGCTGGGTTTGCTGATAAATCCTTGATGTTACCATTCCAATGCTGTTGGTTATTTAACTTCTATTAAATAGTTTTGTGACTTCAATTTGCTGACGTTCTTTACAAATGGTCATGGGTATCATTGCATCTACCAATTAGAAACGAGGGAGGGCAAGGCCAGACTTTACCTGGAGTTTAACTCTGTCAGACTTTGGTCTCCAAGCACTGACGGCCATTGCTGGAGGTTCTTCATAGCTGGTCTTACACACCCCTTACTCTTAGACACTGCAGGTGGCTTTATGGGTGTTTTAGCCTGTCTTGTGTTCTGTTTTAGTTTCAGAGGCAAAGAATGCTTGGGCAACAAAAAATAATTATAGAGAATAAATGGTTCTGTTAGAGTAAAAGCTTAAATTACTAGATCAGTTTATTTATATTTATATATATATACACATCTTTATATTTCCTAGATCAAAAGACTGCTGCTGTCAAAATATAAAATCAAAACTATTTATCATGCATATGTTTAAGAATACTGTGCATAGAATAAAGTGAAAACAAAAATACTGGTAAATAAAAGCTTTTTTATCCCCCTCACTTAAATGTGAATATTGTCAGCCTGCATACGCTGCACAACTCTTCCAGAGGTTTCCATGTATTGTGACATTCCCAGTGACTCAATCACACCACTCTAAAACACACGACGACAGAATCAAATAGGTTTCATTTTATCATAAGTTGTTGGGGTGGGCTCCTGTGCGTGCAAGATGATGACAACCAATGTGCGTTTAACCAGAAGTACAATGAATGCAATGTGATCAAGAGGAAAGATATTTTGGACCACATAAACAGAAGAGAGACATGTTTATCATAGCACAACAAAATGGGAAAAGGAAAAAATGAACAGACTGAGGTTGTTGCTGAAATCTCCTGGAAAACATTTGTACAGATACTGACACTTTCCAAATGCAAGGAACTTAAAATACTTTTCGAAATTTGATGGAGTGCAGAAAAATTGTGAGGGAGTTGTCTAACAGATCATCCCTTGCAATTCCCAGTTGTTTAAAGGCCCTGTCACACTACAAAGTATTTCCAGAGATTTTCAATCACAGACCTTATTTAGATATCTTAGAGAGTTAGGGATCATAATGGCATGGTTCTATGACCGGCAGTCATGTAGTATGACATTCCCAGCGAATTCAGTCTGACCCGTCTTCGACTCACCCTGACCAGTTTGATTTTTTTTCTCAGGTCGTAGTGGTAGGCTCTCTGTATGCTAGAGCTGCCCACCAATGGGCACTAACCAGCTGCAAGGAAACATGGAAAGTGTGCGTTTTGGATCTTACAAACTAAAGAGAGGCCTGTCTGTCTGATGTCTCGTGTTTACATACCACAACAGAAAGGGAAAAAAATGGGCTGCTGAACTTGCCATACCTCGAACGCACTTCTACGGCACCAGCATGGCTGCCAGTAGAAGGAGCTTGCTAGCAATTACAAATGTGAAACTGTGCAGGAAAGTCATCATGGTGACATGTAGTTTCTCATCCCTTGCTATTCCTTGCATCATCCCGTGTTATAACAGCAGCAACTAGACTTTAGAGAGGTACTGTGTTCTATATGTACAGTATATACCACTTGTTAATGTGCTGTGACTGTATTCAGGTATAACACGTTTGGCATGTGCAGTTAGGGACTGATGTTAAATTACTTCAGTTATTTGTTTAGACTATGCAGCCATCGTCCATGGTCTGTGGTAATGTTAGTGTCATTCGGCCCATCAGCTGTTTCCAGTCTACTGGGTACCAAAATCTTTTTCTCCTGTAGCTCTTTATTATCAATAGCAAAATGATCTTGCTTATCAGGAGCTCTTGTCTCCCCCTTTTTTTACTCGGTGTGATGACACACTGTTTAGTACAAATAGATAAGGTGCTGTTATTTTTTTCACTAATGTAGATGCCAGTTCTTTGCACCTCACGTTGATTCTGACTGTACCGTCTTATTGTGAACGACGTTGACCATAGGCAGCTGCAAGCAGTGCATCGTTCACATTTACTACAAGTTCAGTGATGTGCTGAGATGCTTGTAACAGGTTCTGTTTATTTTTAAGACGTTTTGTTTCTGCACACACACAACACATGCTTATTGGGTTCACAAGGGCCTCTTTGGGAGTCTGCTTGGCCATGAAAGGTTTATCCATCATAACCGTAGACTTGATATTGTTTGGATGACATAGAGCAGAGCACAGAGTCTCTTTGTTGTTTAAATCACCGCTTCTGCTTTGACTCCACCATCATGAGACATTGGATTGGTACAGAAATGTCATGTGCAGTGAACCGTCCTAATGTTCCCACCCACATTGAAGCAGAGTTCACTCATGGTTGTCTCCAGATGTATATATTATATGTCTGACTCTCCGAGGTTAGTAGAATGAGAGAGATCTGTGGACCGCTATGTCCATCCCTGTGCTATAGGCAATGCTTCCCAGTGTCTTTAAAAGTGGATAAGCATTTTCATTAATGGTCTGGATGGACTCATTTTTGGCAATCCCTACTTCTATGTTGCCCAAAAACCTCTGGCAACCTCTTAACCACTTGAAAACAGTCTCTTCATCCGGTACATTATGTAACATGAATCAGGGTCTTTAAAGGGGGGTGTATTTCTGTGTGTCACCAGCGACTTTCATACTTGTGTTTGCTGACGTGATCGGACAACAGGAGAAGCCAAGAATCCCCAGACCTCAGGAAGAAGAAAGGAAACAAAGGCAGACACCATGTGTAGTTCTGGGGAAAGAGAAAAGATTTGCCTTACATTTATGTTCAGTTTGACTTGTAAGACAAATATTTATACTGGCTGATGTAACTGCTCAAAAATTGTAATAATTTGGATGTTTGTGGCTTCAAGGACTAAACTTAGCTTTGATTGTCTCCTCACTTGCAGTACGTTTTCTAACCCACTCTTCCAAAGTACTTTGAAGTCATAATTTGAATTGCATTACATAAAACTGCATCCGCAACAATTTCAGGTTTGATTTTTGTTGGAAGCTCTCAACTACATCGCAGCTAATCACATTTACTTTTTTATATTCTTTTTTTTTTTGGTGGCCTGGTGTGTGACTGACTTTCTCTGCCACTAATATTCAGAGATTTGGCTAAAGGAAAGCAGTATTCCAGATTGAGGATGCCATGGGCACACAAGTACCAGGGGTCCTGATTGTGGTTCATGATGATAAAAAACATTTGTCATGATGGTGCTTTTTGGAGTTCACACTGCTGCATGGCAATTAAAAACTGCCAGCATCTTCAGCATTCTAAATTGTACTGTATATATCATCTTTCAAAGTGAACATTGCTCCAAAGCTATTCACAAAAATAATTCAGAAAAATGTTACAGAAAAGAAGGAGTGTTACTTAAATCAGAACAGTAAGATCCATTAAGGTAATGTGTAATCTTTATTTTGTGTAGCACTCATCATAGTGAATAGCATTAAAGAATAGTAGTGTGAAAAAAAACAGCCTTTATATTCTGGGATCAAGTCTCAAGATTTCAGCTCCATTATTTGACTAGCAGAATCCTCCAGTCTTATCGCCTGAAGCTCTGTCATCGATCAGCTCTGCAGAAAAGCCAAAATGACGGCTGTCTGCACAATAAGCTTAGCAGACCGCAGTACCACTTGGCTGTCCCGCTGCACGGTCATCCACCTCTAAGATCTAAATAGCATGGCATCCTAGTCAAATGATGGTGCATTATTACATATTTGAACTCATTTATTGAAGACTCTCTATTGAAGTTTGATCTGCTATGGTGCAGCTCAGATGTGCGCCTGTGGCGGTCTGCATGAAGCCCAAATGTGGCAGCAAGACACTTAGAGCTGAGGTGACATGTTTCTGAGTTTTTTTTCGTGGTTGTTCAATTTGTCTTGCCAATTATCTACTTGTTCCTCATGCCAATTATCCACTTGCTTCTCACTAAGGGAATGCCAACATCCTCTGGCATTCCTTTAGTGGCATCTGGAAGGAAACACAAGAGGGGCCTCCTCAAATGATACCTTTAGATGGCTGTTTTCAGGCTCAGACTCTTCGTCAGGAATCCAGGCCCTGGGGGTCCTAATAAAGCAAGATGAGCTGGTGAGAATGAGAGCGACTCTGATGACAATTATTGGATATGCAACTGCATCTGTTATTTAAAAAGTGTCAGCAGCCGGGCTGGCCACGGCAATATGGGGAGTCTCACCAATAAAAAAATTGAAGCTTATTTTATATGGTGCCTTTCACAGTAAGCCATAGGCATACGCAATGGTGTGGATTTCAGGTTGAGAACCCCACAAATGATATGATTGTTCCAATTGATTAATCACAGACAGAATTATGATTCTTACAACCCCCTGAAATTATTTCCTGCGTATGTCCCTGCAGTAAGCATTGTATTAAAATACTGCATATTTAAAGGAGAAATTGTTGCATTATATGTTGTCTTGTCACCACTAGCACTGTAAAAAGCAAAATAAGCCTTATTTGATATGGTGCCTTTCTCTGTGATTTAAAATAAAATTGAATAGTACTTTTTGTACATGTCCATATTACTTTTTACGATAAGCACATTAACCTAATTACATAATGCATTATCTGCAGTGGGATAGATAGATAGATAGATAGATAGATAGATAGATAGATAGATAGATAGATAGATAGATAGATAGATAGATAGATTTATTTTTCAATTTTTTTACAGACGCTTAATAAATAAATATAATATGACGAACAACAAACACCTCTTAGGTTCCCACCAGAATTACTAAAAAGAAAGAAACCTTCGGACTTGAAGACTGAGGCGTTATAAAAGCGCGCTGCCATGACTGCTGCAGTTGTGTTTCCTGACACACTTCTGTTGAATGAATTGTTGGCTAAAAGTCATCAGTGTTAGTGTGTGTGGAGAGGATATGCAACATTGTTCGTAATGACACTCGGTTTTGTCTTCATTCTCTCCTTCCCTACAATCTCCAGGGGGTCCATAGAGTGCCCCATAACTGAGCCTGCCTTCTTATTTGGTTTGTTGATTTGGTGGGCCTCTCTTGAAGTGATGTTACCAGTGGGGAGACTGCAGACTGTTCTACAATGTAGAAAATTGCACTGGCCCTCACAGAGTTGTAGAAGATGTGAATGCAGCCCACTCAGAAAGAAGAGTTTTCTCAGCTCTTTCCTATATAGCTCATTTGTGCTACTAGACCAGTCCAACCTGTCATTGATGTGAACCCCCAAGTACTTGTAGGAGTGGACCACCTCTGCATCCACTCATTGAACAGTGACCGGACATGGAGGCTCTTTGGTGCGCTGAAAGTCAATAATCAATTCTTTGGTTTTGCTAATGTTAAGATGCAGATGATTATCTTTGCACCCAGAAGCGAATTTCTCCTCCTGACTCCTCTTCTCTCTCTCACCCCCCTTATCAATACAGCCTATAAATGTAGAATTGTCTGGTAATGTCGGCCAGTAACATGAGCCAGTGTTATATATATATATATATATATATATATATATATATATATATATATATATATATAGTCTGAGGTGTATGGTGTGAAGAGAACAAGAGACAGGACTCTCCCTTGTGGTGTTCCAGTGTTGCTCACACAGTTATTGAGCCTCACAAGCTGCAGTCTGCACAACAAGACACCATAGACTCTCTGAGTGGCATGTTGTTGAGTTTACCCCTTAACAGGGATGGCAGGATGGTAGTAAAGGCAATGGCGAAATTAAAAAAAAAAAAAAAACGTAATCCAAAGCCAGCCTTGTCCAGCCTTGTGGAGTTTTTAGATAATTGCATTTTCCACTCCAATCTTTGTCCATTAGGCACACCTCAGTGGGTCAAGGTGGTCTTTCACAAAAGAATTCATATAGTCCAGGACCAGCCTCTCAAAGGTCTTCATGATGCAGGATGTAAGGGCCACTGGTTTGTAGTCATTAGGTGAAGAATACTGAATATTTGAAAGTACTAGAGGAATCAAAACCTTCAATATATAGAAGATTTTACAATTGACATAAACCTTACTGTGCCCTTCAAAATAACTGCTAGGTAATCTCACTTCACAAAATGTGACAGTCCTTATTTTCAACAGCACCTTTTGCATTAAGCAGCACCTCTCTTCCATTATCCAACCTGGTATAACCTAACTACAGGGTCACGGGGGTCTGCTGGAGCCAATCCCAGCCAACACAGGAACCACTCCTGGGCAGTGCGCCAGCCCACCACAGGGCACACACATGGGCAAATTTAGGATCACCAATGCACCTAACCTGCAAGCCTTTGGGAGGAAACCCACGGAGAGAACATGTAAACTCCGCACAGGGTGGACCCGGGAAGCGAACCCGGGTCTCCTAACTGCAAGGCAGCAGCACTACCCAGTGCGCCACCGCACCTCTCTTGACACTTTCAAATATACCTTATTTTAATGTCGAGTTATGTCTCTTGTATAGTGTCCTGAGCAGGAGCCTTATGTTCTACATATCACCTTTCACAGTTGTAATGATTTTATACAGCGAGCAATCTTTACTTAAAATTGTGCCTTTTAAAGTAAGCACTAAAAGAATTTAAAAAGTAAACAATCATTACTTTTAAATGATGTCTTGTGTTAATATATAAACCCAAAAATTAAAAATCTTCAAAAGTGCCTTCAAAAGTAAGCAGCTGCCTCAAAGTGATTTAAAAAGCAGCATGCATAACTTAATACAGTAATGTTTATTTTATATAAACCCTTTAGGAGAAGCACTTGTTGAAAGTGGAGGATTCTCCTTTGGCTGCTCTGGTAGATGTGAATGTGTTGAGTTTTTCTCTTTTCTAAAGCTATCACACTGAATGAGTCCGATTGATTGGCTGGTGCTGGCGACGCAGTGCTTAGCGCAAATACCTCGCTGCTCCCAAGTCTCACGTTGACATTGACACCCGCGCCCCGCCTGCCGTCAGTGTGTACCTTTTGTGCTTTCTTTTTTGTGTTTCCTCTTTAACTATTCAGACGTTCAGAGCTGACCAGTGTGGGTTAAAGTGTAAGAAAGGACAAGATGACGTTCTTGCCCAGGTTGCCTCTGGCAGGATCCCTGTGACAATGCAATGGACAACACCGATTTGGTAAATGTCGGATTGGCGTCATTTTGTGTTTGGTTAAAAACTACTGAACTTCAAAATGAAAGCCCTGATTCGTCAAGTAGAATCGGAATGAAGTCTGCTGATTCTCAGTCCCACATCCTACTGAAGACAGCAATTGGACAACGAGTTCATGACAGGCACCACAAAAGTGTTGACCAAGGTGAAGACCTGACCGCAGGGCCGACCATCCCAGTCGTGCTGCGCAGATGTTCCAACACATTCCGGCCATGCTGTAGTTGTTGTGATCGCCTCACTGGCAGCAGGCGACCAATGCTCTCCCCACACCGTGTTTTCCTATCTGCAGATCTTTCAAATCAGTCCAATACGGTTTCCTTGTTAAAGCACGAGAGGAGACGTTAGATCTGGGCACAGTGACGCCCCCCACCCCCACTCCATCTCTCATCTCCCCCGCTTTGTCTCTGCGATTTTTCTCTTTTAAATGCGCTCTCTCCAAGCTTGATGTCTATTTTGAGCGTTGTGGCGCCCACTCGCTGGAAATGTCTCCTGCTCGTGGGGCTCTTTGAGTGAGGGACTGGAGAGAGGAGCCACCTCTTCAGAGATGCCTTTCAAAAGCGACCTCCTCATCCTTAAACGGCACCTCATTTCCCTTTTTTCAAGCGTTTGCTTATCCTTGCCTCTGTCGTTTTTTTTTTTTTTGTTCTTTTTGCCTGTGCCTTTGTGATGGTGCCTGCTTGTACTCAGTTTCCATTTTGTGTGGTTTCGGATTGGATTGGTTTGCGGGGTGCTGCAGTCCTCTGAAAGGCGCTATAAAAGTGTAGTTCGATTGGTGGATATATCATCTGAAGTCTGTCCCCTTGTCACTTTGGTTTGGTGTGTGCTATAGCGAGGCTGGCTAAAAAAGTGCATGAAGCCTGATTGGAGGAAAACTGTCTCCTTGTCATTAGCGAGCTGCTCTAGCGATTGACACGGCGCTGCAAAGCGACAACTCAGAGAGGCGCTGTCGATGGGGATGTCAGGGTGGCATGCTGGCCAGCTTGTTCTTCGCGAACAGAAAGACAGGTATTTATGGCATGAAGTGATGTCTCTGTGTCTGTCACTGTGTCAGCATCTGCTGGGAAGGGCTGCGCAATGAACAATGGGCATACAGGGTGATGACGCCGCGGACAGCAAGGGGGCACGCAGAAAGAAAGAAAAACGAAAAAAGAAAGGATGAAGCCAACGTAATATTTTATGGGATCTTTAAACTTATGACATTCAGTTCCAGATGTTATAAACAGGCTTTTATCCTGGGCTTCCTAAAGCTATAAAAACGTATGAATGAAATTTTATAGCTTATTCCTTGAAAACAAATGGGAACAATCAAAATCAAACAAAAGTGGGGAAGAAAGCCACGGCTGGAAAACCCATTCATTTCCATTTCCATTCGTCAGTTTGTGTTCATTGTACCTGTTGAAAGGGAAGAGAAGCAGTTTGAAGTTAGGTGCCTTAATTAGGTGCAGGGTAACATGAACTAATTGCATTAATTTGTCTGTTTATGGACTAATACTATTAGTAAATTTCATAGTGAAAGGAAAGGTGTAATACAGTAATTGTGTTTGTGTGTATATATATGTATATATATATAGTTTATATATAAAAATTTGATCATATATATTATATTATGTATATATAAATATATATACTGTATATTTTTATATGTACTTGTGTGTATATATGCACAGTTTATGTATGTATGAGTGAGAGTAATACATGTGTGTATAAGTATTGTGTATGTAAATATATATATATAATGTATACAGTGTGTGTGTATATATGAGTATATGTAAAATGTAAAAATATATATAAAGTATATGTATACACACATCACATGTACTAGAGGCATACAATATATGCATATATTTGCATGTATGCTCATATGATTTTAATTAAATGCAGTTATACATACTCATATATACACACACACATGCACATATAATATTTATGTATGTATATAACATGTATATCACATACTGTATACCAGACACATATATATAAATGTTTGTGTATTTGTATATAAAGTACATATATACTGTATATAGCTCATTTATGTTTAAGTTTATTGCATTTATAGTATGTATATACATACATCACATATACCGAACATATCCAGTATTTACTAAAATATGTGTGTGTGTGGGTGTGTGTGTGTTTGTAATATATATAACCTATGCTGCCAGTTACAGTATCTATCTATCTATCTATCTATCTATCTATCTATCTATCTATCTATCTATCTATCTATCATATAGTGCCTTGTTCTATCTATCTATCTGCACAGGTTATATACGGTACAGTATACACAAACATATTAGGCATTTGTAATTTTTATGCATACTGGATGCTTCCTATATATTTCTACTGTATACACAACACATAAACATTTTACAGCCTGATTATGTAATTGTGTATGTATGTAAACAGAATGCAGTGAGGAAGCAGCAGTATTTCCAAAACCTAATGTTCTTAGGAATGGCAGATGATAAAGTGAATAATAATTTTGACTGTTAGTTGCTTCAAAAAGTCCAGAATGCATTATGTCATTATGACAATTACCAGAGCTCATTCTGCACTTTTTGTAAGAGCCCATTACTGAAATTGAGCTACTCTAAACCTGTATGAGATTAATGGGCTTTTATTATTATTTAAAAGTAACAAACATGTTTTACTGAAATCAAGGTACTGTGAAGCCTTATTTATGCATCAGAAGAAGCAGTCAGGCTAACCACCATTAATGGCTTATAACACAGCTAGCAGTGCTGGGCTTTAAATTACAAATACTGCAAGATCTAAAATCACTGGCTGATTTCTACAATCTCCTTATGAATTTATTATAAAACCGTCAATACCTCTGTCGCTTGTTCTATTCCATTGTTTTGGAAGTGCTTTGGAAAAGAGTTCGCTGAGGGAGGCACTGATTGCATAATAAATTTGTGTGGATTTGCTTCTCAGCACAGACTAGTGACAGCTTGGAATCTGTCTTATTATACGCTGTAGCTTGACGCTTTTTAGAAGTAGTGCTGGCCATGAAAGGTCTTACATAAATGTAACATTGATTTGTCAGTTGTTTCCCTTACTTATATGCCATGACTCTTATAATACTGTATCGTCCATTGCTATCATGTCAAAATACCCCTTTCTTATCAGAGTTTGTTCAGTTTCACGTCTGAATGTATATATATAAATAAATATGTGAGTGTGCATATGTGTGCTCTCTGATGGACTGGCACCCACTTCAGGATTGTTTCCTGTTTTGAGCCCTGGATTGCAGAGGTGGGCTTCATTTCCCCCTATGTTGAATCATATAAAGTGGATTTGTATATGTTAGTTTTTGTAATGTTGAAGTTTATTTGCTGAAATTCAGAGTTACTCAGATTTGTTTAATCTTTTTTAAAAATTCAGAATCCATATGTATACACACACACACATACGTTTTAATTAATGTGACTCTGTATATAGAGTACTCAGTATATATGCTGTGTGGGTTTGTTTTGCAGTGTCACTGAGAATGTCACTTAGAATGAGAGGGCAACACAATTTTATTAAAAGAGATGCGTTGTTGGTGGCAGACTACAATACAATCCTAATTAGCTCTGCTATTGTAGTGTACACAGAGTAAAATCAGAGATTTGAGCATTGTTTCTTATTTCAAAGGGAAAAGTTCCCCATCTGTCTTGATACATAAAACTATAAGATATCCATCCGGCCCGGACATAATGTCACCTGACATCCACAAGAGGGCAGGAGTGTCTGAAGAACAAACTCTTGTCGCTAGCATGAGACAGTAAACCGAGTGTCGTACATCCGTGTGCCACGTTCTTCACAACAAGGCGGGAATGTTCAACTAAGAAAGGCATCAAAAAGCACAAAGAAAGAGGGATGTAAGTGAGCAAAGGCATTCAGGCGCACAAAGAGAGAAGGATGTAAAGGCTGGCATATCCAGTGAACAGAGGTTTGTAAATCCATGATGTAATAGAAACAGAAGGACTTACCATTATACCATTAAGCCTATTTAAACAAACTGGTATTTTGTTATGGTAGGTCATAATAATCAGAAAACCACATATAATTTCACATCTCCCTGTCTCATTGTCTAATAACCATAAATATAATAATTTTCTACCATTTTCTTTAGACTGTGAACACCACTTTACTCACAATAGCACGCTGCCTTAATACGCCATTATATGATTCTGCTATATGTTACCTTATTTTCTTTAGTGATTGGATATCTCTGTATTCATTTAATTTCAATTAAACAAAAAAACTAGTTTAAAAACAGACTTTGAAAGTTTGACATATTTTTAAGTTCATTCTTTCAAAGAATTTTCCTTCTTCTCATTCTAAGGGCAGTTAATCACCGTGAGGGTCCATTACGTGTTTCACAGAATTGTTATTCGGCACATAGATGGCGACCTTTTCACAAGTACAACCGTAGTACTGGAGAAACACAGACTCACTTCCTCTCATGAAGCAAACTTTTAACTAGATCTTTATGTGTGTGACTTACTGATGAAGACCTACTGTACGTCTGTAACCCAAGATGCTGCCAGTTCAATCCCAACCACTAATCATTTAAGCCACCTGTACTCCACCATGTGCGTCTTTGGGTGAACGCAGTTAATAAAGTTTATATGTGATTAGCACTACCGTGTTGAGGGTCCAGCATCCTGGATTTGAATTTTGGCCTGGCTGTCATCTGTGTGGCATCTGCACTTTCTCCAATGTCTGTGCTGGCTTTCCTACACAATGGATTAGCTCCTGGTCTGGGGTCGTTTACTGACTTACATCTGAGGTTACCTAGAATAGGTCTGTCCCCCTGCAGCCCCAAAATAGATTCAGTAGATTTGAAAATGCTGCGTAGTCTGTGCTTGAATGTGTTATATTAATGCATTGTTATGCATATGCAGGGTGGTCCAGATCTAATTATACAGATCCAGATTATCTGGATGACTTTGATTTATGCAGGGACGATTCCAGTTCGGCGCAAAGACGATTCTTCATGTCGTCAGTTCGCACACTTCTCGATGGTCTGGGATTTTTCGGGTGATTTTCTATGCAATAAACTTAATAAGTTATAGTGTAATGAAAATTGCATAATTAGATCTGGACCACCATATATTTGTGCATATGTAATGGCTTGTTTTTTCACCTAAGGATTCCATTTGTCTTGTTTTCTTTATTTACTGTATATGATGCCTTTTGGCCACAATCCACAACCACAATATCATCACGAATGTGATGGTATTTGTATGCACCCGTCACAGTATGCATTATCCCTTGGAGGATACACGTCAAAGAAAACATCTTTCCTTAGTGGTAGTTAGTTTCTATTTCATTAGGCCCTAATGCTACATTTGGTTTTGCTTCTGCTTATGACTATGCGTTACTGCTGACTATTTGGTAAGAAAGAAAGCTGATTTTTGACCCTATTAGAAAGGGTGTCTAAAAAATAGTCTGATTTCCCATTATGATCTAAATCTCTGGGTTGGAAATCTCAAATAAATCTAATGAAAGTGAGTATTATGGAGGGTTAATGGGGTTTCAGGCACAAAATGTAAACCAATCTTTAAATGAAAAGAAGACGGCATTTGAGAAATAACGTTAAGAGACAAGGTTGTATCAAAGGCTTATCAGATCACGTGTGATATGTATCAGACACTAAAGGTAACAGTTAATCTCTCAGATTCCTTCCTTAATCGTGATGTGAAGAAATGTCAAAACCAGCTATACAACTGTTCCCGGTAACCTGTTACCTGTCTCTCTGTTCATGTTGTATGCTGCACATTCAACCTTATGGAACTCTGTGGCACTGCTTCTCGCCAACTGGGACTCGCTGTCTTCTGCTTTTACTCCTTTACTTCTACCCAGTTTACCATCAATAGGTGGCTTCATATGAACATCCTGTTGCACCCTTAAAGGACTGCAGTTAGACAAGGAATGGACAATCTGTCTTCTTGATTGTACTAACAAATCAGACAGAGACATTGGTTTAAGCTTTTAGATAAAAATTATATTTACTTGCATCAAGAATAATACACACAGAGTGGGTCAAGTCTTCATTTAGTCCCAGATAACAATTCCCAGATGGCTTCTTTACTTTAATTGCAAATTATATATCCTTAATTGAAACATAAAAAGAAAAAGCTTCTTTACCAGAGGGAGTTTTTTTCTTCAAGCTTCAAGCAGCTACGAGTCAGTGATCCATGAAAGTGTCCATTTCAGTTTTTTACAAAGCAACAGAGCTAGGGAAAAAGGCTCCTTGCAAGGGTCCATTTTTGCAACTGAATAGAACTCTAAACAAATGTCATCAAAGCAAAAATGGTAATAAGAGAACCATTTTTGAAAAAAAGACTCAAAGAAGGCAGTTGTTTTCCCCTCATCCTTCTCACACACACGTTAACTGGCTTACTTGTTTTTCTTCTCCATTAAGAAACACAAAGACACTTTTGCAGTTTTCTCAAAACCCATAAAATGTTACTGAATCATTATCATAGGCTCAAGGTTATTTTCTCATGGGAATCAAAAGCTGCACTTCCTCACTAAGCAAGATATTCTCAATCCCGTTTTGACTTTCAGCTTTCCCAGAATACACTATACTCCTGTTCAGGTTGATGAGACTTTAAGGCCAAGTCCTATCACCTACTGTAAAAATCTGTCGACTGAATATCAGGTCATCAGGCCAACCAGGGACAAATGAGCCTGATAAAGGGAAATATTTCTTCTCCTTTCTCATGTTTCTGATATTCTTGTCAGGGGAAAATGACACTCACAATTATGGGGTGCTTCATGTTTGTATCTTCTGCTGTTGTATTCCTTTATGCTGTTGTCACTAATGCGTGGGAGACATGTAATTGCGCACATAATAAGAAATTTGAACTTGAGCTCAGGTCAGCGCTGGTTGAAACACCATTTGGAGCCCTATGAGTTATGGATGGACGTCACCCCTAATTTTCTGTAGCGTGTGGTCTGTATTATTAGACTGACAACCTAAACGATTCTCCTTCGGTGTCCAGAAGGAGTGCCCCTTCAGTAGCACAATCAGCTCCCCTTTGCGTATATACTGCGGTCTTTAAGGAGCATGTGCCCCTTAGTATATGGACTGTATGCACTTTTACTTTTGTAAACACTGCCCAGTGGGTAACAGCACCAACTCAGTATCATCAGAGTTCTTTGACCTGTCCCCTTCACTGTCCGGATCATGCGCCCCTTAACTTTCATAAATGGTGCCCCTCTGATGATGGCAGCCTAATGGATTGACTGTCTCTGGCTTGGGCGTATCTTGTATGAACATCCAACCATCCAGGATTTCCATCCATCCATCCATCCATTATCCAACCCGCTATATCCTAACTACAGGGTCATGGGGGTCTGCTGGAGCCAATCCCAGCCAATACAGGGCGCAAGACAGGAAACAAACCCTGGGCAGGGCGCCAGCCCACCGCAGCATCCAGGATTTGCTCCTGCTTTATTGTCTGAATAATGTTTGTCGAGCATAACAACTCACTGCTGTTTGATATTAAATAAATAAATAATGTTTCTGAAACAATATAACAGATTGTCTGTAGTACAGTAGAGAATCTTAACGCTTTGCTTTCTGGAAAATATGCATGCAAAATATTGATTTCCCTGCCTTTAATCAAGGCAGTTTCCATTTATGTTAAGGGAGGTTTCTTTACTTGTGGAGTACCAGTAGGTTAACTGACTTCCTTAGGGTCTCACCATGAGGCAACATACAGTAGTTATTCTTGAGGTTTAAAATCCCCTGCCTTAGCCACTAACCCAAACTGGCTCCAAATGAAAATATGGACTAAACTGAAATCTTTATAAAGTACAATGGTAAAATTTTCAATTATTACGTGAAAGAAAGGAATCTAAAGTATGAAGGCAAGAAGACACACCAGTCTGAACATCACCTATTAAGGTGCTGATGTCTGAGAGTTGTGCACAAACAAGAGCAGCAGCCAGCTGTTACAGTGTGACGCTCGCATGATGAGCATTGAGGGGCCGATCAGCCACATCTCAGCTTTTCATTCCCATTAAGGTCACACTTTTCAGCAGTAGGAGCTAAAATGGTTAACATCTGCAAGTGAAATGTTTTAAATGTGTGATATCTGTGCATTGTGAATGTACCGCTAGCTCAACACACACCTGTTCATACTCCACATAGCTGTCCATTATGGAAGGCAATAAATGAGCTGCAGCGCCCACAAAATCCTCTGTTTCGTGCTCATAGCAGATGGCATTCAGAAAAAAAATACTTTAATAATGTACTCAAACTATGTTCTGTATGCAGGCAATTAGAACCTCTGGTATCAAAAATGTGTTGTTTGAAACATCTACAAAACGGAAAGACTCATTAAGTGAAATTAGGGTAATAGTAAACAGGCGCGCTATATTTTAACACATACTACTCATGCATGTATTTTTAGCAAACAAATTCCTAAAATGAACCAAAAACACTGACACAGTTGGCCAAAGGAATGAACAGTTCGTATTTTCAAAAGCTAATCAAAAGTTCAGCTTGCCCTGCATGGAAAATAAGCACTTTTGGATTTAGCGGATTTATGATATAATTAAGGAGATTTGTGCAAATAGTGTGACCGTCATTCCTGCATTTTGTAACATGCTTATCATTTTCAGGATCACAGAAACTCAGTACCTGGCATAGCAGCACTGGGCACAAGGTGGGAATGCCAGTCCTTGACAGGGCACACTCACGCTCATTAAACCATCTTTCAGGAAATGTCTGTGCAATCACCCACTCTGCACGTCAAATGTTCAACATCTGTACATGGAACTGGCTAAAACAAATCTTGTTTGTTCATCCCTGATTGGAAAGCTCAAGGGTTTCACTGTGTAAGCATGGACTTCCGCAAATGTAATTTCACACAAATGGTGCCTGGTGACATCATTCACAGCCTCTGAATACCTTCTGGCAGGGAGAAACATTCCAGCCACCAAGGGATTTTAATTTTAAATTTTTTTTGCATATGCAAGGGCACAGCATATTAGCGGGCTGATCAGACTGCAGAGAGTGGAGACAGCAGGTACCCGGAGGCGTTTCACATTGGCTCGCACACCTATTTAGATGACACAAGCTTTGGCATGGATGGCACACTTTAAATGCGAATGACTATTTTGTTTTCCAGAAAAACATCAAGTAAATATCGTGAGGCCACTGGTTAGACTGTTTCAGAAATCATTTATTAAGAAGCTTTATGAAGTTTTAAAGCAGAGGAGCAAAAATGTGATATCTGTTACCAGGACAAAATGTCTGATATGCACTGCTTCAAACTGGTCCTGTGTAAGTGTGGGTAAATATATGAGTTTACCTGCTATGGAGTCTATATGGTGTGCCATTATT
The DNA here is from genome assembly GCA_026402145.1 of Polypterus bichir lapradei. Classification (NCBI taxonomy): domain Eukaryota; kingdom Metazoa; phylum Chordata; class Cladistia; order Polypteriformes; family Polypteridae; genus Polypterus; species Polypterus bichir. The sequence goes on from JANRMT010062814.1 coordinate 38,983,995, forward strand.
CTAGAGCTTATTAATTAATCATTTTAAAAAAAATCAAGAGCAAAATCAACATTTACACAGGAAAGCCAATGCCTGCCACTAAACTGGCATCACACCCAGCCCTCACCCTATGTCTTGCGGGTGGTGGGCCTATAAGGCGGCTCCAGATTGCCATTATGGGCTGAGCCCAGCTAGGTTATGCATGTTGCCAGAACCAACAGACTGGCTCCAGGAGTGGGTACTGGTAACCCTATACTGGGCAGAGAACACTGTTTCTTAATTTGAAACACTATAAAGATCTTTGTGAACTGTTGTTTTATCTGACCTATCAGCCCAAACCTGTTCGCTAACATAGACAATACCAGAAGCACAAAAACTCTCTCAAGCAAATATCACATTACGCGACTTCTAGTCATTGGGGTATGTCAGATTTGCCATCTGCGGCTACTGATCCCATCAACGGACCATGTGAATTTAAATGACTGAAAATGGCTGGCCATGTCACATTTTCCGATCACATGTTGACCTTCCATGATGGTTATACTAGCCCCTTTTTCGGTGATTTTTTTGTTTTCTTCCGCTTGAGATCTTTATTTAAAAAATAGATTACAGGCAGATGTATACAGAATTAATGCATGACAATGTTTCCAGACAGGAAATAAATATCTTTCTTCTTGTGTCAATTGCATGAATTTTGCTGGCTTTGAAACACTGTTTGTTTGGCAGATTTTTTGCTGCAGATTCAATGCCACACTCCTTGTCTCTAGCGTTTGGCCACTAGTTAGCACTTACTGTAGCCACATAATTCCAGAGGCCACGGTTTGAACCCCAGTCCGCATGCTACCTGTGTGTAGCTTTTGCATGCTCTCCTTGTGTCTGTGTGAGGTTTCTGCTTTCCCTTCCACATCTCAAAGATGTGTAGATTAAATTCATTGCTGACTATAAATGGATGCCATTAATGTGGATTTGTTTGTGAATGTGCCTTGTGATGGACTCGTGTCCCATCTAGCCTTGGTCCCGTGCTGCATCCAAACAATCCTAAAATGGAGAAAGGTTGTACAGAAAATGGATATTTTTATGACTTCCAGTATGCCATTTTAAATAATGCAAAGTGGTTCTGTTCTGTAGGAAAGACACAGGAAAAAGGCAGAAGTAAATTCTGGGCAGACTTCCTACAAGTATTTATTCACACAGAGAAGGGTGGATCGATGGAGCAAGTCACAGCTTCCTCGAATTGAAGATATTTTGCTAAGTTTAGGTGAATAGCAAATGCAAATGGCAAATGGCCTGCTCATTGTTACGCTCTTATTCTCAGTGTTACCCTTCTTATAAGCTGGCTAGACTCATCCACCTCGACTGTCTTGAACTTTGCCAGCATGTAGACAGGTGCCGTACGTTCCTCACCGTTTGGACGCCTACAGAGCAATGGTAGACAACAAAGAATGAGAAACTGACGCTTCAGAATGAATACAAGTCCAGGCACTATTGACATTTTACATTTATTGTTGCTTTTGCCTTCACTGCCTTCCTGTGGGAGCACTTTGAGTGTGCAGCTGTTGCCTGTTGAAACAAAGTGAAAAATCAAAGAGACAATAACGGCAATGTCTGATTCAACTGGGAATGCCGGCGAAATGCTGATGAAAACCTATTTATAATTTTATGAGCATTTAGTTGTTTTATCATAACACGTGCTAACAAAGAAGATGTGAAATGATCTTAAATTTACTGGAGTGTAGCACGTCAATGCACTACACGTATCGGGAATCTTTGCCGTCATAAGGAGCTGATTCAATTTTATTGTGTCTCCATTACAAGAGCACAGGACAGGCTGCAGCCACAGCTCTTCAGTGGGATGTCATCCTGTTGACTATGCCCACTCACAACAGGTCATGTCTAAGTTGCCACTCAGCCTTTCCAGGATTATAAGAAACCATCGTTCCAGGCAAAAAATGCATAAGGACACAGCAAGAGCAAGCACAGTCTTCACAAGAGTCAGGAATCGACCGAGAGTGTAAGGATTTTAAAGTGTAAATGACAAGTGCTACACCACCATGCTGTCTGATGTTTTATACACGAAAATGTCATTGTTGTACGATGAGAGATGCTTGATTATTGTGCTCATGAATATACATTGAGCACTCTGTCTCGTTTTATTGTTGCAATGATTAAAAGCTATTTATAAATGAATCGTAGATAAAAGTGCATGAAACATACATAATTATAACTTGAATCAGAGACGTCTATACATTAATTACAGCATGATACCGTGGGCCGTGTTTTGAGCGATGATCCATCCACCTGTTTACTGAAGCCACGTAATCCAATATGGCATTAAGTCTGGGGAGCTGGAGAATCTGCAAGGCTGGTACAAACCCTAAATGGAGTGCCAGTCCATTGATGGGCATTGAATGATCATCCAGAAAAAAATGTATTTATACATGGACACTGTTGTACAATGTCACATTTTAGTAAATATATATGAATACTGAATATAATGTTTTCATGTTATTTAAGTATTACTGTGGCATGAAACCATTTCTTTGAATACTTTGCCTGTGCGTGGAGTATCTTGAGCTGCCATGTGAGGATTGCCCAGAGCATCACTTGAGGATTTCATATTACGCAACTAGTATTACACTGGGCACATCAAATGAGATGACTTTTCTGCACAGTTCCATATTTCCAAAATATCTCAAGTTCTCTACTTTTTCTGATGGCCAGTAGTGTGCTGCCTTACAGAGTGTGGACTGTCGGGGGTGTCCCAAAGCCCCAAGCACCACACATAACTCAGCCGAAGACAATGGGTAAAATAAAATAATGTTTATTTCATTTTTGTACCTTAATACAGTAAAATGTAGTCTAACAGAATATAATTGAAAGAATAAGCATCTCTGTCTTATTCCACTCCAACCTCTGTGTCACCTCCTCCTGATTCTGGCACTGAGGTAGTTGAGGTGCCCTCTTTTGTACTTGACCAGGGAGCTATGGTGCTATGACATTGCTATCAAGGAAGCCCTCCTGGGTCATACAGAAGTTCCCCATCACAGGGATAATCAGTTTTCACAGTCCAACCCCTGTAGTCGAGTGCAGCTGTGGCACAAATTGAGCGGGACAGCCTGGAAGCTGTCTCGGGCAAATGTATGGTAGCTCTTTGTGTGAACGTACAACATGCATGCACCACAAAACTGGGTTTGTCTGCTTGGGTTGAATGCGAAGTGAGGTGCATGCTAGCACTGAAATAATGTAAAACTATATATACATGCATCATCTCACCAAGTGCAAGTCACGCTTGTATAAGCTTCGACATCTTCCCGTTTAATTCACACCAACTCCTGTGGCTATGGTTGAGCATGAGCTGAGTGGACTGCTCCATACACACACACACACACACACCTTTCATAGTGAGAACTGAGGTGCATCCAAGCACTGAAAAAATGTAAAAATGTATGCATGCTCTGTCTAGCGTCTGTGGTTGAGCGTGAGCTGAGTGGACTGCTCCATACACACACAGGTCTTTCGTTTATAAATGTCTAAAAGGTTTTGAGTGTGTATTGTTAGTTTTGACAATAGGGAACTACAGGTATGACGTGATGGATTGAACAACTTTTATGACCTCGCATCCCCGAACGTGGAAGAGATGCAAGCAAACATTTCTTAGGATCATGGATATACAGTATGTTTTGTAACAATGGGGATCCCCGTTTGGACATATTGCAGTCAGGTCACATGGAGCTCAAATGAGCTAAAATCCAGATGTCCTATTGTTGTTGCCTCTAAAATTGAAGAGGGAGCGTCTGCTCTGCCAAAGAAGGGTAAGTAGTGTCTGGAAGGCTCTTGTGAATTATGTAAGAACATAAAACATAAAACATCTGAAAAATGTCCTTTCAGTCTGGCATCCAGATACTTTTGAAAGGTTATCAAGGTTTCGTCATCACTACATGACTTGGTAGCTTCTTCCAGATTCTCGCGACCCTTTGTGTGAAGAAGTGTTTTTTGGCTTCTATCTTAAATGCATTTGCCTTTAATTTTCTCAAGTATGCAATTCACTGTTTAACTGAAGCAGTTCCTGGCTGGGCAATAGAAATAAATTAGAGGCAATCAAATTAATAAGATAAATACTGAATTGTTAAAATAAATGTGGAGAAAAACACAAGGCTCAGCTTTTTTAATAAATCATCATCCATTGTAGGCTTTACTGTATATAATTGTGTTGATAGTCTGTCTGTCTGTCTGTCCATTTACTTACAACTTAGTGTTCTATGTGTACGTATATATACTTTTATAACGTAGTCTCTTGTAATACTTTTCTTTTTCTTATGCAGTATATAAATACACATGTGTGTGTGTGTGTGTGATGTGCATGTTTCATCCTGTGACAGAGTCACACAGAATTTAAGCTGTTGAAGTTCTCTGATGTGTTGCTATAACTGTGACATCCATAACAAATGGTGCCTCCTCCACCCCTGTTATCTGGGAGCACAAGGGTAAGGAGGGCGCTCTTCTTTCCAGTTAATCTGCCTGGTTTGGCTCACGTGTACTTCGTTGCTATATCACAAAAAGTCCTGGTAGCTCTCTTCTGTCTTCAGTCTCTTGACCTCCCAACTCTGACAAGCTTTTGTATTTGTGTGTACCGTGTTACATGCTGAAGTCATTGCTTCCAGCCCCATCACTTGAAGTACCACTACCTTTCTGTTCCCACATATTCCATCAGCAGTTGCCTACATGTTGCATTATTTTGTTATTTTCTAAATACTTGTGACCCAAAACATTATGACCACCTGACTAATATGCTGTTGCACCTCTGTGTGCCACCAAAACAGCATCGACCCATTGAAACATGAACTCTACAAGACCTCTGAAGGTGTCTTGTGGTATCTGAGCTAGGATTTTTGCAGCAGATCCACCAACTTCTGTAAGTTATGAGGTGGAGCTGCTGTGGATCAGACTCGTTGTTCCAACACATCCCACAGATGTTCTGTTGCATTGAGATCTGAGGAATCTGGAGGCCATGGCAACGCATTGAACTCTTAACTCATCTTCATCAAACCATTCCTAAATAATTTGTGCAGTGTGGTGGGGCACATCATCCTGCTGAAAGATGCTATTTCCATGTACCTGGTTTGCAATGATTTTTAGGTAGGTGGTACACATCATATTAACATCCACATGAATGCCTGGACTCAGGGTTTCCCAGCAGAATATCGTCCAAATCATCACAGTCCCTCCACCAGCTTGCTTTCTTGCAACAGTACATCCTAATGTCATTTTTCCCCAGGTAAATGACACAACTGTAAGCAGCTGTCCACATAATGCAACAGAAAATCGGATTCATCAGACCAGATGGCTTTCTTCCATTGATCCAAGGTCCAGGTGTTATGCTCACGTGCCCATTTTAGACACTTTTGACAGTGGACAGGAGTTGGCATGGGCATTCTGACTGGCCTGTGGCTACACAGTCCCATACACAACAGGATTTGATGCACTGTATGCCATGACACATAACTGCCAATTATTAATTAACCAATTATTCACATTTTGTGCCACAGTAACCCTTCTGTTGGTTTGTATCAAATGGAAGAGCCTTCATTGATCTCTTGCATGAAAGAGTTTTGGCCGCCTTGTTAGTGGTTTGTGGTTTTTCTCTTCTTGTACCGCTGTTGGTATACACTCTGTCCATGATGATTAGGTGGTTATCAAGTTCACTCAGATCTTTGGGATTCAACACATTAGTTACAAGCACCTAAAATTAGCTCACCATCTAATGTATCCCTAACCTTGGCATGTGCCAAGATGGTCACCATCATTTGCTTCATATGGGAGCAGTCATAATGTTCAGGCTCATCAGTACAATGTATATATAATTATTTTATACTGTATATGCATACCGCTTTTGTGAGCAAATTTAAATGGAAATAAAACATAAAAACTCGCACAGTATTTCCAAGAAAACTGAAAAAAGTCCACATGATATATACAGTATATATATATTTGACATATTTATTTACACTTCCCTGCACTTTGTTGAGACATGCAATGTACAGAATATATAGACCAGGCCAAGGATTTATTGCAGACCATGCTGAGGTGCACCCAACAGTCCCTCTCTGTGTTTGTGCCCACTTCAGCAAACATGGCCACAGGTGAAAATAACCAACAAGAGCATCCCATTAAGCTAAAGTTACATTACATAACTTCGATATCATAGGGTATTTCAGACTTCCCAACCGCTTTTTCTGCTCTCATCACCAAACCATGTCAGTTTAAATGACTGAAAATCACTGAGCATGTCACCTTTAGCGACTGCATGCTGACCTTCCAGCACAGTTATGCTCGCCCCTTTTTCTGAAAGTCAGTAGTGCTGCCTGTTGGAACTGGTGCTGTATAAAGGGTTAACAAGTATTTTGTCTTAGCATATATAAAATGAGACATCAGACAGATGAACTTCTACTTTGACTGTAAAGTCCAAAACAGGCCCGATCCTTATTTCTCATTGCTGCAGTAATTATTGTACATCTGGATGAACATTCATTGGTTTTCAGCTCTCATGCCCACAAACCCACCCCTGCAACTAAAGACAAAACCAAACCTGCTTGATTTTATTGGAACAAGTTGTGGACTAGTTGGAGAGAGTAGCTGGGTAGGTCACATTCCATTACTGGCTCCATCGCTGACTGCATTCGGCTCACTAAGACTACAGAAATAACGACTATGACTGAAAATCGATTGAAAAGTTGTCTAATGTGACATGGCTTTTACAGATACACACAAGACACGTATGATTCAGTGGCACTCTTACTCAGACTCAGATGCTGACTAATCTCTGTCATCTATGCAGCCTGCGACTGAGGTCTTTATTTCCTTAAAGCTATAGATAAGAAGCAATGGCAAGTTGCTCTTTTCTTGACAAGTAGTGGATTCAAACAAGATGAATCCCTACCAGCCACTTGTACCTCCTGGTGTAACTTTTTCTCATCTTTCTATGTAGTACAAATGACCATGAGTGATACATCCATCTATCCATCCATATCCTAACTACAGGGTCACGGGGGTCAGCTGGAGCCAATCCCAGCCAACACAGGGTGCAAGGCAGGAAACAGACCCTGGGACGCGTGCCAGCCCACCACAGGGCGCACACACACACACACCAAGCACACACTAGGGACAATTTAGAAACACCAATGCACCTAACTTGCATGTCTTTGGACTGTGGGAGGAAACCCACACAGACACGGGGAGAACATGCAAACTCCACGCAGGGAGGACCCGGGAAGCGAACCACTGTGCACTGTGCCACCATGCCGCCCTGAGTGATACATGTCTTCCATATTAAATAAGTGATGCATGTTGATGTAAGTGATTCAGTTCTGACCTCTGACTCTACATTGGTCCGATATTTCTGTTTGTTGTGGTGCATATTAGCATCTCATGATTCTGACATAACCTTTGATTGCATGTGACCTTATACTTAATAAAGGTGGTTCAAAAAAAAGAATGGACATTTAAAGATAAGCACAAGGAGCACTTTCTTTTTTTCAGTTTAACCAGTATTATTGCACATAATTGAGAATAACCTTTCATTTAGTACATATTTTAGGAATTAAATTACATCTTTACGGGCGCTCTGTTTCTTAGCTTATGCACAAAGCTCTCAGGGCTTGGCTTCACTCCCCCAGTGACACTGAACTATTTGGGTCTGAGAATGTCATGTTATGTTATTACTTTTTTTCCACGTCATCTATTTCACTCCTAACTGAAGAGGAGTGTGATGGTTTCCCACTGTTTCTTTCTCACGAACAAAGAACTCAATTAGAGGCCATTTCTTTCTTAACAATGTCAGTGGTAGCCGTCTTGTTTGATGAATGTTACTTTAGCCACACTTGAGGGAGGTGAATGAGCGAAAAGCAGGGTGAAGGGCAGACATGTGTGCTGTGCCAAAAACAACAGCATTTAAAAAAAAATGATATGGATGTAATTAATTAAATCTCTGATCATTAGATATTTTTATTATGAGTATTTAAACTCAGTTTTGAAAAGTAATTTCCTCCCAGGAATGTGTAGTCATTAGACGCACTGAAAGATTTGTGATGCCAGCTCTTAACAGATTATCCTTTTCTCTGTGTTTCGGAGCCCAGGGACTCCTGACTGATGCTTAGCACCGGCAGAAGGTATCTGGGTGATTGCACAATGTCTTTTTTTTCTGTTATGGCTTCAAAAAGAGCAATGAACCGTCTAATGTAACTTTACAATTCACTTCCTTTCATTACTCCACCGAATCTCCGAACAGCAGTAAAACATTACAGCATTTTAAAATGTCCTAAATTGTGGAATTCAGTCATTTTAAATATTTTAAAACAGTAGGCCATACTGAAGATTTACTTTAGCACCAGCACACAGCATGATGAAAGATTATTGTAGATGAGGGGGCCTTTCCCACACTTGTAGTATGAACATTAATGATTTTATCATTTTTAAGTAAAGACTGCTACGCTTCTGAGGTTCCCATTAAATTGTTAGGTGCTCGTGAGTCTCTACTTAATCAAGCGTTTAAAGGAAATTAATGGCAGTTTCTCATTCTTGGTGTGCCTGGTCTGTACACAGCTGTGTCTCCTGCAGTAGCCATGAGAGAAGCTAAAACTGCTCAGTTTCTGTACATAGCAGGTGTAAGCCATGAGACACAAAAGACAAGCCTTCCTTCATAGTTAAGTGTCAGAGGTGTGACGGGCTGATCATAAGCTTCTACTCCGCTTTCAGGGCACTCAATTAAATTGGGCTTAATGGCCTTAAGGCGTAGCTCCATCCAGGCTGTTTCCTGCCCCGTGCCCAGTGCTGTCGAGCCCACAGACACTTGGATTAAGCAGAAACTGGACACTGGCACCCAAACGACATGCTGGTTTTCCATTGTGGTCCAAAGCCCTGGCTAATACTCTTCTAAAAGGAGAAACTTAAGACGTCACAAGAAGTCAATGAAAATCAGTATGTTAGCGGGGTTATGTTATCTTAACAACCATGTTATAGCGACTTTTTGGCTGTGTGTTTAGATAGTAGAGACTCTTCCCTGAAAGAGATGTTCCAAAGAATTTCCATCCATCCATCCATCCATTTTCCAACCCACTGAATCTGAACACAGGGGTCTGCTGGAGCCAATCCCAGCCAACACAGGGCACAAGGCAGGAACCACTCCTGGGCAGTGCGCCAGCCCACCGCAGGGCACACACATCCACACACTTGGGCCAAGTTAGGATCACCAATGCACCTAACCTGCAAGCCTTTGGACTGTGGGAGGAAACCCACGGAGAGAACATGCAAACTCCGCACAGGGTGGACCCAGGAAGTGAACCCGGGTCTCCAAACTGCAAGGCAACAGCGCTACCCAGTGCGCCACCCTGCACCTCTCGTGACACTTTCAAATATGCCTTATTTTAATGTCAAGTTATGTCTCTTGTATAGTGTCCTGAGCAGGAGCCTTATGTTCTACATATCACCTTTCACAGTTGTAAGGATTTTACACAGCGAGCAATCTTTACTTAAAATTGTGCCTTTTAAAGTAAGCACTAAAAGAATTTAAAAAGTAAACCGGAGTACCCAGAGGAAACCCACGCAGACACGGGGAGAGCATGCAAACATGAGGACCCAGGAAGCGAACCCAAGTCTCCTTACTGCGAGACAGCAGCGCTACCACTGCGCCACTGTGCCACCCTCTGCTTAATGCGTAATCTGTAATTTTTACATCCTTGACATCAAAATTATTTTAGGTGCATATTCAAAACTGAAATAAAAAGATATTTTAATACATTCTTGTTTATGAAGGTTCTGAACAGGGGATAACATTTTTCAAGCTGGTAACACATGCAAGTGAGACTTTCACTGTGCTCTGAACACGAGATAATAGTATTTCTACTGCTTAATGCTGATACCTATCGTAAACTTTATAAGCGTGGGAGCCTAAATGACAGAATTAATTCAAACACTCTTAAAAGACAAGAAGGAAAAAAAAAACAAATTACATTTGGCAACAAAACAACAAGGGTGCGAGCTCAGGAAGCTTCGGCTGATAAACAGGAAGCTCTTTCCACGTATTCATACGTTTGATTGTGCTATGATAGGATTTGAAATTACTCAGTTGTTTTTTTTTTATCTTTATTTGCTGCCTGTTTTACAATTCTGCTATGTCAACGTAAAACAAATGTCTACAAATCACTCTAAACCCCTAGCACCCTTGGGACCATATTTGCTGAAAGTCCAATGAGAAATTATTGTTGGAAAGAGCCGTAAACTTTTGAACCTTTGGTATTTAGAACTTTCTGCCTAGATTCTTAAACTTTGATTTTTTTTGTTCACATTATAAGCTTGTCACACTTTCTGGTAATGACAGGGAATACCATTTAGGACGAGATTTCATCTTTTAAACCTTATTTCTTTTTGCCCTTGAGGGCTCCCAATATTAAAACAGTTCTGCCAGAGAAAGAAAAGCCCAAATGGCATGGGGAGAATATACAAAAATCTGCACAGATGGTGACGGGGCTAGAGTTTGATTCTAGGGCTTTGGACATATGGAGCAGGAGTGCCAGTTATTATATATTATGCCATATATATATGTGTGTGTGTGTGCCTTCTCTGTGTGTATAGAAATTCAGTAAAACAGTAAAGTTAGAAGAGTGTGAATTGTAATACTTGCATAGTTAAATTTATAATACTTAATGGAGCTGCGTTGTTACTTCTGTGCTTTAGTTTTCTCCATTTACTTTCCAAATTATAATAATTTGCATTCGCCACACAATAAAAGTATGTGTGCGTGTTTTTTAATGGCAAGTAATGGGATAATCCTTAGAGCCAGCCCTGATATAACTTTTGTGCTTTTCTTTTCAAAATGCATCACTGACGTGGGCCTTAAAGCAGATAAACTACATCTTGGGTCTCACAATCCATGCATAAGTAGATAACCAATTCTTCTCTGCTTCCCCCTTAAAGGAAATTCATCCTTTTTTAAAATATGGACACATTATTTCAATTACGCGGCTTGAGTAGAAACCTAAATCAGTTTTATATTCCTTGCATACTTTAATATGTTTAAACTACTCTCTCATTCCCCACAGAAAACCATTCAACATGAAAACTCATCCCAAGAACCTTCTAAACACATCCTGTTCCTTCCCATCACTATAGCAGTCCTTGTAAATCAAGGCTCGCAAAAAGTTTGGTGTCATAAATTACTTCAGTGAATCATATTTTCTTCTGTTAACATTTCGAAGTGCATGAGGTAATGAAACGTCTGATGATGACTTACAGTGTGGCTGTGTTATCTGAAAATAGTTTGGTTACATTCTAGCAATCTGCGTCTTATTTCTGTTCATGAAGAATCAAGAAGTAGAGGTTTGCTTATGTTTTAACATATAAAAAAATGTTTTTCGGAAATTTGAAGCGGAGGTTTATCATTTTGTTGATACCGTAATAACTCAATTACATTTTCAGCACATTTTAAGACTTTCTGGAAATTATATTTGAAGAATAATTGTGAGTGGTTAAACGTCTAAGCACAGTTAATAAGTCTTACCCATAAAAGGATGAGCTATCCCTTAAAGTTTATGTCCACTCTAACTAAAAAAGTGATCTAACGTAAGAACAAAGTCTGATGAAAGAGGGTCAACCCACTAAAGTCATTTGGTTAGCTGAGCCCAGAATCACATAACAGGACTCAACATGGCTTCTAGGTAGAATGAGTCTGGATTGGGCTGTCCCATTATATGGCTAGGAAGTGCACAGGTTGATAACTGCCTCACGATTTCAGACTTATTGCACTGTGATGTTACCTCATTTTGGATCACACAAGAATAAGATGCACAAATCAAGCCATATTTTTCTTTTTCCCCACTTTGCTGTGGTACAACAAACACAAAACATCAAATAGCATCTGTGCTGACTCTAAAGTTCAACAAGCCTCTCTTCCACTTGTACACTACAAAGCACTTGTTTTCCTTCTTTCCTTGTTGCTACCATAGTTTCTCTTCGCTTTTGGGGACCGTATCCATTATACTAACAATTGACTGCTTGTTTATTGACAAAAGTGCCCACCCCAGCGACTAGCGGTTTGCTGAGTCACTTTGTGCCAATGCCAGAGCTACTGGGCTCGTCACACTGATAACAGTTTGCCATCCGCTGTGGCTTTCTTCAGCTCATTGAGGTTTTCTTATAATAATGTAAAGGCTGTGACTGAAGGTCTTTGGAGAAGTCGTGTTTTCCAACACTGACGTGACAATTAAGTTATCCCTGCATCTCCACCAGATACTTTTTAAACCCTGACAAGGTCCTGTTCTTAAAAGGACATCAAACACCTGAGAATTTACAATTGAAACCTGGAATCTGTCTTTAGGATTAGCAAATGTAAAATAGATGAAGGTGTGCACTCCAGCAACTCCAACGTGTCTTTCACTAGGTGTTTGGATCATTGTGTCACTGGAAGATAAATCTTCTACCAACTCTCTTACTAACGTCAAACAGATTTTTTTTTTTTTTGCCTTTACAAGCTGTGCAATCTGTTACACCAACAAGCTTTCCAATAACTGCCACTGCCATAGTGTGGACACCATTCAACAAATGATGCGACTTTTAAAGTTTGCTGGCCGGCTTCTGGACCTGTTTAACTGTGCCTTAAGCAAACAGTGCGAATTCTGAAGAAATCGGTCATCTGATGTAATTATTTTGTGTTTGTCATTATTGCTCTTGTTGCACTGCTCAGTGGCACAATAACCTAAAAGCATGAAGATTCCATGTTGAGTTACAGTAAAATTTAAAATGTGAGGACTGAACACATTGACTCCCTGTAACCCTGTACTGCAAATTCTGAGCAGGTAGGTGACAAGTTCAAGATCTCCAGAACTTCATAAAAACTTGGAACTCCAATGTAAGGTCAACAAGTGTACAAAAAACTAAATGTAGGTAAAAGTAACATTAACTACAAGTGCAAGAATTAACCTAAAAAATTACGTTGTACATGTAATACAAACGCAGTTAAAATGACAAATAGGTTATATCACAAAAACTGTTGAATATGCATTAGGGGTGTTTGACTGTAATGTGCAATATGTTAAAACACCATTACAGTTGTGTGCATATACATTAATGTATATTAATATACAGTATATAATGGTGTCCATATACTAAACATTGCACTGACTTTACATTATAATTGTGTACATATACAGTACACTGACATATATTAGTATCAAGATACATTATAGTTGTGCCTAAATTGAGGAAAAGTATTATTACAGTAATATATATACAACTGAGTACATATAAATGGACATTATGTAGCTATTGTGCATGCTTATTATATTATTTTATGACATTATCAACCAAACATTATAATGTACACAATACACATACATTACTCTGGCAGTACATTACAAATGTGTCTGTATAAATTTAGCAAACATTAAATTGTGTCCATATACTGTACATTACACTGACAGATTAAAATGGTGTACATATACTTTATATCACATTGACATATACAGTATTAGTACGATGTTACATTACAGTTGATGAAATGGTAAAAAATATTATTACATTATGGTGGTATACAAACTACAACTGAGCATGTACACATTTCACTGACATTACATTATAATTTGTGTGCCTGTATACTCCAATTATATAGATAGATAGATAGATAGATAGATAGATAGATAGATAGATAGATAGATAGATAGATACTTTATTAATCCCCAAGGGGAAATTCACATACTCCAGCAGCAGCATACTGATAAAAACAATATTAATTAAAGAGTGATAAAAATGCAGTGCAAGTTAAAAAATGCAAGGTGGAGAGTGCGAGGCAGGTATAACAGATAATAACTTTGAATAATGTTAACGTTATACCCCCGGGTGAAATTGAAGAGTCGCATAATGTGGCGGAGGAACGATCTCCTCAGTCTGTCAGTGGAGCAGGACGGTGACAGCAGTCTGTTGCTGAAGCTGCTCCTCTGTCTGGAGATGATACTGTTCAGTGGATGCAGTGGAGTCTCCATGATTGATAGGAGCCTGCTGAGCGCCCATCACTCCGCCACAGATGTCAAACTGTCCAGCTTCGTGCCTACAATAGAGCCTGCCTTCCTCACCAGTTTGTCCAGGCGTGAGGCGTCACTCTTCTTTATGCTGCCTCCCCAGCACACCACCGCGTAGAAGAGGGCACTCACCACAACCGTCTGATAGGACATCTGCAGCATCTTATTGCAGATGTTGAACGACGCCAGTCTTCTAATGAAGTATAGTCGGCTCTGTCCTCTCTTGCACAGAGCATCAGTATTGGCAGTCCAGTCCAATTTATCATCCAGCTGCACTCCCAGGTATTTATAATGTAGGTCTGCACCCTCTGCACGCAGTCACCTTTGATGATCACGGGGTCCATGAGGGGCCTGGGCCTTCAAAAATCCACCTCCAACTCCTTGGTTTTGCTGGTGTTCAGTTGTAAGTGGTTTGAGTCACACCATTTAACGAAGTCCTTGATTAGGTTCCTATACTCCTCCTCCTGCCCACTCCTGATGCAGCCCATGATAGCAGTGTTGTCAGCGAACTTTTGCACGTGGCAGGACTCTGAGTTGTATTGGAAGTCCGATGTATATAGGCTGAACAGGACCGGAGAAAGTACAGTCCCCTGTGGCGCTCCTGTGTTGCTGACCACAATGTCAGACCTGCAGTTCCCGAGACGCACATACTGAGGTCTGTCTGTAAGATAGTCCACGATCCATGCCACCAGGTATGAATCTACTCCCATCTCTGTCAGCTTGTCCCTAAGGAGCAGAGGTTGGATTGTGTTGAAGGCACTAGAGAAGTCCAGAAACATAATTCTTACTGCACCACTGCCTCTGTCTAAGTATATGCATAATAAAGTGTACAGTACCATATTTGTAAATTACTCTGACATTACATTAGAACTCTGCCCCTATAAATGTTCTCAAATTGCATTACAATTGTGTTTGAATAAATTGCATTAATATGTACTGTATATTACAACTGTGTACACTGACATTCCATTATAATGTGTATATATATTATAATTATATATGTATTACAATGGGTACAGTATATATACATTACTCTGACATTATATTACATATATGCCTACATAAATTCAATCCACATTTAATTACAATTGTTTGTGAATACATTGCAATAATTAATACTGACATTACATTATAATTGTGCACATATAATTATGTATTACAGCTATGAACATATAAATTATACTGACATACATTAATATCATGTTACATTATAGTTACACTTAGATAAAAACAACATTACATAACAGCCATATTTACAGCTGTGTGCATATACTGTACATTACAATTATATATGCATTCCAAGTGTGTACCTGTACATCACAATGACAGTAAACTACAAAAGTGCCTTATTATTTAAAACAACATTCTATTGTATTCTGTTACGTTTGAGTGTGTGTACATTACAGTTTGAAACACATTATGTGACAGCTGGTGCAGATGCAGTTCTTTACCCTTCCATTCACGTCCAGTATGCTGTCTGTTTTTCACAAGCACCAGGTTGTAGTGCTGCCTTTGCCCCCAGTGCTGCTGGGTTAGGCTCCGGCTCCACCATTCTGGGCTGATTTAAGTGGATTCTCTTACGGATAGATGGATGAAGCACAAGTGCATTAGGTGACTTGCTTGTGGCCACTCAGAGAATCAAAGGAAGGGATTACACTGGCAACCGGGTGGTTTACAGTCCAGTGCCCAAGCTGTTGTGCCAAACTATCTACCTTATTTAGCTGAAACTTTGGTCCAAAGTGGCTTACAAGTGATTGGCACAGTTGTTTCCTGTATTGTTACAAATGCATACTCGACAGGTTAAGTGGTCTTCCCATTTAGCACACCGATGCCGACAGCCCTCTGCTTTACAGTTTAACAGCACAGCCGCTGAACCACACTTGTGTTTTACCAGTTGGCTGTGTGGGTTTCATGGCCTTTTTGAAACTCTGAACAGCCCCAGGAGAGGGCCCAGGTCAATGGAGTTTACATATGGTGCCTTTCTTGACACAGATGGGCATTTTGCATGCGTTTGAGGTGAGAGTGAGAACACCCACAGCTGAATAGATTGACTCCTATAAAAACTAAAGCAAGCCTATTGAAAAAGTGCCATGTACTGTAGACCTGCGGCCAAAGCCTCACACATGGTGGCAGATTTCAGTTTTGGCAACAGCGCAGTGTTTGCTTGACACACGTGAAATTAGCCTTAGCTGTAGAAGACACAAAATGCTGCGGGGCAGGGATATCAGTGAGAAGTCCTGTTTTTGTAGTTACTAGCACACATAGCTGGATGAGCACTCATGTCTAAATGCTAAACATATAAAATGGCTCATGGGAGGGAAGAGAAGAATTTTATCAAATGTCTCTTGGAGGTTCAGAACGGAAAGAATTGTATAGCTCTACTGAAAATTGTCAATGGCCAGTATTCACGAGAAGCCCCCCCTCCCATACACACACCTCACGATAGCATCTGCGTTATTTCTGCCTCCCGCTGCCACTGCCACTGCCCAAAGACTGCATTTATTTTTTCAAGGTTGGACTATTGTAATGCTGTACTCTGCAGGCTGCCGAGGAGCTGCCCGCTGTATAGAGCTCTGTCGCTGCTGTTTTAACCCCTTAGATGCCCCCATCTTACCCTGTCTGAGCCCACTCTACTCCAACGCTTGAGTGAGTCGGTGATCTTAACTTTGGTATCATCTGCTCATTTTTGCTTATCAGGGAGATGATTAGCCCTTGGACCTCTGCTTGGGTCCTGGGTGGGTGGCCTGATCAGAATGGAGCGCTAGTTGTCTCCCAAAAGGCAAAGATATGCTGTCTCTTTATTTACCAGTGGCGCTCCTGCCCAGAGGTGTAGCTAGGGTTTTCAGCGCTTGGGGACAACTGAAGATTTCGCGCCCCCTCCTGTTTGCCAAAATGCAATGCGGAAGGGAAAGAAAATTTTTAAAAATGTATTTAAAATAATAGTATTTTAAGAAAAAAATTTCATACAAGTCTCCGAAAATGATAACGCCGCATTGTGTTCTTTAAAATCTAAATCCGTCATTAGTTTTTGTAAGAAAAAATTTGTTTTCCACATTTAAAAATGATTTTAAAGAAAGTATATAGCAAATTATAAAGCAAAATAATTATATATTTATAAAAACTGCATTACTTACAATTTATTCGTACAAAAATATGATGATGACTAATGTGTGTCAGTCGCGCGACCTGTTTAATAACGTCAAAAATGTTTCTGGGTGGGAGTCAAGCATGTTAGAGTAGTGGAGGGGTTAAATTATTGTCTGTTGGGTATATAGAACTAATACGTGCTTCGAAATCAGAAAGAGACAAAAAACATACGAAAAAGATATCCTCATACTGATGGAGTGATGGACTGAGTATGCAAATTTTTTTATTTACTTTTTAGTGCATTTAAGAATGGAAAACATTTCATCCTAAAATTTCGTAACATCAATTTGGCGCCCCCTGGATGCTGCGCCTGGGGACAGATGTCCCCCCCTTGCCCCCGCCTAGCTACACCACTGCTCCTGCCTTGAGCATTCGCAGTCCTAATGGGCTCGGGCTTTTGGTGATACTAAATAGAAAAACAAAAGTACAACTATGGGAATCTGAGGGTCCCCGCAACATTTTTTATAACGGTTAGAGAGTAATAGTGGGTGACATTTGTGGTGTTATTATTGCCGGTTCACATACAGTACTTTCAAATTTCAGCCCAAGAGCTATGATATGTAAATGTTGTCTGCTCCATCGCCACTGTACCAGAGATCTGGATTTGAATTCCCACACCTACTCCACAGTCTGCGTGAAGGTGTCTTATTCTCGTATTTAGGGAACTCTGGTTTTCTGCCATATCCCAAAAAAGTACATGTTTGGTTAACAGCAACTTTAAATTGGCCATGCTGGTATGTGAGTGGACCGTGGGATGCACAGGGTTGGTTCCTGCTTTGTCATCAGTGTGATTTCCATGAGACCTTCATTAGATTAAACTGCTTTGAAAATCTTACATTTGTCTGTATGGAGTGCTCTAATGCTCTAATTTTGAGTTTATCCATGGGATTAATAAAGTTTGATCCAATCTAATAGTCTCTAATAGACTAGGTTTCAATTATTCCTCTGTTACTGATGAGTATCAGTGTAGGCATAAGAATGTAAGAAGATGACAGAGAAGAGGAGACCATTTAGTCCGTCAAGCTCGTTTGTTTAGATAATAGCTAAGCTGGCCCCATATCTCCTCACAGATTCTTCTTAAAGGTGTCAAGGTTTCGGCTTGAATTCCATGTCTCAGTACTACTCTTTGTCTCCTGCCAGTGACGCAGTGATTAGTACTTCTGCCTCTCTCCTCCATGAACCCGAGTTTGATTCATAAGAACAGAAGACTTTTGACAAACAAGAGCAAACCATTCAGTCCATCAAGTTCACTTGATTCCTAGCAATGCAGAGTTTGGACTTTCCCCAACGGTCTGATTAGAGTTCTCTAGGTGATCTCGTTTCCTCCCATATGCCAAAGCTGTACATGTTGAATGGACAACTTTAAATGAATGACTTCCTGCCCATACCACAGTATTGCTAGGATAAGGACCAGTCTTTTGTAACCCTTGCATGAAAACAAATGGGAATTGTGAAGAGCAGGCGTTCTTTACATTTTTAGATTCTTTCCAAGAACCTTTAGTTTGCTGTAAGGCCAGGACTGCTTGCAGTAATAAAGTCCTGCCAGGAATGTGGAGCAAGAGGGCACTTCATAACATGCCTCAAGTTCTTATAGCCATCGCCGCGATCAAGTCATCTTTATGACTGAGTATGACCTCATATCCCTGGCTGTACAAATACCCATCAATTTGGTTATTTCTTTAGCCAACACCCAGTCTACATCAAGCGGTTGTGTAAATTCTGAGGAAAATATCCTTGTGTTTAGCCTTTCCACCACATTTCACAACTTTCACATCACGATGTACACCAGATATCACCGTTAATGGATTTGGAGTGATTGCGACACTGAGGCGGTTTGAGAAGTATGTCAAGGTTTTTGTCCAGAATGATGTTAATTTAGCACATTTCCTAAACATGTGACCTAATGGAGCTGGAGCTAGATGCCAGTATTGGCAGGTTGAGTCTTTCCCTGGACAAATTTGAATGAGATAAACGTGATCGATGAAAGACCTTTACTTGAATTATGAAATGCTTGGCATGTGTAGAACTAGAGTGTATCCTCTACAGTTTCTGAGATGCCAGTTGAAAGGTCCTTTTAACTCCATTCTCTAGGATCGTTGAAGGGTAGACTCTAAAATATTTTTACATATTGTTGAAGTGCTCTCTGAGTCTTTAGTGTAATGACCTTAGGTATTGATATGGGCGCAAGATGTGATAAATCTGGACAGTTTTTGATTATCAAAATTTCTACTTTATGTATAGGAAAAAAGTGTGTAACTGGAAAGTTATATTTGGAGTGTAATTGTTCATAAAACGGAAATAAGCTGTCAATATAAAGATCTCCAAGTGCCTTAATCCCTAGTGTTTTCCATATGTTGAACACTGTATAGGTCTGAGAAGGTGGAAAAGGAAGATTATTGTGCGTAGGAGTGACAGACAACAGCTTCTCTACCTTCAAATGTTTCCCGCATTGGTTCTGTATTTTAGGTAATTTGTGGATGACTAAGTTACTGGTGAATTGACCATCGTTAGTATTGATTGGAGCACAAAGTAGGGCACACGAGGAAGATTTGGAACAGGATTTGTTCTACATTAAAAGCTAGGCCGGAGTGAATTAATGAGTTTTCTGCTGATTTCCTAGATTTTATTTATTTATTTGTATAGTTGTCTTTTGAAGCTGTGGTTGTTTTGAATTTCGATTGCATGATGTTATAGTTGAATCTAATTTTTTAAAGAATGATTTTTTTTACATATTTTGGGATACTCTGGAATAGATAGAGAAGCTTAGAGAGGATATTTATTTTGGCCACTTTTGAACCCAGGACTGGATTTTTGAATGGCAGTACATAGCAACCCAAGTGAACAGATTAACAGATTTCAGCGGTGTTACATTATTTACAAATGTTTCTCTAATACCCAGTTAACATTTTAATTGACCAATTAATAATAAGCTGATGCTGCGTTTATGTATTCTCCGACTATATTCTCCGAGCTCTGAGTTGTGACGTTTCAGCTTCCCACTTCACATGGGTTTCTAGTCATACTATTTGGAGAGACACAAGGTCAATGTTGATTTCTTACTTGGTCTGTAAAAAAGGAGCAATTAAAGGTAAATAGCATTTTTGTGGAAATAAAGGGCAAAATAAACGTCATGGAGGTGAAGGGAAGAAGGGTCCATAAACAAAAAACAGTTTGAGGTGCTAACACGGCCCCTCCCCATTTAGTAACTTTCTTTCAAACAAAAATGATGCACAATGGCATGAAATAACAACAAAAGCAGCTGCCACATAGCAAAGTGGCTTCGATCATCAGACTTGTGCCGGTCACGCACCTTCTAGTAGGGAGGTTCTCTCTCAGGTTCGTCTCCTTGGTCAAAGACGCTTCCATTTGGTCCACTGTCTTTTTAAAACCTCGGGGTCATAAGTGGTGGAGTCAGTTGCCCTCACTGGGTATTTTCTCTGGGCTCAGGACAAAGAGGATGACAATGCTGTTAGTGGCAGCGCCCCCTTTCGGCCCTGGGTGTTACTACATCCCTGGAAAACGGTTGAATGCTGATTCTCAGACAACGTATTACATGTGTATCACTTCACTCCAAATGCAATTCTACCAAAAAAATGATGTTTGGGGCTGACTACATTATATGTTTTATTTTAAACAGTTGACTAAGTTGAAAGGTTAGCATTACATTGCAACTCAGACAATTTGGGTAGCTTTGTTTTGTTCAAATTATCCTACTGGTAGCACTGAGTTTGTACAATGTTCATGTGGAATTTTCAACTTGGAAACTCACCATCTGTTGAAGAGCACATGAACATAGTATGAGGGAGCTGACCATTAGGACACTGCAAGAATGATGGCTGAAAATGCGGTTTTGCTGTCATATGTGCATAATGAAAGAAAATTCAGTATTTTAAAGCAGTTATAGTAATTAAGAACACTAGTAATGTCTTAGCTGTATTTTTGGTGGTGCATCACAAATATTAACACCGCTTTTATGTATCACATAGCAAATGGCATATAACAGAAACATATGCATTACAATGGCCATTCCAACAGAGGGTGTATCACAAACATTTGTTTTAATGCATTTTATTACTACAAATATTTATGAGGTGCCACCTGTTGGAATGACAAATGCATTTCATCACGCATTTGCGCAGTGCAAATGTTATTGTTGAGGTCTGCAAGTATTACCTTCAGGTTGGGTCTTGGATGGGTGGCACAGCTGCTATATATATAGTGGACCACCAGGGGGGTGTACAGCTCCACAAACCCAGTCTTGCCACACAACACACGTTTATTTATAGTGGGGAAACTCCTTCCCCCGTTTCCCACTAGTACAGCACAGTTCACAAGCACAAACATAGCACAATACAACACAGTCCTTCTTTCTTCCCCTCTCTTTCTCTCTCTTCGCCTCCACTCCTCCTCGCAAGCTTTGTCCTCCACCACCTGAGTTTGGCTAACTGTCTGGAGTGCGGCTGCTCATTTTATAGTGCACCCGGAAGTCCTCCAGGTTTTCCTTGACCTTCTTGCAGCAGCACTTCCAGGTGTGGTGGAAGTGGTGCCACAAAGGGCTCAGCTGTACCTGAAGCACCAACTGGCAGCACCCACAAAACCAAACAAAGCTGCTCCCTAACTGCGGGGATCTGTGGTGCTGTAGCAAGCCGGGGGGGCTGCACTCTACCATTCCGGGGAAGATAATATCCCAAACGTGTTCTTTCCCTCGGCCCTTCCACCCAGCTGGCATACCATCTGGGTAATGGCCCTAGCAATCCATCACAATATACAGTATATATAAATATTCTGAAACATGTACAGTATATAGGAATATTGCAATGCTGTCAGAAGAAGGAGCCACTGTCTCTGATATACACACCAGACACACACTTACTGTAACTAGCACACGGTGTGAGTAAAATTTAAGCTAATACTAAAAGTGCTAGAGAGCTGGCTGAATCGTGGCTCTCAAATGAAAACTCCATTAATAGACATCTGGACATGAACCCAGCATATGCAGGCTTAAAAAGAAGACTAATAAATAAGACTTTATGAGCAACACCCTCTGAACCCCACCTTATTAATCCATCCCCTCCCCACCCACCTACCTCCCCAATACTATGTATTGCCTTGGATTCCAGAAGGTCTAATCATTTTCCTCTTATGAGGACTTCTGGAAGGGGTTGAAAGCTTAGAAATAAAAAACTATTTTTAAGATACGTGACTCATCTTCTCCCTTTGTGGATTTCTAGCTGCAAATATGCAAACTGTATCACAGACCTTCACTTCTATAATCAGACAGAGTTTATGTACTGTATATTGTGAAAATGGAAAAAATAAATATAATGTATTGACAGTTGCGTTTACTACATTATTGTCTGTTATAGTGCAGGAGAGTTATGCTAACTTAAAGAAATGTGTGGGATGATCTTTGTGTTAATCACAAGTTAAGTCACTTATTACCATCACTTTATTACCTTAGTTTTCAAGGTGGGAATTAGGGAATTGATTTTTAGGGAGGGCGGCATGGTGGCGCAGTGGGTAGCTCTGCTGCCTCGCAGTTAGGAGACCCGGGTTTGCTTCCTGGGTCCTCCCTGCGTGGAGTTTGCATGTTCTCCCCGTGTCTGCGTGGGTTTCGTCCGGGTGCTCCGGTTTCCTCCCACGGTCCAAAGATATACAGGTTAGGTGGATTGGCGGGTCCTAAATTGTCCCTAATGTGTGCTTGGTGTGTGTGTGCGCCCTGCCCGGGGTTTGTTTCCTGCCTTGTGCCCTATGCTGGCTGGGATTGGCTCCAGCAGACCCCCGTGACCCTGTAGTTAGGATATAACAGGTTGGATAATGGATGGATTTTTAGGGACATTGATGAATATTAAACGTCCCACTCAGCCTTATTTTGTCTTACACAAAAACAGCCCAACAGCTGCTCAGGATGGCAGTTGTGCTGCTGTTTTGCTTTCAAGGCATCACCTAAGTGTATGAGCTTTATGTTAAATTGGGCTCAGAAATTGCTTATAATGTCCTTTCCAAAATTGATATTTTAGGGAAGTTTTTCAAAATAAAATGTCATGACCAAGCATAATGTTTCTACACAATAGCTTCAGTAAGCGTGTTAAACCTCAAAGACTGTGCCCTTGTAGAGCTGTAAGGGCTTCTGCTGACCATGTGAGCTTTGTGCTAAACAGGACAAAGCATTATTTAACGCATCATTTTTCAATGGTGCAAAACTTTTTTAAAGAATATTAGTCATTAAATCATAGCCCACATAACTGTTTCCTCACACAAAGGCTTCAGTATAAAACTACTCAATCTCCTTTCTATGGTGCTGCTGGGATTTTGGGGTTTCTTCTGTTTGAATGAGTCTGATGCTTCGGGATTTTAATTTTCCCTCCACGTCAGGCACCCGCTGCTCTAAATGACTAAACAAATTAAGTGAGAATGCTCTGTGGGAGGCCTAATAAAACACACTCTGGATTTGCAGCATGATTGGCTGCTGCCCATTGACTAACACCACTTCACTTACACACGCTTTAATATTGTTTCACTGCACGATTAATCCGATGACAGTGCTGAAATTGGCTATCGAACCAAGGTCAACATACCAAATGATTCAATCGAAATGCATGTACCGTTACGTCCCCAGGTCCCATAGTCGCCATCACTGGCATTAGGAAAGCAATATGTGCGGCGTAATGCAGATGCCAAAATTAACGTTCGATGAAAGCAAACATGAATATTGAACGCAAACTGGCTTGCCTTTTGAAAGGCGGTGTTCAGGCTAACCTGGAGAGTTTTCCTTTTAACCGGTCTGACAGTGAAACCTCATTTCGGCCCTTACTTGCAGTGCTTGTTTAACTAAACGCCTGTGTTACCATGATGTGAAATTCAAACAGATTGTGAGTCGTCAGATTGGCTTCCGCCTCCCCTGAGTTTTTTAAAAAAAAAATGGATGGACGAGTGGATCAACATACTGGCTGTCAATATTCAATAGCTCAGAAGCTCTTAACTTTTTTATTTTCCTTTTGTTTCTGTTTTGCATGGCCTTTGTAAAGCAGACAGCATTCAATAAAGAGCTGCAGGTGTTCATGGCAAAGACTGAGATTCTCCGCTGGGTTTGTGTCTGAAGCCATGCGCTGAATTCACTTCTAAGGAATTAGGGGAGGCGCAGGAGGCCATCAGGTTATGGAGTTTTAAAGCTCTATAAACTCATTACTATTTATTTTCTCAATCATTATGAGATTTTCTGCCTAGGGCAGTGGCATGAGTTGGGACGCTTTTTCATTTTTCTTTGGCTTGGCTCCATGCTTTTTCTTCATTTTTCTTTCCATTTGGGGGTTTGGAATATGAGCCATTCATTTATTTTATTATGTTATAGATTTAAAATCGTTCTGATGGTCTTAAAAGTATTTTCCATCTTGGCACTTGCCATTTGTTTTCCTACTGGGCGCCTCCTTTTGGTGGTGAATGGGTACTCTTGCTAGCTTCATTGCTACTGCATAAGAAATGGAAGTCATGATGCGTGACGTCAATGTTGCCATGATATAAAGGTCAGCATTATAAACATTCTGGTTGTCCAAGATTGTGGACACACTTTTGATGAGGGCTTAGAATTTAGGTGTTTCCTCAACTTGATTTTTTATTTTGCATCATTGGGCTTTGTTTATCTTCAGCATTTTGATGTGGATATGCCAATTGTGAGTATCTAAAGAGGATGAGCCAGGCTGCAGCACAGACAAAGTCTGCATGCTTTTTCAGTTCCAGCCGACCACCCTGAAATGACTGCTGGTAAAGGGGAAGTGAGCAACTGCGAGAACAGCGTTAATTAGAACAGGCGATGTGCACGTGTTAGGGAAGCTGTAGTAATTGTCAGTGTCTAAGACTACCTCCACACTACTTCATTTTCCATTAAAAATGCAGACATTTGATCCATTTTTGCCTTTCATCCAAACCCACGAAAAGGAATACTTCTAAAAACGCTCTCCAGAGCAGGATAGTTTTAAAAACTGCGGTGCGGCATTTCAGGGTAGACGGGCGAAAACAAAGATTTCTGAAAATGCAGACTCTGTTCTGCTTTGATTGGTTTGTGCTTATTATGTGAAATCTTCCCTGATTGGATCCTACTCATTACAACATTTCACTACCCTTCCTAGAAGAAAAATATGGTGGGCAGAGAAGAGTTGCCTTCCATAGTGCTTTTTGTGTTGCTTACTTATATGCATCTAAATTGTGTCTTGTGTGCTTTTTAGAAATCTTTGTCAAGCGGCTAACACGATAGAGTCACCAGTCATATACAGGGTAGGATTCAAAAGTAATGAGCCTCATTTTGTTCTGACGCGAACGTACCTCGCCGCGCGCCCCACTTGCCAGCGACGGCGACGGTGGGTATTGGCTTTCCAACGCAACGGATCGGCCTTGACGGGAACCCCTGTGCGGTAGTGCGTTACTCGGTGAAATGGAAAATTCGTTAGAGCAACGGTACGCGATCAAGTTCTTCGGAGTGAAGGGGATCATCCACTACGAGTTTGTCCCGCAAGGACAGACCGTGAATGCTGCTTACTACTTGGAAGTCCTGAAAAGGCTGAAAAGAAGCGTTGCGCGCAAGCGAAGGGACATCAAGGACAGCTGGAAGCTTCACCACGATAACGCACCCAGCCACACCGCCTTCATCGTGAGCGCCTACCTGGCCCGGGTGAACGTTCCGGTGGTCCCCCAGCCTCCCTACAGTCCGGACGTGTCGCCTTCTGACTTCTTCTTGTTTCCGCGCTTAAAATCAGCGCTGAAAGGAAAACGCTTCGACTCGATCGAGGACATCCAAGCAAATGTCAAGGCAGCCCTTGCAACCATCCCGGAACAGGCCTACGTGGACGTCTTCAAGTCATGGAAAAGCCGCCTACAGTACAAAAGTGTATTGATGCAGGAGGTGCCTATTTTGAAGACTATTAATTAGTTGTACCGATTTGCTCAATAAATTTGTCGTTTTGAACAAAGGCTCATTACTTTTGAATCCTACCCTGTATGTGCTCAAATTGCACAAGCATGTTCAACGAAATTGACATCCCATGACATATGTGCTTAGACTGGATGTGTACGATGCACAATCACTGCAGTTGCTGCACAATGAATTTCAGGAAATTTGATGTTGAGATCAGAAAATCGGCTTTTGGGACTGCTCACACTGCAAGACAGCCGACTGAAATTGCTGACATGACAGAAATTCTTCTGCTTATGTGATAACCCAATCGTAAAACGTGATCAGGCATCGCAACCCTTCTCATACTGTATGTGAAATGCTGGCCGATGAAGATGAAATTCGAGCTGACTCAGGAAATCATTCTATGACTGCAAGTCAGGCTTAACATCGTGCCAAAATCACTTAACGTATGCCCCGTTAAAGATATCTATGCTGTGCACATGCCCAGTGTCTGAGTATGATTACGTCATATGCGTTTTCTGTCATTTTAGAATATACAAAAATAACTTCATAAATGAGTTGAAAATGCTAGTGTGGATGGAGATCATTTTCATTTAAAAACACGTTTTTTTAGTATTGAGGACCTAACTTAAGACTAGCCTAAAGAGTTAAACAAGGATTGCCAGGAGTCGTTAACTAGAAGAATTGTCGTCACCAAAACTGAGAAGTTTATCTCATCTCATTTTTCTGAAACCGCTTTTCTTAGTCCATGTCAGCGCAGAAGTCTCTGTTCCCAGCTACAAGTACGTATTCTAGCTGTTCCTGGGGAATGCCCAGACATTCCCAATCTAGTCAAGAGATACTATCCCTCCAGCGTTTCATGGATCTGCTGCAGGGTCTCTGCCCAGGAATAAGTTCCCAGACATGTCTATACCACCTCTGCTGGCTCCGCTTGATCTGTAGAAGCAGCAACTCTACTCTGAGGTACTCCGGAATTGCTGAACTCCTAAACCTATCATGGATTGTCAGCCCAGCCAGCCGACAAAGAATCCTCATTTCTGCCACCTGCACTTATGATCTCATTCTTTTAGGCAAAGAATGGTTCACAACAACCTTCATCCATCCATCCATTATCCAACCCGCTATATCCTAACTACAGGGTCACCGGGGTCTGCTGGAGCCAATCCCAGCCAACACAGGGCACAAAGCAGGAAACAAACCCTGGGCAGAGTGCCAACCCACCGCAACATCCTTCATGATAGTACAAATTAAAAAGCAATATAGCCTGCCCAGGATAGAGTTACCAGGACCTACATCTGCAGCCAGGCCTGGGGTTATTGTTCACTGGTGATCTTCTGGTGGTCATGCAACCTGCTTAACTGGGCTGGGCTCAGCCTGAAACAGCAAAGTGAAGCCATTTTAAGGGCTCACCACCTGCAAGATGATGGCTGTGGGTCTTGTGCAATGCCAGTTTAGTGGCAGGCATAAGCAGGAAAAGCCTAGACAGACTTAACTGAGACGCTAAGACTGTAAACAATATCGAGAGATGGAAGGCTATGAGTCATGAACTAGAAGACATAAAATACTAAGAGCATTAGACTAGAGTTGTTTGGGGAGGAATCCATAATGTTGAATGCTCTAACAAGTTGGGTTATGTCTATGATGTGGTGCATAGTGCCTGCTGGGAAACAGCCTCTAGCAACAGTGTAACGCATTCTAGCAACACAATAGCATAGCACTGAAACTACAAAAATGACAATGTGAAAAAGTAACAAAGATAAAATTATATTAACTTATAATTAAATTATTAACACAAAACTCCCATGTATTTCTATTCTGTGAAATGTGAAACCTCTAGGAATCCACAAAAGGGAACAGAAAAGAAATATTTAAAACAAGAAAAGGTTTTTAGCAGGGTGTCCCAGTTCATAGCAAGTGTCGACCCTTGCTAGTTTTTTGACTTTGAAGATTGTCGTGTCCATCTCCCGCTCCTATATATTCTTTCACTCTGCCAAACCTCCACCTAAAGCAGAACAGACAGCCAGCTGACATGGTGGCTAGCGCTGCCGACTCAGAGCTGTAGAGTCTTGAGTCCCAGTATTGACAATCTGTGTGCAGTTTGTGCGCTTTTCCTGCTACATTCCAAAGACATGCATGTTGGTTAACTGTCAATTCTGAATTGGCTCGAGTAACCCTAACCCTAAGTGAATGTGAATGTGTGTGTGTGAGTGTACCCTGCCATAGACTGGCGACACATCTAGCGTTGATTCTGTTTTGCACCACTGACTGTGAAGTGGGTCAAGTGTTTTTTTTAATGGATGGCTGTTTCCATTAAAATTTCCATTTCCATCTCTGTGTGTTCCAGTTTTTCTCCCACATCTCAAAGATTTGGGTGCTTGGATAATTGGCCGCTCTGGTGGGCACCTTGTGTGTGTGAGTGTACCCTGTTTTGCACCTCTGACTGTGAAGTGGGTTAAGTGTTTTTTTTTTTTAAATGGATGGCTGTTTCTTTGTATTTCCATGCATTTCTCTAAATTTCCTTCACTTTCATTGTTAGAAGCTTCATCTCTACAGGTCTGTTCCCATGGGGGAAGAGGGATATGTTAATAATATCCATATGTTAATGTAGTTAATATCATCTTTGACACTGACAAATGGTAATGCCTTGGGGAAAGAAGAAGAGTTCTGCCTCTTAAAGGACATGTTGAATGCAGATTGAGGGGCACTGGTAGCTAAAGCTTGATGTTAATTGAAGACGTTGCGGGAGCTGTCTTCTGTTCTGACTTCCTAATGAGCCCTCTATGCCGGTGAAAAGAAAACTTTATATAAATATTATAAGGAGTTATATGGTGTGCAGGAGTGAGACATGCAAGTGAAGGTGGAAAGGACTGAAGTAAGTCTGATCAGGTGGATTTACTGAATTTAACTGACGGAGAAGAAGCTGAGAGTTGAGAGAAAGGATCAGTTTGGCTGTAGTAAGCTGAAACAGGCTGACGTGGACTGACCTGGTGGAGTCGAGGTTGAAATATAGAAAGTCCCTGTCAGAAGAAGAGGAGAGGATGAGGTTAGGGAAAAGGATGAAGCTAGTGGGTCTCGCTTGTAATGGACTAAGAGAACTAACTTGAAGGCCAAACCCAAATGATGGCCACCACAATGGTTATTGCTTTATGGAACGCAGAACATTTTCTAATTTTCTGCTATGTTTTTGTTGCAGTGTTTCGTGCTACTGCCTCTCATCACCAGGTTCATATCCCACCCTTCCCACTGTCTATGAGGGATTTGCATGTTGTCCCTTTATCTTTAGGAGTTTTTCTCTAAGTGTTCCAGTTTTTCTCCCACATCTCAAAGATATAGGTGCTAGGATAATTGGCACCTTGAGTAGAGCTGCCTCATGCAGCCAACTTTCTGTGTTCAAATCCTGCTTCCAGTTTCTATCTGGAGTTTGCATGTTCTCCTGTGTCTGCATGAGACTCTCTCCCACTTTTCCGTTTTACATCACATCTCAGTGTTGTGTGTTATGTTGATTGGCTATTCTAAATTGACCCAGTATGGCATGTGCGAGTGGTCCTTGCACACCATAATGAATGCTGGTACTACCTGATGCTGCTGAGAGAGGCTTCAGCACCCCAAATCTCTGGATTATGTTAAGCAGGTCTGAGAAC
Source organism: Polypterus bichir lapradei (assembly GCA_026402145.1). Taxonomy (NCBI): domain Eukaryota; kingdom Metazoa; phylum Chordata; class Cladistia; order Polypteriformes; family Polypteridae; genus Polypterus; species Polypterus bichir. The sequence goes on from JANRMT010062814.1 coordinate 39,013,733, forward strand.
GTTATGTTATGTTATGCCACTTGGCCTGGTGTGATGGAGTGCGCCCTGCGATGGACTGGCTACCCATTCAAGGTTGGATCTTCAATCTCCTATAAAAGGCTCTGGAATGCGTGTGTTCAAAAATGTACGTATGCATGTTTTAATGTTAAAGACAGTCTGTAGATTTAAAAACAGTATTTTGCTGTTTGTTTTTTTTTTTAAATGTACTAGCAAAAATGTTTTAGCTGTAAGCTCGCCACTAAATGGAGGACCAGGAAACGTCAGGAGGAGAGAGGGAAGCTGGGGAGTCGGAAGAAAATGTGCCGAGATTCAGTTGCTTGGTTTATTTAGAATCATTTGAGAAACGCTCGGCTGCTTCATCGCCTTGAATCCTGAATCTCGGGAACACAGCGCTCTTTGTGTGATGCAGTGAGAAATGGATAGTAGCTACTCTTTTTTCTGCAACTCCCACATTCATTATGTTCTCCGAGCGTTTGCTCCAAGGGATGGCAGGCTTGAAGAGCCCAAATGTACAGTACACCACTGCGTCATGCTGACAAGCCTGACTTTGCAAAGACAAAGCAACCGAAAAAAAAAACAAACACTTGGAATTGACAAAAAAAACAAACAAAAAGCTGACCAGCGGCTTGTATTTCTGAAATGGGAATGTTGGGCAGTGTTGACCTTTTTTTTTTTTTCCTTTTGAATGTGAGGCCGGATGCGTTGCTACGGGTTACCTCCTCGACTCTTCTTATTGGTTTTCCCAGGAGTGCTCCTCATGTGGCAGCCTGCACACCTAACCAGAGGAGAAAGAGGATCGATAGCTGTGGCTGTGTGCTGCATGTGAAACTCCTTGGAAGAACTTGCTGTCCCGTGCAGGAGCCCCAGAATGCATGAAGGGTAAACCAGGGCTGTTCGTGCTGTCAGTCAGATGAGATTATCGCTCTGAAAGCTCTCACCACATTATGTGTGTGTTTAGCTTATCTGCTGCTGCTTCACGTTGCTTCATCTTTAACATGTGCTGATAATGGTCAAATATTACAAAGTGTATTATGTGCAAGGTAAGAGAGTATCTGGTCCATCGTAATCACATGGAGAAGAATAATACATAACAATAACAAGACTAATAATAGTTCTTCTTATTAGTAAAAGGTAGTCTCCCAAACTTAAACCTGAACTTGTACTTCCTTATGACTTAACCCAGTGACATATGGGCTGCCCAAAAAAGACAACAAAGGGGACATCTTGAACCCAGCACTCACTCGGAGACACCCCATTTACATAATCAATGGGAAGAGTCAGCAAATGGCTCAGTGTAGCAGTAACAAATAATTAACCAACTGAACAAGAACTGGCAATCCTTTTTGTTGCAATAGTCTTGTGGACTTTAAACCACAAAGTCTCCAAATCATCACCCACACACTAGCTTGCTGTGTGATCCTGAGCAGGACACCTTACAGACCTCTGTGCCAAAAAAACCTGATGTGTCCAGTACATGACTTTTCCCTACTGTGTGAGAAAGATGAGGCGAAGAAGTCCCAAAGAAAAATTGGGGTGCCAACCAGGCCATTCCATTAAATGCAAGGGTCTAAAAAATTGAAAAAAAAAATGGCACAACAGAAAAGAGGTGTAGCAGCTGTCTTCTTAGCCTATTCAGCTTTTCAAATGATTCACCAAGTGCGTCTGCATCAGGGAGCTCTGACATGCGGGGTTGCTTTTATGAAAATGAAATGCCGTCTTCCAAGAGCGCTCAGCTATATGTGGTCCTTATTGGAAGGGCAGGGGCTTCTGAGGTAGTGGGCGGGGTTTAGGTGCCCTCAGTGAGCATCTTCTCGGCACTGCAGAAGAAACGAGAGATGGTACTGTTAGTGGTAGTGCCCCCTCTCATCCCAGTTCGAGCCCAGAAGATGATCCTCTGATGTCCATGCATGACGCTACAAAAAGCTGTGATTTTTCAAAATTTTGAACTTGTCATAAAAAATAACAAAAGAGCATTTTAAAGGATTTGTGTCATAGCCGGGAAAATCCCACTTTATTTGTCATAGACAAAGGTGTTGAAGAAAAAAAGAGTTTTATTCAGGTAAAATGGAGACTGGCAATTAATCCATGCTCCAGCTTAATAGACATAAGACTGACGTTGACTTCTCGGCCATTGCTGCTTTTTTTCTCATCAGCCGATAGAGACGGAACTAAGTTGAAGGCGGAAATTACTTTAATGATTATCCTCTGTGGTGTTGCTCTCCAGTCCAAGGGCAGATGTGGGAGATGGTATTGGTGTAGCATTGTCACCTTTTTCCCTGCACCTTTGAAAGTGCTACACATGAGATACTCATTAGGCTATTACATGTGACATTATTAAAAATATATGAATATATACACATATATATATCTCGTATATATACACTGTACTAGCTATACTGCAGTAGCTGTGAACCATCAAACCAGAGAAGGATTGACAGAATCATAGGTGCCCAAGGCTCACTGATGTACATGGGGAGTGAAAGCTAGTCCATCTGGTCTAATCCCATAGAACAACAACAACATTTATTTATCCATCCATCCATCCATCCACTATCCAACCCACTATATCCTAACACAGGGTCACGGGGGTCTGCTGGAGCCAATCACAGCCAATACAGTGCTCAAGGCAGGGACTAACCCCGGGCAGGGCGCCAGCCCACTGCAGGGCACACACACCCACACACCAAGCACACACTAAGGGCAATTTGAGATCGCCAATGCACCTAACCTGCATGTCTTTGGACTGTGGGGGGAAACCGGAGTACCCGGAGAAAACCCACACAGACACAGGGAGAACATGCAAACTCCACGCAGGGAGGACCCGGGACTCCTAACTGCGAGGCAGCAGCGCTACCCACTACGCCACCGAGCTGGCCCACATTTATTTATATTGCATATTTTTTTTACAAACAATATAGCTCAAGGCACTTTATAAGACGATAAAAAGAAAGTTATATGAGATGAAAAACAAATAAGATTAGGCAATAGTATTAAAGAATAAGTAACAAAGAAAAAGGTAAAGCCAGATGGCAGGGAGAACAGAAAAAACAAATAATAAAAAAAAAACTCCAGTTAGGCCGGAGAAAAAAAAAACAAAATCTGCAGGGGTTCCAAGGCCAAAATGATCGTCCAGTCCCCACTGAGCATTCTACCTAACATAAACGTCCTTAAATCAGTCCTCTTGGTTTTCAGTATTCGATGAAGTGGTTCTTGTGGACAGCTGAGACACCCACCTTCAATTCATCATTACAGGGGGCTACATGGGGCCTTGATCAAGTGGTGGTGTTGGTGCAGAAGAACCAGAAAAGACAGCAGAGAAAGGCAGAGATTAGTACAGATTATGGATCCCTGAAAAATGTGATACATTTATGCCTACATAGTATATTAGGAATACAACTAAAATAAAGCTATGAGAAAGCCAAATTAAAATAATGCCACCTATGGGACTTAAAAAAAATCTGCTGCTAACATTTTGATGCCAGATACCTGTGACCCGACATTTGCGCGATAGACATATGAGCGCTGACAAAATAGCGGCGATTAAAACGCGCCGTCAAAATCTTGCCGACAAAATCGCGCCGACAAGATCGCGAAAGTTTCATTAAATATGAATTACTAGTTTAAAGCATATATAATATTGTTTATTTTAGAAGTCAATATTATGAGACGCGGCATGCCATCAGCACGGCACGCAGATAGTCCTTAAGATCACGGCCTGCATATGTAGGAAGAATTGCAGCAAGACGTCTTGATAGTTGAGAGTATTTAGACTTGCTGGCTGCCTGACTGCTGGTAATTCCGCTTTGTATACGACGCGTTATGCCAGCCCTTGACTGAGTTATTTGTTCACGGCATGCCATCAGCGGTTATAACAGTTATAACCTAGCACATAATGTGTACATAATGCGCACGTACGTGTCCCACTCTCTTGGCCTCTCTCGTGATTTTGTCGTGGAGATTTTGTCGGCGCGCATTTGTCGAAAACCAGTTAGCGGGTTTGTCGGCGCTCATTTGTCCGTCACGGTTTTGTTGGGACGCATATGTCTATCGCGCTTTTGTCGGTGAACCCAGATACCACAGGACACCTTCAGTGGTCTGGTGGAGCCCATGCCTCAATAGGTTGGAGCTCTTTTGGTAGGACTAGGGGGACCTGCATATTATTAGGCAAGTTTTAATGTTGTGGCTGATCGGTGTATGTATAAACAGTATATCCTCCAAGGGAGGATTTTTTAGTTGATTTACTGAGAATGTACTGTACAAGGTTTCAGAAACATATTATAACATGGTGAACGCAGTGCGCACATATCCTGCATATTATTGTTCCACGTAGAGACAGGAGAACTTAATACTTGACTTTCTTGTAATGTATAGATCACTACTGTTCAGGGCAAGTAGGCCGAGTCGGCATAGGCTATGCTCTTTCTTGTTGTGTTCCTTATTTAACATTAATAAATTGCATGTTTACCCGTGTCTGCGTGGGTTTCCTCTGGGTGCTCCAGTTTCCTCCCACAGTCCAAAGACATGCAGGTTAGGTGCATTGGTGATCCTAAATTGTCCCTAGTGTGTGCTTGGTGTGTGTGTGTGCCCTGTGGTGGGCTGGCGTCCTGCCAGGCTTTGTTCCTGCCTTGTGCCCTGTGCTGGCTCGGATTGGCTCCAGCAGACCCCCGTGACCCTGTGTTAAGATATAGCAGGTTGGACAATGACTGACTGACTGACTGAAATTATTTTAAGCAGCATCGTCGTATAACAGTGGGTGACATCGCTCCATTAAGGGAACACTGAAGCGGTGTTTTAAAATCGCTAATCAACCTACATAACACACCTCTCATACAAACTTCAACAGGACGCAGATTCAAACTCAGGACACCAGGTCTATGACACAGCAAATGGAGCACCATACTGTCACCAGAAAGCTAAAACAAGTGGCTATCAAACTATGGATTGCTGCCTTGTGCCCACTGCTGTGAGACTACATTTTCATGTATCCCTGAATAAGTTGCTTAAAAAAATGGATTTAAATCAAGCTTTGGACATTGGAAGAAGTGAATCAATAAAAGAGTTAAAAATGAAAGCAGTCGAAACATGCTGCTCCACTAATGGCAAGTGTGTACTCTGTGGCGAAGCTGAACACCAAGTCATCGACGCTGCAGCCCTGTGACGTCTTCACTTCTCCGATGAGGAAAATTGCAAACTAAAGTGTTCTTTGCAAATGAAAATAAAAAAGGAATGATACACAGAGGATTCATTTTCTGTCTGGCTTCGTTGCCATTGCACAATACGCCAGCATACTTTAGACAAAGTGATCTGAAATAATCCCAGAGAAATGAGCCTGGCTGTTGAAGACACGTCCCTGCTGGCTGGTTTGTGGCTTGGAAAGGCTTAGACCAGATAGGAGGAAATTTCTTTGGATGCAGCAGAGGATTGTGGGGACGTGATTTTCATGCAGGGAAAAATAATTGCTTGGCTCGTGTTATGTGGGCTGGGATGGTGCACTGCTTGTGCTCACTCATGTGGAGTCCATTCCATGTACTTGTGATCGTTTAGCTGATGCTTTTATTGAAAGCGACTCACAAATCACATGTGCTCAAGGTGAATTGTTTTATGATTTTGGACCATTTGCCGGTGAAGGCACTCATTCAGGGTAATAAAGGATGGGCTGTCACATAGCTGCCCTCTAACACTAGAATAATGTCAAGGAGGCCATAAAATGCTGGATGCTGGACTTACTAATAACAAAAGGGAACAGACAAATGTGACAAAATAGCCAGCACACAAAACAAAACCCTGTGAGCATTCTGTACCTACCTGTTCATGTGCTTGTCCCATGTTCCCATGAGGGGGCTCCCTCACATCCCTTAGACAATGCAGCTCTGTCTCCTGCCATCGCTGTCTGTTTCCATCTTTCTTCCACAAGTGAGATCTTGACCCCATCTCACATCCCAACTCAGAGGGCTGCCGACCTGATGCAACTGTAAACCTGAGCCCCCCACCCGGAGTTACCAAGCCACATTTTCCTCTGTTGATCCTGCAACCCTTGTAGGATTACGTCACTTGAACCTGTGATATGGCCCCACTTCTCCATACCACTGCCAACTGATTTGCTAAAGAGATTTTGATGGTGATTTCCAACATTTCCGGGATACCGTTGATTACGTTTCTTTTGTTTTTTTCCTATTGGAGCAGGAGGGGTGACTTGTTCAGTAATGAGATTTGAACCCACAACCTCAAGGTCTGAAGTCCAAAGTCATAACCACTATGCTACCCAGCCTGCTCGTTTAAGGGTAAATAAAAGCTGTCTGTTCCAGTTTTGGACAACATGCTGCCCACTACTGACCTAGAGGTATATCAACCACCTGCCAGCCGCCTGAGGGCTCTGATAGCTTTTTCTCATTCCTTGCACTTGCTGGGTTACCTGCCATATTCTGATTATTTCCAGATCATATTTCCTTCTCTCTCTTTCACTAGTTCACCTCCCCATCAAACTTCCTGTAATGCCCGGGTTTGCCGCAGCTGGCATTACTCCTCTTAGAGTAACTGTGATGGACTGGGCAATGAGGACACAAATACACACACACAAACACAATGAGCCGGCGTAAAATTGCTTTGTGTTTTTATTAACAAACAAATCAGCGCCCAAGTAATCAAATTCAAGCGAAATGTTCCAATAAATAAATAAATAATCCTTGATTACAAATAGTGCCCCTGTGGAGATTAAAAATCCCAATAAATAAATCAATCCAAACAAGGCAAGGTTTACAGCACTGTCGGGCTCCATTCTTTAAAAAGAGATCTTCAAGCGGTGGTGCATTCCTCTAAAACCAACAACCCCGTCCCCCATCCGAGGGGATACGTCTTCCGGCAAGCACAGTCAACTTGTCATTTCAGCTTTCAGTGGGCAACACCGCAGGCCCTGCTCCTTTTTCCCACCGCTGTCCCTTGGCCTTCAGTGGGCGCTCACTCGGTTGGTCGTTGCTGCTGCTCTGGATGCTCAGCAGAAGTGATCTTGTCCCATGAGTGCCGTCCACTTGCTCCTTTTGGGGCCACTTCCCGACCATTTGTCTCCATGCTACAGCACTAGCTCAGCCATGATCCTGCCTCTCTTTTCTTTCATTTCATTACTCCTTTGGACCTCCTTCTCCCCGTCTCCTTGCTGCTCAGGCTACTTTTATACGTCAGTGGGTGCAGGTGCTTATCCACGCAACCTAAAACATTAATGAGGAAATTGACTGAACCCCGCATGTTACCACAAGAATGTGTGTCTGCCAATTCCTCAATCGACACCCCAGGGCAGCGCATGCACCTATGCCCGCCCAATCTTACTTTTTAAAACTGCGCACTTCTGTGAAGCCCAAGTTTGTTTAACCACCAGTACATTCACTGGTTGTACGTCCCCTCTCAGTTTCAGTTTTCCCATATTGACATGATGATGTGCATCACTGCCTTAACATTTCATCCATACTGGTCCCTATTCCTATCCTGCGTTTTCTCACTGGCGGCTCGTTGTCAATCTGACCTTAAATAAATAATTATTATTAAATTATTGGCTAATGCCTTTATACAGGGTGACTTGAAACATTTGTGATACAATTGGTTATATTTCTTTGGTTTTTCCAATTGGAGCCCAGGTAGGTGACATGCTTCACTTATGGTGACACAACGTCAGCGCTTGAAGTTCAAAGCCTTAACCACCACGCCACATTGCCTCCATGAGTTAGAAATACAGTGGAACCTCGGTTCACGAACGTCTCGGAGCACGTACAAATCGGTTTACGACCAAAAAGTTTGCCAAACTTTTGCATCTGTTCACGACCACAGACTCGGTATATGAACAAGCCAGTTTCCCTTTCGGTTTGTGCCTGCCGATGATTTCCGCATGTGTTCAGTCTCTCCCTGTGCATTCCCTGTGCAGCGAGCGAGCGAGAGAGAGAGAGAGAGATATACACACACACGTGCGCACGAGAGAGAGAGAGACACACACACATGAGAGAGAGAGAGAGACGGCTGGACGCATAGGACCGAGAAGGCAGTTAAAGAATGCACCAGGCTTGTTTTTAAAGAGACAGATCCGAATATTGTTTTAACCTCGTTGTATTTAATGAAGACTTTTTTCTATTGGATTTTAACCTCCACTTCACTACTGTTTACAGCGATCGGTTCGTAGCGTGCATTGTTGCAATGTTATTTTCTTGGTGGTTTATTAAATTACGGATTTTTCAAATGTTCACTTTTTTCCCTGTGCTTAAAACTCATTAAAAAAAGTGTTTTTAGCGAGCGGTTCATAGCGCTATAGCGCGAACTCTTGCAGTGTTAGTTTTCTCTGTTCAAGGTTTTCTCAGTGTTATTCAATGTTTTTACATTTAGTTTACTATTACGCTGTGCATTCTATGGTTTGATTAACTATATTTGTGCTTAAAAATCTTTAATAAAAATATATTTACATACGGTTTGTACGGTCTGGAACGGATTAATTGTATTTACATACAATCCTATGGGGGAAATTACTTCCGTTCACGACCAAATCGGTTTATGACCGTTTTGGAGTTTTGGAACAAATTATGGTCGTGAACCGAGGTTCCACTGTATGGTGAGTTACAGTCTGGCACCTTCGCCACTAAGCAGGGTATCATTTTGGTGGAAATATTTTTATGGGTGCCATGAAGAACAATGCATTGTACTTTTTCCACAAGTAATCATTAGAAGGGGACATCTGTCAGTAACGCCCTGAAATCAGAATCCTAATACAAATCTGCCTTTGTTATTATTTTAGATTTGGCTGACATCTTTATCCCAGGCAACTTCTTGGTTCAGTAGACAGATTTTATTTTTTTTTACAGTCAGCACAGGCAAGTGAAATGACTTGTTGAGGGTCCCTCTGTGAGCCATAGGTGTGAACTGAACCTTCAGCTTTTTAAGTTCAATGCGTTGGCCGCTACGCCACACTGCCTATCCGTCAGCTGCTGCGGGCTCACTTACCGAGGAGAGAAAATCTGTGCATTAGTGGGAAGAGAGATTTTCTTTATTATCTGCTCAATAATGTTCTACTTTTTATTTTCTATAATGATGAAAAGTTGGTGGGTGAAGTGGGTTGGGATAGAAGGTGTGCTCTCACGTTGGTCACCTCTGGTAATAACAGTGTGCACAAGTGCTTGACATTTATGTTGGCTGATTGCTGTTGGAAGATAATTTTTTTTTTAAATGTATGAAGTTTGTAATATATGCATTTGATCTGCCTTATTTTTAAATACGGCTTTTACTAAGTAAATTATCTATCCGGGGCCTATTTCAAATTTGCACGTTCTTCCGGTGTCCATGTGGATATTTCTTTAGATTCTACAGTTTTTCTTCCCTTGCCCTAAATAATTGAGTGTAAGTCTAGGGACTCTGAACTGGCATTGTGTATGAGTGTGCTTTGCAATGGACTGGCAGCTGCTTGGCGTCTGTGGCGCTGCCAGATGAGCTCTGGCTTTTCACTCTTCTGATCTAAACAGTTTTGTACATAAAATGGCTGCATATGTTCCTTTAGTTTGCTGTTGTCTTGTCTGATGCAGATGAGCTGCATATGCTCGGTAGCACACTAGGTATTCCCATCACATTGTCAGATGGAGGGCTGGGGGTTAGGGGGGATCTCTGGGAGTGCTGATCTCTTCTTACCTTAGATAATAATGAAGGAATCTTTGAGTCTTAATATCATTTGGGGCCATCAGTGCCACACGTCATTTGTGGAAATGCGGAGGTTAGTTATGTGAAGATGGAGGTTTTTTTTTAGTTACATTATCAAATCGAATAAACTGCGTTAGTCTTCCCACTGTGAAGAATTTGAAAGTCAAAAAGTGCTGATGTCACCAGATATAATGATTTCAAATACGTATTTATGCATCTGCAGTCTTTGAAATCGACTGGAGGTTCTGTGGCCTTGCCTTCCTTATGGAAATGATCGATTTAGAGTGCAGTGCCTGTCACTTTATTGTTGCTGGTGATGTCTCTGATAATCATTAAGAGCTGTTTGGCCGGGATATGATGTGAAATGCCGAAACGTTCCCATGTAGAAAAGTGCTATTGCTATTCTGAACTAAAAACATGAATTTGAGAGAGCTTTGGGTAATCATTTCCAGGTGAAGAGACTTGTGAGGTAAGTATTTGGCTACCTCATAGTTTCCGAGATTTTCAACTCCCCCCATCCCCATTCTCTCTCCATGACTCCGAGGGTCTCACTGGGAACAATGGCTTTTTCGTTTTAAGCTGATAAATCAAGCAAGCCTGAAAGCATTGAGCTCTTCATTATTTGGTTAGCTTGAAGATTTGATAAAGTTTACAGAAGATCAGGTTGGCTTGGGGTAGTCCCCTGTCTGTCCCAAGATTGTATTAGGACTTGAGCTCAGCTGCCGTGACCTCTTTTTATTTGCTTCAGCACACTGAAGATCTGTGGAGGTTAACTCATAACTCACCTTTGTCACCTTTCATTTGGAGCTCCAGGATATGAATGACTGACCAATGGCTGTCTAGAAGTGGCTTTCCACAGGCTCTCTGTGACGGCTTAGGAGGGGATGAAGTGTCTGCACATCTGTCAGGCTACAGCCCACACGCCAGTCTGATGAGCAGGCTGGGACATGCACTTATGTGGGAGCCCCTTTTAAGGATTAGTCTGTGTCTCCTACTTCATCTTTACTCATTCCATGCTTGCAAGCTTTTTAATCAGATGTTTTATCTCCTCGTCTTTAACTCCACATCTATCTATCTATCTATCTATCTATCTATCTATCTATCTATCTATCTATCTATCTATCTATCTATCTATCTATCATTATATGTGCCTTGTTCTATCTATCTATCTATCTATCTATCTATCTATCTATCTATCTATCTATCTATCT
>JANRMT010062814.1:39024613-39042625 GCA_026402145.1 Polypterus bichir lapradei
TATCTATCTATCTATCTATCTATCTATCTATCTATCTATCTATCTATCTATCTATTTTATGTTATGTTTTACAATTTACAGTCATATTTATTTCATGTAATGTATGTAATGATTATTCTTTGGTGTTAATTAGTTAATTGCCTGTCATTTAAAAGCTTGTTTTCATAATTACCGTATTTGCTTGCTTAATTTTTACTAGTTTACATACAGACGTTAATGATTTCCTTATTGCTGATGTATCTTTAGATGCTCTTAATCCAGTTACAAAGTGATGGCAGGTGGCAGGCAGGGGCACCAGTCTATTACAGTTATTTTCTTCCTTAGATAGATTGATGCATAGATAGTTACATTTACATAGTGGTTTTCTAGACACTCAAAGCACTTTACATAGACAGCAGAGGAGCCACTTTAACCACCACTGATGTGCAGCATCCACCTGAATGATGTGACGGCAGCCATTCTTGCTTCAGTACACTTACCACACATTAGCTATTTGGTGGTAAAGGAGTGCGAGACATAGCCAGTTAGAGACAGGGGATGATTAGGGGGCCAGAATGACCAAGCTATGTAGGGCTGTTTAGCCAGGACATCATGAAACACCCAACTCTTTTTGAATAATGTGCGGAGATTTTTTTATGACCACAGTGAGTTGATTTTTCTGAGGCAGCACCATTTTTCAGCACAGTGTTCTCATCACTGCATTGGGCCATTGGGACCCACACAAAGACCACAGGGTAAGCACCCCCTGCTGGCCTTACCAGCACCTGTTTCTGCAGCAACCCAAACTTGCCCAGTTAGTCTCCCATACAAGTACTGGCTGGGCTGGAACATGCTTAACTTCAGGTGGATTATCTGGTCTGAGGTGTTGGTTGTTGTGGCTGCATACTTAATTTATAATTATTAGCTTGTTGACATGTCCTGCCTTTAGGTGCTCGTATCAGGGTAGTTCAGTGCTATCACCTTATATACCAGTCCACAGCCTGTCATTTCGGCAGGTGACACAAGACGGTGGTGTATTCACTTGTTCTTTAAAATGTCAGACGGTATTGGCAGAGACTCGCACTCCATTCTGGGTACAGTCATAGCACAACAGTCCTCACGTTATTAAAGTTTTTTAACCAAAAATTTGGAAAATTGTCAATCATGATTAGTCATATGAAATATTTACAAGTTAAATAGATCAGGAACATTTATATGTCGTGAAGAAGCACCTTACAAGGCCTTTCACTGTAAGCTAATAGATTCCTTCTGCTTTCTCCACCCATTTGGATAAAGCCCTGCTGCTTATTCTGCTTTTTTTTGTGACATTTCTGTCTAATGAGCAATGATCATTCCTAAAGTTGCCTGTCCTGTATATTTTTTATCCCAGCCGTAGTAACTTGAAAGATGTATACTGCAAACACACAGTTCTTGGAAAGCTCTAGTAGAACTGGCATGCCAACTTTATAGAGTGATGTGCAGAGCTCAGCAAGATGGAATTGTCTCTGCAACAGAAGTCTAGGATGCTCATGTCTTATTGGCCAATTTACTTTTACGACTTGCAGATGTAGAATTAAAAATATGAATGTGATATCCAGAGACAGGGAAGGAGGAGGGGCTGCAAATTCTCCAAAGCCCAGATATTTATGGTACCATGTGAGGCAATAAAACTTGTAGTCTTAATACTGTTTTGGCCAGACAGACCCAGCTGGCTTATGTCATGTACTGTATAGTATATATTACAAATTTGTTAATTTTTTAAGGGCCACTTTCTTGATTACATTAATACCACATAAATCTAACACTAGTCTGTATATTAGGCTGATAACATTTATATACAATATAATGACTATATAAATGTGTGTGTGTGAGACCGCGCCACTCCTAACAATCAGCATAGCTGGCAAAGAATCAGTTGTCACTACTGAAATTCGATGAGCCAAAGGCAAAATGGCGTTAGGGATTTGAACATGAATAATAAAGGAAAATGATGGTTTGTAAAAATCATTTTGATTTACTTCTAATGGGTTATAAAGCTCACTGATGACAAGACCGCTTTAACAACATTAGAGCAAAATGGATTGTGGTTGTGCCCGAGCCCATCTCCCTGAATTATGGCAAATCTTACAGACAGTAATGGAGCTCACAAATGGGGTTGAAGCTCATTTTGGAGTGAGGGGCTGCTGTGGCTACCACTGCAACTATAGGGGCCAAAAGAGGAAGATCTAGAATCTATGGGGCCTCGTGAATGCAGTCTCCATGTTTCAGAAGCTGACTTGCCAAGTCTCCCTTTAGACATTCCATGTTAAACTGCGTTGGCTGGCATCTATCTATCTATCTATCTATCTATCTATCTATCTATCTATCTATCTATCTATCTATCTATCTATCTATCTATCTATCTGTCTGTCTGTCTGTCTGTCTGTCTATATATTGTATAGTGTCTTTCACATATCTGTCTGTCTGTCCATCCATTCATTTTAGCCCAGTGTAAACTCCACAAAGGTTTTCATTAACAGAAGGTATTTTTCCAGCAAAAACACAGATGTCTAGTAGGGGAATAATAAAATCCACACAAGCCAGTAAGCACCTGCAGGAGCCCACCTTTAAAGGCATTGCATAATGCAGCTGCCCTCCCACCTTTGCAATTCTCTGAAGCCTCTTTTCTTTCGCTTCCACCCACTGACTTGAGCCACCCAGATCTCATGTGAATGTGCACTGGCAGTGATTGACTATTCAAACCCTTCCATGGAGCTTGCTTCAAGACAAGCACTTCTTATACCATCCTGTCTCAGTCTTCAGCACCTCAAATCCTGATATAAAGGTCTATGCACCCTTGACTGCTCCTGAACTCCCTGCTGTTACTACTGTCATGAATATGAAGAGTTTGTAATTTTTGTCTGTGATCATTCCACGTCTTTCCATGTTTTTTGTTTTTATTTGGAACAGTTTCTGAATATATGTGGAGTTAATTTTATTATTGTTTTTCGTATTTGGGGTCTATTACAGTTTGTTTGCAATGTTTTGCATCTTTGTGCGCCACATTATTATTTTCAGGATTGGTGCATGCCATTTTTTGTGCACATTGTTTGTTGTTGCTGTGCACATTACTGCCACTTGTCAATAGGAGACCACGAATAAAAATCAGCATTATATGTCACTTGTTGTCTATGTTTCAGGATTTGTGGAAGGATTATGAGTAGTTTTGAGAGTTTTCCTTTGATTATTTGGCAATTGTTGTGATTAGCTGCAGACAAAGTATCAAAAAGGGTGAGCTGTCCTTCAAATGCTACCGGCAAAACTAGGACTTCACTGTGTCTGAGCCCAAAATAGGCTTTACCCCAAGAAGCCTGACTTTATAAGTAAATATTTCTCTCTGTTATAATAAAAAAAAATCCTGGGATGAGACGTGACTTTTTCAGAGAGATACTTTCACGTCCCACGAGACGAGACTTTGTGCCAAGAGATTTAACCAGACCCGGGGTCGGAAATAAAAGACAAAGAGTAGAAGACAAAGCAGAACATCGTAAAGAATTCAAAAACGTTGGTGTGATACACATGCAGAGCAGGTTAGAGATAATAAAAGTACTAATATTCGAAAATCTAAAAAAAAATGATAGTAAAGATCGCATTAGCGGAAACAAATGGAAATTATTACTCTGTGAAATAACGGAACAGTGAAAAGAGATGAAATGTATTGTTCGGATTTAAACTTTAAGTCAGAGATTTGTTGATCGTCTAATTCGTGTTGCCATCAGAGAAAAGTAGTGTTTCTTCCCAATGAAGAGGCGTATCCACGAGAATGAAAAGATTTGTTGTTTGGTGAAAGTGAAATCCACATACGCGAGCGGCCGAGACACCAAGTGGCTAGCGTATAGCGCAGGCCAGGGGGGTTGGCGAGCGAAGCGAGCAGGGGACAAACCCCCCCTAGTATCCAAAAAAATTAAGAAGGAAAATAATAAAAATGCTTAATTGAACTAGAAGGAGTTCAGGTAAAAGCACTAACCTAAAGGGAAAGCCAAGTACAAGAGTGAAAAAGTCCATAAAGCAGCAATCAGCAAAGAAAACAGCACTCACATAAGACTTCAACGCCCATCAGTGAACCACTACTGGATCTCTCCATCTGTCAGCCTTTTATAGTGAGAGGGAGGAGCCAGTAGAAGTAACATCAAGGTGGCCCCGCCTTTTGGAGGCTCCTCCCGCAATAAATATGAAACATAAGAACGTTTAAAGAGCAGTAAATAAATGAGTTCAAATAAAAGACACAACATACACAACAACACAATCTGACCCATGACATTTGACCCTAGGCTGTCTCTAAACTTTGATTCAGCGTTTTCTGTCTCCTGAGCTGTCTTCCCTGCTAGTCAGTACAACCAGCATGAAACTGAGTAGTCATTGTCTCATTCTGGTCTTCTTTGTGGCCCCAGTGCCATCCCCTGTTCTCAGTATTAGAGGACACCGGCTGTCACAAGGGGAATAAAGCAGCCCAATGACACATCGGCCAGGTCAGGCACCCTTCAAGTCTGGAGGACAATCCTGAATCATGTAGGCTGGTCACTCGAGGTATCACTTGCTGTTTTCTGAGTGAATCAACACACTTTTAATGTTAAGATTGTGCTTTATTTTTAAAATCAATTAGAGCTTATTGTCAATTGCTTTTTGTGCAGACCAAGTAGCTAATGAGAAGTTCATACGAGGAATATGACTCTCCATGTGTAGCTGCATGACAAACATACACACGATTGATGAGTAAACACCTGTAAGGCAGTGTAGCAAATACTGATTTAAGCCCTAACTATATTTAAAACTTTTACAAGCTTTTGGGGGAGCCCAGCCTGAGCAGAGAGAGTGGAATTAACTATTTATGACATTGGTGGCCTCCATGCTCTTTCTGGTAGATTTTAATCAATAACGCTGGGCAGCTGGGAGAAGTTCAAAAGAAATTGTGGCCTAAATGTGAGGGGCTGTGATGATTCCCCTGCCTGTGCCATGATTCTGTCCTGTAAGGTGGGAAGACTAATGCCA
The DNA here is from genome assembly GCA_026402145.1 of Polypterus bichir lapradei. Lineage (NCBI taxonomy): Eukaryota > Metazoa > Chordata > Cladistia > Polypteriformes > Polypteridae > Polypterus > Polypterus bichir. Next base: position 39,029,621 of record JANRMT010062814.1, read on the forward strand.
GTGGTCTTTTCGGCAGATTTGACTGTTTATTGTTTTTCTCATATTTAGTTGTTGATACAAATTACTCTGTGATGGATGAGCTGAGAACAGACTCAAAGACTGCAGTGTAGAACTGAATCTGCAGCTCCTTTGGTAGAATGAATCTCCCTCGGCTGCCACAGGAAGTACATCCACTGCCTTTTTTTATAATGAAATCTCTATTGGTCTTCCATCTCAAGTCCCAAGAGAGTTTAGATCACACAGACGTGAAGGTATCCACAACTGACACGACAGTATTAAGTATGGTGAGAAGAGACAATATTGAAGGATCCCTCCTGAAGTCTACTGCCGTCTCTACAGTTTTGAGTATATTTAGCTTCAGTTCGTTCTGACCACACCAAAAGACAGGCTGTTCAACACCCCATCCGTACACAGACTCATTACAATTTGTGATGTGTCCAATGATGGTTGTGTCGTCCTCATCTTTGAGGAGTTTGACAGAGGGGTTCTTTGAGGTGAATTTGTTAGTAAAGAGGGTGAAGAGCAGTGGGGAGAAGACATATCCCCCGGTGGTCATGATATTGAGAAGAATACAGTGGTATTTAAGAGAATTGTTTTGGACCTTTTTGTTAGCAACTGAAGAAATCATCATATTGCTTTCAAGGAGTCCTGACCTTCAGTTTGCTGCTGTGGACATTTGTTCTGCGTTTACCTCTATTGAGCTCATCCTCGTTTTGAATGTCTTATGTGCTGCAGTGCTAACAGAGGTGATCAGAATATGGAGCCTTGCCCCATGTTTAACCCTGATGCTCAATACATCTCTCATATCATAAGCACATTAAGCATATTATATATTTAGAAATGGAAGAAGCCAATTAGAAATAACTCTTTGTCTAGAAAAAAAAATGTTTGCCACTAGCTCAAATTCACCATTGCTGAGGCGTTTCTTTGTGACACCAAAGTGTACGAGTCCCTTGGGACTTGTGGGATTTAATATTCCATTTGGCAGCAGATGGCTTGGCGTGGTGAATTGGCTTCATTTCACTTGGTTTTTGTCTTGTTTTTTCCTCTATAATGGCACACTCTGCCTTTTACATCACATGTTAGTCCTGTTGATTTCTACAACATTACATGCATTGAAGGAAAAGAGCAATGAAGGCGAAACGCTTAGAGAATTCAGCGCCTGTGGCTGATGCAGCTTCTTCTAATTTGCGGCTCGGTCCTCTATCATATGAAAATGTAGTCAGAAATATGAAGACATTTCCTGTCTTATCTGTTCGCCTCGTGCCTCTTAGACGCCGATATGGATGGTTGACAGTATACAATTGAGACAAGTACAGTCTCACATTTTCTTTTGTGAAAGCTTTCTAAAATTAAAATAATACCGGTAGACAGTACTTTTTATTGTTTGCATTCTCATCACGCATCATCAAATTTAGAAATGTGATCCCGAACAAGCTGCATAAAAAGCAAGCCATGAACAAGTAGAGGAAAGATTACAGTACGGCAGGGAAATGATGTTTTCTTACACATCGGGGCAGCAAATGTCATTTTCCTGTAATTGAAAAGCAATCAGATGTTTGCTGCTTTGGGCCTTTGGTTATTTTTATCCATTCCTCTATGATTATTTGTTCTACGGAAAAGCTTACTCATTATAAAAACTCTAATTTGTAGGATAAGGTTAGTCTAAAAAGCGTCGACTTTATCGGTAATTGATGTTTCTGTTTCTATTTTTGGACAAGTATTACAGACCTGTTTCGTAGCTTGTCATCCTTCAGTTTTCCGAAGTAGTCATTGTAGTACAGGATTGTAGGGAGCAAGAATCCTACTCAAAAGTACCAGATGTAGAAACAAGAGCCCACTCTAAGAGTTGAACCATCACATCAAGCAAATTTAGTGATTAAAGAAAACCAAAGTCTTCCAAGAAAACCCACATGACAAGAGGAGGGCATGCAAACGGTCGACAGGTGTCAGTGGCAGCACTTCCCCATAGATCTGCATTTACTGCTTTGTTTACATGTATTCATTTGGTTGCATTTTGCATGCTCTTCAAATAATTTTATTGATAATATTTGAAGAACACAACATTTCATACAATCATGTCAGACTTAAACCATAATTCAATTGTTGCGGGGCCCAACAGCCTCCACGGGTGTACACCATTGCTGTGCCATGTGCCTGCTGACATATGGCGCTCTATAAATGTATGAGGTCTTGTTGTCTGAACTTGACTACAGCTTACAAAATGAAAAGCTCAACAGTTTCAAAAAGGATAAGGAAAATAATAAATTCAATAAAATGTTATATATAATTTACAACAGGGGTTCCCAGCTCCGGTCCTAGAGGGTCCCAGTGGCTGCAGGTTTTCATTCTGACCCTTTTTTTAATTAGTGACCTGTTTTTGTTGCTAATTAACTTCTTTTGAATGAATTTTAATTGAAGATTTGTTCCCCTGATTTTCTTCATCGTTCCTCTGAATTGCTTTATTTCTTTCCTTAATTGGCACCCAAACAGAAATGAAATGTGAAGTGAGGGAGACAACTAAGTATGGGCCTGAAACTCCAACCAGTTGCTTAATGAGGTGCTGAGTCTCGTCGTTAATTAAACCCGTTCTTAAATTCCATGGCTTGTTGCTCCTCTCATTGTGCAATTGCAGACATTTTCTGAAATTGTTGATTTCCTCTTTTCTAAGAGCTCTGGTACAATGTTTTGGGGAGCTGAGCAGATCAACCTTCCTGAGACCTTCACCTTTCTTTATTTTCAGATATTGTATGATCGACAATGTTGGTTATGTTTTGCTGGTCACGTTTTGGCACATTTTGTATCTCATTATTGTTTGGCTGCTAATTAAGGAAAAAGAAACAATTAAGTTATCTGAGTTTACAAGAGCAAGTCAATTTAAATTAGCATCAAAAACAGGTCACTAATTAAGAAAAGGGTTAGAATGAAAGGCTGTAGCCACTGGTGCCCTCCACGACCGGAGTTGGGGACCCCTGATTTAGTATATAGAACTTGATAATGAATTACAGTATATTAGCCAATGAGTGTAATAAATATAATAAAAGTCTGATGATCAGTCTACTGCGGTGGGTTGGCACCCTGCCCGGGATTGGTTCCTGCCTTGTGCCCTGTGTTGGCTGGAATTGGCTCCAGCAGACCCCCGTAACCCTGTGTTCGGAATTAGTGGGTAGAAAAATGGATGGATGTATAATGATCAGTCTACGCATTGATTGAGTAGTTGAAAGACTGCGGTCAATGCCACTGCCCAGAGTTGTTAGTATGCTAACTGGCGGAAGCACATGCAGACGAGACCACTAGCGTCCTTAACAGTGTGATGCTGGGAATCGAGGCACGGATGGAGTTCCAGGTCATACACACTCATATTGGGCCAATTTGTCCTGGCACACACTGCGTTGCAATGTGGGATGTAACCCAGAGTATCTGGAGGAACATCTGTGCTGATAGGAAGCAATCATAACATTTGAATAGATTTATAAAGGTTGAGATTTTATAGTTCTTGTTTTGCATGCATCCATTTCCCCAACCTGTTTATTCTCAAAAAGGGTCTACGCGTATCTTACATAACATTCTTAAATCCTAATTCAGGGATCTCTCCTTACAGCACGTAACACAAGGCAGGAATCTGTGCTAGACAGGCGACGTACATAATATAAGAACACAAGACATGAGGAGACCATTCAGGCCATAAAGCTGTCCCAGTATCTTCTCCAGATACTTCTTAAAGATTGTCAAAGGTTTTTACTTCAACTTCATGTCTCGGTAGTTTGTTCCAGAATCCCCCAACTCTTTGTATAAAGAAGTGCTTCCTGTATTCAGTAATAAAAGCTGTTCCCCTCCATTTCCACTGCTGTCCTCCAGTACTTGATTTGCCCTTAAGTTGACAGAATTCTGCTGTATCTACTTTATCAAAGTCACTGAGGATTTTGAAGACCTGGATTAGGTCTCCATTGCTCGAGACTAAACAAGTTTATGTGTTCTTAAGTCTTGGCATGCACTTGGTTGCTCACCTCTGCACATCTTGTGCTGCTTTGTCTTTTTCGAAGTGTGGTGACCAGACCTGCACACAATACTCCAGACGTGGTCTTACTAGTGCATTATATAATCTGAGTGTTATGTTCCTTCATTTATATTTAACAGTTTTCACAATATAACCTAACATTTTATTTGCCTTTTGGTAGCTCCTGCGCATTGCTTAAAGAATGACAATGTTGTGTCAATGCAAGCACCTAAATTCTTTTCAGAGGTTGCTTCCCATAGGATGGCATCACCCATCTTGTATTTTTAACTGAGGTCCCTTTTGCTCTTTTCTACAGTAAACTGCATGCACCCAGCTTTGAAGCTTGTCCAAGTCTTCTTGAATTGTTTTTGCTGCCTCCTCAGTGTTTGCCAGTTCTCCAGTTTTGGTATTTTCTGAGAATTTCGCAGGTTTACTAACAACACCAGAAATGCTGACATTAATATAGATCAGAAAAAGTAACGGTCCCAGGAGAGACCCCCGGAGAACTCCACTGATGACCTTACTTCATATGCCACATTTGACTCTTATCTGTGCACTTGGTTTCCTTCTGTTTAACCAATCAGTCCATTGTACGGTCCATTCACACACACACACACACACACACTAATTCTCAGACTCCTACAGAGAGTGAACTTAAGAGGCACGTCTTTGATTCTTGAAAGGACATGCCTGGGGAGAACATGCTGATTCCACACAGACAGCGACCATATGCAGGATTCAGACCCTGGGATGCTATATCTATGAGGCTGCCATGTTAACCACTGCACCACCTAGCTGCACTGCTGTATAATAATACATTTCAAGTCCTGTCATGTATAACTGGTGGGCTCAAATGATACTTTTTAAACACATATACAAATTAAATAAGGAAACTTTGTGAATTTGCTGACTGTTTTATTAATTCCTTTGCCTTATTATCAAGTCAGTATTTTTGTGATGATTCGTGCAGTTCACTGGCCTTTCAGATCCTTCTTTTAACCCAGTTGGCAGACAAGTCACAGCTGTCTCTTGTGTTTTGTGTCCCCCAACTCCCCCCATGGCAATACAACAGATGCATTGGGGGTCTGTCCAGAACTGGTGCTGACAGATGGTAGTGGTTAGATTAACCATTTGCGTTTAGGCCTTTACTTGTAAATACATTTTACAATTGCAAGTGACAGTTTGCAGGTTGAGAGGGGGCGTTGGGATTAAAGATAAAAAAAAAAAGAAGAGGCGGCCAGGTTAGCATTGATTATGTGTCCAGGCCTTTATTCTTATGTGATACAAAATCAACATTTCATGTGGCTGTTACCATTATATAAAATAAAATAAACTGTACAATAAATTCTTATTTGCAAAGAAAAGACAGAAAAATTGTATTAATTGAATTGAGGCCTGCTAACATTGGACTGATGTCTCTGTGGAGTTTGTATGGTCTCCATGTGTTTGAGTGGATTTTTCTGTAGGAACTCCAGCTTTAGATGGAGCTGGGCTGGCTAGGCTAACTGATGACTTTCTGAGGAGTGCATTCTGGGGTCTCATCCACTGTTTACTGCTGGAACAGGTTCTACAGTATTGTCCATGACTCCCCATTGGATTTGGAAATGTTTCAAAATGTGTGGGTGAACATCTAAACTAACCTTGTGCTTTGTGGAAGTTTTAAACTCGAAAGACTCTTTTCTTGTGGCTGTGCAGTTTAGTTTTCCTTCAGAATCAAATTCAAATAATGCCAGTCTCCTTTTGAATTTTCCTACCATAGGAAGGCATGGTCACCCTTACAAGTATGCCAAGTATTATTGGTTTTATTTTGCACAGTGCATCCTATGATGAATGCTGTCAAGGAGTCTTGTTGTCAGCTTTCTTTTTCCTTGCTAAATTAAGAACTTTTCCTGAGCACATGATGGTATGACTTTTGTCCTGTTACACTAAACACACTAGCATTTAATAGCTAAAGGCTCTGTATTAAGGACTGGGATCCATCATACTGATGATCTGAAAAGGAAACCTAAACACTTTGAGAGAGTACCTTATACTGAATGGTATCACGCTGTGATCTGATATCATACTGTCCATCTGTACTGATTTATTTGGTATTAATTTATTTGGATGTAAGACAGGATCCATCCCTGAATGACCTACACACACTCGCTAAGCAAATTATTCCAACCTCTACGCTAATACTGGGTAGGTCTTCCTTTTGCTTTTAAAACAGCCTCAGTTCCTCGTGGTGTGGATCCCACAAGATGTTAGAAACATCCCTTTGAGATGCTGGTCCATGTTGACATGATTGCATCACATGACTTGTAAGCTGCACATTTATGCTGTGCATCTCCCGTTCTTACAAATCCCAAATGTGTTTTAATGGATGCAGACGTGGTGATTGGAAAAGACCTCTGAAGATCTCTGAACTCATTTGAGACAACATTTGCTATGTGACATGGTGTATTATCATGCTAGAAGTCCATCCATCCATTATCCAACCCGCTCTATCCTAACTACAGGGTCACGGGGGTCTGCTGGAGCCAATCCAAGCCAACACAGGGCGCAAGGCAGGAAACAAACCCCGGGCAGGGCGCCAGCCCACCGCAGCATGCTAGAAGTAACGCTTAGAAAATGGATAAACTGTGACCATGAAGTGATGCACATAGTCATGCAACAATACTCAAATACACCAAAGTATTCAAGCGATGATTAATTGGTATTAACGGGCCCAAAGTGTGCAAAGAGAACACCCCCCCCCCCCACCATTACACCACCACCCCCTCTACCAACCTGGACTGTTGACACAAGGCAGGGTGGGTGCATGGATTCATGCTTTTGCTGCCAAATTCTGACCCCACCATCTGTGTGCCTCAGCAGAAATCGAGATTCATCAGACCAGGCTACGCTTTTTGGAGTCTTCATCTGTCCAGTTTTCATGATTTTGTGCCCACTGCAGCCTGGGCTTTCTGTTTTTGGCTGATAGGAGTGAAACCTGATGTGGTCTTCTGCTTTTGTAGCTCAAGCACCTAAAAGTTCGATGTGCTGTACATTCTAAGATACTTTTCTGCTCCCCACTGTTTTACGGAGTGGTTAGCGTAGCCTTTCTATCAGCTCAAACCAGAATGCTTATTCCCCTCTGACTTCGCTCATCATGTCTACAGAACTGCCACTCACTTGATGTTTTTGCACCATCTGTGCTTGAAAATCCCAAGTGCCACATGATTGGCTGATTAGATAATTGCATGGATAAGCAGGTGTACAGGTGCTCCTAATAAGTTCCTAATAATAACCTCTGCCATCCATCCACCTTAAATCCCTCATTATACATTCAAGGATGTCTGAAATGTAAGGCTCACGTGCGATGGAAAATCCTCATAACAAATTAATTTTTTTTAGTTTTTGGAGTTACTAGGTCTTTCCTGATGCTATAAAGTAGTGGTGATGGCCAAATACGCCATAATTCCAGTCATAGCACGATGGAAGAATCTAGTATGTACACAGTATTTTATATACTGCAAGACAAAAACCTAGCAATTCCGCTGACCAATGAGGAAAGACCGCCTTACCAATGAAAATGTTGGATTACGACCACATGATTTAAATGCTTGCGGAGGGCTAGCGCCCTGCCCAGGGTTTGTTCCTGCCTTGTGCACTGTGCTGACTGGGATTGGCTCCAGCAGACCCCTGTGACCCTGTGTTAGGATATAGCGGGTTGGACAATGACTAACTGACTGATTTAAATGCTGCGACTGCGTGATTTAAATGGCAGGTGTTGTTGATTCGTCAAAAAAAAACAATATTGTGTATGTGAAGCTCAGGAAAAATGAAATCTGAAAATCGATAATTGTAGGGGCGACATCATTTTCTTAATTTGCCGAAAACTTGAAAGATGTGACATACTGCGTTTTTCCATAGTTGGTGAGAAGAAAGAAAAATTTTTAAGCCACAGACCAGGGACATTAAAGGCTTGCTTGCTGTCTGTCAGTCACATTTTTGCAGCTATCACAGACAAAGCCTTTGTTTAGGTTGTGTTAGGTAGATGCACGTGACTAATAGATACATTATAGGTAGCCCCTCTCTTAATGGCATTGGTGCTTTGCAAGTCTTATTAACGTTGTGTATGATAGCAGTAAGTGGCTAATAAATGATAGCTCGTATTGTAAGGTGCCATTGGTACCTTGTAAGTCATAAGAGCAAACAAAGTCTTTGTTAAGGTCTTCCTTCATATTTATAAGTAACTAGTAGATGTACTATAGTTGGCCCTTCTTGAAAGTCATTGATGCTGTTAGTCCTATTAAGCTCAATCAAAGCATTTATGAAGGTCTTTTTATAAACTCAGGGATGTAATATTTCTAGCCTACTCTGTAAGTGGCTGTTAGGGATTTCTAAGTGTTTGTTAAGGTCCTGATGCTGTACACCAGAAGGATGCTCAGAATCTGCCCGTTAAAACAAAATGACTCCATTGAGACCCAGAGTGGGTTAAAAAAGGTGTTTTATAAAATAAGCAATAAACACAAGGAGGTGAAAATAAGGAAGCACTCAATGTATCAAACAAAAAAGGAAAACAGTAAACTTACTGCGTCTCTTTACCTTTTAATAGATTCTTCATTCCCACCTGTCAGTTTGGGTGTTTACTGTACTTATCCATCTCAAACACACACAAAACAAACTCCCGTTCTCACCTCCAACATCTTCTTTCCATTCTCCTTGGAATCTCTTCCTCCTGCCAGTTGAACTCTTCCACATCTCTCCTCCAACGTCCAAGTTTAACAGCTGTTTGGTCAGAAGGGCCTCTTAAGGCCTAGCCCATGTCCACTCCCTTGGAACCATCTCTGGGTCAGGATCTGACCTCCATTTGGACCAAGTATACCAAAATAGAGTTTGCTCATTGGCTTCTGATGTGCCTGCAATCCCCAGAACTGTATGACAGTCTTTCTGTCGTCCATTGACACCTCTTGTGTGTACAACTCCTGTCCTCTAGCAGCTGAAATGTATTTTCATCTTGGCCCTTACCAAGACTGTCCTCACAATACAAATTAGACGGTGACAAACACAAGCATATGGGTTGCCCTGTTCTAAAGTGTTACTGGCAAATTTCTTATCCATGGGAATTGTGTTGTTGTCAGACCCCAGAACTGAAAGACTTTGAAGACTTTGAGCCTATATACATTGGACTTCCAATACAACTCGGAGTCCTACCACGTGCAAAAGTTCTCTGACGACACTGCTATCGTGGGCTGCATCAAGAGTGGGCAGGAGGAGAAGTATAGGAACCTAATCAAGGACTTTGTTAAACCACCTACAACTGAACACCAGCAAAACCAAGGAGCTGGTGGTGGATTTTAGGAGGCCCAGGCCACTCATGGACCCCGTGATCATCAGAGGTGACTGTGCAGAGGGTGCAGACCTATAAATACCTGGGAGTGCAGCTGGATGATAAATTGGACTGGACTGCCAATACTGATGCTCTGTGCAAGAGAGGACAGAGCCGACTATACTTCCTTAGAAGGCTGGCGTCTTTCAACATCTGCAATAAGATGCTGCAGATGTTCTATCAGACGGTTGTGGTGAGCGCCCCCTTCTACACGGTGGTGTGCTGGGGAGGCAGCATAAAGAAGAGGGACGCCTCACGCCTGAACAAACTGGTGAGGAAGGCAGGCTCTATTGTAGGCACGGAGTAGGACAGTTTGACATCCGTGGCAGAGCGACGGGCGCTCACCAGGCTCCTATCAATCATGGAGAATCCACTGCATTCACTGAACAGTATTACCTCCAGACAGAGGAGCAGCTTCAGCGACAGACTGCTGTCACGGTCCTGCTCCACTCGCAGACTGAGGAGATCGTTCCTCCGCCACACTATGCGACTCTTCAGTTCCACTTGGGGGGATAAACGCTAACATTATACAAAGATATTGTCTGTTTTACCTGCATTGTTATAACTCTTTAATTTAATATTGTTTTTTATCAGTATGCTGCTGCTGGGGTATGTTAATTTCCCCTTGGGATTAATAAAGTATCTATCTATCTATCTATCTATCTATCTATCTATCTATCTATCTATCTATCTATCTAGTGGATTGGTAGTTTAGTCTATTCTATGTACCGTATATACTCACGTTTAAGTTCTCCCGCGGATAAGTCGGGGCTTGATTTTACTGTATAATTTTCAGTATTTTATATTTACCGTCATATAAATTGAATGCAGAAAACTCACACTATCGATCCAAGAGATTATGATATGCTAACACCCACCTGAGAGAGTAACCATGGAGCACACTGCCTTTTTATTTCTATGTATTGTGCCTACGTGATCACATGGTAATACCCAAACTATTCCGAGGCGACGTTTGCACTGTTTTTTGTTTTTACTATCTCACACCCTCATACATCTTTATCGTAAGAGTATCCCTTATATACGATGAAGTGTTCGATCAGAAGAAAATATGAAGCTGGTTTTAAATTAAAAATTGTTGAAGTGGCGAAAGAAATTAGTAAATGTGTTGCTGCCACAAAACTTGATGTGTCTGAGGAGCTGGTGCGAGATTGGAGGAGGCAAGAAGATGTAAAAAAAAAATTAAAATTAAGTGTCGCATTTTTGAACAGATGTATAAGTTATGATCGATTTTTCGGGTTTCAAGACCCAACTTATACGCGAGTATATACGGTAGGTTAAGCAGTAATCTCATTATAGGATAGTTATGCCCACTACTCTGCAGAAGAGCTCCAGAGGTCTCCTGTTCTTAATTAACATCCCTTTGGTTTGAAATGTTGTTTATTTGCCTTCTCCATTGTGCATTTGGGTCCTGATGGATGGATCACCTGTATAAGAGGGGCATAACCCTGCTGCAAAATTCTCTGAGAAAACATTTTTAGATGGAAGGAAGTGAACTATATGACAGATATGAACATTTGAGCTCTCCAGTCTAGCATGTTCACATTACCAGGTTGTGTAGTGCAGCGCATGGGGCACTAGATTTCAAACCATAACATGCTGGTTGTCTCTTTCTAACCGGGTGACCACATGCAAGCTACTTAACCCTCTTGGACTTCAGGTGTGACAAAAAGAAGCAAACAACTGAATGTCAGCTTGGATAAAAATGTCAGCACTTTTATACAGAGTAATAACTAGGGCCTAATGGGTTTATATCAGTTTACAGTACCTGACATTTCTCCAAATCTGTGCTTTCTTCCAGGGTCTTTCAGAAGCGATGGAATCAAGGCAGCTGACGTTTTGCCAATCCTAAAAGAAAAAGTGGCCTTTGTTTCAGGTGAGTTGCCTGTGAGGTCTGCAGTGTTGACACACAAGTGAACTAACATTCTTTTCCAGCCAGAGAGTCTAGGAATGTACTGGCTGCCATGGATTCTTTAATCAGAAAAACAGCATTTTTGTGTGCCATCAGCTAGCTGAGAGGAAGTGACACGTCATATTAAAAAGGGGACAGATGAAGTGTTAAGAGTGGAAATTTATGCAGGATGAGTGCTACTGAAGAGCTGGACTTAAATCCATCTCCAAGGATTCAACTGCATTTACACATGTTGATAGATAATTCCTTTGAAAAATAACAATTTTCTTTTTCTTGCATTTTTCAAATTCTTTTTATTTGTACTATTGCTTTTACTTTTTATTGGGTTTGATGCCAGGGTCATTCTACTGGTAGATTATATCTGGCTGAGTATTTTTAATGTGAGCCCTGCTGTTGAATAGCTCAATCTCCCCAAGACCTTTCATTTCAGTGAATGGCTCGATGGATTATGAGATACAGTGCTCAAAAATCTTTTTTTCTTCTTTTAGCATATTATGCCATTTGCGTGATAATTTCATATATGTTGTGTGTCATTGACAATTGAGGCCATGAAAGGCGATTCTACAGTACAGTACAAGTCAAAGCACTTTTTTGCAGCCCCTTGTTGTGTGTGCACCCCTGAGCCATCACAAACCCATATAGGCCTATGGCACCTTTTCAGGAGAAAGTCAGGTAATCCTGTGCAAAGTCAGCATGTGTCCATGCAGGCTTTGGTTAATTTTCCTTCGGTAATGTTGTCTTGACCAGTAGCCTGTTCCACTCACAAACCCTACTGCCCTTGGTGATGTGATTACACTAGCGGGGTGAGTTGTGTTGCTGCTGTTAGTTTATGCTGTATTATGACCAGCGGCTCCCCACTACAGTATAAATGTTCTGTGCTCCATGTCCTGTCCCATGCCAGCATGTGATGTTATTTCTAAAGAGGTACCCTAGCATCAGCTCCAAGACACCACACTACATAGGCACAGAATATGAACATGCAATATGGTCTGTGATTTATCTTTATTGTTTCTAGCCTGCTGTGTGAAAAAAAATAAGCTTAATAGAATTACCAAGTGCTCTTCATGATACTGTGCATGATCAGGAGTCGAAATATGGAGATGAATGTCACAGTGGATAGATAGATAGATAGATAATGAAACACTATGTTATAGATAGATAGATAGATAGATAGATAGATAGATAGATAGATAGATAGATAGATAGATAGATAGATAGATAGATAGATAGATACTTTATTAATCCCAAGGGGAAATTAACATACCCCAGCAGCAGCATACTGATAAAAAACAATATTAAATGAAAGAGTGATAACAATGCAGGTAAAACAGACAATATCTTTTTATAATGTTAGCGTTTATCCCCCCAAGTGGAACTGAAGAGTCGCATAGTGTGGGGGAGGAATGATCTCCTCAGTCTGCGAGTGGAGCAGGACAAGGACAGCAGTCTGTCGCTGAAGCTGCTCCTCTGACTGGAGATGATCCTGTTCAGTGGATGCAGCAGATTCTCCATGACTGACAGGAGCCTGCTCAGCGCCCGTCACTCCGCCACAGATGTCAAACTGTCCAGCTCCGTGCCTACAATAGAGCCTAATTAAGCTTAATAGAATTACCAAGTGCTCTTCATGATACTGTGCATGATCAGGAGTCAAAATATGGAGATGAATGTCACAGTGGATAGATAGATAGATAGATAGATAGATAGATAGATAGATAGATAGAT
>JANRMT010062814.1:39042635-39085826 GCA_026402145.1 Polypterus bichir lapradei
GATAGATAGATAGATAGATAGATAGATAGATAGATAGATAGATAGATAAAGGCATTATACCATAGATAGATAGATACTAAAGAAATGTGTCATGAAAGCCAGAACCCTTGGTAGCTTTTATGAGGTACTACTGAGAGCATTCTTACCAGTGCCATCACAGTCTGGTTAGGTAAACACTCTTCATAGGACCACAAAGCCCTACATAGATTGGTCAGGACTGCCCAAACCATTTCAGGAACATCTCTTCTATCTCTGGAGGACATTTATCATGTTAGGGCCCACAGCATCATAAAGAGCAGAACCCAACCACAACACAGTCTAGGTAGGGTATACCCTGAAGTCCTTGCTAAATTTCCTATTACAGTCTGGTTATTCTGTCCCTGTAACAGTCCCCTGTCTTTAATTGCCTATCTCTCTCACCCATTCACACCTAATAGTTAATGTGTGGTGAGCGTACTGACACAAGAATGGCTGCCATTTCATTATCAAGGGGGATGCTACACATTGATGATAGTTGAAGTAACTCCCTGCTGTCTATGTAAAGTGCTTTGAGTAGTGAGTAAAGTGCTATATTAATGTAAAGAATTATTATTTTTTAGATAGATAGATAGATAGATAAGGAGCTGTTTTGAGGCCTGTTTGTAGTGTATGATGATGGGTATCATGAATCACTGATTATCAGTTGTCATCACTGGCTGATGTACCTGTCGCTCCAAGCATGAACAATAAAGGCAAGAAGGTGAGAATAAGGGAGCACTGAAAGTATCAAGCAAAAAGGGAAGCAGTAGACCTACTTTGTTTTTCTTCCTCATTTCTAATCCCCTAAGGTTCTTGAATCCCACCAATCATTATGGGTACCTTTCACACTCAAACACACAAAAACAAACTCCCTTCTCACCTCCAACACCTTCTTGCCGCTATCCCTGGAATATCCTCCTCCTTCTAATAGAACTCTTCTGCATCGCTCCTCAAGTCTGTAAGTTTAGTATCTGTTTGGTTGGAAGGGCCTTCTAAGGCCCAGCTCATGGCCACTTCCAGGTTCACTTCCCCTGGAACCACCTCCTTGTGCGATACAAATTTACACCACCACCAGTGTTCATGTGCCAGACGTAAAGATACTAAATATGAATAAGCTACTGCCCATCTCATGAAGGCAGAAAATGATGTAAAAGACAGGTATAGATGGAGGCGGATGATCCAGTGTGATGACCCCTAAATCGGAGCAGACAAGAAGAAGAAGAAGATTGCCCATTTCAAAAAATGTTTATATTGCTCCATTTGGACCAAGAACACCAGAACTGTGTTCACCTGTGGTGTCACCAAGTGCTCTTTATGATAGTGTGCATGATCAGGGATGGATATGTCAATAATGAATGTCACATTAGATAGATAGATAGATGGATAGATAGATAATTCTTTGCATCTATATAGCATTTTTTTCACTTCTCAAAGCACTTGGCAATTGCAGGTTAAGGACCTTGCTCAAGGGCCCAACTGAGCAGAGTCCATTTTTTTTCCGTTTTACGGGATTTGAACTGGCAAACTTCCGATTGCCAGTGCAGATCCCTAGCCTCAGAGCCACCACTCCGCCTACATAGATAGACAGACAGACAGACAGACAGACAAACATGAAAGGAACTAAAATATATAGTGTACTGTAAAAGATAGCACGGCCACAGACAGACACGACTCTAGATGTCCAAAACACACACACGTTTTATTCACCCTATTTACAATATTTACAGTGGCTAGCTCAGTCCTTGCTTCTTTCGGCGACCTCCACTCCTTTCTCGCAAGTTCCGTCCTCTTCCGCCCGACTCCGGCTCCTGAGTAGTGGCCGCTGGCTCCTTTTATCAGGCACCCGGAAGTGCTCCAAGGCTTTGTTGGTGACACCTGGCTGCACTTCCGGGTGTTGCAAAACAACTGCCCAGAAGGGCCCTGCAGCTCCCGCTGCAGCACCCCCTGATGGCACCTGCGGAACCCAACAGGGCTGCACCAAACTCCAACCCCCATGAAGTCCTGCGGGAGTACGAGGCACCGCTGCAACCCAGGGAGGCTGCCATCTAGCGTCCAGGGGGAGGTATTTAGTCTCCCATCCTTGCTCCCCCAGAACATATGGCCCCAGCCGCCTGCCACAATAGTTATGAATACTACTATAAAAATGGGCATGGAAGACATTATACCAGATAGATAGATAGCTAGATGATAGACAGATAGATAAAGAGCTGTATTGAGATGTGTGTGACAGTGGGTCTATGAAGCACTGATTATCACTTGTCATCACTGCCTCTCTTAGCTCTTGGGTCCCCAGTCTCATCTGCCAGTTTGCCTGCTTTCCTGGTGTTTGCGTGGGTTTCCTCCTACAGTCCGTACACTTGCTGTTATGTTAATTGGTTGGTGATGTTCGCTTTTTTATTCTCAGTGTCTCTTTCACACTTTCCTTTTTTTACATATTAGCTACACCGGACTACAAGCAGGTTTCATTAGGTTTCTGCTTATTTAGTTTTCCTTTAGGTGTTCTAAAGTGACAGCACCCCTTAGCAATGTACATCGTGTGACTTTGTGGTGAAGGAGATGGACATTAATAACTCCCTGCTTGACTCTGAGTAGGTCATGATACCTGCCCCGTCTCAAATGTTTAACAGAATTGAGCTGTCATGTGAGAGACCTTTTGGATGAAAGTGTCAGCTGAATAAATAAAACAGAATATGTGACAGTGGTCCTTATCTTCATAGTCATATTGAAACTCAAAGGAAGTAATGTACATGTAATAAGTGGAGAAACATTGCATAAGCTATTTTAATAGCTATTAAGGCCTAACAACACTGTCTTTGAAATGAGATGAACAGTTTGTGTGACATCACAGAGTAAAATATGGCCATTAGTGTGCAAGTCTTCTACTATGAACCCTAACCCTAACCCTAAACCCTAACCCTAACCCCCTAGTACACAAAAAGGGAATAAGTAAGGAGAACAGCAGAAACAGATAGGGGAAAGGAATAAGCAAACAGGAAAAGGATAGGACCAGGGATGAAACCAAGCCCATCCAGGCAGGACATCCAGTGGAACTACCCGGACTGTGAGCAGAATTCCAAAAAATATGAAACAGGTAGAAAGGACAAATATAAGGCAGATGTAGGAGGAACTAGACCAATGTAGGAAGAACTTAACATAGGGATAGAAGGGAAGCACATACGAAGGGAAAGGGACAAGGGATGAACTCGGGCCCACCAAGGCAGAACATCCCCTGGAACCACAGCTAGGGGACCAGAGATGAGCTTAAGCCCATCAAGGCAGAACATCTTTGGGAACCATAGCATAAGGACCAGGGATGTACTCAAGCCCATCAAGGCAGAACATCCTGTGGAGCCACAGCAGAGTACGAGTTGACCCTCTGACATAACAAAAAACAAGAAAAAAAGAAACAAATAGGGAAAGAAACAGACAAAGGAAAGAACACAGTCAAAGAAATAGGATAAGACTTACTTGGATGGGGGGCACCATGCAGGATGATACATAAATAATCAATAGAAAAACACAGGGAGGGGGCAAGGTATTAGCCCAAAACAAATTGGTATAAGATGGCCAGTGCTTCCTGAAACCCCATAAGCAGAGAGAAACACAAAGCTCATTATTCGAGCAGTGTAATCAAAACTCATGGGGATTCAATTTTTCCCTAAACCTAACCCAACATCTCAGTCCCTAGAGTGTACTCCCTTATGTAATGAGAAGTGGGGTAAAATATTGGAATTGACCCAAAATATGTCCATTGTTCCATGCACCGATCCCTTTATGGATACCAATGTTGATGCCTTTTTCACCAGCATGGGATTAAACGCTAGCGAGCCAATTAAGACTGTTTTTTTTTAAAGTAACCTGGGCATCTTTGGGATGTGTCAGTAAACTGGAGAAGTTGGAGATAAACTCATGCAGATACGTGTGGATATAACATGAAGAACTCCAGACAGCCCACTGACTGGGCCAGAATTAAAATCTAGTCGTCTGGAGCTGTGAGGCAGCAGTGTTATCACCCCCTCCACAAAGGAAATTTACAAAAATGAAGGTAATTCTGAATATATGGAGTTTGTCACTATATTTGGCTTATCAGTTTTTCTTTGAGGAGATTTCCGATGTTGGCGTGTTGGCACAGAGCATAACATTTCTGCTTTGCTGCTTGGCGTCATTAACCATTTTATATGTACAGCATGGCCTCATTTATAGGAACACAGTTTACAGAATATGCAGTATTAGTACTGCCACTTTAGGCGATTTGCCGAGGGTCGCGCCGTCAGGCAGCAGAGGGGATTATACGTGCAGTCTTGCGGTTTCCTGTGCAGGTCTCTCTGCCTGCCAACATTTATATTGTTATGAGGTATTGACCAGAACTGAGTCCCATAGGCACCTTTTTTTACAGGTCACGGATAATTTTTCAGCCAATTTCAGGGAAGCTTAGTCAGTAGTCATTTGTTTGTAAAATTTCTTTTATTACATATAGTGAAATACAAATATAGTGATGTATGTAGAATATGTACTGATTATGTGAAGACATTTTAATAAAGAACATCTTAGGAGTAGCATGCAGTGTATCTTTACATGCCCTTATGACAATGTGTTTGAGATTTAGTCTTCATTAAGATGCATCTCCATTCATATTCTTACAGATTCTGTTTTTATGCTCTTAATTACTATTTTAAACAGAACTTTTGGGTTTAAGGCAGGGATCCACCCTTATGGCTTGCCAATACACTGCTAGACGCTCTTCCACCCCACACTCATACAGAGCCAAATATTTAAACCTGATTAACCTAACATGAAAGTGTTTGAGATGTTCAAAGAAACCCACACAACCTGCTTTATGGTCAATCGGACGTAACCATCTTGGGAAACTGCAGCCTCTTTGCTCATGAACTGAGACTGGCGGTCAGGTTTCTCAAATAAGTTGTCATCTGGCACCCAAACATTAGCAGTTAACAGGCCTTTGAATGGCTCAGTTGGGAACAGGGCAGAAATTTCAGATGTGAGACTGTTAGCGAAGGTGGTCTTTTTAAGATTCAGACCTCTCTTTAGTTTGCCATTTAATGGTCAGCATCATTTAGAATTTGCACAAATAAATGAAAGCATTGATATGTTTATATTTGTTTATTGTTTGTGCATTTAATTTATACCAAGACACTGTCCAAGTAGACATGTTCACAGCTTGTGTTGTATCATTGCCAAGTCCATTCCCAATGTGCTGCCAGCCGTACCCCACAGCTATTGTTACGATTGCCAGCTGTCACTACCTAATGCAGACTTCAATTGCATCACAGCTCCCCATTTGACAGAAAGGGTACAGGCTACAAATCGAGAGACACCTGCTGTCATGATTAGTTCACTTAAAATAGTGAGAAAGGTGTGAGACCTCCAGGAGACCCACAAACCAGGCCAGGACCTTCACCAGCCTGTCAAAAGGTAGACCATGCCCCAGGCAGCCTGACCCCAAACTCTACAGGCAGGCTTCGGCCTGCATAGGCCCAAATGAGAGCCTTGCTTTAAAAGTACAAACATATCCCAGGATATACTAAAACTGGCCCCTCAAGAGAGTGGAACTGCTGAACCTTGGCTTGAGAGACAAGTCTTATACAGAATCTTTAAAAATGAAGAAATGTACTCATAATGAACAAAGGAAGATTAGAAATTTCAAAAAAGACATTAAATGAGGTAAAAAGGGTTTTTCTAAAACAGCAACCCAGAACAAACAAGTTCTAATACACAAACAACTGCTGGGACCATCTCTTACACCTCAGTATAAAGGCTGAAGGTGGTCCCAGCCACTTTGATATCAGGGGTGGCCTTGCAGTTTTGGGACTCATCACAAAGTACATAGAGCATAGAAACATAATACTTACATCTCATCCCAACTTCTCAGCCGCATTTACTGGTTGGGTCACTGGGGCAGCAGGCCATGCAGGTCAGTCCAGACTTCCTTTCCTCCAGTTACAGATTTCAGCAGTTCCTGGGGAATTCCCAGGTAAAATCACTCCAGCTTGTCATAGGTCTGCTGTAGGGTCTTCACCAGGTTGGAGGTGCCGAGAGTAGCTCTACGGGCTACCTCCAGGTACAACACGCCTAAGCCACCTCAACTGGCTCTTCTCAATCCAGAGGAGCAACGACTCTACACTGAGGCTCTTCCTAATCACTGAACTTCTCACCCTAATATGGGCCGGTAGAGCTCCCATAGAACAACTGCCCCCACTCCTAAATAATTAAAGAAAATGTAATCAATGAAAAATAATATTTTACTTAAAGCCAAACCAATGAGAAACAGATAGACGCCTAATAAACAACAGAAATATTAATCAAACAAGAACTAAACAAGCCAGAGCTGAGCCATAACACCTGCTGCTGAATAAGCACATGACCTCCACCGCTCATTGCACAATTCTGAATGAGAAAATAAATACACTTCCCTTGGGTATCTTTGCACAATTGTAAATACGAAAAACAGTTGTGTATATGCATCTTTATAGGGGAGCTGCCATTTGTGCCATCACCTTTAACTTGTTCACTTGAATTTTATTGCCACCTATGGCATCTTACACATACCACCCCTTACACTCATTATTAGAGCCAATGGAAGACGTATGCAGACAAAAAGCAGGCCAAGCAGTAGTGTAGTGTGGGAAAGTGAGGCTGTTTCTGTCGATTATTGTAACTCGCTGCTGGCAGGTGCCCCTTCTAATCTTATATCACAGCTCCAGCTTATTCAAAACTTGGCTGCAAGAGTCCTCACTCGAACCAGCAGCAGTGAGCACATAACACCCATCCTGCTCCGTCTTCACTGGCTCCCTGTGTCTTACAGAATCGAATATAAACTCCTACTAATAACCTACAAAGCCTTAAATAAGCTTGCGCCAAACTACATCAGTGACCTTCTCCATCACTATGTGCCTGTCCGCCCACTAAGGTCCTCCGATTCTGGCAATCTTGTTGTGCCCCACACTAATCTACACTCCATGGGTGACAGGGCCTTCAGCTGTATAGCGCCCAAACTCTGGAATGACCTACCGAAATTAATCAGGTCAGCTGACTCCATGAATTCTTTTAAAAAACAACTCAAAACTCATCTGTTCAGGAAGGCTTTTAGCTCTACTTGACTTTATTACCCTTCTCTCAGTTTACCTCTCTGTCAAGATGCTCATGTAACCTGTATGTGTGTGTGTGCTAGGCCATCAATTATGTTGTCTGTTAGGCTTTTTTTCTCTGAATTTACTGTCTTAATCTTCTTTCTTTATTTATTTGGTTTGTACAATGCTATATACTGTATACCCTGCCGTTCTTTCTTATATTCTGTAAGTGCCTTGAGCATGGGAAAGGCGCTATATAAATAAAATGTATTATTATTTGAAAAGTCAGAGTGAGCCACTACATAATGTCATACCCTCACAGTTGCAGCAGATGTCAAGCCCTCTGCTAAATGGGATTGGGGGACTACCTGTTAGCTCATCTGGATAAACTGCTGCTTACTGACTCAGAGGTCCTGAGTTCATGGCCAGCTTCTGTATGTGAGGACGAGAAATGAAGAGGAGCAGCTCATTGAGCGATTTGTCACCAGCTCAGGAGTGCAGCTTTAGTGTGCAGATTTAGTGTTACACTTTTTAAAAGTGCTTCATGCATTTTATTTTACAGTATGAGGTGAGACACATTTTTTTTTCAATAGATGTGTTCAAAGTAATTTTTTTTTTGTTCAAGCTGATTCCTGTTTTACTTTTTTCAAACTGAGCTCCGTTTTTTCTTCCTGTTCAGAAATCAGCTTGTAGCAAGCACAGAGGACACTGATTATCTTTTAACCTCCATGAAACCTCTCTGAAGTGAGGCTGCTTTATCATGCATCATGCTGCCCCCTACAGGCACTGCACAGATTGATGCCGTTACTGTAATACTTTATAACTTGCAACAATTCTTACATTTTTCATTGAAAGAATACAGATATTCTGTGGATTCATAAAGTATTCCGACCCCTTCACTTTCTACACACTGTATTGTAAATGCATTTCTCTCAGGTATCTTTGTACAATTGTAAAAATGAAAAACAATTGTGCTGATGTATCTTTATAGGAGAGCTGCCAGATTTTTTTAAATAGATAAAATGTTTCATTTATAATGTTCCTACACTCAATAACCCATAAATGTGAAAACATGTTTTCACAATGGTTTGTAAATTTATCAAAAAACAGACATTGAAATCTTTTACATCCGTATTCAGTACTTTCTCAAAGCCTGTTTGGCAGCAATTACAGCTTTGAGTTTTCCTGGGTAAGTCTCTACAGATTTTGCACACCTGGATTTGGGAGTTTATCCCATTCATCCTGGCAGATCCTCTCATGCACTGTTAGATTGGATAGGAAGTGTCTGTAAACTGCCATTTTCAAGTCTCTTCACAGATGCACTACGGGGTTTAAGTCAGGGGATTGAATGGTCCACTCAAGAACAGTCAGAGACAGTCCCAAAGCTACTTTGAGATTGTCATGGCTGTAATGTTCAAGTCATTGTCCTGATGCAGGCTGACCTGTCATCTCAGTCTGATGTTGCATGCACCCTAGAGCAGCACTCTGTATTTGACTGCATTCCTTCTTCCTGTCCCTGCCTCTGAGAAGCACCCCATAGCATGATACTGTTTGGAGGATGTTAGGCAGGCGATGCTGCCTGAAGAGTTCAGTTTTTATCTCATCAGATTAGAGAATCTTGTTCCTCATGTTGTCCGAGTTCTTTAAATGTGATTTGTCAAATTCCAAGTGGGTTGTCATATGTGCCTGATTGATGGAGTGCTGCTGAGATGGTTGTCCCATCTCAGGAGAGAACTTCTGATGCTCTGTCAATGTGACCATTAGGGTTTTGGTCACCTCCATAGTTACTCAGTTTGGTGAGACAACCAACTCTAGGAAGAGTTTTGGTGGTTCCATGCTCCTTCCATTTCACAACTATTGAGGCTGCTGTGCTCCTGGGAACACTCAAAGCTTTATAATGGCTTTATATCCTCACCCTGATCTGTGCCTCACAACAGTTTTATCACAGGGGTCTACAGAGTTCCTTGGACTTCATGGCTTGCAGTGTGAATTGTGGACCTCATATACACAGCTCTGCACGTTTCTAAACTTTGTTAAATCAATTCAGTCTGCCACAAGTGGACTCCAGCCAATAGTCACATCTCAAGGATCATCAAAGCATTTGGGTGCACCTGAGTGCCACAGCAAAGGGTCTGAATACTTAAAGAAATGAGATTTCAGTTTTTGATTTTTAATAAATTTGAAAACCTTTCTGTAAACATATTTTCACTTTGTCATTATGGGTGGCACGGTGGTGCAGTAGTGGTGTTGCTGCCTTGCAGTAAGGTGACCAGGGTTCTCATCCCGGGTCCTCCCTGCTCGGAGTTTCATGATTTCCCTGTGTCTATGTGGGTTTCTTCTGGGTGCTCTGGTTTCCCCTCACTGTCCAAACATGTGCAGGTTAGGAGAATTGGTGATGCTAAATTGGCCCACATGTATGCTTGGTGTGTATGTTCATCCTGCAATGGACTGGCACCCTCTCTAGGGTTTGCTCCTGTCTTGTGCCCTATGTTAGCTGGGATAGGCTCTTGCAACCCTGTTCAGGATAAGCAGGATTGAAAATGGATAGTCAGCATGACATGTATGTTTTTGAGCATTCGGGAAGAAAACTGAAGAATTTGGACAAAAAAATCTCAAAGATGTAGAGAAAACCTGCACCTCTATTTAGACTGTAACCAGGACAGAATTAAAATGGGATCCTGGTCTGGGTTAAGTGTGTTAGAAAATAACATGGCTTTGTCATTATGGGTTATTGAGTGTAATTAAATGGCAAATTTATTCATTCAAAATTAATGGATAAATGTGCAGAAAGTGAAGTTTCTGAGTTCACTGTACCCACTGAATAGAAGTAAGGCATATTCTTGGTTCACTTAGTTTTTCTCTAACTCCTGTTGTAATCCCGTCAGAGAGTTGCAATCAGAATCCCTTCTGGGGTTCATAGTGTCCTGGGGTGTGTTACTGTTTTTTAGCAGCAAGTAGTTCCAATGCAGCCCAGAGCCATTTTGGTGGCAGCGGTGGGATCGATCAGGTGTTGAGAGGGAGTAGATGTTTTTTTTTTGTTTTTGGAGCACAGTCCAAGACAGTTTTTGGCCTTATGGCTCCTAAAAAGAAGCAGTGAGTCAGCACTCCTGATCATCCCAGGGGAGTGCCCAGGCAGTTGAAGGTACTAACATCACTGGGGGTGTCCATGTGGCAGTTCATTGCCATCCAAGAGGAGAAGAATTACTGGATGGAGCAGCACCTCAAGAATCTTTAGCACCATTTCACCCAATTGCAGGGACAGGTGACTCTGGCACAATAATCCCAGTCCTCAATTCCAGATGAGTCTGCAGAGAGGATCAGAGGCTCACCAGTAAGAACATGGAATTATCCTTTCTTAATGCCATTCTAGGAGCCAGAAAACAACTAACATTACCTGTCCACTTTTGAGAGGATGGCTACAGCATGCGACTGGCCAAGATCAGATTGGGCAATCCGTCTGGTTCCTTTACTTTCAGGTCCCCAGAACTGTCCCCAAGATTTCCATTTTTTATTTCTTAGCCTAACATAGGAGGCTGTGTCCCTGATGACTAAAATGTCGTCACCACAGACCTGATGGTGTCCTCCTCTCACTTATGGTTCCAGTTAATACTTGGCCCTTTATGTGAGATTTCACTGGGCAAACTCCTCTCAGCACTTGTCCCACTTTCTGGACAGGTCATCATTTTTATATGTTTATGGGGTCTTTATTGGCTCACTTACAGAATACTGTGAAAGTTTTACTTGCACGCAATAATCAACGTGCATCTTCGGAAGCTTATTCTTGCTGCCAAATTTTATTTGTGTTATTACTTTTACAAAATAATGCAATCAAGTTTTTTTTTTTTTCGAGTGGGGGAGTTAAGCTTCTGTATGAAGCATGTCACCTCTCTCCAACACCATGATTAAAGACTATGACTGCCTTACCACAAAACCTCAGTCTCCCTCAACCAGTGCTTGATCTAAAATCCACTGGAGTGAAAAATCACCACCATGCTTGATTTCAATAAAACCCCTTTGCTGTGCTCTGCCTACACTGTACTGCTGACCTGCATGGATTCTGTAAAATCTTTGACCAAGTCCACTAGTTTCGGGGCTGATGTTGAGCGTGGGAACTTAAATCTTAATATTTTCTTTCTGCTTAATGAGGAGTTTAAGCCTCCTGTAAGAAATCCATGCAGTGCCTCATCTCCTGCAATCCTTATCCGTCGTTTTGCCACTCGCTGACGTCTGTTGCAAGGTGGTAGTCCGTCAGTTGCCTGACCTCACTTATTCAATCACACCTTTTGATTGTTGAGGAGGTGAGGGGTCCGTATTAAGCTAAGTGTGAATGATAAACACTGAAAAGCAGAAAGTGCGGCTTTTCTTTATTAACGAGAATGCAGCTTAAGTGGCTGTCAGAAATCATCAGGCTGCTTCGATCCAAAGAGCCCTTCTCCTCCTTTGAGCGAAGCGCTTTTGGAGGTCTGGAGCAGAAACCTCATGCAGACATTATAAACCACTTCCACAGTTGGGTATGATTACTGGTCTGCATGTCGAGAAGCCCTGAAGCAAGAATGGAAGCAGTGCCTGCTTTTGCTCTGAATGAAGAGTGCAACGCTGCTCCTCGAGCTGCCTGGAGAAGCCGGATGATTTGTGGTTGTGCAGAGGAGAGGCAGACTCCCGTCTCCTGTGCAGTCAGCACTTCACCTACTCGACTGCAGCCAGCAAGCGCCGATTTTATCTCAAATACACACTTGGTCCATGTAATTAGAACATGCTTGTGTTTCAAATTAAATGTGAAGGAGCTGAAAGCTCCTCTTCAAGGCCATGGGCCCTCAGATTAAGTGCTTAACTTTGATTTGATTTTAGTGTTTATCTTAAAAAAGATGATCAGATGTCTTCACCGTGTAGCTGATTTATTACATTGGGCTCAGGATTGCTTCCACTAGTAGAAGAAATTGGTACTAAACATTAGAATTTAGCTTGAAGATGTACTGTCCAACAACTTCTCCTACAAGTTGCTTTATCCCGTTGAATTTCACTTTCTTACGTTTTTTTATTCGTCAAGCGACATACGCTCGAGACGTTGTCATGCCACTTTATCTTAGATGCCAGCCGATGTGCTATGGGGAAAAAGCTTGCTTTGGAAATTCAGCAGGGCTAAACACAACCCACGATAAGAAAAAAAAGATACGCTCTTAGACAAAAACGAATCTTGCGAGACAATGCCAAATCAATTTAAAAAAAAAAAACTCAGGATGTGCCTTCTGCTTTGGCTTCTATAAAACGTTGTGCACGCTTATGACAATATCCTCATCCCTGTGTACTCATGCTGCCTGATGGGAAATGTAGTCCCTGTGTTGGTGCTGTTTTTTGAGCCATCCCAATATGACTTATGGCCTATAGTATAAAATGGACCAACAGCAAGATTTTGTGACAGTCACTTACAGCCGTTTTTGTATGATTAGCAAACAAATAAACAGGCAAACAAGTAGACAGCTTATGGTTTTATTAATAGAGATTATTATTAATTCCTTTAAAATCAAAAGCGCTTCCCATCCTGTAGTAGGGCATGGTGGTGCAGCTGTTAGTCCTACTGGGAACTGTCTGGGTGGTGATTGCTCATTCTCCCCACGTCTCTGAGGGGTTTCCCCTAAAGAAGTGTGTGTTAGGTTGATGGGTGACTTGGAGATGTGTGCCCTGGTACAGACTGGCATGCTTTCTTTCCAGGGCTGGTTCCAGCCTTGAGCCCGATGTTGCCAGACTGTGAGATTGTAACCCGGAGTTGGAATAAATACTTTTTAAAAAGTGATGGATTTTCACAGGCTTATTATTCCCAGCTCTCATGTAACAATTAATCATCTGATGATTTTTATGGTTTGCCAGCTTTTATTATCTCATGATTAGTGCTCCTTATTTTTGAAAAATGTCTGGCCATTAATCTCCTAGTGATCTGATGTCATTTGTCTAATAAGCATCCTGCATTAAAAAGATCTTTATTCTGGTAAGGTGCATTAGCGCTAATCACCCAGTGATCTGGCGTCTTTAGCGTCCATAAGGCCCTCCAGCGTTCTCCACTCACAGATCTCGCAGGGCTTTTATTTCACTGTGTAAACAGGTGCATTCCCTGTTTTCATCGATCAGCCTGGCATCTTTTGGGTCGTAATGTTCTTCTTTGCCATGTGTGTTCCAAGGCCTTAAAGGAGCAATGGACTTATTTTAACCCTTAAAATTGTCAAAGAGTTTTTTTTTTACAGCTAATGCTTGAATTTTCAGTTACACGAGTCTGGAAAACCATACTCTTCAAGAATCATTTTTAATTGTGAATAGTTATTTTTATTTGAATTCATGGATACAATAAAAATACAACTAGAATGTTTCCATCATATTATATTTAAGTACAAAACTGACAAAAACTTTAATTAAAATTTAATAAATTACACAATTTATTCAAGTGTACAATATTGTGCTAAAACAATTTAACATGAAATCATTTAGTTGATCTAATTTTTTCAGACATATATGTATGTGTATATGTAAAGGAGATAGCAACACGTAATCCTTGACTTATAAATAATTTCTCTAGTTTTTGTTATTTCTTTGTTATTTTGTTTGGTGGCCCATTATTTGTCCTTTATTTCCGGTGTGTCCCTATGAATCATCCAGCTTTAGGCCGCCATCATACTGACACCCCGGCGCCCCTGGGTCCTTCTTTCCATGTCTTTGATGGAGTCTTTCAGACTGATCTTCACTCCCCGTTCCAAGATTTTCAGAGAAAAAGTCCAAATGCAAGTCCAAAAAGTGAACTTTGAGACTCATGTTGCAACCAAATTCATTAAACTTAACTAATACATTTTTCCCAATTTCTGCATAATTTGGATCTTTATTGTTATGTAAAAGCTTAGAAAAAAAATGATAAACAAGCCTGTCATTCCTGGTCACACCATCAAATTCTGCATCAAAAATCAGTTTTCTAGTAGCAGGTCTCGCTGCCAATTTAGCATTAGGCAAACGTGGAAACCTTTAGGACAAATCCTTAAAACAGACACCATCTTTTGATTGGGCTTCATTAAAGCAAACTTAATATCAAGCGGTGGTAACAGAACTTTATCTGAATCCTCCAGCCCCACTCTGATGATGGGTTTGGCACCAAGCTGTAGCTCTTTCTAGCAGACCATTCTTTCTGAACCTTCTTGGCTCTGCTGTGCCACTCACAGAGTAAACCTGGGATTATTGCAAGGCCCGATTGCTCATACAGTAAGATGCACACAGCCTTCAGGTCACCACATATGAACCAACAGAGCTAATTGCAGTCCTTCTTCTTCTTTTGGCTGCTCCTGTTAGGAGTTGCCACAGCAGATCATCTTCATCCATATCTTTCTGTCCTCTGCATCTTGTTCTGTTACACCCATCACTTGCATGTCCTCTCTCACCACATCCATAAACCTTTGCTTGGGCCTTCCTCTTTTCCTCTTCCCTGGCAGCTCTATCCTTAGCATCCTTCTCCCAATATACCCAGCATCCCTCTTCTGCACATGTCCAAACCAACACCATCTCGCCTCTCTGACTTTGTCTCCCAACCGTCGAACTTGAGCAGACCCTCTAATGTCCTCATTTCTAATCCTGTCCATCCTCGTCACCGCCAATGCCAATCTTAGCATCTTTAACTCTGCTACCTCCATCTCCGTCTCTTGCTTTCTGGTCAGTGCCTCCGTCTCCAACCCATATAACATTGCTGGTCTCACTACCGTCCTGTAGACCTTCCCTTTCACTCTTGCTGATGCCCGTCTGTCACAAATCACTCTGGACACTAATTGCAGTTAACTGCTAACTGCAGTTAATTTTATCAAATAAAACAACTGTTTTGCTTTAAATATACATTTAATATCAGAAAATGTTAAAAAACATTTCAAACAAATTACCATCAAAATAAAATGCTGATATGTAACGAATTATTGTAAAGTCGAAAAACAAACCTCTGACAACTAAAAAATGTCAAGTCAAGTCGGGGAGCATGCAGTTTTGTGAAAAAATGTTACATGATTAAAGAAAAAAAACGGTTTCCATTTTTAAATTCAGTGCCCAAAACTGTACAAGACTAACGTGAAATAATGAAAACATTTTTTTTAATGTACTGTATGCCTGTGCTGTGTTAATTGTTTTCTCTAATTCTGGAACTGACCTCTAACACGTGTTACGGTGTCTATCAATATTTGGTATTGTTAAAAGTCTATTCAATTTAAAAATTTGGTATAATTTTCCAAATGTGCTGCTGCTGCTTGTTTTATCATCTTTAGCTGTCCTCTTTCATACTCCCAAAGCGGCTTTTTTGGTCTCATCATTTGAACATAACACGCCTACATTGAAAGTCATACATCATTACTCTTTACAGTTCCAAATGTGAACAACAATATTGGCTAAATTATGAGCTTCTAAAATAATTTATGACAAAAAAACATGCTGACACTTGATTTATTGGGATTGTTGTGGCCTTGGGAGGGAGTAGGGTGTGTATGTAAGACTAATTCTGATGTTGAGTGGGCTTCTCTGGGGAGCAGCTGGTGGGTTGGAGAGGTTGAGTAGATGGAATTTATTAATGTTGATCTTTTTGAGCACACAATGGCTATAAAAATAGCTTTGGGCATTGACATAGGTCTTATAAAGTATTTTAAAGAACCTTTTTTGTCAAAAGGTCGGAAGTCCTCTGTAAGCATCCACCTGCCCAGGACCAGCCCTGGAAGAGACAGCAGTCCTTGGCAGGATACACTCGCACTCACTCTGTTATACCAGCTACCTTAACATCGCTCACATCACTGGATGTGTGTTCTGACTTGGGGAGATGGTGGTGCTCTAAGACATTTTTTTTTTATTATGTGGTGAAGAGACATACAGTAATAGAGCATATCTTAAAAATCGACTGTCCATCCAACCATCTTCCAAACCTGCTTCATCCTGAGTAGGATCTCGGGGAGGCTGGAGCCCATATCAGCAAGCACAGAGTGCAAGGTGTGAGGAATCCAGTCTGTCGCAGGGTGAGCACACACAATGGGGCCAAACACAAACATTTCAACAAACCTGCATGTCTTTGGGCTGTGGGAAGAAACTGGAGAACTTGGAGGAAAATCACGTGGGCACAGCGAGAACATACGAACTCCACAAAGGGAGGACCCAGGATGTTAACCCTGGCCTCCTTGTTGTGAGGCAGCCGCGCTACCAGCAAAAGTTATGTTCCATGTCAGTCCACTATGCCTGTGCCACACTTTTCAGTCTGCCTCACATAGCCTGTTCACATGTGGTCACAGGCTGTATGTACGGACGGAAAGAAAAAGTTTGAGAGTACAGTCGCCCGAATTGGAGGACCTGCTCGGGTCTGCAGGGCACACAGGATGAAGAGGACCCCAATACAGGAGCATCAGAGAGTAGAAATGCAGTTGCCCCATATTGACAGTTGTTTTCAGGTTTGTAGCTAGGTGGACCGTGGAGAAATCCCATGAGGTGTGTGTCAGGGGGCTTGGGAGGAGGCCTAAGCAGCAGACCCAGAACATGCTTGAGGGATTCACCAGGAGAAGCTGTGAAGGTTGGTGAAAACAGGATGGTTACATCTGACCAGATTGGCATGTTCCCATTGGAACTTTCACCAGGAAAGAAGACAGAAGAAGTGATCAGCAAAAGTAAAAATAATGGCATGACAAGGGCATCAGTTATGAACCAGTGAAATCCGCCTTCTCACAAACCTAAAATAAAATGAAAATAAAAACCAAGTTAAAGATAAAGAGCTGTTGATAACTCTTTCCTCGTCTATTTAATGACTTTTGGCAGTTCATTTAGAGCAAGCGGAACTCTTCTATTTTGGCACTACATTCGTTTTTGTGTAGCTTGAAAAAACTCTGACATTGATCACATCACTGTTGCAACTTTGCTAAGCAGTGGTACTTGTGTGACACTCAGCAGATGTCACCTCTTTTCTTTTTCTTTCTGCCATTATGGTGGCTTTCACTTGGTTTGGTGACAACTTTGCTGTAAAAATACGACCACAGGTCACTTTGCCATCCTTTACTGATTTTTAGTAAAGCTGGATGTTCAATGATCATTATACAAAACTAGCTGTGTAAGCCCGTGCTCTAAAAAGCCCGGGGTCGTAGAAACTATTGAAATCATCAGAAAAAAACTGAAATGTAAAGATGTCGGGTAATTGAAAGGAACTACTCTGGGCATCTCTCTCCTAGGAGGATTCGTTTTGCCGATGTGCTCGCATTGTTTGTGTATTAGCGGCGGGAGGAAAAGTAAAAGGGATACTGTTTTGTTTTGCTGATGTTAGCGACTAAGCGACTTTGCCTTTCTTCAGAGGTTTCGTTTTGTTGACGTGCTGGCCTCACTTGTGTTATTAATGGCTAAGCGAGTTTTCTGTTTCCTCAGAGGCAGAGTCCTTACTCCGACTCCACCTCTCACTTCTGGGCCAGATAGACGCACACACTTCCACGCGTAAATGTTTATATATAAGATACTTACTCTTGAATGTTAATAGATGGGCTTACCCACCAGTAGTGTGACCACCAAGTTGCCACAACCTAAAATGTTTTGAATTCTCTGAATAGATCAGGCCATATTTGCTTGTCTGTGTGCTTCTGCATTCTGTCTGCTTATTCTTTTTCATTCTTCATCACTTAAAACACCTTCTGTGCTCTTCTTTGTTTTTCTACCTATTATGGTTTTCTTCATCGAGTAATCAGCTACTGTGATTTGTTTGATGCTCAGCAGATGTCACTGCTCTTCTTTTTCCTTCTATCCTGTCACTTGGTCATTTTGCCAAAGTAAGCACATGTAGAGGTCAGTTTGCTGTAGTTGCCTCTACTTACATTTTTTTCAATTTCCAGAACAGATCAGGACATAAGCTTTCAATTAAGACCAAGATCAAGGTTGTAGCCCCAGTAGTTTGAAAGTAATCGCATGGCAGACCTTAGCGTTTTAAATATATGCATAAGGGCTTGTATTGTGTTGTTCATTATGTATTCAGTGGGCCTCTTGCGACAGGTCACTGAGTAAGGATTGCAGCCGGTATCTAGAAAGTTGGCGGTTGAAATCCCCTTACGGCCAGAAGGGTTCCTACTCCATTGGGCCCTTGAGCTAGGCCTTTAACCTGAAAATTGCTCCAGAGATTGCTGGACTATGGCTGACCCTGCACTTTGACCCCCAAAGGTCATGTCAAAAAGAGAATTTCCCCTCAGGGATTTACAAAGTATATCAAATCAAATCAAAAATCAAATCAAATACAAGCCGGAATTGGAAAAATGGCAATAAGAAGGAAAGAGACTTGTAAAGTGACTGCTGCCAGCAAACCAAATTGGCAAGGGTGGGTGGCACAATGGGGTATCTCAGGTGAGGAAAATCTTTGTCCCCATAAGGTATCTTTTATGTAATTAGATTAGAAATATGTCTCCAATTTATGAGATTTTTAGCCTCATACACTGTAGTTTTTCAGGATCAATCACCTAGCAATCAAAAAGCCAGCAGTCTTTATTTCTTATAGCGATGTAGAAAGCTCAGTCTGATAATTGTGTCACATCAAGAAGATTGCTCATCCCATGAGGCGTGACAAGAGCAATCGGCTAGAGACCTTGTGTCTCATCTCTCCATGAAGCGCGTCCGTATTCAGACCTACTGATTCGAGGGCTTTCATTTCAGCCAGTGAGCAGCAGATGTTGGGCCTTCATCTCAGGGTTACACTTCTCCAGCTTTATTTTCTTCTGACTTAACGTTCTGTTAGGAGTTTTAAAGTTAATTGCCTGGAGATCAGAAACATCTACTGTAGTGTCATAAAATAAACTGCTGAGGTTTACACATAGTTTAGCTAGTGATTGAAGATTACTTTTTTTTTTTTTTAAGACTGGCAACTGCACTCTCAGAGATCATTACATGGTAGTGTGAAGCATTTTGTTTTATAACCACTTTTGAAGTTCAAACACATTTTTATTTTCATTTTAGCACAACCGTGGCATGTGTTTCATTTTTACAAATATGAAATGTAAGCCCTAGTTACGCTGGGATAAACACTCCATGTCATTTCAAAGATCTCGCACAGCTCCATACCTCAGTTAAACTCTTCTAATATCTGTCCTGCAGGTGGCCGTGATAAAAGGGGTGGCCCCATCCTGACCTTCCCAGCAAGAAGCAACCATGATAGGATAAAACAAGAAGATCTGCGGAAGCTGGTGACGTACCTGGCTACTGTGCCAAGGTAAAGACAATTCCCTGTCATCTTACCTGAAGTTGTAATTGTGCTGCTGGTATTTAGTTGTTGTCATCGTATTGCTTTACCAACTTTCTTTTTATATCTGATTAAAATATCATAATCTACTTCAGATTACAAATGAAGGGATTTACTACTATATATTATTATGCAAAATTGTGTTACTGTTGTATTTTTCCACATTATTGGATGTGCATATAGACTAAGCAGAAATACAGCAGTAGTAAAACACTTCATAATAATAAATTGCGTAGTAGTCAGCCCCTTCACAGAGATGTAATTTTAATTAAAAGCTAAGCCGTGGGTTAAATATGTTTTATTGATAAAGAGCAAGTGAAAGAAATCAGTAGATTTTTTTTGTCATGCATAAGAATTAATATACGCATTATTTAAAGACAAGCTGAACATTTTATTATTTTTGTGCCTACACATTTTTTTTACTTCTAAGTCTTAACCATTTTCTTTCTCCAGTTGTTTTTCGGGTTGGAAGCATATTAAAAGACTGTTAATAATAAATAATAAAGCTTAAAGAGGGCATTCAGGAGCTGTTCCCAAAACACAGAAAGAGATCAGAATGGAGGAAAAGGCTCTTTTATTAACCCCAAAAAACAAAAATAAGTATAAGGACGTTTGAACACAGAAGGCATCGATTTGTGCGAGCACATCCATATTCTAAATCACTGGGTAATGTCGCTTCGGTCCCCCAGGTTCCTGCTGCACTTGCCGACATTTCAAACACACGTATTACCCGCCTTAGAACAACATCAGCACCTTCTTCTGTATGGCCTTGCTTCCTCCTGCCACTTGAACTCTTGTCCTGCACTCCTCCTGACTCTGACCTCACTGGTCTGGTGTCTGGAATGAGGTTTTGTTCTATTGTGTTCTCAGATGCACGTATGTAACATGAAAGGTACCAGCTAACCTCTTAGGAAGAAATGTCAAAACCAGCTACAGTATGAAACTATTATATGTAACCTCTTAGATGTCTCACTGTCCATATTGCAGCCCACATATTCAACCCTGGAGACCTCTAATGGCAGGCTGCTTCTCTGACTGGGGCCATCTTTACTTTCAACCCGGTTTACCGCTAATAGAGGGACTTCTCAAAGGCATCCTCTGGAGACCTTAAGGGGCCGCACTTAGACAATGATCGATCTTAACCTCCTCTCGTGCTAGTAGCAATCAGAGACACTGATATAAACTTTCACATAACTTCATATCTATTTGTATTAAAACCAATAGCAGCAAATATAAGTAATGCAAAGAATTATGCAAACATCCTGGGTGGGTTCATGCAGTTTTCATTCAGCAAGACGCTCGATGTGGACCTTCCTAACTTACAGATTATATAAACTTAATCAAAAATGAAAAGAAAGATTTCTTGCTAGATGGAGAAAGAGAGAGAGAGAGAAAGAGAGAGAGAGAGAGAGAGAGAGATGGGGCAGTATGGAAAGACACAGTGAGTGAGCGAGAGCGAGCGAGCAAAAGAGAGAGAGAGAGAGAGAGAGCTCCTTCCCAGGTGTCCAGCAGATAAGCAGCAGGTAGAAAGTGTCCATTTTCAGTTGTTAGCATACAGCGACCATTTTTGCATCTAAGCTGAACTCTTTACAAAAGTGTCAGAAAAACACTTTACAGCTTTTTTGCATCATACCTTTTATAGTGATGGGCCGGTACTTCCTGGTAAAGTGAAAGGGAGGGGTCCTCGGAGGGGTCCTCCTCCACTCTAGGGCTGGAAGAGGTAGAGAGGTTGGTAGCTGCAACGCACCCTCATCTGTCCCCCAGTTTACCTTGTGAGCCGAGACTTCTGCATGCTTCCATAGCGAACACGTATGACACGATATATAAACCTGAAAAGGCCTAACCAAAAGCATAATTAGAAAACAAATCAATATGTGAACTCTACATTGTTTCAAACCAATGATCAAATCTCACAGAAAAAATTACAAGTCCCAGAAAAAAAATGATAAAATACCAGTTATCATGGGAATAATATGTTGTAGTGAGAAGACTCAATTTTATGGGAATAAGTCATAACATAATAAGGCGATGAAACAAGATTCAACATTGTGGGGTAGGCAAAAATATTAAATTATGATATACAGTAGTTAGGCATGGGGATATGACTTACTATTAAATGGCGGGAACGCAATGGAAATTCAGATTACATAAGGAGGATACAGCACAAGAATTGAACATTGTAATATGAAGGGAGCAAAAAAGCAGACGTAGTGGCATCTCCTGCACAGAGGATAGTGAAGTTCTTACTTGCCTGTCCAACCAACATACAACATGTCACCACTCTCTGTGAATTACAAGTGGTATACCACCACTGGAAAAGTACCAAAAAACCACACATTTTAAAAACATACGCTAGCAGCATTTCAGAATGTTTGGTGTCAGAAGTAAATGTCGGATTCCCTCTCAATATCTCTCACCCCCTTTGCTTAGACACATTCAGGATTTTAAGGGGGACACCACACAAAACCCAACCCCTCTGTCACAGGGACTTTATGGAGAGCATTGCTTCAATGTGTTTGGTACTTCTTAGGTGAACTGCCACCCACCCTTACTGGTTCTATGCAGTCGGGACTTCATGGGATCAAACCACTTCAATGCAATTGGGTCTTCACAGGGGACCTTGGGAGGGGTGGGAGGTCACCCATGATCCATACTTCATGGGTCCAAATTACTTTGACGTGATCAGGACTTCACAGGGTGCAATTATTGCTTTGACATGATCAGGACTTTAAGGCTTCAAGAGAGAAGAGGTACGTCGTGTGTTCGAATGGTGTGCTGCACCAGGGAGGTCAGGGTAACACAGGGGATTCTGGAGTTATCCGTTATGTGCTTTGGAACTGCTTTGGTACTGGTAATGAGGTCCGAATGCTGCTATCGATACCAAAGTTAAAATTTTAGCGCCAATCCAAAACTACAGAGGACAAAATACTTTAATTCAATGCTACAAGAGATTACGTCATAATACATATAGTATAGTAGAAAGGAAACGGGAAAGTAAGCTGTGAGGCAGAAAATTATATTATTGGGCCAAAGCAGTAAATTGATAGGCTGTAACATGGCGCTGTGGCTAGGAAGCATCAGCTAATGTTGGTATGTCTCCTCAGTTCAGATACAAGTTCAGCTCTGGTCTGCTGTACCTTCAGGGTTAAGTCTGGGTGTCAAGTCAGCTTTGAAATGCCTTTCATACTGAGTGCTGTCACAAGCCATGGTAAACTTTAGGTGTGAAAGTTAAAAGGCACCGTCGCCCTACGAATGAGTCTTATTTGACACATTTCTTAGCGTTCATTCATTCAGGATTGGGGGCTACAGCCTATCAAGGCAGCAAAGACGTAAGGCAGGACCAACCCAGTCATCAAAGGAACAGTACATCTTATATGTATTATCTGTTACACTCCTCATTGCACTTAATATTCCTAGGCAATGCAAAATAATTACAATATTTTTAAGAATGCTCTCAGTAGGTGGTTTGCCTTACAGGTCTGCCTTTTTAAAAGACCCTTTAGGCCCAAAATATTGAGGCTTTTTTTCTATACATCTTTATAGCAAAAGCTTTAATTACAGCTTTCATACCCGCAGTTCACAAGATATTCTCCAGCAGAGACAACTATCAACAAGTCGAGATATTCAGGCGGCTCATTAGAATACTGACATGCTGATTGACCCTTCCAGCACAGAGTCGTTCTGTTCAAGATGAAAGTCATGAGTAGCAGATGTGGAACATTTTTTTGCAGTCCTTACCCCTGGTAGTTTTTAATACTTTAACGTTCTTATTATTTCAAAG
Source organism: Polypterus bichir lapradei (assembly GCA_026402145.1). NCBI lineage: Eukaryota > Metazoa > Chordata > Cladistia > Polypteriformes > Polypteridae > Polypterus > Polypterus bichir. Next base: position 39,065,767 of record JANRMT010062814.1, read on the forward strand.
ATGCTGCATATTATATGTCTGGAGCAATGTCTGTCAAAAGCTGCTTCAAAGAGCCACACCTGAGATAAAAAAGTGTTGCTGTTGATTGATTTTTATTTTTTTTTTATTATTATTTAAGCAATAACTTTTTTCTTCCTCTCATAAAAAATAGCAAAGTATTTTCACTTTCAGGCTAATTATTTTGAGATCAGGCTTCAATGCAGAAAGTCGTTTTATTGTATTTAAAATGTTTGCAAGACAAGCAGTGTGCTTTGAATAATTGTAAACCTATTTAAAAAAGATCCAGCGTGTAATACTGTTAAATCTATTCAGATGGAACAAGAAGACTGAGCATTGTGCGGTCAAGCATGGATCATAACTGGCCTTGAGATGCTAAGTCAGCTTCAAAGGTTGTCATAATACCGTGGACAGGCTGCGGTAATTAGACTTTCAACAACTGAGAGGGCTGAATAAGCAGTCAGCAGGTCTGGCATCTCTTCAGCCTGGCCTTTTGCAGCACAGAGGATATTCAGTAAGTGCAGGTTTTTCTAGTTTCAGGCAGCCATGGTGGCATGGGTTCAGATCCAGTGCCCGGCTGTTATCCAAGTGAAATCTGCACACATGTCTGCATATGTGATGTGCGCGTGTGTGTTTGTGTGTGTGTGAGGTTAATTGCCAGTTCCAAACTGGCCCCAGGGTGAGCGTAAGTGTGGGTGTGTGTGTGAGTGGGTCCTGCGGTGGACTGGCACACTGTGTGGGGATGGCATAGGCTCATGTCCTGAATTGAATTAAGAAGGTTTGATAAAGTTTTGCCATGTTATATGTACTGTACCTTCCGAATTTTTAAGATGCCTTGACTTTTTTCACATTGTGTTATGTTTCAACCATGTGCTAAAATCATTTATATTCATTTTCCCCCACATAAGCAGCACACAATACCCCAGAATGAAATGTCAAAAACAGGATTTTAGGATTTGTTTCAGATTTATTAAAAAAAGAAAAAACTGAAATATCCCATTAACATATAAGGAGACAAGAGATTGGAAAGGCTGTGCGGACAACACCACTTCTTCTTTTTCTTCTAAAGCTTTCCCACTTTCATCAATGGGTCGCTATATTGGACCGGACACCTCTACTCTGCTCTGTTGTCCGCTTCCTTGCCTGACACTCCTTTCTCCTTTAGATGCCCCTTCACACAGTCCATCCACTTTCTCTTTGGCTGCCCTGCTTTCCTCCATCCTGATACCCCCTTCTCTATGATTCTTCTCCTCACATTGTTGACCTTTCTTTTTATGACATGCCCGGACCACTTTAGCCCTCTTTCCTGGATTTTTCCTTTGTGATTTCCCCAACTTTAACTTATCAATGATTCTCTCATTCCTGATCTTATCAAGCTTTGTTATTCCATTTCGATGTTAATTAATGCTGATTTATTTTGTTTTCATATTGTGTTTTTTATTTTTCTATTCTTTATTATGTAAAGCACTTTGAGCTACTGTTTGTATGAATATGTGCTATATAAATAAATGTTGTTGTTGTTGTTGTTGTTCCATACATCCATCTCAACATCCTCGTTTCAGAAACATCACATTTTCTTTCATACACTTTTTTAATGGCCCAGGTTTCTTCGGTCACATAACATTCCTGTTATCTTCTTCCAAATTTTTCAAACCTGATTGTATTTGTTGGTATATTTCTAAAACTAGCTCTTCATCCTCTGTTACTGGTGATCTGAGATATCTGAACTATTCCACCCTTTTAAGCCATCCTTCCTGAGGGTTAACTCCTCCATCTTGTTCCTGTCTGTTAAATCTGAGACATTCTACCTTTTTTCTACTAATCTTGAGGCATTGATCCTTCGTAGCTCTTCTCCACCGCTCCAGCTTCCTTTCCACAACATTCTTAGTGGTGCCACATTGCACACCATGGGGCTTGAGCTACTATTTTCTTCCAACAACAACACCAGTTGTAGGTTTATGGGAGAGTGGCAAAGAGAAAAAACACACATGACATCTCAGATGGAGTTTGTCAGAAGACACAAGGAATACTTTGAAGGCAGCTGGAAGAAGTTTCTATGGTCTGAAGAATCTGAACTTAAACTGGCTGTTTCATCGGCTCTCACAAAGTTCATAAAGTTCAGACATGTTTAATGCGTTCATCCATCTGTTATATCGTGAACGTCACGCTATCAAGAGATATGCTACTCTAATGGAGAATAATAGGCATCTGAGGATAACTGTGAGATAAGTAAGCAGCAGCTGATAAATGCTAGGACAGGCATAGTCAAAAGGCAGGCAGAAGTTGAAAACCATAACGGCAAACACAAAACCAGGCCGACAGGAATTAAAAGGGCTGAACGAAAAACACGAGTCAGATAGGTAGTGAAGTCAAAGGCCAAAAGTCCTAATGCTCTGCATTATTGTTACCATTATTAAGATTTATCCAAGTTAAAATAAATTAGAGAGTGCAAGCATCAAAAGCAGCAGAGAACAAGACGATGAATCGTGCAAGAGGCTGGTCAAGAGGTAGTAATACTACTACTACTACTACTACTACTACTACTACTGTTTAATCATTCCTACAAATCGACTAACACAATAATCAGTATCCTAAGCTCTTTGTCAGTACAAAAGCAGCCATTCTGTAGAAGAGAAATCAATGCTGATGTCACATAACGAGACTTTTTGTCATGGAGTATGTCAGATTCGTTGATCACAGTCGCTGATATCATTGCTGCACCACGTCAAAAATCATAGCCTGTGTCACGTATACCAACCGGGTGCCGATCATCTAGCACAGTCGTGTGCGGCCCTGCATGCTGCCTGTATAAAGAGTTAACAGTTACAGCCAGTTCAGCAGCAACCTCTTTATTTGTTTTTTCTGCTCTGTTATGGTATGTCAAATACAAGACATCAGATAGTAGAACTTCTCTTCTGTTTGTGAGGTCCAGAGCCCTTGTGCTGCCTGATGGTGCTGGTGCTGTATGAAGGATTAATAGCTGTGGTGCATTTAGCTGCGGTCTCTGCCCTTATTTTTTCTTTTTTTCAATTCTGTTTTAGTACATAAATCATAAGACATTAGACAAACTAGTTTATTCTCTATTTGTGAGGTTCACAACACGTGTTCTTAATTCCTCATCACTACATTTTATGCATTATATGGCCGGCTGAATGTTCATTGGTTCTCAGCTCGCATACAGAAAAGGCAGAGGAGAAAATCAAATGTAGCCAGTCACAGACAAGTTGGTCTCAGTCGTTGGGTATGTCACAATAGACGATCGGCTTCATGGGAGCACACAGCCAACTGCCTCCTACTGGCTAACGTTATGTAAATGTAAGCTAAGTCTGAAATTCTCTGGAAAAGTCATCTAATGTGACAAAACCTTAAGGTGCATTTTCATAAGACGCCTGGGCACGAGTAAAATGGGTGCAGCTAGAATAGGCAAATGGAGATCAATCCATAGCTTTGGAGCACGAATGGGGAAGCATTGTGCAGTCATAGTACATCTGTTGAGATGAGGGATGGTCAGCAGACAGGCAGAGTCAGAACGGAGACTTCTTGAAGAGACTTATGAAGGCATCAAAGACTGGTGATATTAAGGTCAAGACAAGAGTTTTGAACTGGGTCTTTGTAGTAACAGGGAGCCAGTAGAGAGACTGAAGCAGAGAAGTAGTAGGAGTGAAACAAGGAACAGCGAACACCAATCGAGAAGCTGGAGAGGATGAATAGCAGTTAAAGGAGGAATCCCCACCATCAGAGAGCTGTAATAAAACAAGAACGTGTGGATTAATTAATGAGCAAGAGTCGAATCCTGCAAATATTATGAAGAAAGGAACATCATGATTGGGTCACTGAAGAAGTATGTTCATTGAATGAAAGTGAGGAGTCCAGAGATTCCTGACCATGACTGGTGGTGAAAGGGTGGCATGACCTACTTAACACTATGGACTACTTAGAATTCAGCTGACTAAAAAGAGAAACTTGAGAACATTGAATCCACCAATTGATGAAGATTGAATGAGCTAAATCTCTGTGTATGTGTTGTGGCAGATTGCCGGCATTTTATTCCGGCCCTCACCCTTAGGCTGCCGGGAGGAGCTCTCCCGACAGCATGAACATGCCCCGAGTTCCAGCAGGGCATCATGGACTATGTAGTGTTTGTACACAGCCCTGCTGGATACCTTGGGGGCCACCAGGCGTTGCTGTAGGGGGGCTCGTAGGCTCTTATGTGCCCTATGACCCGGGAGTACGACGTGCTCCCGGGTTGAAGAAAAGGACTATTTACCCTGACCCGGAAGGAATAAGGACTTGTAGACTGTTGGGCAGAAACACCTCCGGGTCAGGGAGTATAAAAGGACCATGGGAACTCCCAGACAATGAGCTGAGCTGGGTGGTAGGAGGGCAACGCGTCTGGGAGTTGGAGGATTGTTATTGATTTATTAGTGGAGTATTGTTTATTAATACGTAGTGTGGAGTGGAGGGTGCTTAGTACACGTAATTATTGTAATAAAAATAATTATTGTTGGACTTTTACCTGGTGTTTGGCGTGGTACCTGAGGGTTCAAGGGAGCACTAGCGCCCCCTACTGTGACAGCATCATGTCCAATAATGCATCGGCTCTGCTGGTTGTGGTTACGTGACTATAGAAAGGAAACTGCTAACAGAAAACCACTTTTCAGTTCAAATATTGATTAAAAAAATACACCATGGGAAACGATTCCTTGTAATTTAAAATCAACAAGTATGTATATTAGGACAGTAATGTGCACATCATGTATCCAGCAATGCAAAGCACCAATGGGTCAAAACAGCAGTGCTGATGAAAATAAACACATAAAATGGTGTCACCAAAACAATCAATGGTAAAAATTAATAGCATGTAAGAAAAAAACCAGTAAATAAACACTTGAGACAAATGGTGAACACATCCTTTTAAAGAACATGAGACATGATTGAAGTATTGAAAATTGTGAAGGAAATTAGTACCATGAATCAGGACTGTTATAGTAAAATGAGTTCGTTCATCAAGAGCACGGGGACACAGTTGGAAACTTCTTAAGGGTAAATTTTGCGCAAACATTAGGAAGTTTTTCTTTACACAGATAACAACAGACAAATGGAATAAGCTACCAAGTAGTGTGGTAGACAGGAGGACTTCTGGGCCTTTCAAAACTCGAATGATGTTATTTTGGAAGAATAAAGTCGATTAGACTGGTGAGCTTTGTTGGGCTGAATGTCCTATTCTCATCTAGATTGTTTTAATTTCTGACCAGGAGAAGCAGCATATCTCGTATATCTGTCTCATATTCTTCATCTTCACGTGTTTGAGGAAATCTTCCTTTTCCAGAAAGCTGATCTGTAATTGTTCAAAACAGGCAAAGGAGATTAAAAAATAGTTGCCTGCGGCAGACAGTCCACATAATGCAAGGCTATCAGCCCTGCACAAATCATTTTCATTGTCAGGAGCCCAATTTGAGAGTTATTCATAAATTATTGCATACTTCTGAACCATTGCCATTCTGTATTTTCAACTTAGCAGACTAAGTGTAATTGAAGCTGTCATGGCTTGGAGGAGCCAGGGAGCCTAAACTGACTCTGTTTATCCTCAGATGGTTTTATCAGCCTCACAGTCACAGCATAGCCCAGAATGAATTATTTTTCAGTGATAAACTGGGTGTAGTCCTGCCTTGTACCAGTCATTAGCTGACTTCAGCAGCACGACCCTGACCTGCAGGAAGTTGCTTTTTTTGAATGAATGGAAAGAGTTATGGCATAAATTCACGAAGAACGACCTCCTCTTCAGTATTCAAAGTAAATGTGGACGCATCCATTTCCAGACATTCTGTGCATGGGTATCTTGAGGCTCATTTCATCTCTGTTGTCCAGTCCTGTCATTGTAAAGTTCATGTCCTTACATTCTTTCAATCAGTTATTCACATTCATATGCTGCTAACGTGTAATGGTGGCATCCTGGTTCAAATCCCACCTTAAACACCATCAGTGTGGTTTATTGTTGAGGAAGATACTCAGTAAATAAAGAAGAGTCTTAAGCCATTGTTATATTATGAAATTCTAAACCTGGATCTACAGGTGGAGTCCCATGTGCTCCTGCTTAATGCAGTAAGGCAGACTGAAGAACTCTAACCGTAAAACTTGCTTCATCAGTTAGGTTCATTTACACAACACATTTGAGTATGTTTTAATTTTCACCAATAGCTTTCAATAAATTGTATAGTTCAGAAACACACCTCCGAATTACCTGTTTTGTAAAGCACATGTAAACATATTTAAAGTCCTAACTATAAAAAATAAGACTTCTTACATGTAAGCTGTTATCAGAGAACAACACACAAAGTTACATGAGCTCATTGTCTAATATAAAGTGTGCTAAAGTAGCTTAACAGGCCTGCACTTTCAAACACGTTTTTCTTTTCTCTTATAGTGGATTATAACAGTTTGATGGCGGTTGGATGGTGCTTTACAGGAATAACATGATGAAAATCCCCTCTTCCATCTTCCGTGCTCCATTTTGTCCTTTTGTCACTACACCGTGTATTTCTGATATGCTGTGCTCTTCATTTTAACTTGCACTTGTGCTGTTACGTGCTTATTATAATGCAAAGCTGAGAGTTGAGAGTTTTCACTCTTTTTCTTCTTTTCTCATTGTCTTCTTTTGTGCTTGTTTTCTTATTAAGTATGGGCTGTTATCTTCTGACACTTCCATCCGTTTACTATATACTGCTTATGCAGTTCATACCCATCCTGACAACAGTAAGCACAATGTCAGAGCCAGCCCCGCACGGGTGCAAGTCCAATACAGGCCACCTTCTCTCACGCAAACACTCATTCAGGGACAATTTAGAGTTACTAGTTAACTTAAGGTGGCACAGTAGTTGTGGTGCTGCCTTGCGACAAGGAGACTGGAGTTCATGTCCTTGCATGGAGTTTGTGCGTCCTTCCTGTGTTCATGTGGATTTCTCCTGGTGGCTCTGGTCCAAAGACATGCAGGTTAGCTGAATTGGCATTGCTAAACTGGCTGTAGTGTGCAAGTGTGTGTGTGTTGTTGCCCAGTCCAGGGATTGTTCATGTCTTGTGCCCTATGCCAGCTGGGATAGGCACCAGCTTTTCTGCAACCATGCTCAGGGTAACCAGGATTGAAAATAGTTAGCTTACCATGTATGTTTTTGGATATTTGGAAAGAAAACTGAAGAATCTGGATTAAAACTCACAAAGACGTAGAGAGAACTTGCAAGTTCCATTTAGGCTGTGACCAGGACAGAATTAAAACTCAGGACTCTGGAGTTGTAAGGCAGTGTTACTGACTGCCATACCAGTCTGCTGCCGACAAAGCGTTGTGGAAATCCAGCCTACTACTATGTAATAAAACATTAAGGTCTGTGTGTCCAGTCCCTCAGAGCAATCTGATTGGTCAGTTTGGTTTTAGTGATGCGATGAAAGAGTGTGAGACACACAAGGAGGAGTAATGGTGCACGCCGAGAGAGCCGACTTCAAAGACAGAAAGTATAAAACTGGATAGGAGGAGAGAAAGGCATCTCGAAAATAATGACAACAGAGTCTAAGAAGCAGGCTTTACAAGAATGTGCTCGACAGAGGGAGCGCCGCTGAAAAGACGATCAGACACACGTGAATACAGAGCAGAGGCGCTGAAGGTACACGTAGGGCAAGATATAGCAAACATTTTTAAGTTATTCGTTTACTTGTCTTTGACAGGTACCATGGCAAGTATAAAATGCACTCTCGGATACTAAGGAAACACAATATAATGCGAATTTTTGAAGTGGCCTAGTCAACTTACAATGCCTATACATTCACACCTGTCACCGCATATACAGTATATGTTTGACAACCCCAGTCCTCCTGGGTATGGTAAGGCTCAGTGCCTTAAGAACTGGAAATAAATGAACCAAAAGCCATGTACCCTGCTGCAGGCCTCGGATCTTTCTCAAGTAGAAAATGAAATCTGAACATCCTGAATGAACAGACCCACCAAAATGCTTTTTCCCAGCATCGTGTTTGAACTTAGCTTGATGACAATGCCATACTGTGAGTATTGTCTACAAGGCCTATACAAAGTATTCACTTTTTAATTTTATATTTGTAATTAATTTAGACTATTGGTAGAGATCTATTGTCACTTTGACATTAGAGTCTTTTTCTGTTGATCAGTGTTAAAAAAGCCAAATATAAATGCACTGTGATTCAATCTATATATATAAAAGTCAATGTATGTATATGTGTGTGTGTGTGTGTGTGTGTGTGTATGTTCCAGCATCACTTCCAAACGGCTGGAGCGATTTCCATGAAACTTGGTACACATGTTTCTCATTGGTCTACTACAAATACTGTAGGGTGAAATCAACCCTAACCACCCCCTTCTGGGTAGGGTGGCGGGTGATCTTGCTGTCTTGTATGCATGTTATCATCCGGTTGACACTCGGAACGACCACCAGAGGGCGAACTGGAGGTGACTGCCAGCACTCTTTATGTGTCCCTGCTGCTTTTGAAATTAAATAGAGTTGGCCGGTTCTGAGCATCAACTGGATGATAACATACATACAAGACCGCAAGACAAGCACATTACTGAGTCTTCATTGTTTGTTAATTTGTTTTTATTTTTAAAGTTGTTTTTTTTTAATTATATTTTTCTCAAACAATTAAAACAAACAAAAAAAAAAACACTCTTTGTTTTCCTCCCAGGCAACGCTGGGTATTTCAGCTAGTGTTATATAATAATAAAATGTGAAAATATCCATGGGGGTGAGTACTTTTTATATGCGCTGTATAATCTGGTCAGTCTGGTATTTCTTTGTTGTTCAGACACATTACTGTAATGTCCTACACAGAGAGACCTCCCCAGGGGTACAATCATGAGAAATCTTTAACTTTCAACAGGTACTCTGCATAAGTCATCACATTAGCAATGGAAGTGGGCAGTAAACGGCTCCGCCATGCCATTCTCTTGCCTCAGATCACTTTACCTCTCATGGCTGAGGGGCAAGAGAAACCTGAAACCGAGTAATAAAACGAACTTTAAATAGGAATTGGCCGAGAATGAGATTCATGGCTTGTGCACAGATGTCCAGTAAATTGTTCTGCTCCTTTGTGGTTTTCCTCTTTACGCTTTACTGATGCGATTTTCCTTGTTATAGTGAAAGATGTTATAAATAGTAAAATCTGACTGGTGTTTTGTTTGTTGTTTAATAACATTTTGTTTGTATGGTAGCAGTATTTTCACTAAATCCCACACAGGCTGTGGGCTGCGTTCTTTATTGTGGGTGGCTGTTAAGCAGCTCCGTGATTTGCAGAGCTCTTGAGCAGAATTTGTTCTTTGTCTTTTCTAACAATTCATTAGCGTAGCACTCAGAGTGGTGCGTCACCCCCATTAATTAATTCACCTGGAATCGCTATACATAATAAATAGTCAAAACAATAATAAATGTGGAGGCCTAATGCTCACCACTTCTGCCTCACAGATCTCCAGGAAGGCAGGTTTGACTTCTTTTCTGGTTACTGTATGAACTTTATGCTTGTTGTCTTTTTCTGTTACCTTTGTTTTGCTCCTCATCCCAAAGATGTTCCACAGTGGTGACAGTAAAGTTGCGTGTGTCTATGTGAGTTTGCTATAAAGTCCCCAGTTCAGTCTCTGCTTCAGATGTGCTGCCTGTGCATCCACATGAAAGACATTTAGTCTGCCTATAGTTTAAAAAATTCAGGTATCCATTTTCTGTTAAACTGCCAAATATATAAGAATTATAATAATATAACTGGGTCGCCAAGTTATTAATGCTCCTGTCTGAGGAATCCAGCATCCTGGGTTCAAATGCACTCCCGGTTTTAGTGCCTTACTGCAAACACATGAGTGTTAAGCTACATGGTGAATGTGAACTGGCCCTGTGTGTGAGTGGGCCTTACTGCAGACTTATACCCAATGCTGCTGGCATAGGCTGCAGCCCCCGCGACCCCAAACTGGATTATGCAGGTCTAAGAGTTTTATGTTGTAATATAACATCTGGTGCCCCATCTAGGGATGGTTCATGCCTTGTGCCCAGAGTTACTGGCGTAGTCTGTGGTCCACTTGACCCAGAACTGGATTAAGATGGTTCATTATCAGAGTATACTGAATACATTATATGTCACTCTATCCTGTTTATTAGTTATGGGATATTAAATAAATGGAAGATCATAAGAAACGTTTTAATGAGAACAAACCATTCAGCCTAACATAGGCTGTCATCCCTTTTCACTTCTTTCAAATATGTGCTTGGCATTTCTAAGCCCTTGAAATATTATGAGTCTCCTTGTTCACTATTTGTTACCTCATTCCCTGTATCCATGATTCTCTGTGTGAACTGAAACTTATCAAACATTCATGCAAAATATATCTTTAACTAACTTGAATCTGCAATATTGTGGCTTTGTTGAAAAAAATACTTCAAAATAACAGCTAGATAATATCTACCATATTTATTCCCTTCACATTTTTGAACAGTACCTCTTAAGTTTCCATTTGTTTAAACCGAAAACATTCAGTTCCAACAATTTTCTTAATTTCTCTATCCTGGAATCAGCCTAGTTGCTATTCTCTAGACTTTTGCTAGCGCTGTTATATATTTTTTTTTGTAACAGAGGAGCACATAGCACGCCAGATGAGTCTTCACTAGTGTGTTGTATACCTTAAGCAGAACTTCCTTTGATCAGTGCCATATAACCAAAGAGCCCAGTAGACTTCTTGGACACTTATGTCTAGACAGGGACAGTGATGAGCCCATTACGACTTCTCATAATGAGTTGTTTTGTTGTGGAGTGGATGGTATGCAACACAATCCATTCTAGCCCAATTATGTGCACTGATAGATAGATAGAGATACTTTATTAATCCCAAGGGGAAAGTCACATACTTCAGCAGCAGCATACTGATAAAAACTATATTAATTAAAGAGTGATAACAATGCAGGTATAACAGACAATAACTGTGTATAATGTTAACGTTTATCCCCCCCCCCCCCGGGTGGAATTGACAGAGTCGCATAGTGTGGGGGAGGAACGATCTCCTCAGTCTCTCAGTGGAGCAGGACGGTGACAGCAGTCTGTCGCTGAAGCTGCTCCTCTGTCTGGAGATGATACTGTTCAGTGGATGCAGTGGATTCTCCATGATTGACAGGAGCCTGCTCAGCGCCCTTCGCTCTGCCACGGATGTCAAACTGTCCAGCTCTGTCCCTACAGTAGAGCCTGCCTTCCTCACCAGTTTGTCCAGGCGTGAGGCGTCCTTCTTCTTTATGCTGCCTCCCCAGCACACCACCGCGTAGAAGAGGGTGCTCACCACAACCGTCTGGTAGAACATCTGAAGCATCTTATTGCAGATGTTGAACGACGCCAGCCTTCTAAGGAAGTATAGTCGGCTCTGTCCTCTCTTGCACAGAGCATCAGTATTGGCAGTCCAGTCCAATTTATCATCCAGCTGCACTCCCAGGTATTTATAGGTCTGTACATTCTCGGCACACAGTCACCTCTGATGATCACGGGATCCAGGAGGGGCCTGGGCCTCCTAAATTCCACCACCAGCTCCTTGGTTTTGCCGGTGTTCAGTTGTAGGTGGTTTGAGTCGCACCATTTACCACTGTGGTAATTGCAGGTGACCAGCCACACACCCACACTGCTTTAGCTACAGAAGCACTGAGAAGCAGCACCTTAATGAATTCTTGAACCTGCTTCACCACCTATCTCTATCTATCTATCTATCTATCTATCTATCTATCTATCTATCTATCTGTCTATCTATCTATCTATCTATCTATCTATCTATCTATCTATCTATCTGGTTCCAGTGATTTGCTCGACTTGACAATACAAGTGCGGCACATTCCCTACACCAGCACTATAGCTGGAAGGCTTTTCTGAGAGCACTTTAGAAAGCGACTGCATTATTAAGGATTCTTACTTATTTGTGGTTAATTACCACTTACAACGTACATCATCTTGTACTTTATTAGGAAACTGTGCCTTATTACTTAACTACAATGTTCTTTCTGAAAAATGATTTCATAATGTTGCATGAGCTGTATTCTGTGTTAAATATTACATTAGTAATTATAAGTAAAATATGCCAATGTATTTTATTATAGTGTTCTTTTCTATAGTATCCATTCATTTTCCTAATTCAGTTATTTTACAAGAGTCTGAGCTTATCCTGGTACTATCAGGCTCTATGGTGGATGGTAGATCTTCACAGGAAACACTCACTGCGACACACGCCATCATTTATATAAGGGCAGTTTTATGGTGGACAGTCAGTCTAAATATTGCATTTTTGTGATATGGCAGAAAACCAGAGAAATAGAAGAAAAGCTTATGCAGATAGTGGAAAATAGTCTACCTAGACAGGGTTTGAACCTAGGACTTCTGAGCTGTGAGACATCAACTTTTAACAACTGCTTTGCTCCATCCAGTCTGCCTTTCCATTTTCTGTTCCTGTGGTTTACAGTTCAGGAATGAGATGGCCAGCATTAGCTGCTAGGCAGAGACTAACTCTGGACAGATGTCAACAGGGTATATCCTCACCACAGGCCGATTTATACAATAGTCATCAGTTTTCTTATGCCATGCATTAGGATATGAGAAGAAAATGGGAGTAAAACAATTCATGTAAAAATTCTAATCAGGTGTATCACATGCCATCCTAATTTCTATTAAATGTCCATCCATCCTTACATCCGTTTTTTAGCCTCCTTACCTTATTAGATGCGTTTACGTGTAATGTGGAAAGCACCTTCTGCTGTTAACATGTCTGTCTTTCTGTTTTCTTTTTCCACTTTCATGTGGAGTCGCTATATTAGACTAGGCCTCCTCCATTTTGGTCTGTTGTATATTTCCTTGCCTGATACCCCTTTCTCTGTCAGATCCCCCTTCCCACAGTCCATCCACTTTCGTTTTGATTGTCCTCTTCTCATCTGTCCTGACACCTCCATATCCATGATTCTGCTCTCCACTTTCACCTTCTTTCCTATAATTTTCTTAGAGATTTTCCCAACTTTAGCTTCACCTCTGATTCTCTCATTCCCGATCTTACCAAGTTTTGCCACTCCACGTACCCATCTTAAAATTCTCATTTCAGTAGCATCCTGTTTCCTTTCATGCACCCTTTTAACTGCTGAGGTTTCTGATGCATACAACAATGCAGGTTTGAACGCTGTGTTGTACATTTTACTATTCACTCTTGATTTTTTCAGTCACATAACATTCCTGGCATCTTTTTAAAAATTTTCTGACCTGATTGCATCCTACGGTTTATTTGATGTATCATTGACATAGGATTTTAGCAGGTGTCTAATGTCTGAGACAAGTTCTTAGACTGGCAGGTGGCTCCAGAGAGTGAAAAGAAGGCAGAGTGAATAAGCCCTTCCTGCTGGTACAAAGCCTCTACTAACAGCGAGTCTAATGCAGTGCCCCCACTTGGCACACCTTGTAGCCCCAGGCTATTGCTGGAGGACCAGTCTCATTAGCCTTGTCAGGCTGCTGTGTCTAGGAGAAGGGAAACGAGAAACCATTTCAGATATTGTTCCCTAGTCAAACTGGAGAGGTCGATCCCCTTTGTGGTGTGCTGGGGGAGCCTGTGACTACCATTAAGCTTCTGTCTTGCAGCTGGACTTTTAATCAAAGGCTAGGCCCACCACCGAGAACCGAGGCTGGTGTTAGCAGGGGCTTCCGGTCAATAACAATGAGCAGTCTCTCTGTGTTTCTCTGTCCGTATGAAACAACTTGGCTCCCAGCAGACTGATTTTGTTCAAATTCGATATTCCTTAAGGAAGTTTGTCAGGAAAGTGTTTTTGGATTCGTTTTTTAATTAAATTTAATAATGCATAAAGAAATTAACACACAAACCAATTTCAAATTAATTATTAGTCCACAGTAAAAACATGAACATTCCACATCAAAGAAACACTTACAAACTATCTTACAGAGCAGGTCACCATGTTTAGCGTACAAATTTCTTCAGATTTTTACTTGCATATGGTAGTGCTGTTAGATTGTATAAACAGTTTCAATAATTTATACAATTATACAATATTGTATACAATATAGAATTTCAATAAATTACAGAGATTACAGCACACTCCTGCTGTTTTACGTATCTTTGTCGGGAAAGATGACATTCGACATTTGAGATATCTTGAATGGAGTATGTTGTACAAATTGGCGAAATCTCAATTACACCCATTTAAAAGCATTGGAGGGTGGTTCAGTTTTAAAACAGAGAAACACTCTGTGTGACTTCAGTTACTGAATAATTTACTCTTTCTGATTTCCTTTAGGACAGGCTTATTTCCTCTATTTCTCACTGGCGCAGTGCTTGTGCTGCTGCCTCGCAGTAAGGAGACCAGGGTTCACGTCACGGGTCCTCCCTGCGTGGAGTTTGCACGTTCTCCCTATGTCTGTTTGGGTTTCCTCCCACTGTTGAAAGACACGCAGGGCAAGTGAATTGCCAAAGCTAAACTGGCCCTTGTGCGTGTTTGGGGTGTGTGTCTGTGTGTATTCGTCCTGTGATGGCCTGCCACCTTGCGCCCAATGCCAGCTGGGATAGGCTCCAGCTAGACTAAGCAGATTAGACAATGACATGACATGACTATTTCTCTTCTAAAGCCAGCACTGACAGTAAAACAGATTCTCAGTACACCCCGTCACCTCAATAGCTAGCTCACTTCTCCTGCTTCGTGAAGTTGTACCAGGTCACTGTAATAGTCGTAAACGTAAAAGTAAACATCGCAAACAAGGAAAGCCAAAAGTCACTCACATTGTCTGGGATTGGATGAAGGATGACAGCAAGAAGCCCCCTAAGCGTGGCTCTGTAAGCTGTGATGAAGTGAGTGTGCTCAGTATTTACATTACACTAAACACAACGTCATGGCTGCATTATTATCTGCAGATTATAGTAATTCAATATTTCGCTAATGCTACAGTCTCTCAGCAGAAAGCCACAATGACCTGCAACCCATCATGGTTCATTGCAGCCAACAGTTTTAGCCTTAGACTTCACCACAGGTTTTAACTCTCCATTGGGTGCCTCAAGAAGTATGAACTACAATTAGCCGTAAGCCCTGCACAACTAATGACAGTGTATCAATCGATTTCATTTTGGCATCAGTTGAGTTGTTATCTGCTATCTGTGAAGCAGTTTGAAGCACACAAGCCTACTTCGGCTACGTTTTTAACTACACAATATTGTAAAATGCTTTTGAAACCTTGTGTTTTATGCACTCTGCTAATACATGTAATCATATTCTGTTATCATTGTTGATATGGCTCATTTGTTATAAAAATATTTAATAAACCAAAATGTGACAACGTTATCTTTGAGAAAGTAAATAAACAAAAATGTAAAATGTAACTTTCAAAACTGTTTCCAAATGCACCTAGCGCTGCTCTATGAGTGCATTTTCTTACCTTCTTCACGGAGTCCCAAATGAGGCACATTACCTGCATTGTGAGGGAGCGTCAGTTACGGCACTATGGCTGTGTGGTGTGACTCCCCGAGGGTGATCATTGTTGAGGACCCGAGCGGCTCGACCAGGCCAAGGAGATGCCCACGTAACACCTGGCTGCAGCAGATAGATGGTCATTTCTGGAGGGTGGGACTGGACCACATGTCTGCTTGGAGGGGTAACAGCCAGGATCCTGAGCGGTTTCGTTGTGTGGTGGGCGCAACAACACGCTGTACCAGTGCATACCCCTTAACCTGACCTGACCTGACCAGCACTGGACGTGCCTTTTATCTAATGCTGCCAAGATGGCTCCCTTTAACCCTGATTTGCATTACATGGATTTGGAAAGGTTAGGTTAGATAAATTATTTACTTACTAGCCATGGTGCCTGTCGAAAATAGGTAATAGAATAATTTAAAAATATTATTCTGTCTCTTTCCCTGCATGCACCTTCAACGCATTTCCTCTGTATTTGTGTGTGTTTGAACCTCTCTTTACAGGCGCTTGCATTTTCAAGTGCATTTACTGTACATAGAGTCTGCTTCTCTGACTCTGTCATTATTTTTGAGGTGCTTTTCCCAACTCTGGTCCAACTTTATATTTTAGCTCTTAGAAGGTGACTGTCTCAGCGTGTGCCTTTACCCCTCATCGTGTGTCTCACACTTCTGCTTTCGTTGTGTAACCAAAGCCAAACTGACCAATCACATCAAAGATAAACTGACAAATCACGCCAAAACTAAACTGACAAGTCACACCACAGTCTAACTGACCAATCAGATTGTTCTGAGGGACTGGACACACAGAATGTAGTGTTTTATTACAGCGTAGATTTAGCTGAAAATTTATACTAAGGTAACTTCAGGTCTTAAGTTAATAGTTCAGTAGTGCTGCTTCCATATTTTCCCGGGTCAGGATGCTTGCTTACTTGCATGTTCTAAATAGTTTTGTCAGCATAATAACTAGTCCAGCATTAACACATCCTAACATAAACACATTTATCAGATTCTGATACAGTCTTAGAGTAATTACTGGGGCATGATGCATATATCCTTGAGTTCTCCGGTCCGGCTCCTTAAATCGCTAGGCCAAACTCCTCAAATGTTCACTGCTGCTTCCCATTCCTTGGGACAGGGACCAAGGCTCAGTAGATGTTAAATGGGTGACATATTTTAATTTATGGAGGATTTTTTTTTATTATTTATAAGAGGATGCACCGGCCCCTTGAGTTTATTTAAGGGGTTGCGTGCTGATGAATAAATACACAAGTACAGTTGATGTGCTGCCATTACCTCTCCCATGCCTCCCATGTCTGATGAAGTTAAGTCCATCTACCTCCTTGATTTAAGGATTTGGGAACTTTGTTGGTGCCTTTCATCTTTACTGAAGGAGGCTGAGATTCCTGCATGCAAATCCTGATATTTGCGTGAGCTGAACTAGTCCTCAGAATGAGCCATTATTTAAAATACAAGAAGGATGTGCTTGCTGGAAGGTTTTTAAAACCAGATCAACAGTGTTGTGTGTGTGATGTGTTTCATTATAGCGAGGATCATCGTAGCATCAGCTTATTTAATTACGTGTAACGTCTGCCACTGAGAGCTGTGACATTAATTCATGGCGCGTTCCTCGCAGTTCAGAGCGCTAATGGGAATACTTAAAGAGGTCCTCCCATGCCTCACCTCCACTAATGACTTCTCAATCGTTGTCTTACAGTATCACACCTTGACTCTTCCCTCGTTTCAAATTATAGAATGCAGAAACAACATCAACGGCAACATAAAGCATTTTTCTCTCACTAAAATATGCTTAAATTCAATTTAGTTTTTACAGCTGGCTGATTTGGAGTGCCACAGAGACATAATAGACAGTCATAAGAGAGCCAACTCTGCCAGTGCCGAGTTCAGTTTATTCAATCATTTATTTTCCAAACAAGCTTATTCCATTACAAGCATACTGTATTAGGGCAAAGATGGGCACAAGGCAGGAATCAAAATGGGGGTAGAATGCCAGTTCACCCCAGGGCAAACTCATTCACAGACCCACACTGGGTCAGATTAGCTCCAACAGCAACCGTCATTCGTATCCAATGAGGGATGGAATTTACAAACCCACCCAGGCGGGGTTGGAGTCGAGGACTTTGGACCAATCACTGCACCACCACCATGCCACACAAAACCATTCATACGTTAATGGCTCCTCTCATCACAGTGAGTGTCACAGGACTAGATATCAAGTAAATTCTTTTTAGTTATTTGGTATACGTCTCACTTGCTATCGGAAACTTGGAAATTCTGAGCAAATTTACAAATATAGTATAGAAAAAATAAAACACAGAATCACATTCAGATCATAGCTACTGTACACCAGCCATTGGTCAATCACAACTGTTAAGTCGGTAGATAAAGAAAACTATGACGTGACAAGCACCAAAGTTCGTGACGACATTAGGGACCTGCAATGCCACATATTGTAAAATCTCACGTATAACACACACAATTTTCACTAATTTTACTTCGATAAAAATTAGGGTGTGAATTGTACATAAGACATAATTTATAAGCAATAGTTTCTCACATAAATCAACATAAAACATCTGTTGCTGCGTGTAGTGTGCTGTCGCCGCATGGTAGCCGTCTCTGGCTGCAGCAGCAGAAGCAGCGGTGGGGTATTATGGGGTGGGGGGGTCAAGCTGTTTTCTGAAAAGCACACAAACCAATGGTTTCATGCACAAGTCAACATAAAACATCTGTTGCTGGTTCTGTGGCCACTCTCGCTGCGTATTCGCCATCATTGGCTCCAGTGGCAGTGGCTGTGCGGGGGCTGGGAGTATAGGTCACAGTACAGCGCAATCTGGTTTGTCATTGGTTACCTCTTGTCATTGTAAGTAACGATCATCCCAGACGAACGCTGCTGTAGGAGCATTAGATACATGAATGTGTTCAAAACCACAATCAGCTGGGCACCGATCAACTAAAGCCAGTACCTCACTTTTATTTTCGATCTTGATCTCCAGATCATTTGCACCAAAATCATCTTCTGACAAGTCAGGGTACTAAATCACTACTCATGCACGCGCAGGGATTAGACGTCAAGTCAATGAGTCTAACATTCCTTAAAACAAGAAGAGTCTACCTTAAACTGTAACAATGAGTTTTTTTCAACGTTTACAGCTGAATATCGCCCTCACCCCTCCTGTCAACAAAAGTTTATATCCACCCTAAAAGAGTTTATAAAATCTTGAAAAGTTAAGGTTGCGCATTGTATATTAATTTTTTTTACTTTCAATTTTTGGGCCAAATCAGCAGGCGTATTAGACAAGAGTGTGCATTATATGCGAGATTTTACAGTAAAAATGCAAAATAAAGCTGGCCGTGGAAAAAAAGGTACTTGTGTACAAAACGGACAGCATGACAAAGGAAAACAGAAGTATATTTATTGGGATAAAAAATATACAGGTATATAGAAATTTACAGAAATTGGAATTTTGGAATATTATAGAAATTCAGGTCGTGGCACCAAATTGAAGAGGGAAGGTTTCCCCTACCCATTCTAGTGTAGGGCTCCATGGGGGAGGTGTCATTGCCGTCCGTTTAGTACACAAGTACCGAAAAAATGACTCAAGTGCAGGTGCCGCCTTCTGCTCTACATTGCTCCCCTTGCACCATTATTAATACTTGTGGCGAAAGAGATACTGATAAGGAACACAAAGACCTAATTAGATGGTATAATGCAGATTTCTACGAATCCATTTACCTCATCCCATTAAATCTGCCATTTCAATTTCATTTTGACGGTGGGTTTGAACCTGAAGTTGTGCCCCGCTACACAGTCTAAAATTGTATAGTAGGACTGTCCAGCTCCCCTATTCTATGGCTTTTATTCCCCACACTTGTTTGGTAATTAACTTCCTCGTCATTATGTTTAACACTAGAATTACCAGAGCCTATGAGAAAACTCGTAAATCCGGCCCACCTTAAATCCATTCTCACCTCTCCGTCAGCGTCTTTTGTCCTGTAAATGTGTCGATAACAGCAAGCAGCCTGCTATCCCATCCCCCGCCCACTGCAAAGAAGTTTCTCAGTGCTCAGTATTTATCTTCGAGTGAAGTGCTGGAGCTTTATAGGGTAAAAAAGTACATCGTCATTTGGAATACATACATTTCATGTGTGTTCAGTGTCATCAACAATCTATGTAAAAACTTACGTAGAAACGTTTTTCATGTTTTGGTAATAATTGACAAAATGTAGACATGAAATGTATAATGTGTGAAGCCTGACATACAAATATGAAATAAACACTTTCACACAAGGTACAAGTATAAGAAAACAAATTCACTTTTATTCAAGAATATAACCGAAGAAAAAAGAAAGCAGGTTACGGCAGGCAGGTTGATACAACAGCTTGCGTGGTGCAATGCTAAGAACTGCTGCCTTCCAATCAAGAGGTCGCGGTTTCGATATCAGCTGCTTCCCAAATTGACCATTTTGAGTAGTGAGCTGCTCTTATTGTTAATATCATACAATAAAAACATACATTTGATTTGTGTCTGTCAATTTATAGTACTTGTCAAAGTTTTTTTTCAGTTTT
>JANRMT010062814.1:39094667-39135641 GCA_026402145.1 Polypterus bichir lapradei
CTATCTATCTATCTATCTATCTATCTATCTATCTATCTATCTATCTAATTGTTTTATTATATGGTGCCATTTACTATCATCTGTTTTTCAGATAGATAGTTTTCTGGTTTTAGTTTTAGTATCTGTCAGTTTTTCAGATCCTCAAACAGGACCACTTTATGAAACAGTGAGCAGAACCCCATCATTTGCATTTATTTAAAAATAGACTAAAACTAAAATCCACAATGTTTACATCCATTTTTAACATTTCCTTCTTTTACTGTTTTAAAGAAGCAGCAGTATTAGGGTGTCGGCTGACCTTTTCTTCTTATACACAAGAAATGATCGTAATGTAGGTTGTCACATGTAAGCAGAAAAAAATAAAACTCCTAGATTCAGTCTGTCCGGGCAGTCTGTGAAGGTTTCAACAATCCCTGCCACCCCCAGATGCCTCACATTCTGTTTTATGTTTTGAAGCATCAAATCTAAAACAGGTGGAAACTCATTTGCCGCCGCAGGGCACACCAACCCTAATTCAGAAGCCTCTCGTTTGTAGTTAAATTGAATTTAAAGGTTACTGGGTACGTTACTGTAGCTCAGGGCTGACGTTTTCAGTCAAAAAATCAGGCGCATGGTGCATATGATTGTCCCCCGCCTACTAGCCACTGTACGTCAGGCATTTTAGAAGACTGAATATTTCCAAAAAGGTGCATTGT
This sequence comes from Polypterus bichir lapradei, assembly GCA_026402145.1. Taxonomy (NCBI): domain Eukaryota; kingdom Metazoa; phylum Chordata; class Cladistia; order Polypteriformes; family Polypteridae; genus Polypterus; species Polypterus bichir. The sequence goes on from JANRMT010062814.1 coordinate 39,095,363, forward strand.
AGGTGGTCATAAATGAAGGACATGATGGTCTTGCTGACATGACATCTATCCAGTATATGCTTTAATGGTGTTATAGTGGCCAAAGAAGGTCTCATATAACAGTCATTCTTTTCATATAGTGCCTTTTACAAGAAACGCCTTACAGCATATCCATCCATCCATTATTTAACCCGCTATAACCTAACTACAAGATCACGGGGGTCTGCTGGAACCAATCCCAGCCAACACAGGGCGCAAGGCAGGAACAAGCCCCGAGCAGGGCGCCAGCCCACCGCAGTCTTACAGTATAAAGAAAGCAAAAATGCAGAGCTGAGTAACAAAATAAAAACAGATTTTCTGTATACTGTATGTTACTTTCCTTTTGTTCACATTGCAATAAATGAACAATTCTTTTTGTTTTAGCTCAAGTTGATAAAGTCACTGGCTACTTTGATTGACATGCTTCCTCAGGACTGTTATATTTTAAAATATTGTAAGGTGACCTGGTGTTTTGAATGCTGGTTCAGTGACACCACTGGTGGTGGAGGAGTTTGAATGTTCTCCTGGTATCGCACATGGTCACCTGACACATCCCTAAGATGTGTGTTTTAGATTGGTGGAAATCTCTAAATTAGACCCATGTCAGTGAGCTCCACCTGTTCACCCCGTCCAGGGTTGGTTTGACTTCAACCTGGTTGCTGCTGAGATAGGCTTCAGTCCACGTGACTCCCAAGCTGCAGTAAGGAGATTTGATTGTGCCAGGATAAGTCAATGCCTTAAAATAAAGTGATATTTGATCTTTTTCTGAGGATGGGAGGATGACGCAGTAGTTTTCCCTTCTACCCCCCAGCTCAACAGTCCTGAGTCCTGTCCTTGTGCTGCTCATGTTCTCCTTATGTCCACATGTGTTTTCTTTGGGCATTCCCATTATCGAGTCACTCACTTAGATTAATCCTTAACAGTAAATTGTCCTGGTTTGAGTTTAGGTGTTTGCAATGAACCGTTGTCTTCTCCAGAACTGGTTTTCCCCTCTACTGTGCAATGAAAAACCTGGCCTCTGAAAATAAACAAAGGCACGGGTGCACATATTAAGACTTTTTTCATCTTCAGAGTTGTACTAATAATAAGATTTCTAACAGTGTTTCCCTTCTTGAATTTTAGACAAATATGGTCTCAGTTGAAGGCCTGACAAAACTAGTGGATCCATCTCAGCTCACTGATGACTTTGACGGCTCCCTGGAATATAACCACGACGAATGGATAGAGCTGCGTGTGTCCTTGGAAGAGTTCATCAGCAATGCCATACACTTGCTGTCTCGACTGGAAGAGCTGCAGGAGATGCTAGCAAAGAAGGAGTTTCCAGTTGACGTCGAAGGGTCTAGAAGACTCATCGAAGAGCACACGCATCTCAAAAAGAAGGTGATGAAGGCCCCTGTGGAGGAGCTAGACCGAGAGGGCCAGAGACTCCTGCAGTGCATCCGGTGCAGTGATGGCTTCTCTGGAAGGAACTGCATCCCCGGCAGTGCAGACTTCCAAAGTGTTGTGCCAAAGATTGCCAGTCTCCTTGACAAGCTGCACTCGACTCGGCAACACTTACATCAGATGTGGCACGTCAGAAAACTGAAACTGGACCAGTGCTTTCAGCTTCGATTGTTTGAACAAGATGCAGAAAAGGTAAGCAGTAGACGTATTGTGACCGAGTACACTGAAATTCTTACCTGCATGTCAGGCCAACATGTTACCACTCTCTGGCGTCATCAAGTATTTATTCACCAACAGCACATGTAACTCACTGACTACATGTCTTACATTTCCATCTGTAGGGTGGTCCAGATCTGATTATGCAATTTTCATTACGCTATAATTTATTAAGTTTATTACATAGAAAATCACCCAAAAAATCCCGGACCATCGAGAAGTGTGCGAACTGACGACATGAAGAATCGTGTTTGAGCCGAACTGGAATCGTCCCCGCATAATATTTCTCAAAAGGAGTGTGTAATGTATAAAAGTGACTGAAATTGGCAATTCAGTTCTGTCAGCTAAATGGTGACTCACATACACATACTGTTACACCTTTATTGGGTGCACTGGACATAACAGGACACAAATAATACAGCATATGGCAAGTCAGTCATTGGCAGGATAAGCTTACACCACAAGACCACAAATTATGCACACTAAACCATTGTAAAAAGATAAGAGACACACAGAGGAAGTGTTGAGTTGTATTCTAGATTCCTTTTTTAATAGATATTATGATGATTATACCCAAAATTACCAAAAAAGGACCCTCTGGTGCATATTAGGGCTTCCTTTGCTAAGAAAGTGAAGCTTCTGAGAGTGATGACCCATCTCCTTCAGCCATTGGTCCATTAATGAATGTGCTTTCTGGTCTGATTGTCTCTTAAATAGTGTACAGAGCGGAAGGGGTCCCCCGGAGTCTGGGAGGAAATGATGTCAGAGGTCCTACTGGCTATCCTCTTGCACTCTGGGACTAAAAATTGAAAGGAAGTTAACAGCTGTATCACACCACTCTCAGATCCTCTATTTCCTTGCTGTGTAGAGTTCACAAAATGTTCCCTGGGCTTACATGTGTTGCACGCCATCAATTCACTCCTTTTCTGAACCTTCTGATTCTGTTGTTCCAGGGTGTCGGAGCTTGACCTGTAGTAGTAGTAGTACAACTGAAACGATGAAACAAGACAGGAATCACGCTCCTGTCTATCCTAGAGTACCCTCAAGTGTAAAACATTACATTCCAACAACTTTGGTTAGTTTAGAGTCACCAGATATGCCAACGTGAATGTCTTTGGGATGTGGAGGAAACTGTGGTATAGCGGGTCCGCAGCTTAAATTCTTAGTGTTCTGTTTTTAAATAAGTAAATAACTGAATGGCTGGCTTGATCTCTGTGGGTGTGTGTGCTCACGCAGTTGCGGGGGGTTGGTGAGACGAGACACACCGGCACGTGAGGATGCGGTCTGTCTCAATTGCATCATCGACTTTCTATGGTGCGCAATCGAGGTGCTGTGCAAGGAAAAGGAAAGACAGAAAGACAAAGGCAGAAAAGAAAGAAACGAGGTTAAAGGAAGGAGAGAGAAATAGGCAGGAAGATGGGAGACAGAGCCAGTGCAAAAACAAGCAAGCGCAAGAGAGCCCCAGGAGAAGATACTTCTCCGAGTATGTAACTGACTCTCAGGGCTGCTGAGGTGCATTGCTCTGGCTGAGCGTTTCAATGAGCTGGAGTGATGAGGGGTGCGAGCAGCTCTCCATGGAAGACCAGGAAGGCAGAGGCTTGCATTGGGAGCCTTGCAGAAGCCATGGCCAGTATGGACCCGGGGTTGAGTTCAGATGGGGAGCCCTGCTGTTGAGCCATGGAGCAGCAGGAACTCAGACCTACTGTTTAAGAAGGATGGCTGTGCCTGCCGGTTTGGGGTCTTCTTCTCCTGCAAGGTCTGGTCAGGATAAGGAGAGGAGACACCACGGCAGAGGAGGTTTATAAACGACAGTTTTCTGCCTGAGCGGTTTTAACCTCAGTTTTAATTGATTTATTTATTGGATTGTTTTTAACCTCCACTGGACACTGTTTTTTGGATTATTTATTGACTCTTGATGCACTGCACTTTTTGGACACTTAGACATATGATTGATTTTAACTCTTTAAGGGCTGATGTCGACTTTTGTCGAAATGCAGGGGTAGAGCACGGTAATCAGCTTTAAACTGCGACAAAACTTGCCCTTACATTTAAGTTTGACTCTCTTTGCTAGAAGGAAAGTTAAGTAGCTTTGTTGATTTGAACTTGATTCCCTGCATGAGTAGCAAACAGCAAACAACCTCTAAAATGGCATCGACATCTGGCAAGAGACTAAATACACCATAGACGTTTTACATATTATTGCTGAATCGGACTCTGACTTGTCGGAATTGGAATTTGATGCAAGTGATCAGGAGATGGACATCGAATACGAAAGTGAGGTACCAGCATCAGCTGATCACTCCCCAGATGATCGTGGTGTTGAACACGTTTGTGTAGCTGATATGCCTATGGCAGCGCTCACCTGGGAGGACCACCATTTATGATGACAAGAGGTACAAAGCATCAAACCAATTGTGTCACGCTGCGACTGCCACCGCCGCCCACCTGTGTGAAGGCAGCCAGCCCACCGTGCATTCCTGCTGGCCATCGAGGTGCCCCCACACAGCCACTGCCTACAGAGATGCCGAAATTGTACCAACAGCAGCCACAGCATGTAGCAACAGATGTTTTATGTTGATTTATGTGTGAAACCATTGCTTTGTGTGCTTTTCCATAAACTTGAATTTTTTGGAAAAAAATATTCAGCCCTCAAAGAGTTAATAAAGCACTAATCACTTTGCATCTATCCCTTGCTATGTTTGTGTGTTGTGCCCTTGTCTGCTGGCTCATCCCTCGGGTACCTTATCAACAGTGGCAGGTTCAAGAGGCTCCCAGAAGGACCAGGAAGTGTGGAACCCACCTGTGCCTTTACAACTACCCAGAGTGCTTGGAGAAAACCTAAACAGACATGGGGTAAACATACAAACTGCATCCAGGCTGTGACCAGGCTAAGATTCAGATAGATAGATAGATAGATACTTTATTAATCCCAAGGGGAAATTCACATAATCCAGCAGCAGCATACTGATAAAGAACAATATTAAATTAAAGAGTGATAACAATGAAGGTATAACAGACACACAATAACTTTGTATAATGTTAACGTTTACCCCCCTGGGTGGAATTGAAGAGTCGCATAGTGTGGTGGAGGAACGATCTCCTCAGTCTGTCAGTTTAGCAGGACGGTGACAGCAGTCTGTCGCTGAAGCTGCTCCTCTGACTGGAGATGATCCTGTTCAGTGGATGCAGTAGATTTTCCATGATTGGCAGGAGCCTGCTCAGCGCCCTTCGCTCTGCCACGGATGTCAAACTGTCCAGCTCCGTGCCTACAATAGAGCCTGCCTTCCTCACCAGTTTGTCCAGGCGTGAGGCGTCCCTCTTCTTTATGCTGCCTCCCCAGCACACCACTGCGTAGAAGAGGGCACTCGCCACAACCGTCTGATAGAACATCTGCAGCATCTTATTGCAGATGTTGAAGGACGCCAGCCTTCTAAGGAAGTATAGTCAGCTGTGTCCTTTCTTACACAGAGCATCAGTATTGGCAGACCACATCCCCAGAGCAGCGAGGGTGTACTAGTGTGCCACACTCCTTCAATACACTTTAGAGTGAGAGGCATATTGTATATAACACCCTGAGACTCCCTCAGTATTTAGCAAGATGTACTCTTGAGTTGTACAATTTATAAGGAGAGGTGTGCACTGTTCTTTGCACATTATTCTGTATTCCAGCAGTAAGGTAGGTATTTCAGTTAAGGAAGGCTAATGTTTGGAGATAAGAAAGACAGAGGTTTTGAAGTAAAATAGCTTTTTTGCAGAATGCTAAAACAATTATGATGAGAACAGGCCATTCAGCCCAACAAACTCATCCACCATGTTCTTCTAGATTGTCTAAAAATAACATCAAGTCAGCATTTGAAGGTCCCAAAGTCCTGCTGCCCAACACACTGCTTGGTATTTTTTTTAATTTGTGTCTATGGTTGATTGTGTAATGAAAAACTTTTAACATTTGTGCAAAACCTTCCCTTAACAAGTTTCTAACCCTGTTCCTGTGTTCTTGTTGCAGAATTTATTTTAAAGTAACAGCTAGAAAACACTATACTAATTCCTTTTTAAACATTTCAGTCATGTCCCCTTTTAATCTCTGTCTACTTAAACTGAAAAGGTTCACCTCCTTCAGCCTCTCCTTATACGAGTAGTTCACACCTCTCACTTCCACAATCAGCCTAGTCGCTCATCTCTGGACAGTTCTACTCGCTAAGCATGGCACTGGAGACTGGCAGTGTGTTGACGGCACACGCAAGTAAGATTTCATTGTGCTCTGTACACGTGGCAGTAGCAGCCCTATGAAGCTATTTAGTTTAAATTCAAATCTGCATGTTTACTACTGAGAAACAAGGGCTATGATATATACTGAGAATGAAATCCTTTATAGTGAGGAGTGCATACTGTATATAATAATGGAGAATAAGAAAAGTCAAACAAAATATTGTACATTGAGACAATCTTTAAAAGAAAAAAAGGTGAAATGACATTTCCAAGCTGGAAAAAAAAGAAGGTAAAAAACAAGACATGTAAAGCCTCCATCAGGTGTGCAACTGAAAAGGAAAAGCAGGTAAGACTTATGACGAGGGAACAAAGCCAGGACAGACGAAAAGAGAAAAGGTGAGAATAGGCGAGACAAAACCCGCCATTACAGACATTGAACAACAACAACAACATTTATTTATATAGCACATTTTCATACAAACAATGTAGTTCAAAGTTCTTTACATGATGAAGAAAGAGAAAAAAGACAAAATAAATAAGAATTAAAATTAGGGAGCACTAATTAACATAGAATACAAGTAAGGTCCGATGACCAGGGAGGACAGAAAAAACAAAAAAAAACTCCAGACAGCTGGAGAAAAAAATAAAATCTGCAGGGGTTCCAAGGCCATGAGACCACCCAGCCCCCTCTAGGCATTCTACCCAACATAAATTACCTCAATCAGTCCTCGTTGTATTCAGGGTTCTCATGGAAGAATTTGATGATGACGGTCATGTGGATTTCTGGCCTTTAATCCATCAATGTAGGGACATCACGGTGCTTTGATTAGGTGGTGGTGGTGCAGATCGCCACCACAGAAAACCGGAAAACGAGCAGAAGAGAAAGTAGGGGTTAGTACGGATAATGATAATTAATTGAATATACAGCGCATCAGGATTAAACTAAAATGAAGCTATGAGACAGCCATGTTAAAGTAATGTGTTTTCAGCAGTGTTTTAAAGTGCTCCACTGTATTAGCCTGGCGAATTCCTATTGGCAGGCTAGTCCAGATTTTAGGTGCATAACAGCAGAAGGCCGCCTCACCACTTCTTTTAAGTTTAGCTCTTGGAACTCTAAGCAGGGCGGCGCAGTGGTAGCGCTGCTGCCTTGCAGTTAGGAGACCCGGGTTCGCTTCCTGGGTCCTCCCTGCGTGGAGTTTGCATGTTCTCCCCGTGTCTGTGTGGGTTTCCTCCCACAGTCCAAAGACATGCAGCTTAGGTGGATTGGCTCCAGCAGACCCCTGTGTTTGGATTCAACGGGATGGATGGAATTCTAAGCAGGCACTCATTTGAAGATCTAAGGTTACGATTTGTAGTGTAAGGTGAAAGACATTCTGAAATATAGGATGGAGCGAGATTATTTAAGGCTTTGTAAACCATAAGCAGGATTTTAAAGTCAATTCTAAATGACACAGGTAACCAGTGTAGTGACATCAAAACTGGGGTGATGTGCTCGGATTTTCTTTTCTGAGTTAAGATTCTAGCAGCTGCATTCTGCACTCGTTGCAACTGATTGATGTCTTTTTTTTGGTAGTCCTGAGAGGAGAGTGTTACAGCAATCTAGCCGACTGAAAACTAAATTTTTCAGCATCTTTCAATGTTATAAGAGGTCTAACTGTTGATATATTTCTTAAGTAAAAAAAAATTCTGTCCTATTAATCTGATTTATATGTGATTTAAAACTCAGCTTCCCAGAGGGTCTGCTCTTTTGCACCCAGAGAAAGATATTCCTCCTCTCCCAGTCCTTCCAGGCATCCTAGTGTAGCAATGTCCCCGGTCATCTGCTACAACATATACCTGCAGAGACCAAGACAAATACTGTAACCTAATAATTCTAAACCCACATAATCCAACTCTGGGTCACAGGGCTGGAGCCCATACTTGTAATATTGGGTGCAAGGCAGGATTCAGCTCTGAACAGAGTGCTTGTCTATCAAACGGCCCACTCACGCACACACCCACACTAACATGGGGGTCTACTAGAGTCGGCGGTTAACCTGTTAGTACAATAACCACGCAGGCATGGGGAGAACATAAAAACTGACCAGGCCTGAGATTGAAATCCAGGTTGCTGAATCTGGGAGACAACAGTACTGACCACTGTGCCACCATGCTGCCTGTGCAACAGATACAGTACTTTATACAGAAGCACAGACTATTATAGAATACATTGGACTAAAATTCATCATCAGTCCCAACCCAAAGGTGATAAATGTGAGCTCTACATGCTGAATGTGATAATATCTGCTCTGAAAGGCATATCATAGTGTTCATGTGTTTAGTATTTTGTGTGTGACTGTTAATATGGTGCATGTCCTCAGTTTTTACATGCAGTGAATACAGGACCCAATATATGTATCTGTATATACTGGCCAGTAGGTTACTATATGTGATTACAAATGGCATGTTTACTTTAACAGGAATCAATACAACGTAATGAATTTGGGGAGTAATCATGGGATACGCATGTTGCCGGCTGAGAATCACAGACTTTACTGACATCTGCTCATTGCTGAAAGCGCTGCTGTCATGGAGGAGACAGTAACCAGCCCTAAATGTTATTCCAGTTACCATCCGCTCAATTTGGAGTTACTGATCAGTGTAACATGCATGCCTTTGGGATGTGGGAGCAGAAAGGGAGTTTCCAGAGAAAATCTACACTTTCCGCCTCAGCGAATCAAACCTAAGTCTCTGGAGCTCTGAGGCAGTTGTGCCAGTCTCCGTTTCTCCATGCCAGCCTGTTCACTGGTACCCTTTGGCATATACTCTACTCCATAAAGAAAGGGAAGCAGAAACTCCAGTCGACATTTTTATTCACTATCACCCACCCTCAGGGTCTGTGTAGGAGTGACGTACCATTTAAATGAGGCCTTTTAATGCTGCTTACTGGCAGGAGAATTCTGGCCTACATAGGAGCTGGAAGAGATGATGCCAGTTATGTAATGCCATTTTTCTACTTCTTTTACTTCCTTCAAATTGGACATCTCACTTTTTTTCCTAGCAGGTATTGTTAATTTTTTTAGAACGTTAATGCCCTGTGGGCGCACGAAAAAGCACATCCATCAGTCAGAGGTGTTCTTTGACGACTTCCACTATAGGATGTTCAAAAGAAATGAGATTAGGAGAAATCCTTTGAGATGGGCTCTGTTGTTCCATGCACTGTAAACCGAACTAAACATTCATATCCTTATGAGTGTTTTCTTCGAATTTCAATTACCTTTTGTGGAGGCTGGCCCGGACACAGACAGGTGGACACGTACATTTCACCCAACACACGTTTATTTATACTATGTACAAGTTAATCAAGTGTCACACAAACCCCACAAGTCCCCAAAGTCCTGGCCACACAATGCCTTTCTTCAGACCGCCTCCTTCTCTCTTCTCCAGCTCAGTCCACTCCACTCCCGACTCTCCCGCTGAATAAAGGGAGGCAGCCCCTTTTATTCACACCCGGATGTGCTCCAGGTGCTTCCCGGCAATCTCCCACCGACACGCCCCTGTGTGGCGGAAGTGCTGGCTGTATCCCCGGAAGCACTCCGGGTGTCCCTGCTCCTCTTCCCCCCAGCACTTCCTGGTGTGGCGGAAGTGCTGAGGTCCAGGGCTCCAAAGGCATGGGGGCGACCACGGGCCCCTACAGGGTGGAGCTTCAAAGCTCTGTTCCCGTGGTCCCCAAAGGAACCAGGGTGGTCGCCCCCAGATGGTCTGGGGAAGGCGCAAGCCCTCCTCTGGTCCTCCTGGGCGTCCCGGCTGGGTCGCCACCCCAGCCACCTCTGACACTTTATATAGCGACATGCTGAACAGGCCCCGATGTGCTATATCATAATGCTGTTCTAAAGGCCGGACAGTTCATTATTAAACTTGGCCTTCTCTTCTCTCCGGTTGACTGTCACTTTGCAAATGTTCGATCTGGTGGGTTCCGATGTGTTTGTTTTTGGCTGGTTGCTAAAGCCCCTACCGATGACTTTTTTCCCAGTCACACATTTGACTAAATTTTGTTCCTTTTTTTTATGATCATGATGAGATAATTACACACCAGCGGAAGTGCTTAATAAGAGAAGTCGTGTAGTAGACACCAATTGAGCAGAAGAACGGCTCCCTCAGCGTTGTCTTCTTTGTGTCCTGATCTCTTTTGTGATGATTTGCTACTAGGACAATGGCTCCCAAATTATGCACTCCAGTCCTAATTTAGATAAATACAGTAACTTGCCTAATTATGGTCTGTCCCCTTGGTGTCTGTTCTTTAGATGAGTAACTTGGTTATTAATTTCCCTGGTGTAGGGCTGCCTATGGGGGACAGGCTTATGCTCATATTTTCGTCTTGCTTTATAGAATTACTTTCAGAGCTGGAACCATTCAACTTTATTGCTTCAAGCATTTTCCATTTTTAGACTGTAAAGCATCAATAGGTTAACCCAATACTTAAAAAATAAAATGTACACATCAGATCATTTACATTCAGGAAGGATTTTACTCATTTAGAAGTTTGATGTGTGCCAGCCAGCCATACGTTTTTAGTAAACGGGGTTAGCTCAGTAGGTGGCCCAGTGGTTAGTGTGGCAAGGAAATAAATGTATTCAACGCCTAGTCAGGACTGCGTGTGCATTTTTTTTCTTTAGACTCTGGTTGTCCTCCCACATTCCCAGATTGTGTAGATTGATTGTTTGGTGACTTTAAATTGGCCTGATGTGAATGTCTGTATGAGTGTGTCCTGGATCACTGAATCTGAGACACCTTAAAAAGACAAACCTTTCATAAAACCAGCTGCTTGAAAAGGGCAGCGTCATGGCGTAGTGGTTAGAGCTGGTGTCTTCCTGGGCCGCCTGGGTTTCAAGCTTTGCCCCAGTAACTGTAGGAGTGGAGTTTCTCCAGTTTTTCTTGCATATTAAGATTAGGCTAATTAGAACTGTACATTGGCACAGCGCACAGCAAGTGAGTGTGTGAGTGTGTCCTCCATGGATTTGCATCCCGTCCTTTGTTGGTTCCCACCTTATGCCTTATTTTGCTGTGATAAAGGTTACCTTTTCATGCCCTTATAATCAAGTAAGCAAATTCTGCAAATGAACAGACAGATGGAGGAAAGTAAAGTATAGGCACGCCGTCACTAAAAGACGGTAATGACAGCTTCACTGAGAAGTTATCCAGTCTCATAGATAATTGCAAAAATAGCTGGAAACCATGCGGGCCAACGAGGAGAGCTGGGACTTGAAATCTCACATTACAGCATGATGGTTGAGCAGGAAAGAAGAGATATGAATAATAATGTGTTATTTCTGCTCTTCTGCCTCAAAATGTTATTTTCTGTCTTCATTCAGTATTTATGTAGAGAGTTAGTCTATTCCTTCCAGGTTTTAGTGTCATTCACCAACTCACTGCAGTTTAATAAAAGCCTCAATGCGACTCGCATGTTCACATCAGGTTCATTTTTATTAGAAATGCAAAATGTTTTAAATAGATAAGAGCTAATAGATTTAGAAATTATTTGAAAAGCATCTGAAGTCTTAAAGTCTGCGTGTCATGCTGGAGTTTCTGTATACAGATATTTAATATTTAATATGATGCCGAAATCTGCGGTGCCGTCACTGAGTCTCGTGGCCCAGAGGATGGATTTGACTGTATTATGTGATTCAGTGAAACAGTGTGCTCAATTAAACCAATATATTCATGTTAGTTTAATAATGGGACAAAAGCCAATGGCTGTTATTACCAGGAAAAAATGATTTTGTACTGTATTTGTATTTGTCCAAGTTTTTAGAGTCCTGGTGCTTCCTGTCTTGCTATATGGTTGCGAGACATGGACGCTATCCAGTGACCTGAGATGAAGACTGGACTCCTTTGGTACTGTGTCACTCCGGAAAATCCTTGGGCACCACTGATTTGACTTTGTGTCGAATGAGCGGTTGCTCATGGAGTCCCGAATGAGGCACATTACCTGCATTGTGAGGGAACGTCAGTTATGGCACTACGGCCATGTGGCGCGTTTCCCTGAAGGTGATCCAGCTCGTAAGATCCTCATTGTTGGGGACCCGAGTGGCTGGACCAGGTCAAGGGGTCGCCCACGTAACACCTGGCTGCGGCAGATTGAGGGTCATTTCCAGAGGGTGGGACTGGACCGCGTGTCTGCCTGGGGGGTTGTAAACCGGGATCCCGAGTTGTTTCGTCGTGTAGTGAGTGCGGCAACAAACTGTACCAGTGCATGCTCCTGAACTTGACTTGTATTTGTTTATATTTAATTACTTCTAAAAATGACAAAAACAATAAAAATGCTGTATGGTAGTTAACTAATGAATATCCTTCCATCAATATAATATAATATAATATAATATAATATAATATAATATAATATAATATAATATAATAGTTAATCTCTTTATCTCCCACCTGGGGTCTTTTACACATAAGAACTCTGGAGTAGGAGAGACACCACTCCCGATCAGGACATTTGGTTCCAGAACCCATGCTGTGTGTGGAGGTGATACCTACTTCATCTAGCTGATATTTTCCCACCTACTGCACCAGCTCAGGCTCCTTCCCCAACCAGAGAGATAGTATTCCAATTACCTAAGGCTAGTCTCCATCGCCTGAGTCTAGTCCATCAAGGTCTTTCCTGCCTATACCTGCCACAAAACTGGGATCTCACTCAACCCTTACCACCTACAAGATGGCTGCACATCTCCATTTTGGGCTGGGTGGTTTGCCCAGTCACCAGACACCCACCAGCCAGTGCCACATTCAGGTCTGCTGCTGTTAACCTTATCCTGAGCGGGGTACCCTGTTTGTTAAGTTGTACTATCATGAGGATCATTGTAAAATGTTCTCTTGTCTGACCTTTCAACCCACACCTGCTCACCAAGGGAAACCCTTCAAGGAGCACAAAGCTCCATATGACCTAGAACTAAGTTTTCCTAAGGTGCTCAAGGTCCACTACCATGTCAAGGTGACAGTCCAGGCTGGGGTAATATTATGATATTATGTAATAAAGGGACAGCACAATGGGTAGGACTGGCATCTCAGGGATCTAGTGTCCTAAATTTGTATCCTGTGGCTGGCTGTTGCCAGTGTGGAGTTCACATGTTCTCCTCCTTTCCTTGTGGATTTCCTCTACATACTCCAGTTTTTCTTCCACATTCCCAGGTTCATTTATTATTCCTGACTGGCCCTCTGTGAGTGTTTCTCAAACATTCAGGACTGCAGGTGCCAGAGTCTATCCTGGCATCAGTGAGCAAAGGTAGGAAAAAGTACTGAATAGGACACCAGTCTATTGTGGAATCCAGTTATGCACACACCATCACAGGGGTCAGTGTTAAATTGCCAATTTACTAAACTTGCAGTTCACAAAATGGCAGTGTTACCCATTGTGCCAGCATGACACCCATAACATAATAAAGCTATAATATAATATCCATCCTTCTATTGTCTTCTTCCACTAAGATAATGTCATTCACTAATTGGAGCATAGCCCAGCAGCATTTAGCCAAAACTAGAAGGGATGCCAGCCAGTTCATTGCAGAGCCCACTCACATTCAGTCAGATTGGGAAATGTTGTATAAAAAAAATTGAATCATTGTTTAGAAAACAAGTTTGAAGTTGATTACTTTACCCCTAGTTATAAGTCATAGGAGAACACAAATTAAAAAATCTAAAGGAAAGAGGTCACAGGCTAGAAAAGGGAGTGCTCCAGTGAACTGGGGTCAGGGTTCAGAACAGAGTGCTTTGACAGCTTTCCAGTCTAGTTTTTCAAGAGTGTAGTGGTGTTGGGATCAAACACATTATAAATGTATTCCCCCTATTACTGAATCTATTTAGTTGATCACGGGGTGCAGAGTATCAGAGTCTATCCCAGTTGCATCAGAGCAAGTGCCATCCCGGTCACTGGGCATGTTCACAGTTAATCCAATATGTACACTATGTCTTTAAAATGTGAGCACCCGGAAAACTCCACAAAGAATATGGATGAGCCAATAATCAAAGCCAAGGCTCTGAATATGTGAGGCAGCAAGGCTAAGTACTGTGCCACTGTTCTACCCATCTTTAAATCTTACACAGTCCCTTCAGTTACTATAAATATGCATGTTTCTCATATCAGAAGCATAAATGTGAGTTCAGGGTTATTATCATGTTTGTATATTACAACAGTAGTATGATAGCACTAAAAACTGTGAATGTGTGCCACCACATCATACTTTGAATAAATGCAACCTGTATTTGTATGTATGTATATGTGTATATATATATATATATATATATATATATATATATATATTGTCACAAAAATCAAAGAAGCCACAGTTTGGGGCAGCCACCTGTATATTATTCCCTGGCTGCAAAATAGTTAAAGGTTGTTTTGATGTGTACAGATTGGAGTGCAGAATAGAACTGAGGGGGTAGAGGAAAGGTGGCAGTTTTTACAGGCCAATATAGGAAATGACATCAGGCGGGTCGGAACTTGAAGGGTCTTCATCCATAGGCTCAGACCCGGAAGCGACGTCATAGGGGTCGGAAGCAGACTTGACGTCATCAGGACCAGGCGGAATTTCCTGTGAACTGTCTGCAGAAAAGCGAGAAAAAGAGTCAGTGCACTCTGCTACATCCCGGTCTGGCTTGGAATTATCCTCATTCAAGCCCTTTAACTGCCTCCCATGCACATGTGTGTGACAATATACTTATATATATATATATATAAATATATATATATATATATATATATACATATATATATATATATATATATATATGTGTGTGTGTGTGTGTGTGTGTGTGTGTGTGTATATGTGTGTATATACAGTAATCCCTCCTCGATCGCGGGGGTTGCGTTCCAGACCCCCCCCGCGATAGGTGAAAATCCGCGAAGTAGAAACCATATGTTTGTATGGTTATTTTTATATATTTTAAGCCCTTATAAACTCTCCCGCACTGTTTATAAATATTCCCCGCAGCGTTATACAGCATAATCCCTTTGTATTCTCTTAGATATTAGGTAAGATTCATTGAAATTATGTATATAAACACACACTGTTTATATACAGTAAAACCTAAATATTATTTTAAAGATATTGAGTGTCTCCGATATCACATATGTTACAGCCATTACGATAGACAGGTCACCAGCAATAAATACGTACAATGCAAGAAAAATAGTATACAGTAAATATGTGTACAGTGACACTAAACGTACGTACATGTACTAAGCACTGTAAGAAGAAAATTAATTATGGTTACTCACCAACAATGACACGATGACTTGTCCGATAACAATGAGTTTAATATTACTGCACAACAAAGGAGAGCGTTACAGCCCTTGTAAAGGAGCCACTTCAGGCGATTGTGTAGCACTGCCGTTGTTCTTCTTCTGGCAGTCTTCAATCCAAATCCCTAAAGCAGATTCCATCCAGACTACTGCCTTATTACATCCACTTACAACTCGTTTTGCACCCTGGTTAAAAGGACACTGCAGCCGTAGATCTTATATTCCTTTCCTACTTTTTAAATAAAAAGAATCGTAGCCTTCAACAAATCCAAAACGTTTACCTTTTCGGCAATCATTAACATCTTCTTCTTGCGCTTGGGCACGACACCTGAAGCAGTAGCAGATTGTTTTGGAGCCATAATGAAGGGCTTGACTATGCACAAAGATAAACACTAAAGAGCACAACTCTTTACACAGCGAAACACGTTGATGCTGAATGAGCGAGACAAGACTTCCTGGTTAACACTGCATTCAGCACGTAGGAACTTAACTGCGTGCTCTGATTGGTTAGCTTCTCAGTCAGGAGAACTTAACTGCATGCTCTGATTGGTTAGCTTCTCAGCCATCCACCAATAGCGTCCCTTGTATGAAATCAACTGGGCAAACCAACTGAGGAAGCATGTACAGGAAGTAAAAAGACACATTGTCCGCAGAACCCGCGAAGCAGCGAAAAATCCGCATTGTATATTTAGTTATGCTTTCATATAAAATCCGCGATAGAGTGAAGCCGCGAAAGTCGAAGCGCGATATAGCGAGGGATTACTGTATATATATATATAATATAGTATTACAATTATAAAGAACATAAATAGTCAGAAAGTTGCGGTTCCAGGTTGAAATCAGTATTGAGGCACAGATGAACATAATCCAAGGACCATTCGGAAGAGAGAGGACTTTGCAGCCAACAAAAAGAGCTCTGTCTCGGGAGGTTCCGTTCTCTTCCAAAAGTGATTCCTAGATGAGCCATAACTTGCAGAGATCACATTCTTTAAATAGCAAAGTGTCCAGAAGAGGTGGGGCTTCAGGGAATCTGGAGGAAGTGATGTCCAGATTCCTCTGGAACAGGGGTTGCCAACTCCGGTCCTGGAGGGCCATCGTGGCTGCAGGTTTTCATTCTGACCTCTTTCTTAATTAGTGACCTGTTTTTGCTGCTAATTAACTTCTTTTGAATTAATTTTAATTGACTTGTTCTTGAAGACTCAGACCCCTTAATTGTTTCTTTTTCCTTAATTAGCAACCAAACAATAATGAGACACAAAATGCGCTAAAGCAGCTGGTGTCCATCATACAGTATCTGAAAATAAAGAAAGATGAAGGTCTCAGGAATGTCGAACTGCTCAGGGCCCCAAAACTTTTCAACAGAGAACTTAGAAAAGAGAAAAATCAACAATTTTGGAAATTTCTGCTAATGCACCACGAGAGCAGCAACAAGCCACTGAATTAAAGAACGGGTTTAATTAACAACAGGAACTGGCACCTCATTAAGCAGCTGGTTGGAGTGAAATTGGTTGGAGTTTGAGGCCCTGACTAAGCAGGTCTTCTGTTGGCTCCCTCACTTCACATTAAGGAATGAAATGAAGCAATTCAGAGGAATGATGAAGAAATTTAGGGGAACAAATTTAAAAAAGCAATTCAATGAAAATGAATTCACAAGAAGTTAATTAGCAGCACAATCAGGGCACTCATTAAAAAAAAAAAAAGGGTTAGAATGAAAACCTGCAGCCACGGCGGTCCTTCAGGACCAGACTTGGTGACCCCTGCTCTAGAATTTCTTCCTCTATTTTAGAGGGAAAAAAAGGGAAAGGAAATGATCAACCGTGTCACAGCCCTTTTCTTTCCCATATGGCTCACCTGGGTAGTGCTAGTAAAATGCTCCCTTAAGTTATGTGTCTGACTGTATGTGCAAGAAAGACCTGTGGATAAAAACTGTTCCTGAGAAGAGTTGTGTGAGCGCTAATGCTGATTGCCTTTCTAAGGATGGTGGGAGTTATATATTTTAAAAACATAAAGGAGCTGTGCTGCCACCCTGTGTAGTGCTTTGTGCCAGTCAATCGGGTGCTATACTGTGTTGTAGTGTAGGTAGCAAATATGGGTTCCATTGTGCACCTGTAGAAGTTAGTGAGCATAGATAACTGATGTATTGTGCCCTCTTCAGGTTGTCATTACTGGTGATTTTAAAGAAATTTAAAGCTGCTCACAATTTCTACAGCATCCCTCATGAGGTACTGTAGACGGGCGTGTGGTCTACCACCTGCTCCTGAAGTCTATGACCAGCTCCTTCATTTTGCTGATGATATGGGGGAGATTGCTATCTTAGCGCCACATCTCTACTCTCGGTACCGCCTCAGCATTGCTTGTGAACAGATGTCATCAGTAAATTTAACAACAGAGTTGACGCAGTGTTTGGCCACACAGTCATAGGTTAATCAGAAATACAGCAGTGCCAGCACGGAGGATCAACATGGAGGAAGTTAAGCTACCAGTGCGCATTTACCGAGATCTGCCAAAATCTATCAGCTTAATAATCATTTTAAAGATACAACAGTGTTAAATGTTGACCTGTAGCCCATAAACAGGACTCTGGCATAACAGATGTTATTGGCCAGGTGTGATAGGATGGGATGAAGTGTGTGGAATATGGCATCCTCTGTGGACAGTTAGCACAATATGCCAACTGGAGGGCTTCCAGTCCGTCTTGAATATTCTGTTTATTGGGTCTCAGCGTCTGTGTCTCAAAGCCATCACAATGGTAGTGACCAGTGTCTGGTTTAAATGTTTGCCTATAAAAATATTAATGGAGTCTTTTTAGCCATTTGTTTCACATAATGTGTGCTCAAATATAATTAGGTTTACAGACGAGAAAACACTAAATCTGCCTTACTGGTTTAATTAAGAGCAAAACTGTCACATTTCTCTGAAGCAGTCATTTTATTAAAAGATGGCAGTGTATCTGCTTCAAGTATACGATGGGGGCAATTTGCTCCAGGCCACAAAAAGCACAGTACATAAATGACAAACCCACCAATTCTTCCAAAAAATACTTGAATTTTTGTATATATCACTTGAGGAAGTATTTAATTGCCTGAGCTTTATCCATCCATCCATTATCCAACCTGCTATATCCTAACTACAGGGTCATGTGGGTCTGCTGGAGGCAATCACAGCCACCAGCCAACATGGAGTGCAAGGCAGGAAACAGACCCCAGGCAGGGCGCCAGCCCACCGCAGGGCACACACACCAGGGACAATTCAGAATTGCCAATCCACCATGTCTTTGGACTGTGAGAGGAAACCAGAGCACCCGGAGAGAACATGCAAACTCCATGCAGGGAGGACCCGGGAAGCGAACCCGGGTCTCCTAATTGCGATGCAGCAGCAGTACCCACTGCGCCACCGTGCCACCCGACCTAAGCTTTATTATAGTTATATTTTATGTGATACGATAGTTATTCTGTCACCCCTTTTGGTGTCGGGGTCACACCTAAATCTCCTCTTCAACTGATAATATGTTCAAACTGGTATGAAGTGATGATCCGGTCTGAGATCTGATAACCAAAGCTGAAAAGAAATCCAGGCAAGGACCAGCGCCGAGCCCCCCGATCTCTCCAGCAGAAGCAAATCCTCTTGTCTCTTGAGTTCCATACAGAAACATTCGAAGCCATAACAGTTTCAAGGTAACGTTGTATGGCAGCCATCCAACTTGATAACAAAGGAAGTGCAGGAAACATGGCGTTATCAATAATGTATTGAAAGCATAACAGCAGTAACTGTTCTTGCCAGGAATCAGAGAGTAATAAGCCAAGAGAAAGTGCGCCCCACTGTGGCATGCAAGTGGAGCAGAGGGTGTGCATGTCGGAAGCCCTGGGAAGTCTTTTTTGTCACAGCAACTCCATGCTGGAGATGCTAATTATAAAGACAATGACAGAATGACATTTTTTTTTCCTTTCTAGAGGAAGACATTTTTCTTTAATCCTGCACTGTTGTTAATTGGTTGCTAGTATTTCAAGTAAATTGTAGGTCAAAATGTAACATATATTTTGTCATGGTAAGCTGAAAGAAGATGCAAATGTCTGTTCTTTATTTTGTAGATGTTTGACTGGATCAGCCACAACAAAGAGTTGTTCCTTCAGAGCCACACAGAGATTGGGGTCAGCTATCAACATGCTCTGGACCTTCAGACCCAGCACAATCACTTTGCCATGAACTCCATGGTGAGCTTTGACATTTTTCTCTTTCTCATTGTGTACAGCATTAGATGAAAATCATCAAAGTGTGCCTCTGGCTAGAGGACTAGAGGTTGAAGATGGTGCTGCCAGAGGTGTGAAGCAGTCAGTAGTGAGAATGACTCAGGTTCACCTCCTACTTATCGAGCGACTCTTTGTTAAGATGGTGCCATTTTTTAATTTATTACTTTGTGTGTTAGAAAGGATAGCAGTGAATCAAATACCAAGAATTGTTTACAGTTGTTCACGACAGTTGAAAGACATTTATAGCTTACTAGCAGAATACCCGTGCTTCGCAGCAGAGAAGTAGTGTGTTAAAGAAGTTATGAAAAAGAAAAGGAAATATTTTAAAAATAACGTAACATGATTGTTAATGTAATTGTTTTGTCATTGATATGAGTGTTGTTGTCATCTCTCTCTCTATATATATATATATTCAAGGCATTCATAGTCTGAATCACAATCTGATTGTATGGGTGGTTACCTATCAGGTAACGCTTGTGGTTGGTCAGCAAGTCGGCTAACATCTGCCACGGCGCCATCTCAGTTGCGAGAAGCAGATCATATAGAATGGTTGAAATAGTTTTACTGTCAAATAATGCAAAGAGTACACAACACGTGTTTCGCCCTAATTCTGGGCTCATCAGGTGTACACACTCACTGCACTCCCTCTCGGGAATCGAACCTCGGACGTCAGCATTAGAGACGAAGCCCCTAACGCTGCGCCACGGCATGTGGTTCGTTTACTTGACAGTTTGTAGATCGGGGTAATTACATTCAAGGCATTCATAGTCTGAATCACAATCTGATTGTATGGGTGGTTACCTATCAGGTAACGCTTGTGGTTGGTCATTGCATTATTTGACAGTAAAACTATTTCAACCATTCTATATGATCTGCTTCTCGCAACTGAGATGGCGCCGTGGCGGATGTTAGCCGACTTGCTGACCAACCACAAGCGTTACCTGATAGGTAACCATCCATACAATCAGATTGTGATTCAGACTATGAATGCCTTGAATGTAATTACCCCGATCTACAAACTGTCAAGTAAACGAACCACATGCCGTGGCGCAGCATTAGGGGCTTCGTCTCTAATGCTGACGTCCGAGGTTCGATTCCCGAGAGGGAGTGCAGTGAGTGTGTACACCTGATGAGCCCAGAATTAGGGCGAAACACGTGTCGTGTACTCTTTGCATTATTTGACAGTAAAACTATTTCAACCATATATATATATACAGGAGGGCAGGATGTTCAGGTTGGAAGAGGTCTCTGCAAATCTAAGTTCTCTTCCCTCTCCTTCCATTGTTGTCTTCTGTCTGCCTAATGAGTGTGGCAGCCAGTCTCTAAGTGAACTTCTACTTGATAGCTTATGCTCTGCCATAGGAGGCTTCCACTACTTGCGTCTCACTCCTAGGGAGTTTGATGAATCTGTTTGGGAGGCAGGCTTTGAAGGTATCCTTGAATCCGTTTGTCTGGTCAACCCTGGTTTTCTGACATACAGTGGACCCTTGACTTAACGAACTCAATTCGTTCGCGAGGGCTGGTTGTAACTCAGGTTGGTTGTAAGTCAAGACTATTTTTCCCATAAGAAATAATGGAAATACCCATAATGCGCTCCGAACCTCCCACAGCAACACTTACTTAACCTTTTCATAATAAAAAAGGGTTGTATAATGTGCATAATTTACCAAAACACCAATAATTTTTCTAATGTACTAACCAAAAAGTTATAAAAAGTGCCTAGCCTACCAGAAACAACAATTTCTTACTGTACTCACCATTTAATTTGACATCTTTGGGGTGCAGGAAGGGAGGAGGAGGAGAATGAAACGGAAGGTGGTTATTGTTTAGAAGGAGCCTCCTTATGCAAATCTTCTCTTTGTAAAATTGTCAAGATGGTGGATTTCGACATGCTGTACATATTAGCGAGATCGGTCACACGAACACCACTCTCATATTTCCGCACAATTTCCTTCTTCGTTTCGATTGTGATCGCTGTTTCTCAAGTTTATAATGACAGTAGTCGAGCACTCGGTTCAAAGCTGGGCGTGTTGTGAACTGCTGTAATAATACACTCCAAAGCAAGCCGGTTCTGACTCAGCCTGATGACATCATCATGTGCCGCGCCAGCCTGCTAGCTAACATCCCTTAACAATCGCTTTCTTTACCTTCGTTACCTTCTCTTCCTTCCTTAGCAATTATGCGTCTTGCTTGCCATGGTCTTAGTGAATTATATATATAGATAAATCACTGCACTGACCGAAATTACGTCCACAAACACATGTATCTGGGCTCTGACTGACGCTTCCGAACGCTTTCAGCTGTTTGTTTACAATCGCGTAAGCGGATACACGTGACCGCATTCGGGTCGTAACGCAAGATGTTGGTCGTAAATCAGAACAAAAATTTTGGTTGTAAATCAAGTTGTTCGCACGTCAGGCCGGTCGTATATCAAGGGTCGACTGTATGTCTTATATATCTGGTTCTGCAAAATTATATGACAACAGGGAGTTTTTGATTCCAGAGTGTGTCAGTAGATGCTGCTGTATAAATATCTACATGTTTGAATTAATATCCATGCACTGCATGATAGTTGATAAGCTTCAGACGGTGACGGCTGAGGCTTTGTTCACAACAGATAAGACCAGTTCTAAACCCAGAACCAAAAAAGTGCAACTTTTTGCCTTTTATTAGTTTAAAATGGAATGCAAAGCCTGCAATTATCTCTGTACATGTGGAAAAATGGAAATAAACAAGAATCATGCCAGGTAAAATAAAGAATTAGCCTTTGATTACAAGCTGGCTGGAATGAAAACCAGAAGCTACTTTCGTAAGCTGGGAACAGATTTTGACCTTCTTATTTCCTTGTTTTAATGAATATTTATTAACCGTATAGAATCCTTCAAGTGAACTGCTTCATACAGTCAGGAATTAAATTTGCACACCCATTCCTACGTTCCATTTTTTTCAATGTACACACTGTTGCGTTGTGCGAATGTTCTGTAGGAAGTGTAAAAAATGTGAGTTTCTCACTGGGAGATATCAAATGTACGCCATTGCAAGGGCTAGCTGACAGTGACTGAATTCTTAGTTGTCACTTAATTCTGACCCCTGCCTTTATTTTGTTATACAAAATTTGAATAAGTAATCAGCTCAATCAAAAAATGGCATTTTGATTTACTTTTTTATTGAGAGTAAAGTGATTCTTACTTACTACATTTTACAAATAAATTTAAAAGAGCTCAGTTTTAACTGACCAGGGAAAAGAACAGCAACCTCTTGTTTTTCTGAAATCTACAGCAGGAAGGTTTCATTAACTGAGCAGAGTGAGATGTTTCAGCGTCACGAATGCAAACTCTGAAAACTCCCATAGCTGGTGAACGCAACAATAGAAATAACAGTAATAAATCAAATATTTCTAGATTTTAGTATTTTCAGTAAGAATGGCTATGCTAATGAATGATTTCCAGATTTAAAGACATAAAGCGCATAATTATACTAACATCATATGGCAGTAATAAGCACATGGTGGACAACAGGGCCCAAACTGGGCTACCATTAAAGTGGACGAGAAGCAGCCAGCATAAAAACAATTCCAAAAGCAATAAGCATTCTGCAAAAATGAATCTTTAAAACTGTGCGAGATTTGAACTTTATTAACTATGCATTTTCATGCAGAATTGGATTTTTATGAGGTGTAGGTGCTCATAAACAGGCCTGTCACCAGAGCCAGCCCTGAGGTGCGTCCTGGAGACGTAGAGGTCAGCTTGGAGGTGATACTGTGATATATTTGATTGCTTGTTTTAGTTAATAAATTCTGCATTTCTGCTTTTTATTGAAACAACAAACTATTGTTGCCTGGTAAAGGTGGTTGCAGAGACCAATGAGTAGAGCTTTTTACCCACAGTTTTTGGTTCATCATGTTTTCCCCTCCTCAGTTTTCATTGCCACACATTCCTCAATGAGAGTCCCTGACTTAATTCAATTTACAGCTTTTTCTGCCTTTTAGTTGTTCACCATGTAATGCAAAAAACAGCTACTGCAAGACCCATGTCAGCCTGTCTTCAGGAAAAAACCAGGCACCCACGGTGGACTGATTTTGCTGTAATTTGGCACACTCATTCTTTGAGGAAATTAGTCAGAACCGTTCAATTATCATTGAGTTATCTCAGATACAGCACCCTGCACACATTCTTACAATTTCAAAACCTCCCATTGAAAAGAACGGGTGAATTTGTGAATGTGTCGATCTCAAAACAGATAAACATCCTGTGTAACTGCAACTATGAATTAGTTACTATTTCAATATTACCTTTTGAGCAGTTACTTCAACTTGTATATATTTTTATTTTTTTCGTACTCATTCGATAACCACTCCCGACAGCAGAACAGTGAAACCCCTGCAGTTGTCCACACTGAAGCAAGTACACCTTGTTGGGGGACATGGGGTGGGGTGGAGTCAGTTGTGGGTGGAGTTAGATGGCCGAGTATTAACATATAAGAAAGCTCTGAGCTCTGTGTTTCTTTATTCAACTCGCTAATAATGACATTCCTTATTTATTTAATATGATTGTTATGATATTATTTATTTATTTGTCACTGTACAAGGTTAGTACTGTCCCTAAATGTAGCAGAATACAGTGGTAGGTCTCATATGCTAACATTCTGGCTTCTGCTTCCAGTTCAATCCACTTTCGTCTCTGTGGCTTTGCGGCATTGTGTGTGAACCTCGGCCACAGCAGCTCACTTCTCCTTCTGATTGAAACGGCAGCGAGTAAGTCGCACGATGTTCATGTTCGTAAAGCACATGTACAAATGTATGAAAGATGGCACTGTGACACTTTATGCTGCAGTGATTAAACGTGTACTCAGCATTTCCGTTACACTAAAAACAACATCATGGCAGTATGATCTAAAGGTTATAAAGATTCAATACTTCTCTGACACTGTGATTTATCAAAAAAGCATGCAATGATTAGCTATCTGTCATGTTCAGATGCAGGCAATAATTTTACCTTGAGATTTCAGCATACATTAAATCTCCAGCAGTACTTCTTTTAAAATTTTTATGTTTAAGAAATTTGCACTGCAGTTAGCCATAGACCCTTCACTTCCAACAACTAACAAGCTGTAATCTTTACATCACTTGAGCTGGAATCTGCTGTATGTGGACGCAAGTTCAGGGACACGATATGTAAAATGGTATTAAATCAGCTTTATGTACACTAATACATGTCCTTCTGTTTTCACTATTATTTTAGAATGTGACTCACTGTTATAAAAATATGTAATAAACAAAATTGTGATAAACAACTTTCAGAGTAAGTCTCTGAACATGCCCGAGTGTAAATGCCATGCATACATTTTGTTACTTATTTATTAATATTAAGTAATTTGCTGATGTTTTTACCCAAGCTCACTGGCAAAGTCATACATTTTTGTAATATTGGTGCACATATAAATTCTGTGGTAATTAAAGTGTGGATTAAAATCTGGTACCTTGACCAATCCATCAGACAGACTGTATGGTATTAGAAAATAAGACATTTATTGTTCTTGAAGTGAGATTCTCTTTTTTCATTCTTCTATTAATTTATGTCTATGTGGCCATTTTGCACATTTTTTTTCAATTACTAGGGGACTCTGCTTCGCTCGCCAACCCCTGGGCGGGCGCTACGCACTAGCCACTTCGCAGCTCTGCCACTCGCGTATGGGGAAGCGGATGTACAATTTAAACAGATTGTTATTTTCATGGGAATTGTTACATATGCATAATAAAACTAACTATTTTACATTACAGCAAGTAATTAACCATGTTAAAAAATAGTAAAATATAATAAATTGAATGAAAATTATGTTTTATGTTGTGTTATAGGTATTCGTTGCATTATACGTTTTCATTCTGTTTGGCTTTGAAATTAACACACGGGTACTTTTTAAACTTACACTTTTAATGTAAAGCTTCAGTAAAAACAATATTTGGAATTAACCTTTCGTCAATATTGCATTGTAGATAACAACGCAACGTATAACCGCCCGTGAGTGAATATCGTTTCTTTCTCTCTGATACATAAACTGACTTTTTCGAATGTTTGTCCCTGTGATTTGTTAATTGTCATAGAAAAAGCTATTGCAACATGAAACTGTAAACGTTTTGATATGAATGGCATATCAAGATCTCCTTTGGTGTCTAATGTTATTTTCTTGTTGCCTGTTAAAATTTTACATGTTAGAATTGTTCAACCAATTTTGAATACAACCAATCTTGTCGTATTGCATAGCCAATCACTCATACATAAATTACACAATAAATTACGATACATCCTTCTTTCAACAGTAATTCGGCCGGTGCAATATATTCTACGGGATATTGTAAGTTAATGTTTTCATCTTCCACACCATCACCTCCAGCTGTTTCAGTATAGTCTATTGATACGCATTTAACCAATTTGCCGTGTAACCGATCAACAATTTTTGCATTAATTTGTTTGACTTCATCTCTTCTTGGTGCTACGATCGCCTGTGTACTCATTTCTTCTTTTGATAACCCTTTGGGATGATATTCTTCAATAAGATTTGGACATAATAATTCTTCTTTTATTGGGAACTTAAAGTGAGGAAAACGTGAAAATATATAAGTGCTGAGAGCGCAGGAACTGTGTCTCACAAAAGCATTCACAAGAATGAGAGGTGAGAGGACTGTGGGTGTGGACCGTTAACCGGAAATGGTTGAGAGGAACGGGACTTGAAAAAATCTCTTGGCAATACTCTTGTCTCATTTCAAGATTTTCTTTTACAATAGAGAGATGTTTTTTAACCAGTGGCTAAAACAATAACATGCACACAGTCACATCAGTAAATGCTCTAGGAAAGTTTTACAAAGAAATAAGGAAATACAAAACGTTTAGACATATTAATCCAATATTGTGTGCATGTATTGTACTACACATTTTTTGTTGTGTACAATTTTCCATGCTCGGTGCTTTACAAAAGACGAGCAAATCAATACATTTAAAGTAATCCAGAGAATTTATCAACAAATCTTAGAAAATAAGTCGGGCTACTTGGAATTTGTGACCATAAAGACGGAGAGCAGAGACTGTAAAACATTCCGGTAAGATAAAGGCAGGAACTAGCCTCTGAAGAAGAAAACAGCAGTAATGGGGGATCCCTAAGGGACAAGTGCGAGGGCCTCTGCCCTCATGCAGGTGAACGTATGCATTTATTAAATAGAAATAGCATCCTAGCCAGTAAGCATGATAAAAATGTTTTCACTGAAGCAAGTTACGAGATAGCAGTCCTCTTGTGGTACAACGAGCAGCTGTGCCATGCATTTTTAAAAAGGTTGATCAGGGGCCTGATTGGTTGCCCCTGTTGTTTGTGCCAGATGTGTGCTGTTTATAATGAGATGATGCCACATTTCATTTGCTGTGCTCTCATTCTGCTGTTTTTTGTTTTCCAGAATGCCTATGTCAATATTAATCGCATCATGTCGGTGGCATCCAGGCTATCAGAAGCTGGCCACTACGCTTCCCAACAAATTAAACAGATCTCTGCACAACTGGATCAAGAGTGGAAGAGCTTTGCTGCTGCTTTGGATGAACGTAGTACTATACTGGCCATGTCTGCTGTGTTTCATCAAAAGGCTGAACAGGTTAGGCTGCTTGGGGATAAATGGAAGCACATGATGCAAGCTAAATCAGTCACTCAATGAATGAGTATTTTATAAAGTCTTTATGTCAGTGAGCCACATGATGGACTGGACTGGCTGATCCAACTTTGTGCCCGATGCTACAGGATAGACAATGGCACTCCTTAACACTTCACTTGATAAGTGAAGCAAAAAAACTAGTAGATGGATGTTTAATGAATCCTGTCAGTTCACAGTGTCACACATTGGCAGAGGCCAGGAATGTTAAGTGACTCGCTCAAGGTCACCCAGAGAGTCAGGCATGATGTCTGATCCTATAATCTTGTTATGGTGACTCTACTTCGTCATGCATTCTGAAAGTAATTAAGTCTGGAATACCAGTCGAAGCCAGACATTTTGGTGTTATTTTTTGACTTTTGATAATGACAACTGTATGTGTGTCCATGAACTTTTGAAGTCTGGCTTAATGCTACAGTTAAGAAAGAATCAAATCACTTCTTTCTCACTGATCCATCCATTGAATCTCAGAACTCATTTATTTCAGTTCAGGGGCTTCAGTTACCAGAGTCAGTTCCAGCTACTTTTGGGGAAAGCATGGCAGTCCATTTTACAGTACTCTCAAACACTTGTCTGCAGTGTCAAAGGTGCTGTTACCTCTTAGGACAACCATATACATACTTGAAGAACATACAGATCTGGTTGGGAATTGAACCTCAAGCTGTGTTCTTACCTCAGGTCCACCATTCTGTTCAGTTTGGCTACTAACTGGATAAGCTTGCTCTGCTCTTACCCTCTTCATAGCATAAACTAAGCCTTCTCTTTAGAATTCCTATTTGCTTTTTTCAAATTCAGTTTCTGGCCCCTCTACTCCTCTGCCAGTGAGCCTTTGCCCTAACTTATCTCCTCTGGCAGAGAACAGCTATTACACCCAGCCCCGGGAGTCCCGTCTGGAGTCTGTAATGCCCCGGTGGAATCCCAGACCAGTGTTTTCTGGGAACCCATTGAAACACTGTACCCTTAAGTCTCCTCTTCCATTTAAAGAACAAGGCACCTATTTCAGCGTCCAGGCCACCTGCCGTACCACAAAATCAGCAATTAAAACAGTCTAATGTGAAAAGAACAAAACTCCCTGCAGCAAACTGCAGTCTGGCCTTATCTCCCAGCAGCCAATAACATACTAGCAGGGATGCCATCTAGTGGCCATCTCTGAGATCTTACGACTGCACTCTTTTTAACGCTTATTGTGCACCTGACTTGGCAGTTGAACTTCTGTATCTGTTAGTTTGTATCCACCAAATAGTTACAGACAGAGACAGGAAGGTCAAGCATGTGAGTTTGTATTCAGAGCAAAGGTTAAAAAACGAAGAGAGAGCTGAACTAATAGTGAGTGTCTTTAAGAACACACCATTTAGAATGGCATGAATACTACCTAGACATCATGATTACGCATAAACATACATCAAGAAATGGAGGTTTGAAAATACACCCAAGCTAAAGTAAAGCAGTGAAATCAATTTGGGGAACAAGATGAGGTGCAAAAACAGAAAAGTAACATAACTAAGGGCTTTGCTTGTCATAGATAGTTACTGTAGATGGATATGGAATGAAAGACACAGTATGATAGGCATATAGAAGTGCTGCATTAGATTGATGAATATGAAAGACATTCTGTGATCTACAGGTAAATTGACTGAGCAAATTATTTACAACCTTATACTAATACTGCATAGGGTCTCCTTTTGCCCTCAAAACAGCCTCAGTCTTTTGTGGCATGGATTCCACAAGATGTTGTAAACATTTATTTGTGATTCTGGTTCATGTTGTGACATGGTACGTTATCATGCTGGAAGTAGCCATTAGAAGATGGGTAAAATGTGGCCATGAAATGATGCACATGATCAGCAACAAAACTCAAATAGGCCATGGCATTCAAGCAAGTGGCATTATTGGGCACAAAGTGTGACAAGGAAACAGCCTCCACACTTTACACCACCACCACCTGTACCAACCAGGACTTTTGATACAAGGCAGGTTGGGTGCATGGATTCATGCTGTTGCCAACAAATTCTGACCTGTGTACCTCAGCAGAGATCATAATCTATCAGACCATCAGGCTATACTCTTCTAGTCTTTGACTGTCCAGTTTTGGTGAGCCTGTGCCCACTGCAGCCACAACTTTCTGTTCTTGGTGGACAGGAGTGAAACTTGATGTGGTATAGTCCATCCATCTCAAGGTTTGACGTGTTGTGCATTCTTAGGTGCTTTTCTGCTTACCATATTTATACAGAGTGATTATCTGAGTTACCGTATCCTTTTTGTCAGCTTGAGCCGGTCTCTCCAATCTCCTCTTCCTCTCACTTCAACAGTGCTTTTACATACACAGAACCACCGCTCACAGGATGCTTTTTGTTTTACACACCATTCTGAGGAATCTTGGGACTGCCAGGTGTGAAAATCCCAGGAGATCAGCAGTTACAGAAATACTCAAACCAGCCCATCTGGCACATACAGTAATGCCATGGTTGAAATCACTGAGGTTACATTTTTTTTCCTGATGATGGTATTTAATGTGAGCATTAACTGAAGTCCCTGACCTGTATCTTCAGGCTTTTTTTGTGCTGCTGCCACATGATTAACTAATTTGATAACTGCATGTTTAAGCAGGTGTAGACGTGTACCTAATAAACTGCGTAGTGAATTCTGATAGATAGATAGATACTGTATAATAGCTGGTGTCCTGTCCTTTGGTAGTTCCTGCCTTGTGCCCTAAGCTAGCTGGGATAGGCTCCAGCCCCATCTCTGTTCTGGATTAAGTAGGTTAGAAAATGACTATATAATAGACAGATTGATAGAGAAATGCTACTAAAATGGTTCCTAAAGAAAATTCATTTGCTCCTGCAGCAACACAGAATAAAAATATATGCAAAACAGTAAAAAACAAACTGTTGTAACTTCAAGCCCCAGAGCTATACACACAATCTAAAGATATAATAATGACAAAATATTGTTGTTAAGTCAGTGTGTCTGCTGTAACTAACAAGGGTGAAGATGGACACAATAGGAGGAGGTGTTACATAGTCTAATGACACGGTAGCACTTCTTAGCAACACTGTGGTCAGAATGAGCCGGTGGTGATCCCGGATGACAGTTAATAAAGAGGATGGGCCTCCATAGCCATGATGGCCTCTACATTGTCATCATCCAATGTCATCCAGCCTGGTAATACCACTGCCTTTCCGGAATAGGTTATGTAGTTGTCTGCTATTACTCTTTTAGCAAACCACAGTCTAGAACAGTAAACTGACCACTATGGACTGGCAGAATACTGTCATCAGCCTCTCATACACATTAAAGGACCATGATCTTCTCAAATAGAAGAGCCTGCTCTGGACCTTTTTGTTAAAGTTATTATTATCATTTGCCTGACATCTTTATCCAAAGGAGCTTATAATATACAATCAGTTACATTTTGTATGCTTTAGTGATGTGACTTTCTCATGGTCACACAGTGTCAGTAGCAGGATTTGAACCCACCACCTCAGGGCTTGAGGTCCAAAGACTTAAGCAGTATGCCACACTGTTTGTATTTTCAACTGTTGAGATGGACCCCAGGATATTTATAGGACTAGTTGGTTGTTGGAAATGCTGCTTCTATCCATCTAAATCACTGGAATGATTTTCATCTGATTTTGCATTTCCAAGCTCCTATTACTTATTCTCCAGGCTGGCACCGTTGGCCCCCATCTGCTGACAAATGTCTATAGCATGCAGTCTGAATATTTGAGGTGTACTTCTAATGAAACATTGGCAACTGAAGGCAGGCCTTCAGTGTCTACAAGTAATGAGCTCAGTGATTATGCTTGTTTGAGCTAAGAAAAAGCTCCCTGTCGGCCCGCACTTAGCTGCCAATTCCTGTTTACTCTAGAAGTCATCTAGCTCTTAGAATGTCTATCTGACCTCCTGATTTCTCTTGATTTGTGGCTATGAGATACCTTTCTGTTAAGTGTGATTTTATTTTGGATTTTTTCCAGTTTCTGTCAGGAGTGGACGCCTGGTGCAAGATGTGCAGTGAAGGAGGCCTGCCAAGTGAAATGCAAGACCTGGAGCTCGCTATACACCACCACCAGTCCCTGTATGAGCAAGTAACGCAGGCCTACGCAGAGGTAAGCAAGAGAAAATAAAATTAAGGAAACTCAGTAGAAAATTAATTTGAACTTTTATGTGCAGTCCGATGAGTGCAAGCTTGAGATAAAATGTCTCTGCACACACGCTGAGATCTCAGAAATGACATTCTGAGGCTGGCATATTACTTCAAAGTGGCAGAGACCTTGATGTGGAACTACTGTCAGAGTGTCTTTATTCAGTATGTGTGCAGGATGCGGCATGTCACCCTTTTCCATTAACCCAAGACTTTTTATGGCTGCAGTATCTGTCTTCCATGAAAAATGACCACAGGAAAGATGCAGTGATGTGCTGGTGTGTGACACATAAAACAAAAGCACCCACTTTACATGGTGAACTTTCCCTCAAGGGAAGCAACATTCCAGTTAAGGAGTAGCATTAGTGATTGGATGGGAGTCAGACTGGCTTATCTCGAGCCTGGCCTGTAGATATGTTATGGCATATTTTATACAGGCCTTTACAAACATTTCCTTAAAGACACATTTCTGCTCTTCAATTACCTATCTTCCTCACTCCTTTCCAGGCCTAGGACAAGATATCTTAACACCAGGGAAACAACATAATCAAATATGGAATATATAAAGACATACAAAGTGCAATAGTAGATATATAGTTGTGCTTGAAAGTTTGTGAACCCTTTAGACTTTTCTATATTTCTGCATAAATATGACCTAAAACATCATCAGATTTTCACTCAAGTCCTAAAAGTAGATAAAGAGAAACCAGTCAAACAAATGAGACATAAATATTATACTTGGTCATTTATTTATTGAGGAAAATGATCAAATATTACATATTTGTGAGTGGCAAAAGTATGTGAACCTTTGTTTTCAGTATCTGGTGTGACCCCCACTTTGCAGCAATAACTGTGACTAAACGTTTCCAGTAACTTTTGATCATTCCTGCACACCAGCTTGGAGGAATTCTAGCCCATTCCTCCGTACAGAACAGCTTCAACTCTGGGATGTTGGTGGGTTTCCTCACATTAACTGCTCGCTTCAGGTCCTTCTACAACATTTCGATTGGATTAAGGTCAGGACTTTGACTTGGCCATTCCAAAACATTAACTTTATTCTTCTTCAACCATTCTTTGGTAGAACGACTTGTGTGCTTAGGGTTGTCTTGCTGCATGAACCACCTTCTCTTGAGATTCAGTTCATGGACAGATGTCCTGACATTTTCGTTTAGAATTCTTTGATATAATTCAGAATTCATTGTTCCATCAATGAAGGCAAGCCATCCTGGCCCAGATGCAGCAAAACAGGCCCAAACCATAATACTACCACCACCATGTTTCACAGATGGGATAAGGTTCTTATGCTGGAATGCAGTGTTTTCCTTTCTCCAAACATAATGCTTTTCATTTAAACCAAAAAGTTCTATTTTGGCCTCATCCGTCCACAAAACATTCTTCCAATAGCCTTCTGGTTTGTCCATGTGATCTTTAGCAAACTGCAGACGAGCAGAAATGTTTTTTTTGGAGAGCAGTGGCTTTCTCCTTGCAACCCTGCCATGCACACCATTGTTGTTCAGTGTCCTCCTGATGGTGGACTCATGAGCATGAACATTAGCCAATGTGTGAGAGGCCTTCAGTTGCTTAGAAGTTACCCTGGGGTCCTTTGTGACCTCGTCAACTATTACACGTCTTGCTTTTGGAGTGATCTTTGTTGGTCGACCACTCCTGGAGAGGGTAACAATGGTCTTTGATTTCCTCCATTTGTATACAATCTGTCTGACTGTGGATTGGTTCAAACTCTTTGGAGATGGTTTTGTAACCTTTTCCAGCCTGATGAGCATCAACAAGTCTTTTTCTGAGGTCCTCAGAAATCTCCTTTGTTTGTGCCATGATACACTTCCACAAACGTGTTGTGAAGAGCAGACTTTAATAGATCCCTGTTCTTTAAATAACACAGGGTGCCCACTCACACCGTTACCGGGTTCCCCACAGCCAGGACAGAGTTAGGATGGACATTGTATATAGTTTATGATATTTTATTTCTTTTCATCTGTTCTTTTCTGCACAATTGTTGCTTCTTTCTTGTATTGAGCATCACCCCTTCATAATAAGCTCCTCACTTTGTTATCTACATTAGCGACTCCTGTGTCTTCTTTCTTCTACTCATTAAAAGGTCACTGCAATACATTTATAGGGAGAAAGCAGCCCCAAAATTAAAAACATTCAATTCATTATATGGGACACATAGATGTGCAGTCTATAAACTTCATTGCTGTTTGTAATAAGTTAGAGTAAAACGCAATTTAGTGTTAGAACCTTATTGTTCTGGCAATGGCTTTCAGGATAAAGTCATATTAATAAAATGAAAGAAAGAAAAACAAATTACAAAAAAATAGAAGTTGAACAAACAACTAATGAAAACACGACAATAGATGCTCGAGTGAATGTAAACATATATAGGTAATATATACCCAAAACATTTAACATTTTTCTTACTGAATACCCATTTCAATTCAGAAGAATACACTTTCCTTTAAAATTGTGTTTCGCAATTACCATCATCAAAAGCCAAGGCCAGTCAGCAGGAAAAGCACAAATACATCTTTACTCCTAACAATCTTAGTCCTTGGTAAAAAAAAAACAAAAAAAAAAAAAAACAAATGCTACTTTTCTTCTTCTTCTTTCGGCTGCTCCCGTTAGTGGCTGCCACAGCAGATCATCTTTTCCAATTTCTTTCTGTCCTCTACATCTTGTTCTGTTACACCATCACCTGCATGTCCTCTCTCTCCACAGCCACAGCCATAAATCTTCTCTTAGGCCTTCCTCTTGCCTGGCAGTTCTATTCTTAGCATCCTTTTCCCAATATACTCAGCATCTCTCATCTGCACTTGTCCAAACCAACGCAATCTCGCCTTTCTGACTTTGTCTCCCAACCGTCCAACTTGAGCTGACCCTCTAATGTCCTCATTTCTAATCCTGTCCATCCTCGTCACACCCAATGCATTTCTTAGCATCTTTAACTCTGCCACCTCCAGCTCTGTCTGTTGCTTTCTGGTCAGTGCCACCGTCTCCAACCCATATAACATAGCTGGTCTCACTACCGTCCCATAGACCTTCCCTTTCACTCTTAATCCATCAAATTAACCAGCAGCACTGTAACCAAGGCCCATTGTGTAAGGAAATTTACACAGCTAGTTATTGTATAAGTGCAAGTTATTGTGTAAGTTTAAGTATGAAACAGTTTTTGAGAAATGTAACTCAGAGTGCTTTAATTACTATAGGAAGATAAAAAAGAAAAATCACTAATGTCAATTTTGAAACTTTATCCTCTGGTCAGATGGCTAGGGATCAGAG
Organism: Polypterus bichir lapradei; assembly: GCA_026402145.1. Classification (NCBI taxonomy): domain Eukaryota; kingdom Metazoa; phylum Chordata; class Cladistia; order Polypteriformes; family Polypteridae; genus Polypterus; species Polypterus bichir. The sequence continues at coordinate 39,129,898 of JANRMT010062814.1, forward strand.
AAAAACAAAAAGTCCAGCGACACAGATGATAGAGAAATAAACTTCAAAGGGTTCCTTGGTCAAAAGGCTGACCAGCCATTCAACAGATCATACATGCGGCTGACTTGTTCATTAATATCGCGATACGGCGTAACATCCCAGAATGTTTGAAGCAGCAGGTGTCATCTTAGTCATCCTTTTTGACATCGGAGACAACTGAAGAGAACTTTGGTCTGGTGACATTGGCACAGGGGGCCAATACAGGATACCTGAAAGAGAAAAAAGACAGAAGTAGTGATGAATAACCGGAAAATGAAATGTGAATAATTAGGACTTTCTAACAGTTGTACTCTGAAAACAGCCATGCCTGTTGCTGAGAATAAATGTAAAGCTTAAAATATGTGATTATGTAGGATTAATGTTAGCAGAATGGATGTGCTATAAATAAATTATGAAAAGGCAAAATTTAAAAAGTGTGTTTTCAGCAGTTTTTTTTAGAATTGTTCGACAGTATAAGCCTGGCGTATCTCTACTGGTAAATTATTCCAGATTTTAAGTGTGCAAAAGCAAAAGCTTGCCTCATCGCTTTTTCTGTGCTTCCCTTCCAGATTATTTCAGAACGAAGACCTGTGGATTACTATTAGGGATGTATAGTGGCAGGCTTTTTGAAACATGCTGTAGGAACAGCAACTGAGAGTTATTTACATTTTTTAAATTATGATTTTGACAGTGTAGTCCATATTGATTACCTGTCTTGAAAAGCCAAAATAACTGGTCAATATGATGCTGATTTGCTTTGGCAAGGAAAACTGTTGGTCATTGGTTCTGCTTGACGATAATGTTGCCAAGTCACAGTTCACAGATTCCAGAAGCTGCTCTGAGAAACAGTGGATATGAAAAAGACTGTGACTGTGTTTGGCTTTGTATTTACGTTTCTCTGTTACAGTATAATTAACCGTGGATCTACCAGAGGTTTATTTTCTCCAGGGATGCTGCTGACTGGAGGTTTTGATTTTGTCTCCTCTGATGTCAACTAGCAATAGTTTAAGAATTAATTAATGGATGCCTGGTGTTAATATTAATCAATTTCAAATTACTTTGTGTCTTTATTTGCTTATTATATAAATAGTGACGTTTATATTTGCATTTTACCTGAGAAGATGTCACAGTGCTCCGTGCCTGCACTCAGTATAGAGCAGTGTACAAAAATAAACGAAACTGAACTGGAATAAAAGCCTATCTGGGGTGCCGAGAATGTGTACCTAATAAAGTGACACAGAATGAATACAGTATACCTATTTCAAGCACTGGCAGGTAACTTTTTTTCACATGCACTGATTTGGCAGTGTGACCAGAAGTTTCTGGTATTGATCTCATCATCTGTAACTCAGTGCCTTAACATCTTAAAACTGGAACTAATCCTCGTTCAGGGGTCCTTTCTTGGATCTGCATATTCCACAATGCAAGTCCCTTACTGTAAATTTCCTTTTTTATTGACTTGATTTCAGGTGAGCCAAGATGGCAAAGCACTTTTGGATGTTTTGCAGCGACCTTTAAGTCCTGGCAATGCAGAGTCCCTCACTGCAACAGCTAACTATTCCAAAGCAGTGCACTGCATCTTAGATGTGGTGCATGAAGTCCTGCATCATCAGCGAAGGCTCGAAAGCATCTGGCAGCACCGTAAAGTCCGCCTGCACCAGCGGCTCCAGCTCTGTGTCTTCCAGCAAGATGTTCAACAGGTACAATATTTCATTCTTATGCAGCATATACTGTGTATATAAAACATTATATTCGGTATATCCTTTATATTAGTTTAATAAATAATTTCTTCAGAAAGACCACTTCACATTTCTTACATTTTACTATGTTGCAGCCTTATGCTAAAATCATTTAAATTAATTTATTTCTCTTATCAAGCAGCACTTGGTACCTCAAAATGACAAAACAAAAATAAGACTATTAAAAATAAACTGAGATATTCAGTACTTCGTTGAAGCCCCTTTGGCAGCAGTTACAGCCTGGAGTCTCATTGGGTCTGACGCAGCACACTTCACACACCTGGATTTGAGGATTTTCTGCCATTCTTCCCTGCAGATCCTCTCAAGCTTTGTCAGGTTGGATGGAGGCCGTCGGTAGACAGCTGTTTTCAGGTTTCTCCAGAGATGGTCAATTGGGTTCAAGTCCATGCTCGTGCTTGGCAACTCAAGGATATTCCCAGAGTTGTCCTGTGTTGTCTTTGCTTTGTCCTGTTGTATGGAGAACCTTCAGCCCAGTATGAGGTCCAGAGCGCTGATCTCAATATCAGTTTGTCATTCTGGGGTATTCAGTGTTGTTTGATGAGGAAAAAAATGAATTGAAATGATTTTAACATAAGGCTGCAAAATTACAAAATGCAAAAAAAAAGTGAAGGTGTTTGGATACTATCTTAAGGCACTGTATAATTAATAATTCATTAAACATATATGCACACAACGTTTAATCTGATTTATGTTTTAATCTTCTCTTCTCCTGTGGAGAATCAACTCTTTCTGAATGTTGTTTCATTGTCAGTGGAGGATAACAAACTGTCCTTACAGAAGGTGATATTCTTTTCTTCCCTGACTTTTTGTACTCTTTTTATATTTTTTACCTTTTTAATCTTGTGTTTTTGTGAGGATTATCTTTCATGTACTTGTTGGGGTAAGAGATCCTTTATCATTTTGCATCACTGAGCACAGACGGTGATATTCCTTTTTACAGTTTTCTTTCCCGTCTTCGTTGTGATTTTCTTCTTTTGTTACTATTGACGATTGGAATAAGATTAATTGGAGACTCTGGAATCATTTGGAAGATTTTTTTCAGTTTTCTATTTTTTGCTTCATTAACATTTTAAATTATTTGGCTGAGTGCCATTATAGTATCACACGGTTGAGGGCAAATGATAATAGTTGGTCGCTGAAGCATCTCCATGTATTTTTGTCATCATTTCTCTCCCTGATGCTGACCTCCTTTTTCATATTTATTTCTAGGCTTTATCGTTTTAAATTGTTTGTTTCTTCTAGTGGCCGAGTCTCTTATTTATGTCTGAACCAAAGCCATGCTACAGAGCCTCTGCTTGCCAGTAAAGGTGCTGGTATACTGTGCCAACAATTCCATATGCTTAATTAGAAAGTACAGGGCACCATTCTTCATTCTTTCTGTTATTCTCTGTCATTTGTAATAATGCCCCTAATGGAAATATGCATTATAGTACGTTGGTCTGTGTAGAACAGGAGCTTTTTGATGGGGGAGGTCAACGGTTTTGACATATGATCACATTAAAAGACTTAACAAGAGTCTTGATCTATACCCCAGAGCACTTTTGTTCTGTTGCTTGTACAAAAACATTTATTTTACATTTACACTATGGGGCTCTGCCCCCTGCTCGCTTCGCTTGCCAGTCCCCTTTCTCACGGCTGAGCTGCTTGAAGGGCGTTGGGGTGCTCCTCCATTAGGGAAAGTGATTATATTTAAAGAGATGGCGTATAGAAGAGTATGTGGGGTGCAGGAGGAAGACGGTTTGGTCCTTAGTTATGATAGATATAAAATCAGTTACTTGAGTATTTCACTATAACCGTCTTTTTTAAATACCAATGAATAATAATACATAGTAAAAAGTAAAAATAAAAAAGTAAAACGTAATAAAACACAAATAACAAAATTAAATTACATCAATGACTCATCAAAACAATATTATGAATTACTTTATCCTCTAACTTACATTCTGTAAATGTTGCTTTTTTGCATTTATGTTCGCATATTGTTCCAGATATTTTTCTCTTTTTTGTTTATTGGATTCTCTTTGTTCTTGATTTCTATGATACGCAGCTCTTTTTTGTTCATTTTCTTTTTTTCGATGTTCATTGTCAGGTCTTCCAGCTGTTTTTTATCGCGATTTAAAATTTAACCTTCTTGAACAGATATTTTGTTTTTCTGCCTTGCCATTATTACGTTATTACGCATTATTGCATTGAAAGGTGAGTTAGCACTGAGACTGTCACGGGGTGGTACGGAGAGAGGAGTTGCGCTGAAGGAGTAACGATTGGGCAAGCGGTGTGGAGGGGAGTGGTCAAGGCTGAATAACGTGGCAGAACAGATAACTTTTTTAATATAGGGTGGTCCAGATCTAATTATGCAATATTTATTACGCTATAACATATTAAGTTTATTACATAGAAAATCACCCGAAAAAATCCTGGACCATCAAGAAATGTGTGAACTGATGACATGAAGAATCGTCTTCACTCCGAACTGGAATCGTCCCCGCATAAATCAAAGTCATCCAGACAATCTGGATCTGCATAATTAGATCTGGACCACACTGTATAATAGAAAGCTTTATTTGCAGAGCAGATGCTTTTATCCAAAAAAAACTTACAAAAGACAAGGAAACATCAGTCTGGGAGACTTGTTTGGGAGCAAGTGTTACAGGACAAGGTTACAAAACTGATCATCACAAGTGAGGAGTTGAAGAACAAAATACAAGTGAGTCACATCTCAAGGTTACAAAAAACTAACAATCTTAATACCTTTAACTTAACTGCCCAAGCCCAGAAACCCATTCAACATCCTGTGACATGACGTTTCCCGTGAATTTAATTTCCGGACTTCATTCATATAAGTTTAGATAGTTCAACCACAGTCGTGTAGTCTGACATACCTAGCGACTCAGTCCAACTGTGTCTCATTCTGACAAAACAGGTTTCATGTTGTTTTAAGTCATAGGGTGGGCTTTGTGTTAGCGAGAGCTGACAATCAATGAACGCTCAGTGGGAAACACAATGCAGATAATGCAGCTACAAGGAATAAGAAATTGTGTTGTTTTGGACTTTCCAAACAGAAGAGAGACTCATCTGTTTGATGGTTGGTGTTTCATGTACCATGACAGAATGGAGAAAAGAGATGAGATTGTAGTAGAACTCACCATACCTGTAAAGCACTCATACAGCCCCAGCTCCATCAGGCAGCACACAACTGGCTGTCAGAAAAAGGGCAAGCTCCTGATACTTTGGAAATGTGAAACTGTATTGGAATCCTGACACTGAGTTGTGTAGTTTGTCATACCCTGAGATTCTTAGTCATGTAATTTGACATCCCCAGACAACGGGATGTGCAACAGTAGTTTATCGAGTTTGATATCCTCTCTGACTAGAAGTCATGTAATGTGAAGTCCGCTTAAGTGTACTAACCTGTGCTTTGGTCAGCTAGAAGAGTCAAGCCAGGCCAACGGAAGTTTGAATAAACTAATCAGGAATGCCATCTGAATTACAGGGCTGACCTCGATTCACTAGATGCATTATAACTAATGGTTCCTAGGAAGCTTTGTCCCAGAGAAACTCCACTAATTGGCCCATTCCACACTGGAGTGCTCTACCATTATTCCCATCTTCACTGTAGCTTGTTATACCACACATTTGAACAGTGACAGTATTTTAGGGGCAATGTAAATTAAACATACAGTGCACTGGGTATAGTTGTTGGGTGTTGTACTTGGTGTTTACTGTATGTTCAGTACTACTGCATCAGTGAGGAAATGTCTGTATAGAAACCAATAAAGGACTATCTATCTATCTATCTATCTATCTATCTATCTATCTATCTATCTATCTATCTATTAGTACCTTTCACAACTATCTATCTATCTATTATATAGTGCTTATTATATAGTGTCTTTCACATCTATCTATCTATCTATCTATCTATCTATCTATCTATCTATCTATCTATCTATCTATCTATCTATCTAT
>JANRMT010062814.1:39139300-39234682 GCA_026402145.1 Polypterus bichir lapradei
TATATATATATATATATATATATATAAAATATATATGAATGATACAAAGAGTACACGACACGTGTTTCACCCTTATTGGGGCTCATCAGGATTGAGGATCATTGCGCCATGGCAGCCTGTTCGCTTATTTGACAGGGTGTGGATTGGAGCACAGCATTACATTCTTAGTTCTGAATCACAATCTGAGTATTTTAGGTGGTTACCTACCAGGTAACGCTTGTGGTTGGTTGGCCAATCAGCAAACATCCACCACATCCTCTCAGTTGTGAGAAGCAGCTCATAGATATGTGATACCAACCACAAGGGCCCCCAAACCCCAGACATAAGTCCCTAGTATTTTTTATTTAACAGGCTTCTTTTCACACAGCACCATCCTTTTCTCTCACTTTTTCTCCTCCATTCCTCCCAGGCAAGTGCTGTCCGTCTCTTCTCCCAACTTTGACCGACCCAGGTGAAGTAAAGGGCTTATTTTTAAGCTGCAATCCAGAAGCACTTCTGGTACCAAATGCTTGTCTTCAGAAAGCACTTCTGGGTCAGGAAGAACCCGTACCTTCATTTCCAGTTAGTTCCCCCTGGCAGCATCCAAGGAAGCTAACAGGGCAGTCTTATGAAACTACAACTCTCATGCTTCCCTGAGGACATCCATAATGGGGTTTGCCATAAGGGATGCTGCCACCCAATGGTAGTTATCCTGATCGGGCTTCTCCATCAATTTTGTCCTTCTTGCAGAGTGGCATCCCAGCATGTGATTCCCAACCATGGCTACCTGGATGTTAGTCCTGTAGTACGTCCCAGGCTAAGTAAGTGAAGGGAGTCCATCTTGGCTCTTATGGCAGTCCGTCTATTGATATATATATACTAGGGGGCTTTGCCCCCTGCTCACTTCGCTCGATAACCCACAGGCTAGCGACACATCTCTGCCACAACGCATATGTGGATTTCACTTTCAATAAAGAACAAATCTTTTAATTCTCGCAGATACGCCTCTTCATTGGGAAGAAATACTGCTTTTCCCTGATGGCAACATGAATTAGACGATCTACAAGTCTCCAACTTAAAATTCAAGTCTGAACAATATATTCGATCTCTTTTCGCTGTTCCATTATTTCACTGAGTATAGTAATTCCCATTTGTTTGCACTAATGCGATCTTTACTAGAATTTTTGTGAGACTTTTGAATTTTAGTACTTCCATTATCTCTGACTTGTTCTGCATGTGTATTGCGCCAACGTTTTTGAATTCTTTACGATGTTCTACTTTGTCATCTACTCTTTGTCTTTTATTTCCGGCCCCAGGTGTGGTTAAATCTCTTGGCACAAAGTCTCGTGGGATGTGAAAGTATCTCTCTGAAAATGTCACATCTCGTCCCAGGCTCAAAAGTCTCGTCTCATCCCAGGATTTTTTTATTATAATAGAGAGATATATTAGGGTTGTCAAAGTTAATGCATTAATGAATGTGTTTAATTTCAAAAGTATAACAAGTAATTTTTCCTTAATTACATTTAGTGTAGGTGTTGTTCCACACCCCTTGCTATCTAAACAGGTTTATTAATGATGGCTAAAACAGACAAAGTTTATGATGATTGCTTCTGATTTAAAACTTTCCCAGATGGCTCAAAGACCAGAAACATTGATATCTGTAAACATAGTGCTGGCAAATTTAAATATCATGAAAGTAAAGCGTGTTTGGCAAATCATAAACATCCTGATGTTAAATTCTATTTAATTATTAAAGTCTACAGCAGACAACAATCTATGAATATTCCACTGGATCCATGTCTATGAATGAAACAAACTCCAAAGCGTTAAGTACTGTTTTTAAAAAATTGATCGCATCAGACTGCAGACTTGTAAATATTGTAGAAGGCAACGGGCAAAAAGACATTCTGACAATTCTTACACTTGAGGTTCACATGAGACAATTGTGTCACATACTGATGATTTGTATTGTGGGTGTTAAGGAACTTGACCAAACACCGTAAAAAACTACTCCATGAAATACAACACACCTTTTCACAGGCTGTTCTGACAACAAGTAGTTCTCTCTTCATCTGCCATCACTGCTCTGCTTGTAGCATCTTTTTATTGGAGAACTGGAGTGCTCCAGCATTGCATCTGAGAAACACTTCTGGGTCAGGAGAAAGTTCCTCCTAAGAATGGGGAGATCTCCCCCAGGAGCCCCTCTGTCAGCACCCAAGGAACTCAGCAGGGACACCGGCAGGAACTGTAGTGTCCATGCAGCCCCGTGGGTATCCAGATGAGAACACCATGACAGGAATACTACTACACAGCATACTGGGGGAATATACTCCAGGGGCCAGTCTCCCACTGACCACCCGCTATAGTGGTCTCCTGATTAGACAAGGGAGCTCCACCCAACCCAACACAGGATGCCAGTCCATCCATGTCTTTTACAATATGAAAGCCACACAATTTTCACAATTTCAGCAGTTAAAGAGTTTCAAAGCAGTGACATTCACAGGACATCACTGAGCAACCAAAATCACCTTGGTTAAACATACTGACTACTAACTGAATGAAATTTTATCACAATTCAAAAATGTAATAATTTGACAGCCTAAATATATATGTATACACAACCCCACCTTCTTGACATGTCTTGTGCAACTGGCCAAGCACATTTGGGCACCACCTTGTTCAGCATGTCCATCCATTTTCCAACCCGCTGAATCCGAACACAGGGGTCTGCTGGAGCCAATCCCAGGGCAGGAACCAATCCCAGGCAGGATGCCAACCCACCAGAGGACACACACAAACACACCCAGCACACACTAGGGCCAATTTAGAATCGCCAATCCACCTAACCTGCATGTCTTTGGACTGTGGGAGGAAACCGGAGCACCCGGAGGAAACCCATGCAGACACGGGGAGAACATGCAAACTCCACGCAGGGAGGACCCAGGAAGCGAACCCGGGTCTCCTAACTGCAAGGCAGCAGCACTACCACTGCGCCACCGTGCCGCCCTGTTCAGCATGTCATAAGGTGCAATTGGCCAGCTTAAGCATGACTGATAGAAAGGGGGTCTAATGAGAAGGGTAAGCCCTTCATTTGATCAAAAGAATGTTCAAAAGATCATTTTATGAAAATAGTAATACTGTGTGGCTACTGTAATAAAGATTTGATACTCCGACTTGGGTTCAAATAAGATAGATAGATAGATAGATAGATAGATAGATAGATAGATAGATAGATACAACTTTGTCTGTCTTTTTACATGGGTTGCTGTGATGCTTTAGAGATTGTGTGCTACTTTGCTACGCGGTGCCAGCCGATACTCGAGGTCTCAGTCCTCCCTAGTAATGCAGGCCACACTGGCCTTGCAAATTTGCCAGCATTGTTGTTTTTTTTCTTTTTCTCACAGAAACTGTAAATCCACAGAGAAGCACAAGAAGTATTTAATGTGCAAAGACCTACAGTGCACAGGGTAAAGGATGCCAAACTGCCGAGTAAAGAATAATGAAATAAATAATACACAGAGTACAGTATTTGTCAGCACTTGATTATCTGGGCAGCAAATGTGCTGATCTACAGTAGGTGCAAGGATCCAGTTTATCCTTTTGGATACTCGTGCAAGCAAGCAATTCATAGGCTGACTCTAAATTCACGGGGTGCTTGGCAGCAGGATGAATTATCACCATCATGCTATTACACAACCGTCTGAATTCAAACTAAATGCCCTGACTTGCGAGTTTAAAGCGATGCATTGCTCTGTTTTAGGAACAGGAGGGCTTTGTCAGTGTGACAGTGGGGATCTTGTTGAAAACAGCACTTTTCTGTTTTCTGGGTTCCTTGGGGCCAAGCCTAATTATGCGCTCTTTTGCTAAATACATTGTCATTAGCCATTGTATCTTGTCTAAATGAATTACAGCTTGAAGTGCACAGAATGTGCAATTAGGAAAAAAAGGATAAAAAAAAACACCCTGGACGGTGTCCCGATACATTAAGAAAGTCAGGCTTGGGCTTCAGTGTGTGCAATTCACATTAAAAAAAGCCTGCTCAGCAATGGTGCCAGCTACGGTAATCTAATCTTAATAATATGTCTTTTCCCAACAAAGAGCTCTGAATGAAAATTTAGTTTAAAAAACAGAAAGGCAAGAACGCTTGCCAGTGAAATAAAACAGGGCAAGAGAAATATTTACCTGTCTTTAACAAAAATGCTATAATATGTTCTAATAGAGATAATCATTTGCATCTTTGTTTGCTTTTTATTTTTCTTTTTATTCTGTTCAGTCATGGGAACACCTCTATAGATTATGGGTTTGATTCCATTTTATTTTATTACTATAATTGCTGAGACGGCTGAGCAGAGCTATGCCTGTAAGGGTCACTGGAGCTTCTCAATCTTCGAACCAGCCAGTGGTAAAGGGAGCCATCAGGTGGAACGTGGAGGCTGTCTGAGCTTAGCTGGCTTCTGGGACTTTGGTGGCAGTTGACAGGAATCAACAGGCCAAGACGAAAGAGGTGATTGCAGTTACAGGGCAGAGTTTGGTGAGGCCCAGGAAAACTACTTTCAGTTGGCCTCGAAGTGATTGTGGCAAACTGTCAGGCGACTCAGGAGGGGAAAGCAGTGCTTCACACATGCTGTGTATAGCACGGATGGAGTGCTACTGACCTCTCCTAAGGGTATCATTGGGCTGAGAAAGCAGCACTTTGAGGACCTCCTGAATCCAGTGACATGCCTTCATTGAAGGAGACAGATATTTGCCATGAGCTGCTGTAATGCCTGGATGCTGTTGGGCTGTCTTGGTTGACACATCCTGAGAAGGATTATGCCAGGGTGCTGGAAAGGAAGGATCTGTTGGCCGAACCAGGGATTCAGGAGGAACAATATACACATTTTGAACTGGTCGCAGAACACTAGACCAGCACTTAACCCTCACAGGAATTCGTAAGGGTTAATGGGAGTATGCCCAACCAGTCTATATGCGTTTTGTGGACTTGGAATGGGTAAACAAATAGGCATACGTCTGTGTCCTTTGAGGTGTGCTTTTGTGGGTTCTTCAAGAATTTGGAGTATCAGGCTTGCTGTTATTGGCTGTTCGGTCCCATGTGCCACTGAAGGAATTGGTTTGCATTGCAGTAGGTCAGACTTGTTCCTGGAGAGTGAAAAACTCTGCCAGGGATGCCCTTCACCACCAGTCCTGTTTATAATTTTATGGTCAGAAATTTCTAGGTGTAGAAAATGGGTGGAGGGGTGTTAAAATTTGTTGACTTTAACATCATATCCCTGCTTTTTGCAGATAAAGTGGTCCTGTTGGTTTCATTGCTTGGTGACCTCAGGTGTGTACTGGGTTGTTTGCAGCCAAGTGTGAAGTAGCCAGGATGAGGATCAGCACCTCCAAGTCTGAGGTAATAATCCTCCAGGGTACTGTCCAGGGTATGGTGGAAAGAAAGAGAAGAAAGAGATCAAAAGGCTGGGACGGCATCAGCAGTTATTTGAATTCCATACTGGACAATTGTGGTGAGGAGAGAGCTTAGCCGAAAGGTGCAAATTCCTTCTAGACAGTGACTGGGCAGATGTTTGAAATCAGGACATAGGAGCTTTGGGACAGCACATCTTATTATATAACATAACAGAAATTTGTGAAACCCTCTTCATCCAAACAAGGATCACAAAGTACCAGGGGCTATCCCAGAAGCACTGGGCACAAGCCAGGATCTAACCCTAGGCATGGCACCTTGCAAGGCTCCCACATTACCCTACTCACACTCACACACACCAGTTTAGAATTACCGTCTTCCTCCATCTTTGTGTAATGTATCTGCTGGCCGACATTGAGAGCAACCCAAGGCTGTTAAACGTTGCACTTGCTTAAAGTAAAGTCAGAGGGAGCAGCCTGGGAAGTAAACAGCGCCCTACATTAACTTATAACATTCATCACTTCTCTAGAATGTGATCGGACAACGAGAAGGAGTCATTCACACAAAGAAGTGTATGTCTATGGAAGCAGTTGCCTGGCTGTGCAGCTGAATGTAGCACCCTGGGGATCTTTCCATCTCGCCTCAGTATTTTTGTAAGTACTTGTTCAATAGGAAGTGACAGGCAGTGTTTTACCTAAATGGGCTTTTTTCATCAACACTTCTTGTATTTTTCTTGCATTGATTAATGTCACGAAGCCATCACATATGTGTCATCTTCATGAGTCAGACCTGTCAGTCAAAGGCTGCATCCTTAATGTGGCCCGTGATTTGCTCTTACTAGGGTGTATCTGAGGATTGTTAATGCACTAATCAGGAATTGATTTTCTGTACCTGTCGCTAAAATGTAATCTTCTGATCTGGAATCGATTTAAAATTCCAACCTACACCTAACATACAGATGCTGACTCACCTCAGGCTGTCTGTCATTTCAGCCTCGTTTGTTTATTGTTCTTATTGGACACCATGGCACTTACAGTAGGCTTAGAAAGATTTCAAGCAGTTGTGTTTTAATATTTGTCTTCCGTAATGACAGGATGCGTGCAGTGTGTAACAATAGGTTTGATAAGTCAATTGTAAGATCAGCAAGGCCATTTTGGTGTCCCTAACTCCCTGTCTTCCAACTCTAAATGGCCCTCTAATTAGGACCAATAACATGCAAAGTAAACCAAAAGCTACAAGTCTGTTTTGAATGTTATTCTGGGGGCAAGTTGTATTAAGCAAGACCAAATTACAGCGACCATCCTGTTGCATTCAAAACTTGTCTCATTATCATAAGGATGCCTGGGAGGCCTTTTGCTGTATTTCATGGAGTAGTAATCCACAAGATAGAAAGTTGCCTACAACTCTGCTCTGACTGCTGGCCATGCAGTTGTGTGATTCATTTTAATCCTTAGTATTAATAATTCATTCAAATCTCAGTCCCAGATATTACAAGATGCACAGTAAGGCAACTTAACTTTTTTCCTTCCATCCATTACCAAACCTCAGGATTGTGAAGGCCAATTGACAAAAGACACCTCCACTGATACATTTGAATAGTTTATGTTATTAGAGTGTGAGGAAGCTCTTCTGGTTGATCTGTTTTCAGAAATCCAGATGTCCATCTGTAGGTCAAAAAGCTTGATTGTTAAGTTATTAACGGAGCACAACTATTTACCACACAAAGTGTACCTATTAGCGAGTAATCTATACTAATAAACGGCAAAGCCCTCACTCACTCACTCACTCACTCACTCACTCACTCACTCACTCACTCACTGACTGACTGACTGACTGACTCATCACTAATTCTCCAACTTCCCGTGTAGGTAGAAGGCTGAAATTTGGCAGGCTCATTCCTTACAGCTTCCTTACAAAAGTTGGGCAGGTTTCATTTCGAAATTCTACGCGTAATGGTCATAACTGGAAGTTGTTTTTCTCCATTTACTGTAATGGAGTTCAGCTGGAGGGGCGGAGTTTCGTATGACATAATCACGCCTCTCACGTAATCACGCATTACGTAGAAAGCCAGGAAGAGCTACAAAACGTGCTTTAGAAAACATGCATTATATAATTAAGAAGGCAGCGAAACAATTAGAAGCGAGCGAGTGACATATAAAACCATATTCAGCGGCTCACGTGAACTGACGCAGTGCGCAGACAAAAAGTAACAGTTCCAAAGAGTGCTGAACAAAAACCGAATTACACTGCTATGCTCAAATAGATAAACCACACGCAGTGGCGTGATAGCAAAGCATTCGCCTGTAGCGCCCACGTCCGAGGTTCGATTCCCGAGAGGGGATGCACTAAGTATGTACGCGCGCTTCTCGGTTTATTTTAACCTAGCATCCCCTTAGTTTGAGACGTATGAAAACGCATGCGGTTAACGCAGAAAGACAGATCACCTATTCACCTATTGAAGCTTCATGAATAATGGATACTTTATTCGCGATCAATGATTGTTTTGGTAAAGCCATACTCAGTGTATTCATTAGATGAACGGTAAAAAAGTAAGAGCGAGGGGACGGTAACTTACTGAAGCACACAAGCAAAACCACAATAGCACGCGGGCTCGATGTACTGACTTGCGCGATCACATTCCAAAAAATTTTTTTTTTCAAGTTCTATTTAGTCCATATGAGTCAAACTCAAAGCCCACGGGCCACATCCGGCCCGGCGTGTAATTATATCCGGCCCGCGAGATCATTTTATATACTGTATTATTGTTATTAATGGCCCGGGTATATGAAGCGCTGGTAACACAATAAACTACAGATCCCATAATGCAGCGCTTCAGCTGCCTTGCCGAACACTTACCGCGTTGCTGCAAGTTATTGCGAAGCTAGCCCACACGATGCCGAAGAGAAAAGTTGATTCTGAAAATAGAGCCTTTAAAAACCGATGGGAAGCTGAGTATATGTTTACTGACATTGCCGGTAAACCCGTGTGTCTCATTTGTGGAGCTAATGTGGCTGTAATTACAGAATTTAATCTTTACAACGACTGACAAACACAGAATGTAACTTGAACACAACACATCGTACAAATACGACCCTGATTGAAACAAATAATGATAATCGAATCCTTGATCACAGCAACACTCACAAAGCAATTACTGTATATTGACAATCATGTTACGTTATTTTTAAAATGTTCCCTTTTCTTTTTCATAGCTTCTTTAACACACTACGTTTCCGCTGCGAATATATATATATACCCCGATCTACATACTCTCAAATAAATAAGCCACACACTGTGGCGTAATTGTAGAGGCTTCGCCTCTATTGCCTACATCTGAGGTTCGATTCCCGAGAGGGTATGTACGCGTGCTTCTTGGTTCATTTTAACCTCGCATTTCCTTGGTTTGAGACGTATGAAAAAATATGCGGTTAACGCAGAATCATGTTACGTTATTTTTAAAATCTTTCCTATTCTTAGCACAAGCACAGCTGAGAAGCTTCGATGCATGTACTCCATAACAAAAAATAACGCATTTAATCACATTTTCAATTCCAAGCAAAGGGGAACTTTTGTCAATGCATGATTTCCTGGTACATCGATTACACTGGTGCACACATCACAGCTATAAAAATGTTACACTCGGAATGAAGCGCGTTCCTGATCGGAGGAAAATTTTATTTAAAAAAACTACCCGAGCGAAGCCTTGATAAAAGCATGGTTTTGTGCACACTGAAAAGCAAGCAAAATTAGATGCATTACAGAAAGTGGACTTTGTGGCTCTTACTGGGGATCATTGGAGTTCCGTGACCGTTAGTAATTCTAATTACATCTAATTACAAAATGTTCAATGATCACACTGTTTTAGCCTAATGTACAAAATAATTTTGGCTAAGGTTACTCAGAGTTTAAAGATTAAGTTGGTCAAATTACCTTTTATGTTTCTGACTTATTTTTTTAAGAAGAAAAACTGCACTTTCTGTTGAAATTTTGGCTATTATTATTTAAAGACAATACCATTCTGAAAATGTACACCTACCAAATTTCGTGAAGATGGGGCCATAAATAAGAAAGTTCAAAATGGCGGACGTTGTCGACCGTTATTACCGTTACACATAGAATTTCGAAACGAAACCTGCTTAACTTTTGTAAGTAAGCTGTAAGGAATGAGCCTGCCAAATTTCAGCCTTCTACCTACACGGGAAGTTGGAAAATTAGTGATGAGTGAGTGAGTGAGTCAGTGAGGGCTTTGCCTTTTATTATTATAGGTATGTGTGTGTACATAGATAGATAGATAGATAGATAGATAGATAGATAGATAGATAGATAGATAGGTTAAAAATAAGAGATATAAAATGTCACACAGTATACATTTATTTAAAAAACCTTAACAGTCGTCCAGAAATATTCAAAAGAAATAGAAGAATCTGTAAAAGTCACTAGTTCAAAAAATAATCAAGTAAAGATCTTTTTTGAAAGTTTATTATATAGAAAAATATTTTCATAAATAAAACAAAAGCAAAAAATTAGCTAAAAAGGTTGTGCCAAAAAAGCAACTCTGAACAAACAAAAGCCAGTCAATATCCCAGATTCATAAACCACATGACTATGACAAGAGATCAAGAAAACCTGAAAAATCCAATACTTAAAAATGCAGACTACAATACCAAACACAAAGCCGTCTTTAGAACTTGACCCTCTGTCTGCAAACATTACGGTGGTCCCGCCCCATTGAAACTCTATATAGGGGGACATGGCACATAACTACAAACATAATACAGTGATACCTTGAGATACGAGTTTAATTCGTTTCGTGACGGAGCTTGTAAGTCAAAATGCTCGTATCTCAAATCAAATTTCCCCATTGAAATTAATTGAAATGAGATTAATTCGTGCCAGCCCCCCAAAAAAATCCCAATTTTTTGTTAAATGTTT
The DNA here is from genome assembly GCA_026402145.1 of Polypterus bichir lapradei. Lineage (NCBI taxonomy): Eukaryota > Metazoa > Chordata > Cladistia > Polypteriformes > Polypteridae > Polypterus > Polypterus bichir. Next base: position 39,149,616 of record JANRMT010062814.1, read on the forward strand.
TCAACATAAGAAAATGTATTTATAATGAACAAATATTGTATACAAACAAAATAAAACCTAATGCATAAAAGAGAATCTAAAGAAATAAACAGATGTTGGCGAAGCCGATTAGCGTATTGTAATGTTTTTTTCTTTCACTTCACTTTTGCTTAACTTCATTTTCTTCTTCACTAGTTTTTTTCTTTTTTGCCACACTTTCATCACTTTCATTCGCAGGGCGTTTCAATAGAAACCTGTCCAAGGAGCTTTGTTTAGTCCTCCCCTTTAGAATGTTTCTGCACGATCAGTTGCAACTTTTTCAGGGTTTCTTTTCAATAGTCAAGTGTTAGGCAAGTGTCATTAAATAGCGCCGCTGCACAATCACTTGCAACTTTTTCAGGGTGTTTCTTTTCTTTAAAGTTCGAAACTTTTTCCCACATTGCAAGTACTACCTTTATCTCACTTTAAGAGATAACCTCCTCCGAGATACTGATCTCCTGCAGAACCTCCGTATGTTACTGTGTCTGTAGTTCCGTCAACTCCTCCGTCATCAGTTCCTCGGATGTGCGGCGACAAGCTCTTTGATGGCTTGTATTTCGAATTTTGGCTTGTAACTCAAGGCAAAAAATCGACCTAGTGACAGATCGTATCTCAAAAAACTCGTACGTTGGGGCACTCGTATCTCAAGGTACCACTGTACAGGTACATACATTCTAAATAATTAATACATAAAACAATATTCAAAACATAACATAAAAAAGGACAAAAAACATAATCAATGACATAATATCCTTCTATATAAAAGCGGTCGGGTGTCCTTCCGTCCCGTGAGTGCTACGCAGGCGCGGAGTTTCACACACGCCCCGTCCATTTTGCAATGCACGATGGGATTTGTAGTTTCGTTTTTTCCAGGTAAAAGATGATTTTCTACTCCAGACTGTGCGATATCTTCTTCTTCTTTCTTACTATATAAAAGCGGTCGGGATTGTCCTTCTGTCCCGTGAGTGGAAAGCGTAGCGGTATTCCGCTTATCACAGACTTACTACTTGCAGCTTGCGGTACGAAGCGACATGATGTGAGCAGAGTTCTGGTGCTCCCATTGTTCCCTTGCTTTTGTGCGCGATGCGCTGGAAAAATAGACAAAATTATGTCTCTGGAAATAATTAATGTTGATGGAGTACAAATGCCTCACCGCGTAGTAAATATCAGGGTGTTCAAAAGGGTGACCTCAATACAGAAAAAAAGTTTAAATTTCATCACAAAAATAACAGAAACTACGAGTATTAAAGTAATACCGCTCAAATGCAATATAACCAAATTAATGAGTTTGTATAAAATATCAAATTGATCTACATATTGAATTGCCTTAAGAAGTGGTCAACTTAAAAGTCGGTCGCCTTAAAAGGCGGGTCAGCCTAGTACACAATAATGTTCAAAGAAAATGTAAATCCACTTAAGCCAGTGTTGACTCTGTCATGTCATGGACTGGCAGAATTGGCTACTGAGCTGTGCCCAGATGACCTTTCAGTATTTTAGACTCAGCAGGCTCAGTGAGTGCAGTAGCTGGTAGGATGAATATATTTATTAGTAAATATTTATGTAGTCTCTTCTCTCAAAAGTAACATTTAAAGAATTCTAATGGTTAATGAAGCAAGACTGCTGTGTCATAAACCCCCAACAAGAATCTGCTAAATAGTGAAAAGTACTGTAAAAAGAGGTCTCACTTCTACGGCGTCTTTTTAAATCTAACAAAACAGTTCCTCTAATTTATGGCTTTGCCACGTGCAATAAATACAAATAGATGGGTTAGTCAATAAGGAAGACTTAAAAATGCTTAATCAATACAATATGGGCCAACAGCATCAATTAAATTAAAGAAAAAACAAGGAAAGCTGACTGAACTGTTTAACTTAGAGCTGAAAGGGCCAGTGATTTTTGAGTTTCTAAAAGAAGTGAGCAGTTTTTCAGAATTGCCTGCAGCAATTTAACAAAAAACTTTATATTTTTGATTGACTCACTTCATTAAACCAATTTGTGTGGGCTATTTATATAAAAATTCCACTCTTTCAATTGATATTTTTTTGATCCTGTGTTAGGCATACAGAACAGTTGTATGACTGGAGTGAAAAAACTGATTGAAAACAAGGGCCCAAGAGGTTTAACAGACTGGTGACAGCAGAGCTGCAGAAATTAATTCTCTTCTCGCTCAGGGGAATAATGAGTAAAGGAGAAAGGAACAGTGTTATATTGGAATTGGAAACAGGGTTTTGTAAAAAAGACAAACAAAACGTAAATGGGGGCATCCTTTGATTCCTAAGTCAAGTCGCATTAGATTTGCTCAATTTGTTCATCTTTGCTTTATTAAACTTTGACTTATTGACATTTAAACTTTATTCTAAAATTAATAATGTACATACCTTTGTCTTCTATACTTTTAAACACTAATAATGCATTTGTTTTAAGTTATTCTGTTTCATCCCTTTGAAGCCGTATAAAGCCATGTGCAGGTAGTGTGAAATAGTGGCTGAGGTCTTGGATGCGAACAACATCAGTTCTGTCTCGGTCCCATCTTACTGTGTAACCCCGGATAAATCTTTCATTTGACCAGCCAGTGTTCTGCATTAATATATAAAAAGGTAACTGTACCACACGGCTCTGATCCATAAGCCATTTTAGATAAAAGTACAATCTAAAGCTAGCCATGTGATGCAGCAGTTGTAGGTGCTTTGCTTGGATTCTAAATACCTGCCTACACCTCCGTTTAAACATTTTTAGAACTGTTTGACCTCCTTTATTATTTAAAAGCATTCTTAACACAGATGACATGATTAATTGTTGAAGGGTTAAGAATCTGCGGCTTTGATCTTGGATCTATTTTCCATAATGGCCAATCAGTTACCGAGCCTAAGTAATCGACGGTGAATATGACAGTATACTGTCCTCTTAATCAGCAAGGCTAAACTGACCAGTGCGGGTGCATGTGTGTGTGTCCTGTGATGGACTGGTGGCCAGACTGGGGCTGGGTCCTGCCTTGGGCATAATGCTGCTAGGGTGTGGATTAGAAACTGGATGGCTGGATGGCACTCCAAGTCCATGTGTAGGCAGTAACTGTCTTATTGTTAACTGATGTCATAAGTGACACACCTACATCATCACCGGTGTGACCAATTGGTTTTAGAATTCACACGATTAGTTCAGTGGTGGTCACCTGTCTGTGGTTTCAGTTGATTATAGTATAAATACACTTTATCTAGAAGGTCCAACTTGTGGTGAGTCAGCATGGTGGGCTAACCTACACAATGAAGCACCTTCCACCTTCCCTCTGGGTCCCTTTTCCATTCCGATGGAACAATTTGGGAATGGGGTTGATTCCGTATTAATGTAACCTCTACAATGAAGACAAAGGAACACTTTGAGCAACTTCGTAAAAAGTGGACTGAAAAGCACAAATCAGTGGATGGAGACAAAGAAATATCCAGGTCGTTAAATATTCCATGGATTCCAGTTAAATTAATCATTAAGAAATGGAAAGAGCCTGGCACAGCTGTATATATGCCACGAGCAGGCTGTCCACAAAAACTAAGTGATTGTGCAAGAAGAAGAAAATCCAGTGAAGGCAACCACCAAGAGTGTCTCTAAATGAGAACTCTGAAGGAGTCACAAGCTACAGTGACTGAGATTGGATAGACTGTGCAGACAACAACTGTTGCTCAGATGCTTCACCAGTCACATCATTATGGGAAAGTGGAAAAAGAAAGGTACTGTAATAAAAAAAAACACATGACATCTCAGCTAGAGTTTACCAGACTCCATACTCAGCTGGAAGAAGTTTCTAAGACCAAAATTGAGCTTTAAGTCCATCAGACTAAACAGTATGTTTGAACACTACACATTATTAAAAACATACCAAGCCAACCATGATGCATGGTGGTAGCAGCATCATGCTGTGAGGATTCTTGTCCTCCGTAGATCCTGGAAGACTTGTGAGTGTCGAGCAGGGGTGCCAACACTTTTTCGGCTTGCGAGCTACTTTTAAAATGACCAGGTCAAAATGATCTACCTACATTAAAAATGATATATATATACTGTATATATACTGAGTATCAGAGGTGGGTAGTAACGAGTTACATTTACTCCGTTACATTTACTTTTTTTTACTAGTGTTTTTAGTAGAGAAAAGCCAAGCAAAATGACACCTTAGGTGTTGGGCTTTTCTCTACATTCATAATGGCTAACACGGTACAACACTCTAGTACTACAGACATACAAGACACCAAAATTAGGTGTCATTTTGCTTGGCTTTTCTCTACATTTACTTTTTTAAAAAAAATTTACTTCTAAGAGTAGTTTTACTGCAGCATACTTTTTACTTTTACTTGAGTACATTTGTGAAGAAGAAACGCTACTCGTACTCTGCTACATTGGGCAACACTCAAATTGTTACTTTTTTCCATTAAAGTCTGAAAGACAATTTTCAATCTGCTCTGTGTAGCGTATGCTGTCAAGTTGTGCACACGCCTTCCAGTGCGTCTCAACTGCGATTTTAGTTCCCTCTCCTTTCTCTTTCTCAGATTGCTTTTCGGAAGGAAGTCAGTTTCGTAGTTTTTATGAACAGTTCGAAAGTGCTTTTCCACATTTTCCGTCTTTGGATTAGCAATGATAGATTGACAGATCAGACAAATGCACTTTGATTGTGACATTGTGAGAGAAAAAAATCCTCTTCTAATTCCACATCTAGCCCATAAACAACAATTTTTTTTTTAAAATCCCTTCTTTAGTCGATATAAATTGGAAGGCCAACTAGATCACTTAGATAGCCGGAGTTTTGCAGTAGCTCGCACATTTGATCGCGCATGCGGCATGAACAGTGTATTAGAAGAAAAGAGATCTCAGACTGGCCGCCCTGTATGTCAATAAAGTGGCAAATGCCACAGGGATGACACGATGACGTTTAAAAAAAATATATTTTTAATGCAACGCGATCTACCTGCACTACCTTTCTGATCTACCGGTCGATCGTGATCGACGCATTGGGCACCCCTACTGTAGAGGGTGAAAAGAATGCAGCAAAACAGGAGGAAATCCTGTAGAAAAACCTGATGCTGTCTGCAAGAAGCAAATGCCTTGAGAGAACCTCAAGCACTGAACCAAAGCTACACTGGAATGGCTTAAAAACAAAGATGTGAATATCCTGAAGTGATAGAGTCAGGAGTCCCGATCTCAGTCAGCTTGAGAATTTGTGCTGCTCTTCACTCGTGATCCCCATGCATCCTGACAGAGCCTGAGCAGTTTTGGGGATAAATGGCAGTATACTGATGTGTAAAGCTGACAGAAAGAGACCCGAGCACACAGCCTGTCACGGCTGTCATTGTTGACAAAAGTGCATCCACTAAATACCAACTTGAAAGGGATGAGTACTTCTGAGATCATTTCATTTCTGTTTTACATTTGTAATTAATTTAGTCCATTTGGCAGAGATCAGTTTGTATTTTTACATTAAAGTACGTTTTTCTGCTGCTCAGTGTCAAAAAAAATGAAATTAAATCTGCTGTGATTCAATGCTGCCCAAAATTAAAATGTGAAAACTCTCAAGGAGGTGTGAATACTTTTCATGGGCTCTGTATTGAGGAGAAGGGGAGGATATTTAGTTTCTGGTTAATTTTGCTACACACAACAAATACGTACTGTATATAAAAACACAGCACCATTGCCGTGACATGACACATTTTTACTTTTGCCATTTGTCAAGATGCTGTGAGTTAACATCTGCTTTTAATTTATATGCGTCTTTCGGCTTGTAAGCTCTGAGGGCTTAAGTGGTGCAGACATTTACTGGAGAATGAATGTTCAATGTGGGATATTCTGTATGACCTCGAAGAAATATTCTGCGATTAACGGAAATCATTTTTCTTGCAGGAATACAAAATTGAGATGCACATTGGAACAAATTGCAAATAGAGTTTATGTTTAATAGTAAATATGTTTTATTTACTTTTAAATATGCACAGTGCCCTCCGTAATGTTTAGGACAAAGATACATTTTTCCTTGATTTACTCCTCTGTTCCATGGTTTAAAATTATAAATAAAAACAATTCAGATGTGATTAGAGTGCACATTGCAGACATTCATTTGATGGGATTTGCATACAATTCAGCAATGACAACACTTTTTCCAGATAATTCCCCTCATTTCAGGGCACCTTAGTGTATGGCTGCCACAGGTCCTGGCACACTTATCTTCATTGATGATGGAACTGCTGAGGATGGTTGTACAATTTCAATTTCCTCCAGGTGCTCCGGTTTCCTCCCACAGTCCAAAAACATGTAGGTTAGGTGCATTGGCGATCCTAAATTGTCCCTAGTGTGTGCTTGGTGTGTGTGTGTTTGTATAGAAACATATATAGAAACATATAGAAACATCTGATCTGCTCAGGTTCTAGTAAATGCCTCCAAACCCATTGGATGGCTCTCCATCCTACAACAAGATAATGATCCCAAATACACACATGAGATAATGCAAGCTGAAAAATGAAAAATTCTTGAATGGCCAAGCCAGTCGTCCAATTTAAATCCAACTGAGCAGGCCTTCCATATGCCGAAGAGAAAAACTAAGGGGAGAAGCCCCTGAAAACAAGCAGGAGCTGAAGATGGCTGCATTAGAGGCGTGGCAGAGCTTCACCAGGGAGCATCCTCAGCATCTGGTTATGTATGTGAATCGCAGATATGAGACATGAGACAAAGTACTAAATATGACTGCTTTAATATACCTATCATTGAGATGTCCTAAACATTATGGTGCCCTGAAACAGGGGGATCATCTAGAAAAAGTGCAGTCATTTCTACCTGGTGTGATTGAAATGAATGCAAATGCCTTTAAATGAAAATTTGCAGTGTGCACTTTAATCAGGTCTGAATTGTCTGATCTGTAGTTTTAAACTATGGAGCAGAGGGATAAATCAAGGAAAAATGGCGCCTTTGTCCCAAGCACTATCGACGGCACTAACAATCCATCCAGTATCCAACCCTCTATATCCTATACCTCTACAGGGTCTGCTGGAGCCAATCCCAGCCAGCAAAGCAGGAAACAAACCCTGGGCAGGGTGCCAGCCCACCGCAGGGCGCGCACACGGGACAATTTAGGATCGCCAATGCACCTAACCTACATGTTTTTGGACTGTGGGAGGAAACCGGAGCACCCGGAGGAAACCCACGCAGACATGGGTAGAACGTGCAAACTCCACGCAGGGAGGACCCGGGAAGCGAACCCAGGTCTTCTTACTGCGAGGCAGCAGCGCTACCCACTGTGCCATCGTGCCACCCCTGGAGGGCACTACAGTATATATTCTAAAATCAAAAGTAATTGGAATGTTATTGTTTAATACTGCAGTTAAAGGCGAACATGTGAAGCACTCCTAATTCACAGGTTACAGAAACATGTAAACGATGTGTCTTTTGTAAATTTTAAATGTAATCAGTTCAGTTTAGTGGTAACTGGTAGCACACCAGTCAGGGTCAGTTCGTGCTGTGCTCCTAATAGCCTCCAAACCCAAAACCACTACCCTGAATTTGATTTAGTGGCTTTGGAAGTGGATGGACAGATGCTTCAATAGACAGATACTTTGCAGAGTATGCAACAGATAACCATAAACTGGTTTGAATCCCACCACTGACATTCGAGACACTGTGCACAAGCTGCTTAATCTGTGATGAGAAGGTTAAGACATGGTTGATGTTTGCAGACTTATGAGGTGCAGGGATAGCTAGAACCCAGGGCAGGGATATTCTGTGCAGAAAGGGCACTGTGCCAAATTAGCCGTGAAAAAAATGAAAGCAGGGACAAAAGAAGTGGAAGCCTTTCTTTTATTATGCTTGTTTGATCCTGCGGCAGACCTTTAGAAAGCTCATTTCAATTTATTAAAAGCAAATGATCTACATAGCTAATATTCCTCATACATTTGGGCTATAATTAAAAAGTTAATTGCTGTAACATTGTCTGTCTTTTGTGACCTGACTTGGGGAATTAGGTAGCACAGTGCCATCTTGTGAGCAAATAAGAATTTAGCAGCTGTTGTACTGTAACTTCACGGTAACCAAAGCTCCTGTTTTATTTACAACAGGTAATGGACTGGATTGAAAACCACGGAGAAGCTTTCCTCAGCAAGCACACTGGTGTTGGGAAATCTCTGCACAGAGCAAGGGCTTTGCAAAAGCGACATGATGACTTTGAGGAAGTTGCTCAGGTAAGAAACACCGTACTGTAATCAAAGTGGACTGACCTGCTGGGACCACCTCCTTTCCGATAGCTAAAGGTCCGGGGTCAACAGAAAGGAAACATTTTTTGACCCTTTAATGATGATGAAGGTCAGTAGGATGGCCGTGAACTTCCAGCCTAGTATGTGGTAGCATACAGTCCTGCACCATATTGCCCATTTTAAGCATTTTGCATGAAAGACCCCTTATTTAAAGGGCACCAGAAGGCTCGGTGGTACAATAACTCTGTGCTCAGCCAGATGTGACCCAATGAAATTTAAAGACCACCTCAAAATCAAATTTGTATCAAGTATGGAGTTTGAAACAGAGTTTGGGCTAAAGGCTCAACATGCTTGAGGAAGAGCAAGTGAAGAAGGAAAGAATTAGAGTGAGAATATCAAGAAATGAGGATGGAAGTTCTTGGAGATATTTTGGGAATGAAGTGGACAAGCCATCCTGCCCTACAGACATGTTGACCAGCTAGCGGAGGTGTACCCAGTGGTGCTTAGTAGAGTTATTTTTTTTATCTTTTGTATGTTCCAAGTTTTTATCACTTGTGTTTATTTTATTAATCCATTGGCTTCCATTGTGTAATATTGGGTGGACAGGGTTGTATATCATGTTAAGTTTGATTAGGGTTTTGTCTCAGTAGGTGTCACAATAGATCCCCACATGACAGCCTATGCATTGTTTTATGTAGACTCTTGAGAATGAAGATGTTTGCAGCCATTCATAACTTCTTTAGCGAGATGCTATTTGTTTGCATATTGTAATGATCTTTCAGGTTTTTTTTCCATAAATTTCATTGGTTAATTAGATCAAGCACTGCTGATAACAGCCATTATCATACTGTCACAGACTGATTTCAAATTGAAGGTGATGGGCAGACAATGTTTTTCTTCAGGGCTTCACAGTTTATAGAATTAAAGGACTTCTGTTTTAGTGAATTAGCGCTATGTATGTACCAGGGCTAATTTGCTCGTGAGATTTCTTCTCATGCTGCATTGTACTGTATGTTTTCTTTACAAAGCAAACAAACGGTTAGTGAAGCTGCTGGTAAGGAAGGACTTCCTAACAAATAAGAACTTGAAGTTTCTAAGGAGTCAGTCTTATTGCCACAATGGCAAAGACATTCCTTGTCTTTATTGTTGCAGATTATAATGCTAAAAATGTAAAATTAATGAAATGAACTTCATCTGGTCCAGGAGTTTCAATTTCTGTTTATTCTTATTGTGCACATTTCCACTTGACAGCCCAGTGCTCTATGAATACAGAATGAAGGAATTAGGAGCATAAATGGCCTATGTTGAAACACAAACATAGAACCATCCACCCATCTTTCTAACCCACTTATCCAGGGCAGGGCCGTGGGGTAGCTGGAGCCTATCCTAGTCATCATAGGACCCAAGGCAGGAACAACATGTGGGCAGGATGCAGACCATCACAAGATGAGCAAACAACATTCATACACTAGGGCCAGTTTAGCAACACCAATTCATTTAACCTGCATGACATTGGGAGAGAACCAGAGCGCCCAGAGGAAACCCACGTGAAAAGGGAGATAACATACAAACTCCACACAGGGAACAATTGAGATGTGAACCCTGGTTTCCTACTGCAAGGCAGCAGCACTACCACTGTGCTACCATGCCACCCTAGAAACATACAGTATATGCCAAAATTTTCACAAACACATATACTGTATGTGTGTGTGTGTGTGTGTATATATATATATATTTACATATATATTGTGGAGACCAACCTTGACACAGACAGGCAGACACTGATGGTTCAAACACCACAACACGTTTATTCACCATATTTCCCAAGTAAATAAAACCTGTGTTGTGCTGGGACTTGGGCCTTGTGTGTTTGTGTTGGGTTTGGGGAGTGGAGTGACCCCTGCAGGCCACAGTATATAGTAAAGGAGGATAAAAAATATGAACATTTCAAGGGTTCAAGTCAAAATCTTAATTGTTCAGGTCAGACAAACTGTTAGAAGGATAATTCCACGGGAAAACAATAATTTCAATTAGATGGGTATGTGAGGATGGCTCTTCCCAAGGCAGGCCTAATGCCCTCAAGGACATGAAGAAGAGAAAGAAAATGGAAGAGACTTATCACAGGCAAATCAAAACAATTACCAGAATTATGTGAAAAGCAATATACGAGAGAGATATTGTTTTTCAGTGTCCAGATTATGTGCTATGTGTTGTGTGTTGGTGAAGGTCATTACTGATTGCTCTGAGTCAGACTTAAAAATTTTAGCATGGCATTTGTAAAATAGGTTTATAAGGGGAAGTGTGCTGTTCAAGAAATTAAATAAGTAAGTTTGTCTTTTGCATAGACACCACAACCTTTCTTTTTTTTCTGAAAAATATCAAATATTTTCTTAACCCTTTTCTTTGTTATTCCAACTCCTTGATATTGTAGTTGAAAATAGTGCTTAGTGTATATTTTAAAACTATGATTCATGCCAGCCTGGCAGAGTTGAGCTAGGCAAATTGCACTGGAAAAAAATTCCAATTACTAAACCTTTTTCTTACAATTTTCCTGATTGTGTTTGAGTTTTATAGCTGCCAAGTGCTATAAAATATCAAAAATTAATGGCTTAACTTGAACGAAAAGGGCAAAATCTTTGAAAACTAGCACAGGCAGAATTGCAAAACGTAGAGAACGCAATAAAAGAAATGACTTGAGAAACAACAGAAAAAGAATGACAACCTGCCTTCAACCTACTAAAAGAAGCAGACAATGTCAAAGGAAGAGAATCAGGGTTCAATATCATAAATTAGTCTGAATCATCCTAAGGAAGTGTTGGGGCATATAGCTGGCACAACGTGTGTTCATTCCTCATCATACTAAATCAGTTTATAGAGCCCAGTTAATGATGTCACACATTAGTGGGATGTGGGGAAACTGGATTATTTAAAGAAAACCAGTTCAACACGTGCAGACTTCATAGAGTGGAAAGTGAATTCAAGTCACCAGAGCTCTGAGGCAAAATGCTAAACTATTGTTCCAAAGAAAGAAAAAAGAAAGAATGAATGAAAAATATGTAGAATGATGCCAGTGGTTTCCATTTAATTTTTACTGCTTCTTTTTATGTAAAAATGGGCACGTGTTGTACAATGGGCAGTAGGTCAGAACCTTAACTTCTAAAAATACATGGCTAATAACTTTTTCCTAGAATTTGTGAGGTGTATTTAATAATGACTGGTACAGTTTGCACACTGGCATATTTATGACGCCTTTATAAAACTACATTCCATAAGTCTGTTCTTCTCCAGTTTTATGAATTTTTTTTTATAGTGTCTATACTTTCCATTAAGGCAATTTTTCCAAAAAGTATCTCTTTTTGCTGCTCTGGCCCCTTTCTAAGTGGCTACTCTTCTCTGAACAGCTATTTGATTTTTATTTTCTTGGAGAAGTCCCAAGTGGCCAAAGTCTCCCCCTGACTGTAAAGTTCTTCCCCTTCTTGTAACATCGTCTGCACATGAGCAGTGATTTACCATAATTGCACTCTGAGTAATGGCACAGACACCATGCATGTCAATGCACTTACCGCTGGAAATGCACTGCCAGGGTCACTGGGGCTTTTTAGTGGTGACTGTAAGATGAGCTAATTGATCTTCAACCAGCTGTTTAGAAAGCATTGTTCAGCTTTGTACAGGCTATGGAGGTGGTATAGTTGTGGGGTTATTATGTGTGATCTGGCACTTTTAATATGCCACATACTAGGGTCAATAGTCTGTTGATCTCTTGTTTCAGTTTTTTAAAATTGTTCATTTATATATTTATTTATTTTGTAGCATTTTATCTGATTGGCTGTCTGCTCTCTTCCAGCATTCCAAATGCCCATGCCATCTTGACATCACGGGTGCTTCTGCACATTACCATATGCAATATCACAGTGTCCACTTTGCCTTATAAAAGGAACTTGTACAAACAGAATCTTTTCTGATTTATATTAAAGATTTAGGATTATCTGTTATAATTTGAGCTTATCCTTAATCCTTCTTGGGTTTCCCTGAAGCTGGAGTATTATTGTTTGATGTCATTTTGGGATTGTTAATACCCAAGGAATCCAATTGTACAGTCTGAATTTTACTTAGTGCTTTGGTTTAAATGTTTAATATTTTTGACCTTCTTTTCTGTTTTGTTTTGGGGATGGTGCCACTATTTTGTGGGTTTTGAGTTGCCTGTTTCTATGGGGATTTCCCATGAAGCACCAGGGCCACGACGCTTATGATGTCATCGATGTGCCAGTATAAAGATCACCTTAAAATAGTAATGAGTATCTGAGGTTGGACACTATTTACTTTGCACTTTGATTACTGGTATTTTGTAACAAAGCTGTGCCATTTTTGTGTTACGATTTGACTTTGACGTTTTCCTCTTTTTGACGTTTGGTCAAGCTTACTATGAGGTAGGCGCAACACTTTATTTAATTTTGATATGTGGAATTAATGCCAGTGTGCATTGAACCATCTGGCAAAGAAAGCAGCACCAGCTTGAAAACAATTAGTCTCAAGTCTTTCAGCGCATTCAAGGCAAAGGGTACCAAGTAATTAAACTTGTAAAGGCCCCCAACAACCATAGTCAAAAATTATTAAAGGCATTTAACTTATAGAAAACATATTGCAGCTTTGAAAACTGTCCATTACTGCTTCGTAACTTCACTGCTATTTTAATATCACTTAATTTCTACTGTTGTAATAGCAGACATTACTTACAAATAGCATTTTGGCAGGTGAGAAGGCATCTGCTTAGTTTTACCAGCATGGGGCATATACTATCAATTTAAGAAACGTTTTATATTTATTTAATCAGTGGGGTATAGCAAAATTGTTTCCGTATTTTTACACTAACATTGACACTGGAGTAGACCTTGAACTGGTATCCTTGTGGTGCGGAGTCTGTTACTGCACTACACAGCCTGGCTTGTTTTTTGGAGATTTTGAAAAAAAGAAAATTTCTGGACATAGTTATTCCATTTCAGGCTCGGTGTGAGCCAAATGCATACCAGCAAAATCAGGTAAAAGAAAGGAACTGACCCCGGACAGGATACAAGTCCATCACAAGGCAGAAGAACACTCCCCTAATCGCACTCATTCATACAGGGCCTATTTAGAGCCATCATTTAACTTACTGGTACATCAATACATTGTTAGGTGACCTATGAGAACATGGAGAGAATGGGTAAAATCTATGAAGATGGTTTCTAAGCCAAGAATTGGTCCCACTCCTCAGGGGATTTGAAGAATGGAACCACCGTGCTAGGTGTGAATAAATATGTAAAATATGAATAACACGTTTTTCTAACCAACATTTTTCCAGTGCACTGAACATTATTTACAAAGACAGGCCTATTACAATATAAAATGATATGCAACAAAAACAAACTAAACAAAATCCTTCTTGTCACTCTCTCTGACTCTGGCATCACTGGGACCGTCCACAGGTGGTTTGAGTCCTACCCCTTGGGTAAAGCCTATCATGTATCCTGGCAAGAACAAATGTCAAAAATACACCAGGAATACTTGGGGGTGCCCCAAGGATCAGAGCTGGGTCCTCTCCTCTTCTGTCTATGCATCTCCTCATTTGGAACTCCATGAGCAACTGCTCATTCAACACAAAGTCAAACCAGTGGTAACCATGGATTCATCGAAGAGACACAGTACCAAAGGAGTCCAGTCTTCATCTCAAGTCACTGGATAGTGTCCTTGTCTTGCAACCATATAGCAAAACAGGAAGTACCAGGACTCAAAAGTCATTTTGTAGAGATATCGGGAGCATCACACAACAACCTCATGAACCCCCAAGATCTCCCAGTCCGTCAACTGACTTCATAGGAAGAGTCACCAAAGACATGAATGTCACTGCTGAGGTAAGTCAACCTCTCGACAAGGTTGACGTTCTCTCTCTCCACAGACAGACACACTGTAGATGGCTCTGCCCAAGAGGTCATTAAAGGTCCAGATCTTGGTTTTTATCCAGGACATTCACAAGCCCAGACACTCGCTCAGTCTCTTGAAAGCTCCGATCAGAGCCTTCATTGACTCCGTGGAGATCACAGCATCATCGGCAAAGTCAAGATCAGTGAATCTTTCTTCACCAACAGATTCCCCACAGTCGCAGGACCCCACAACCCTGCCCAACACCCAGTCCATTGAAGCAATTAACACATTAGGAACAAGAACACACCCTTGACGAACCCCATAATCAACTGGGAAAAACGCAGAGGCTGTACCTGCAAGGGAACAAGCAAAGAGCTAATGATGTCTATGGTGAAAGACTATTATTATTTAGACTATAAACCAAGAGGTGTGGTGATATGAAGGAGTATGATCCTTCAGAGCTGTAAACGACAATATATCAATTAGGTTTATCAATTATTAGACCCTAGAAGTTTAAAAAAAAAAGTATGTTAAAAATGGAACTGAAGTGAAGAAATTAAAGGCTACAATGTATCTAGCTATTAATGCCTGCAATGTGGAAATATGAAAGAAGTGACATGAAGCTGGCTGTGACCACATAATATGACAGAAATTCTCAAGAGGATAAAGGAGACGCAAACAAAACGCCATATGCTGCTATGTGCATGAAGTTCAGCTCCTACTTTCATTTTGCAGTGTATAGTAATAAATTATTAGAACATCAACATGATTTATGCTTCAAATGTTATATTTTTGCACTGCTAACATACAGATTCAGCTCACATGTACTGTATATGCACAAAAGCATTTTAGCTTGTGCTTTGAATATTTAGACACTATTGAGACCTAGGGTTGCTCAGTTGCACAATGTGGAGTTAGCATGTTCTTGCCATGTAAGTGTGGGGTTTTCTCTTGGTACTCCATATCCCCAAAGATGTAGTTGTGTTAATTGTGAACTCTAAACTGGCCAAGTTTGAGTGTGCATGAATGGTTCCAGCATTGAGTTTGCACACAGCAGGACGGTTTTCTACCTTATACACTATGATGCATGCATAGCCCCCACTATTCTGTGACCTTAAATTGGATTAAGCAGGTCAAAAAATGTTGTGCTATTGAGAATGAAAGAAAATAACCTTTTCAAATAATGATATTCAGAGACAAACCAAAAGCCAAAGCATCATTTTTAATAAACACAAGAACCTGTTGTACTGCAAACTATTGGTGTGCAATATTGGCAAAAAATGATGTCTCCATATTTTCTGACACTTTGATGATAATGATATTTTGCATCCTGGCTTGGTCTTGTTAACAGGATATTAACTGTAGCTTACTAATGAGATTCATAGAAACAGCAGTTGAGGAAAACAGGTCTATTTATTTACTTAAAACTGAAGTAAAATAGTGCCCTGTGTTGGCTGGGATTGGCTCCAGCAGACTGCCGTGACCCTGTAGTTAGGATATAGTGGGTTAGATAATGGATGGATGAAGTAAAATAACACATTAAATTCACCAGTCAAAGTATTAGAGTGATCAAACAGTGCAAGTATAAGTAAACCACTTTAAAGAGGCCTACAGGATTTACGGAAAACATTGCACTAAGACCAATAAAACTATTACAGTGAGGGTATTTTTAATTGACACGTACCCTTAATGTAAACAAGAATCCAACAGGAATAAAATATTAATCATAATTGAACTACAGGGCATGAACATTACAGTCCGGATAAACATAAACTGCTCTGTTGTAAGGTGAATTGTGCAGCATACAAGCAAGAACAAAAATCTAACATACTTATATAGTGTAAATGTCCAAAGTTCTGTCAAACATTGCACAGGAAAAAACTATAGCATTGAAAACAAGTTCTGTCATATACTGCATAAAGATATAAAAAAAAACCCAAGCGATAACATTTTTAAACAAATTACTAACTTCAAGTTCTGTCTAATATTGCACAAAGATCTCAGAAAAAAATACAATTTTAAAATTCCACTGAGGACACTTTCAAACTGTACGACAGAAACACCAGTCTGTCCACAGCATCTGGCTTCAGAGCAGCACGGTTACATTTTGCTCGCTCCCTTGTGCGGCCATAGGGGTGGGATGGAGTGGGACGAAGAGGTGGAGATTTGTGTGAGTGTTTTAAATAATGAAAGAAAATAATGTGCTTTGGAATTGAGGATATCTAACCAAGATGTCTTGCAAAATAAAACGTGCCCAGTAGGCATATGCTTCTTACAGAAAGAAAAAGAATCTGTTTGAACGGAATAATAATTCTGACTGGATTTGTTTGGTTTTATTTGGTATGGCGCCTCCACAGTAGATCATCCATCCATCCATCCATCCATCCATCATCCAACCCGCTATATCCCAACACAGGGTCACAGGGGTCTGCTAGAGCCAATCCCAGCCAACACAGGGCACAGGGCAGGAAAAAACCCCGGGCAGGGTGCCTGCCTACCGCAGGGCACACACACACGCACACCAAGCATACACTAGGGACAATTTAGGATCACCAATGCACCTAACCTGCATGTCTTTGGACTGTGGGAGGAAACCCACACAGACACAGGGAGAACATGCAGACTCCACGCAGGGAGGACCCGGGAAGCAAACCCAGGTCTCCTTACTAGATCAACTTCACTTAAATTACATTTTAAAGAGAAGCCCAACTTGCACACCAATGGCAATATGAAGGAAATGTCCAAACAGTGCATCTTCCAGACCATGCATAATGATGTTGCCTGTGTGGTCTTCTTGACTGTAGGATGTTTGCAAACAGCAGCTTTGCAGTTGACAGGTTTCATTGATGTCAAGGAGAGGTATGGCTTGGATGTTTGGCTTTCTTGCTTCTGTTTCAAGGATTATGATTGTGGCTTTAGATTTGGACTTTTTGCCTCTTTTTTGCTCTTCTGAGCATTTTGCTGTCATTTTACTTTTTCTGAGTAAATCATTTGTTTTTTGAAGATCTTTTATTCTTCCTTTTGTGCACAAGCTGGTGGTTTCTGGTAGTCCTCCTTATTGTGGAGCTTTTGCTTTATTTTTGGGAAATTTCTTGTTCTTTTGTAAGTTTTTCTAGTTTGGGGCCTGGTAGGTCAGAAGCCTTCTGATGTAGTTTGGAATGAGCAGGCCCAGGTGAACCTCATTTAGGTTGACTAGTGAGGGTCCGGAACTGCTTTAGTTGCTTCTTTTGGAGGCTTTACATCTTTTAGTCACATTTCACACTCCATATTAGGGCAGAGTTTTGTGTTCAATGTCCACAGTTTTGGATAAAGAAAGGTCATCAGGGAAGGACTTATATTCTGTTGCTTTGATGATGTTACACAATGTGGGATTCTGGGTCATAACCAAAGAAATGTGTAAACAATTGGCAGTGTCTGTGAACAACCATAGAACAGTGCAAAGTAATAGTAAATATCTGCAAAAAAGTTCACAATGTAAACAAAAGAAAGCATAGCATAAAACAGAAACAATTCATTTATATTCCCGTATTCCCTTTTGGACAAGAGATTGTTGTTCAGATGGTGTACTACCTTTTTGCCCCTTGATAGCTGTTTGCTTCTGAACTTAAATCAGAATTAAAAGTAAGCCTAAGTGCTGTTTTTTGTGTGATGTTTGAGCGTCTTGTCACCCTGTCACTTATTTTAAGTTGAGTGTGTTTTGTGGAAGGACTAGGGAATTATCCAAGACTTAAACATGACAGAACATATCCTTTCAGAACCCAGGATGAGCCCTTTACAAGGTACACACACTAACCCGAGTCCTTTGTTGCCATGTGAAAGTGTAGCCCTTACGCCCCTCTACAAACTGGCATCACACAATGCCAACAGTCAGCTATCCACTTGTCATGTCACTGGCACTATCAAGAGTGTAAGTTGTGACTTGGCACCATTTGGGGTTGCCAGGCACTTTAGTGCCTTTGATTGAAATTGTTTTGCCATTTGAGATCACAGATGCTGGCTGGTTTATGAATAATAAGAGCTGGCTTTTTATGCTCTCATATATTGAAATGTTGAATTGTCTTTTAAAAAAATTATCAGTGACAATATCTCAGCACCTGTGCTTTTCCTTTTTTCTTCTGAAGAAGCAAATCAGTCTTATCCTGTTGAAATCAGCCCGGGGGAGCTGCTGATTGGCAGCCTTTGGGGAGGTAAGGAAATGTGGCTTCACACCAGACCGCTGTTTTCTGCTGACTTTGTGATATCAGTCAAGAATGAGGATGTTTTCATGGTGATAACGTATAGTCTCCGATAAAAATGACAGGAATTAGTAAGGAGTGATTTGATCTCAAAAGTCTTCAAAGCAAACTCCCCTGCCACCTGCTGAGCTGGTCTTTTGGCAAAGAGTATTCTCTTAAGTAGAGATAACGCAAATGTATCAAAGTCATGTTAGCCTGTTATTGAAAAGACGGTGATTAAAAGAAATTTTGAAAAAGTGGTTTAGAAAAGACATAGCAGAGCAATGTAGTCCCTGATTTTGTGTTGTCTTTTAAGTTTAACTGAAAGATATTTGAGTTCTGATAAGGGATGAAAAGGCTTTGACTGGTCCAGTAAATCGTACCAATGGAGCAAGTTACTATAAATGGTGGAACCATGACAACACTTGGGTGTGAATAAAAATCTTACCGTATGGTTTGCAAATCTCTTATTGGTTGTGCTAACAGTATATAAAGCAACTTTTAATTATCAAATTAAACAAGCATCCATCTCTATGTGTGACTAAACTTATATTTGCTGTTCAGTGCCTTCAGCATTTATTTCCTTCAGATAATTTAAGTGAACTGACAAGCGTGAAATGGCCCTAATTTGAGTAAGGGTGGGTATGTATGTTCAACCTGTAAAGGCTCTGGCACCCACAATCCCAGACTGGATTAATTGTGGCTGGTAATTGATGGGAGATATGCACATTAAGTTAACTGGTAACTCTACCTTGTCCCAGTATGAGTGAGTGTGAGAGTAAACTATACCATGCAAAGGACTGATGCCCTGTTCAGGTTTGAATCCTGCTTTGCCAAGTGCTGCTGGAACAGGCTCTGGCACCCACCTCCCTTAACTGGATGAAACTTTCTATATTTAATGTTTCACATCTCTGTCATGTGTGTTGCCTACTGTTCTTTTAATTTCTCACAACTAGCTCTCTTATTGCAAATTCACACTGGTTGGCCTGTGGTTTGATTCTAGGGTGGGAAGGAGTTTTCAGTATTTTCCAGCAAAGACATACAATCATGTTATTGGGGCTCTGGGATGAGTGTTGTCATGATCAACCAACACATAAAAATGAAAATATTTATATAGTGTGGCCACTGAGTCCCAAAATCCAGACACGACTGTACAAGGCCAGTTCCAGGTTCAACCAAATGTTATTTTTGTTTTCAAACAGTACCTCTGGCAGGCTTCTTTTCCTCAGTACTACACAATTCAATCCAATCCTTTTTGTTCCTTTTCTCCTCCGCTCTTCATAGGAGAGTGTTGTCTCTCTCATTTTTCAACTCCCTGGCCCAAGTGGAGGGCTTTCTTTAAACACCCAACCCTGGAGTACATGTGCTGCTCAATCAGTTGTATCTGGGAAAGGCCAGTCAGGCCCACACCAGTTCTTGGGCGGTCAATATCCAACAGTTCTCCCTGGCAGCCTCATGGGACCACAATCCCCATGTTGCACTGTAGGTATGCATACCAGGGCTCACCAGACAGGATGCTGCCGTTCAGTGTTCAAGAGGATGCTCTGCTTGTAGCAGGCAGCCACCCACTGTCTTGTCCTTCCAGCCTCCTAGCCCCAACCAGGGTATTGCTCAAAGGCTCCTGGGATGCCAGCCCTGGCATAATTGTTGCTGCATTGTTCTTCCATGTCCATGTCATGGTGCCAAAGGTTCATTTCTCACAAATGACTAAACGTGATGTTGAGTCACTGGGAGATTTATTACTGAGAAGGACAAGGAAGAAGGAAACTTTACCATGGTAATCGTTCTCTGTAGTCATTTGTCTGCATGGGAGTCCTCTCACACTCCAAAGGCATGCAGGTTAGGTGTACTAATTATGCTGAATTGGCCACTGATGTGTGTGTGTGTGTGTGTGTATTGACTCTGCGATGGACTGGCACCCTGTCCAGGGATTGTTCCTGCCTTGTGCCTTTTGCTTGCTAGGATAGGCTCCAGCTCCCCTGTGACCATGCTCTGAATAGGCAGGTTTTAAAAATGGATGGATGGGTTTTTGTGCTTCCTGTATGCATTCTTTGTGTCACCTTGTTGACATTGTAATAAGAGCCACATTGTGCAGCTACAGGTGCTTTTTCTGTCACTGTGTTGTCATTGTACATGTGCCAATTGATTACATCTTTAATGCAGTGTTTGAAGTGAGAGGGGATGGTCGGGAATGCAGTTCTGCTACTTCTAAAATTTTAATCTAAGCATTCTCTCACTTCTCATACTGTTCCTTTAGTTTCTAACTCCTGGTAGCATATCAACTGCTGGTCATATACCTTGCAGTCTTAAGATTAGCAGCTTTAGTAATCTTTTTTATTTTGTTTCAAATCCATGGAGGATATGTAAGGAAGGATCAACCTTTAAGAACATGAATTCACAGATTTGGTGGAATTTGATAACCTGGCAGCCTGAGGAGTTCAGACTGGCCAATTTAATGAATTGGAAGGATTAGTTTTTCAATGTATGGCACTATTTAGTTTGTGTGCTGAACTGTACACTGCATACAGAAACATGCTTTCATGGTTGAAAAAGCAAAAGAGGATAGTAGAAGTTATCACTCCCTCTTTCTGATTATCATGGTACGAAGGCAGAAAATTCTGAAAAGCCATAATAAAGACGCCACCATGTCTGACCATGGCAATTGTGCAGAATGCTAAACAAATGAGCAGTTAGATTCAGTCAGTTATCATCCAACCTGCTATATCCTAACACAGGGTCACACTGGAGCCAATCCCAGGACGCAAGGCAGGAACAAATCCCGGGCAGGGCACCAGCCCACCACAGGGCACACACACATGCCAAGCACACACTAGGGACAATTCAGGATTGGCAATGCATCTAACCTGCATGTCTTTGGACTGTGGGAGGAAACCCACGCAGACACGAGGAGAACATGCAAACTCCATGCAGGGAGGACCCGGGAAGCAAACCCAGGCCTCCTAACTGCGAGGCAGCAGCCCTACCACTGCGCCATCGTGCCGCCCAGCAGTTAGATTATCTCAAAAACAATTATGACTGGCTACTAGTTTATGATGGTTGACTGGGATGCAGCAAAATTAAGTCAATGAGTTTGTCTGGCCAATCTTTGAGCCATAGGCTGTCAAATATACAGACCCAGTGTGGAGTTTCCTGTAGAGAAGCAGATAGAGTCTGTCAGCAAACCACTAAAAAAGAAAACATATTCACAAAGAATTAAAATCACACAAAAAAGAGGCTTATCAAGTTCTCTAAGAAAGAAAACATGTAGAAATGGTCACAGTCACTCATAAAATCTGTCGCCAACTAACCTAACATACCCATCTTTAAGATGAGAAGGAAAACTGGAGTACCTGGCAAAACACCTACATGGACATGGCAGGAGTGTGTAAGCACCACACCAATACGAATAGGTGGATTTCTCCTTTAGAAATAAAGTGACTTAAAATCTCATTGACTTGCCATGCTTTTTGAATATCAGTTCAATTTACTCTTATATAACATTTTTCAGTGATAATGTTTGCAAAAATCGTCAGCTATAATATAATATCAGTGAATTACTAATCCAAATAACACCAAACCATCCATTTTCTTAACCTGCTAGAGCCGATTCCTACAATCATTGCGCACCAAAGTCAGAAACAAAACCTGGTCCATCATAGGGTGAACACAGACACTTGGGTCAATTTAGCAACAGTAGTTCACCTAACCTGCATGTCGTGGACTGTTGGAGGAAGCCATCTCCATATAACATTTACCTGTACATTCAGAAACTAACTGCAACTGACAAAGAGGTAAACAAAACAAAGCCATGCCAATATGAAGTCCTGTTAGCAGAGGCACTGAGTTCACAATGGAGGAGAGGAAAATAAAAGCTACTGGCAACAACTTTCCTGGACAACATAAACCTTTGCAGAATACATCCATCCAACCTGCTATATCTTAACACAGGGTCTCGGGGGGTCTGCTGGAGCCAATCCCAGCCAACACAGGGCACAAGGCAGGAACAAATCCCAGGCAGGGCGCCAACCCACTGTAGGGCACACACACACACAAACTGACCCACACAGACACAGGGAAAACATGCAAACTCCACACAGGGAGGACCCAGGAAGCGAACCCGGGTCTCCTAACTGCGAGGCAGCAGCAGCATTACCATTGCGCCACCGCTCCACCGTGCCGCCCTGCAGAATACGTTTTCCTTTTTTTCCTTTTAATGTCATTGTATGAAAAAAAACAAAGACTTTCTTTTTGCTAGTATAAATCTACTACGTCCTTCTTATCCATTTTCTGTTGTACTCACATGAGGTGTAATAAATAGGTGCCTTTTTATGATGGGTCATCAAGACAGGGAATTAGATGTTTAAATACTTATCCTGAAAATAATACAGAAAATATTAACCTTTTTGAATGTCTGACACCAATTTGACTGATATTCATTTTAGAAGAAATATCTCGGTTAAGAACTGGGATGTGTTCAAAAATGATGTGAGATGGTTTGGAAGAGGCGGTAGTAATAGTTGTAGTAGTCGCATGTACAGAGTACAGTGAAATTCTTATTGCATGTCTGGCCAAAATGCAACACGTTGCCATTCTCTTGCACCATGATGAACACACTAAAATAGATAACTTCATGTTATTTAATAGAAAACGCAAGTCAGCTTACCTTTTTTACTTAAGATTATCATTATGAACAAGCAATGAATATTTAGCTTAAGGAATGCCCTAGGAAGAAAAATTTGTCAATTGTTCCCTTAAGTATGTTGATGGTTTTCAAATCATTTGTTTTCCATATTGCTAGTCAGGGATGCAGGACAGTCATGATTTTCAATTTGTCATTTTCTGATTCTTAGATATTGAGCTAGATATTAGCTCTGATGTTAACCTTTTGTGTTTGGAGATAGTTCTCTTAAGAATTGGTGTCACAATATTCCAAGGTTTCACAAGTGACTAGCTAAATAGTACTAAAGTATGAATGAGGCTGCGACAATTGCATTTACTGCATGATGCTATAATGCTCGGATTGACTACTGCAACGTGTGTTGAAAGGCTGCTCAAATCATTCTTTATACAGCTTTCAGTTAATTCAAAATGCTGCTGCAACACTTATTACAGGAACAAGAAAGTACAAACACATTATTCCTTATACTGGCTACTGGTTAAGTTTAGGGCAGATTTCAAAATCCTCCTTCTAATATATAAAGCTTTAAATGGCCGAGACCTTGCTTACTTATCTGAACTTACAAACCTGAGCACACATTAAGATGTGAAGATGCTGGTCTGATTATGATTCCATGGGTTAATAAAATAATAGTAGGAGGTTGTACTTTTAGTTACAGGGCCCCAAAGCTGTGGAATGGTCTGCCTGCTACTGTAAGAGATGCCCCCTCAGGCTCAGATTTTTAAATCCAGGCTGAAGAGTCACTATTTCAGTTTAGCATACCCTGACTAGAGCTGCTGATTAGCTGTGCATACTGCATCTCTGTTGTTAGTCATTAGTACAAAAATAAAAGTAATATAATATTTATAAACTAACCCTCCCCTATTCTGTTTCTCTTCTTGGTAGCCTAATGTGGCACTTGGTGGCATTGCTCTACTGCCGAGTTATTTGCCTGCCATGGAAAACTCATCTATAATAATAAAAGGCAAAGCCCTCACTGACTCACTCACTCACTCACTCATCACTAATTCTCCAACTTCCCGTGTAGGTAGAAGGCTGAAATTTGGCAGGCTCATTCCTTACAGCTAACTTACAAAAGTTAAGCAGGTTTCGTTTCGAAATTCTACGTGTAACGGTAATAACGGTCGACAACGTCCGCCATTTTGAACTTTCTTATTTATGGCCCCATCCTCACGAAATTTGGTAGGCAGCTTCCCTACCAATGTACATACTTATTTCGGTGGTATGACGCCACTGTCAGCCACCATATTGAACTTTCCAACGGTCTTTGTTACTTATGGGCCCATCTTCAAGAAATTTGGTACGCGGGTTCCCATCGCTAACTGAATCCTACTTACGTACATATATACGTCCATAGCCTGCAGCTCGCTCACCGTGTGAGGCAGCGTTGGGTCCCCCATTCCAATGCCTCCCACGTTGTTGGCTGCCTGCCTATATAGGGCCGTCTGTCGCTCCGGTCTCTACATTCCCTTCCTTGCTTTGCCATGGGATTCACGTCTCCCTGCCGATAACTACAGCCTTTTTATTTAATCCACGGCTTCTCCGCTGTTTTATTGTTCGTTTATTACGATTATAGTTATTGTGTAGGTATTTTAGACTTACTTTACATTGTTCAGGTACCCATTTCCTTTATCGTTCCAACCATACCCCTATTAACATGTCTGTCGAGGTGATCACCATCGATCAAAGAACTGTCACTTACCGAGTGGTTTCCATGCCTGGAGATGGCACCTACGTTTTCCATTCTCTTTGTTACATATTGCACGGCCATATCAGTCTCACTCTTGATATCCAGAGGAACATTGTGTCTTATGTAATGAATGACTGGGATAGGTTCAAGGTGTGGACTCATGACGGTACAGGAGATAATTATAATACACACAAGCACTATAAGAGTGAAATGCTTAAGCCCTTCACCTATGGTTCTGCATGTGAGTTGATGGCTGCTGCTGAATTGTTCGGTTGTCGCTTTCAAGTGTACCGAAATGGCCAAATATTTTTTCACCTTTCGACAACCGCCAATGTCTCTTAAACATCTTAGATTCACAGTTGACGATTTCAGTAATGGACACCTTGATGTTTATGAATGTTTAAACTCTCAAAAGCTGGATGTGAAATTATCGATGAAACCGGTTGTATGCTTACAACGCTTGACAGATGCCGAATGTCACTTCAACACAAGTCCTGCAAATACTGTCGTAATTGAAACAAACCATGAAACTCAAACCGATTGTGACAGCGGCAATCCAAGCTGTGAGATTTGAAACAAGATTACTTTTCACATGGCCAAGTGTACGTTGCATGCTCAAGAGTAAGCTCAGCGCACAGCTTGGTCATATTACAACCAGAGGGCCGAAATGACAATGTGGTATACAAAGAGATCCTTAACAAATAATTATTAGTATATTTTCCCTCAGTTTAAAAAGGTTTAAGTTTCTTCTTAATAAAAATTTTAAGGCAGTACTTCACCGCTGCGAAGCGCGGGTATTTTGCTAGTCTCAGATAAAGGAGCACTGGAATCACTGGGTAGAAAAGTCCTTTCATCAGATTGGCCGCCCAGTACTGACTCAGCTGTAGAATGGCCAATGGGGGGAGGCAGCTAGTTGGCCATCATCTCCAGGACTCTGTGTCTGACTTGTCTTAGTCCTTTTCTACAATCTGGCTGTAGTTCTACAATTAGCTGATGGATAGATATTTCTGTTTTTTCAGTATTATTAATTTGTTTTTATTTGTTTTTTGACATATCTGAACAAATCTATATTCTCATATGCGATAGTTCTGTATTTAGACAGTGGTGTAATCTATTCTTGCATTTTTAGGCCATTCTTTGTAGTTGATTGTTGGGGGCCTTGAAAGCTAAATTGTTAGCATGGGTGTCTCATACATCTGGTGTCCTAGGATTGGCATGCCATGCCCATTCATTGTTCATGTGGAGCATGCACATTCTTCTCAAGTCTATGTAGATTTTTCGCACATACCTACAGATATATAGTCCAGGTTAGGTTAGTTGATAAATCTAAATGGGAGAGTGTGGATTTGTTCCTTTGTCTTCCCTGTGATAGACCTCTGCCTTGCCCAGGATTGTTTCCGTCGTGGGTCCAGCACTGCAGACCTGGGCACCAGCCCCCTGCACCCCTAAAATGGATTAAATGGGTTTGAGAAGGCATATGCATGACTTTTAATTTTTTTCTGACTTATTAGTTATAAGCTCAATGTCCATTACAAACATGGTTAGAGGTTGATGGTCAAGCATGTTTGTAACTATTTTGTGACTATTTTATTTATTTTTGTCCCTGTGTTAGGCACATTAATAGTTAGTGAATCTTGAGAATAGAGATCTGATGTTTAACAATTGGGAGAGTGGGTGGGGAAGGAAATAATATCAACTTGCATCATTTCTATATTTGTGAGTCTGTACAGTTTAAGGTAGGATCACCTATACTCTCACTTCCCTACTCCTGTCCCCTTGCATAGTGTCAATGAATTCTACTTTCCCAGAAGTTCTTTTTTTGGGGGGTGTTGGGGGATGTTGAACAAACAAGTAAATTCACAGTTTATTATAGTTTGTGTCTGATGACTGGCAGATACCACTAAATACAAATCTATCGACCAATTAAGAAACATAAAGTAAATACTCAAGTCAAAACAGAAAAGACAAACATTAGACCCAAGCACATCTTCACTCCTCCCCCGGTCTGTTTTTGATATTCTTTTACAATAGAGCTTAACCCGGGCTGTGTCATGTGTCAGCCGCTTTCTTGGCCAAAAGATCACATATTGTAGAAGAGCACTTCGAAAAGAATCTCTGAGCCTTTGAGGTCAAGTCAAGTTGCTTCTATATTGCAGCAGCAAAAAATTCCTAGGATTTTCTAGATAAGCACGTGCATTTGGTCTAATAATCCATCTTGTGGCTGCAATGCTCCAATGACAACTTATATCTCTGAGGAAAAAAAAAGGCACAAGATCTCTCATCGCAAGGGCTGGATTACGGGGCGTGGATTTACGGTGGAGTCGCTTGCAGTTGTTGGTGTGGTGCTAAAAACAAATGTCATTATTTTAACTCTCTAAACCTTACTTGCTCTGAGGTGAGAGGCAAACTAAACCATAAATGTATGTGTGTTGGTGTGCCAGTTCTTTCATTCATTTTGCATTTACCTTTTTTTTCTTTTTTACAGAATACTTATACCAATGCTGACAAACTGCTGGAAGCAGCAGAACAGTTGGCCCAAACAGGAGAATGTGACCCAGAGGAGATTTACAAAGCTGCCCGGCACCTGGAGGTGCGCATTCAAGATTTTGTCAGACGGGTTGAACAAAGGAAACTTCTCTTGGACATGTCAGTTTCTTTTCATACGCATACCAAAGAGGTAAGGCACAGCGGGAGTGTGTGTGTGTGTGTGTGTGTGGGGGGGGTGTCTTGTCCTGTTGTTTTCTGTGAAGAGTGAGGCATTGCATAAAAAGGCCTCTGCAGAAGAGCAAACTACTGTGAACAATCCAGAGAGAGTCAGTTGTGTTCATTCCGAATGCCAGTGCCAAGCTTAAAGTGAATGAGTACAGTACAACACAGATTTCAATTAAGTCAGCCACCAGGTGTTACGCCTCTTCTTTAGTAGAATAGTTGAGAAAGTCCTCACTAAATAGATTTCAGATCTTTTTCAGATACATAGTATATAGAAGAATGGATTCATTCATATTGTCAGAATGAAATTTAAAATCTCTGCACTGTTTTATTTATTGTTTGTAATTTTTATCATTACTTTTGGTGACATAATTGCATTAATGGCTTGTTTAATGGGCACCACTATTTTGTACGTTGTTTTTCATGGTCTCAGCCATATTATTTATAGCTATAAAGAGGTGCTAGTCATGTGATGAGGAAGTCATTTGACATGTGATGTCATCAAGCTGCTGCTACAAAACAATGAGGTACCCACTAGGAAGTGACCAAAGTTTAGATTAAACCTAAAGAAGCAACTCTCTCTCCTGTCCTTCTTCTCTTTATCTAATTAGAGGTTTTACTGCAGAAGTTTCAATGTTCATTTAGAAAATGCTGTGTGCAACTTTGTTTTAGTTTCTTACAATAAATTTGGTTAATGTTTGGGTTTTTAATAATTAAGTATTGTTATTCCTTGTGATTTGACTGCTGTCAGTATTTCACATCCTACTTTTGGATTTTCCCTTTGAAAACATCTTTGTTGTTCAACTGTAAATTCGGCCGCCCATTTTAACTTTTATTGTTCAACATGGTCACAATAATTTTGGCTGTCAGTGCAAACATTTTTCTGTTATTTCCTTATGTGTATTTTGATTCATAGTCACACAATGTACAGTATAATCACTTGATGATGGAACACACACATTAGGAAGGACAAACAACAATTAAGTGATTCTTCTGAAATTATTTTAAGCTTACTCTCTAAGTAGACATTAATAAATTAGTAATAACCCGCTTAACGCAGAGCGAAGTTTTAGGCAGTGCTGCAGCCTATCCCACCTAGCTTAGAGCAGGAACAAACCCTGGACAGGGTGCCAGTTTATCACAGGGCGGTCACATACCCATCCACACACCAAACATACACTAGGGCCAATTTAGCATGGCCTTGTCCTAACCTGCATGTCCTTGGACAGTGGAAGGAAACCCTTGACAGACATGGGGAGAATATGCAGACTCTGTGCAGGGAGGACCAGGGATGCGAACCCTGGTCTCCTTACTGTGAGGCAGCAGCACTACCACAGCGCCACCCAGCAGTCTTAGTACGTTAGTAAATTAGTAAATTTGGATGCTTCTGATGCTGACAAGTCAGAAGTTTTCTTTCTTTTCAGTAATTCTGGTATTTGTTGCTGTCTGTTGTAATATTTATTTATTTATTAAACTTATGTATAAAGTTCAAATTCTCCCTTGTGACAAATAAAGTGCTGTCTATCTACTGTATGTATACAGGGTGGTCCAGATCTAATTATGCAGATTCAGATCGTCTGGATGACTTTGATTTATGCAGGGACGATTCCAGTTCGGCACAAAGTCAATTCTTCATTTCGTCAGTTCGCACACTTCTCGATGGTCCGGGATATTTCTATGTAATAAACTTAATATGTTGTAGCGTAATGAAAATTGCATAATTAGATCTGGACCACCCTGTATATGTGTATGTATGTCAATTCAAAGTAAGGATGAAAAACATTACAACATTAGAACAGTTTAGACGAGAACAGGCCATTTAGCCAAGAAAGTTTGCCGTTCCTATCCACTTAATTCTTCTAAAATAACATAAACTTTAGTTTCGAAAGTCCCTAACGTCCCACTGTCTACCACACTACTTGGTGGTAGTGTGAACCATGTGTCTGTGGTTCTCCATGTAAAGAAAAACTTCCCAATGTTTTTTTGTGAAATTTACCTTTAACAAGTTTCCAAATATGTCCCTGTGTTCTTGTTGAAATCATTTTAAAATAACAGTCTCGATTCACTGTACTAATTCTGTTTAAAATTTTAAACGCTTCAAACATGTCTCCTCGTAATTTTCTTTTGCTTAAACAGAAAAGGCTCAGCTCTTTTAATTGTTCCTCATAATACATCCCCTGTAGCCCTGGAATCAGCCTAGTCGCTCTTCTCTGGACCTTTTCTAGCACTGTTGTAATTTTTTGTAGCCCAGAGACCAGAACTGCACACAATACTCCAGATGAGGCCTCACAAGTACATTATAAAGCTTGAGCATAACCTGCTTGGACTTGTAGTCTACACATCAGGGTGCTATATAACCTAACGTTTTGTTAGCCTTCTTAATGGCTTCTGAACACTGATAGTTGATAGTGTCGAGTCCATTATGACTCCTAAATCCTTTTCATAAGATGTACTCTTGATTTTCACACCTCCCATTATGTATTCAAACCTATCATTTTACTTTCTACATGTAATACCTTACACATTTACTTACATTAAATTTCATCTGCTACAAATCTGCCCAAGCCTGTATGCAGTCCAAGTCACTCTGTAATGATTCAATTGATTCCAGATTAATTGCCAATCCAACTAGCTTGGTGTCATTTGCAAACTTAATCAGCTTGTTATCTATATTACTATTCAAATCATTTATATATACAGTATATTAAAAATAACAGTGGCCCTGGCACCAACCCCATGGAACACCACTCTTAACATCAGCCAATTCTGAACAGGTTCCTCACACCATCACCCTCTACTTCCTGTGTCTGAACCAATTCTGCACCCATCTAAAAACATCAACCTGAACTCCCACTTCTTTTAGTTTGCCTCTCATGTGGCACCTTATCAAATGCTTTCTGAAAGTCAAGATAAATAATATCATATGCTCCACTTTTATCATATTTTTATTGCTTACTCATAGAATTCCAGCATGTTGGTAAAACATGACCTTTCTCTTATGAACCCATGCTGACTGTTCACTAAAACTCCTTTTCTTGCCTTTCATTCATTTTCCTGTGATGCACTTTAAGCTTACTGGCTTATAGTTACTTGGATCTGCCCTGTTACCCTTTTAATATAATTGGATAATATTTGCCATTTTCCAGTCTGTCGGAATTTCCCTAATGCGCAGTGACTTCCTAAAAATATGCATCAAGGGTTTATATATGTACTCGCTAACACCCTTATGAAGTCGAGGGAAAATATTACCTGGTCGTGGTGATTTCTTTGATTTCAGCCTATTTAATCTAAGCAGTACTTCTCCTTCTATGATTTCCAAATCACTCAGTACCTCCTTAGTACTCTTTTGTTACCACTGGGAGGTTATCCACTCACATATGAAAACCTCAGAAAAATGCAAGTTTAGAGCATCTGGTGTTTCACTGTCTGTATTTTTAATTGCCCTTTACTATACCTGATGAACTTCACCTCCTTCACAAGACAGCTTGTTACATGGATCAGCAGAAAATAAAAACTTGAGCTAACACAGATCCATAAAAAATAAGCTTGTGGGATCTATTGTTCTTTGCAAAATGTTAAGTCAAAGTGTACATGATCTGGGACAAATGGCAGCCCAAACCATTGCTGAGTTTACAGGCTAGTAGTCACAAGTGACATGGTGGACTAGCAGGTGGTGTGTTTCAGAGGAAGCTGCACTAGCTGTTTGCACATCAAGTTGATCTATGTCTTCTCAAAGCTATGGTTTGAGGTTTTCAAAGTGTCAGTGAATATTTAGTTACTCATTATCTACATGTCGCACCCTTCAAGTTCATTTATCGTCATGGCCAGAAGCAGATCAAACGTAAGTTAAATTAAATTAACTTAAGACATGATTTGGTTAACAGAAGGGATCAGTATGTTTTGAATATTAACTCTGTAGGTGATAATTAGACCTAACATATGACTATGAAAGGCCGTTGAACCTTTCATTATTTGCAGCAGTGCTATTGAATCAAAGAGAGAGTGGACACCTTTAGCTGGACATGACAGTTACAGAATATTAAATGTGTCCATAAAGACTGCTCTATCAAAACGTTTTGCTAATTTCTAAACTTCAGCTATTGATGAGAAGTATGGTCATAAGAGACTTGAAAATTACTAATATTACTATAGTTTGTATATACTACCTTAGTACAGTACACAAAAAGGTGAAGCCTTGACTAAAGTAATGGTATCAGTATTTTTACATCAAGATTCAATATGCATGCTGCACAAAGTATACAAAGTCATTGACCACAGGAGCGGTGATTTTGAATGAGAAGATATTTACCAGTCTATGTAAAATACTCCATAAAGAAATAATCTCTTTATGATTTTATATCCAGCAGATTATTAATACAGTACAAGAATCATCAACTTTAGTTTGCTTAAGTTTGAGTAATTGGCCACAATCTTTAATTATGGGGTGAATCTGAGTCAGTGGCAAGAAGTACTTTTTAAACTGAACTCTCACTGATATAAGAGGTAACTGAGAGAGAAAGCCAGTTGAAAAAAAGAATTAAAATGAGTAAGACTTCCATGGGCTAAAATAGATAATAATGCAAATAACTCTTAAAACTTAAAAGATACTCAAAGAGCTCAGCATTTTTTTCTCTTTGCAAACTGAGAGCTACTAGTCTTTTCTTTTAGCTATGTCAAATAACGTCTCAGAATATGCAGTATTTCAGTATTAATGAAAAACATTTTGACCCTTATGTTTTTTACACAGTTACTACCACTCCTTGGAAGATAAGCAAGCCCCATTTAGGGTCTTTTTCTATTCTCTGGTAGGTGATTAATATTATCACTTTAAAAAAATAAATAAATAAATAACTCTTGGAATCACACCCCAAAGTACTGATGCATTCAAGCGTCTTTTATAAAGCATTTTATCTGATACCATACTTGATTTGCAATGCACTAAGGTAGCATAATAATGACTACGATGTATACTGTAAATGTCTTGCTTATGTTGAATATGCATCTAGGAAAAAAGGGTCACTTTAGCAGAAGAAACTGAGTTATCCTAACTGGGAATGATTTACTTAGTCTGTTGTTCTCTGTGAAGAAGAAATATAATAGTCTTGCTCTCCAATTCAATTCAAAGTAGGCTATGGGATTAATGGGTGTTAATGCCAGCACTGGAAGCCAAAAGATTATGTTTTTCATGGCAGCATTAATTTCTGCTTTAGGTCAGCTGCCAAAGTAGGTTACTTGGTAAATAGGATTTTCAGTTTTGTTTCATTGTTTGCATGCTTGTTTTGTATTTGATTTGTATCGTTACCTTAGGATCACCAAGATTCAAGATCCAAGAGTCAAGATTTACACAGGTTATACAGATAAATGAAAAAGCTAGCTTACTCCATGCAAAAAAAAAAGCAAACACATAATAGAATAAATAATAAAATTAAGAAGAAAATTTTAAAATTAACAAAATTAACTAAAATTAAATTAAGTTAAACTAGATTAAAATTAAGTTAAAATCTGAAGTCTAAAACAGTAAAAAGTTTAAAGGGGCCGTGCAGTAAGATAAAGTGAGTTTTAGGTTCAGATGTTTTTTGGCATGTCAGAGTTCAGGATTCTGAAGGCCTGAAGGTAAACTCTCCTTGTGAGTCTCTCAGTCTTTGCCATTAGGATGCGTGGCTGCTTGCCAGAGTTGAGCAGGCTGAACAGTCTGTTGCTGGGGTGGGTAGAGTCCATTAGTATTTTAATCACCCCGGTCCTGCAGCGCTTGTTGCAGATGTCCTTCAGAGAGGGCAAGATGCACTCTGCTGAACTCACCACTCACTGCAGGAGTTTGTGATCAATCAACAGAGCAATTCCCAGACCATGATGTGCAGCTCTGTGTTAGGATGCTCTCTATGGTGCCGGTGTAAAACGTTTTCAAAATAATTGGCGAGACCTTGAATTTCCTTAACCATCTCAGGAGATAAAGGCACTGTCTTGTGTTCCTGACCTGAGTTCTCTGTGTGCTGGGTGCATGTCAGGTCCTCGGTGATATACACACCCAAGTGCTTAAAGCCGCTCACCCTCTCAACAGGAACTGCCTCTCACATTCTCGAAATAGGTTCAAAACCTGTTTTAGGCACTGTTTGGAATTTTCAAATCCTACTTGTATGGTTGTGGATTTTTTATGCATATCCTAGATTTCCACCCACATGCATGTTTAAGTGATTGTAGGAGTGTGCGATTGATTGACAGTCTTATATTTTTTAGCTTTCGTTGCCAGCTGGCACAGAACAGACCCCTAAAAGCAAAGCCGTGTCATCTCCTGAATCATAAGGAGTGTTAATGAACTCATATACTGTGGTAAATAAACAACTTTATCCAAATAACTGAAGCATAGCTCCTGTACTAAATGAAGCAGAAGTTCTTAGGAGATTACTGTAGCACTTGTAGTTTTCAAGATTTGATTTCATGAAAGTTATCCTTCTATTTTTATTGTGTGAAGTCAAGTCTTTTTTCAGTCCCCATGTCTGGGACAATTTAGTCTTGGGGTACTTTATTTAAACATTTCTTCTACATTGTGACCAGAGAGAATTCCTCCCTCGTGCCAAGTACTGCTGTGATTAACTCCTGCCCTACAATTGAATTAAGTAAACTCCAGGAACTGATAGATACATGGACGTAAATTGAAGTTCACTTAAAAACAGTAACAGTAGGTCCCACATTGTTAAAATAGAATTTGGTGAACCCTGGACGGGACACTCTTAGTAGTGCTGTAACCAAGGATATATAATAGGTGACACTTCTGATCAAATGCTACCAAGTGAGCACCAAAATGAAGCAGATGGTTTGACAGTCAACCTAGTAATTGTGTACAAAGACTTGTGGTAAATGCTTTCAGAATTACAGTTATGTGAATGCCACTGTACTTTGTACATGTGACAATAATGACCCTATGAAAGAAATAAACACTTTTAATTTATTTGTTTAGCTGATGTTTTCTAACCAAAGCTACAGGAGCTATATTTACACTACAAGGATAAAATATAATTCCAGTATGTAGTCTTTTGCATACTGACATTTCTGTGCTCTGGTTTTCCTGTGAGATCCCAAATATGTGCAGGTCAGATTAATGGATGACTATTAACTGGCCCGTGTATAATTTAATGTCACCTGTGATGAAATGATGGCATCTCCAGGGTTCTTTCACACATTGCGCTCCATTTTTATTGCTCTATTTATAGGACAGGCACCAATTCAAAGCTGAACTAGTAGGTTTAGAAAATGGATGTATGGATAGTATTTGGTGTAAACTGCCTTATCCAGGGTTGGCTCTTGCATTATGCCAGATGATGTCAGTTTCCAGTGGTTTTGAATTGGTTAAGAAAAAAGGATGGATGAATGGATGGATTTCCTACTAATCAGAACTTGCCTGATCAGAAAAGTTGATATTTAAACTGCAAAGGTTAACATTCCTTTTTTAATGGCATAACTGTTTTATTTCTCTAATTTACTTGTTTTCAATAAATGTGAGTTACCTTTTACACTGGGGATTTACCTCATAGCAATCAATCAGTCAATCTTAATTTTATATCCATCAATCCATTATCCAACCCCCTATATCCTAACTACAGGGTCACAGGGGTCTGCTGGAAGAATGCACCATAACAAGGTGTTACATGTGAATAATAATACATTTAAGTAGTGAAATAAAATGCAAGATATTTCCGGACATTACAAAATTCATCCATAAATGCATGTGTTCTGCAAAGGTCCTAGGGCTTCACCCAGAGCTGGTTCTTCTCTTGTGCTCAAAGCTGCTATTATATGTTGTTGGCTACACAAGCCTGAATTAAACAAAATGAGTAGTTATAATGGATGGATGGAACAGATTTGTGCTGTGGCTTCCACTGGATAGATATTGAGTGGAACCAATGACTTTGTAGCAATTAACATGAACCATAACCTGCTGAGCTAATGAAATGTTCCATATATTGTGGCTTTCCATTAACAATTCCTGGCTTAAGACCATAAATGCTGAGTCAAGATCATTGGCTGACTATGTTTACAAATAAATGGAAGAGCTCTGTGTGATGCAAAAATATGCTGGTGGCAGGTAAAGAAGACACAACTGAAAGACAAGAGATATGATATAAGATGGGCTGTCTAATATTGTTCTGATGTTGCAAAATGCTACACTTTAATAATTCATTAATGTATCCTTTTGTCTGTTTAGCCACTGATTCTTTTATTTTCTGAGTCTGCTCATCTAGTTTGTGATTATAGAGAAATGGAGACAGTAATATCATGATTGAGTGCAAGCAAGGAACCTGCTGTGAACAGAGTACCAGTCTGTCACAGGGTACACTAATATTCACACTTAGATCAGACCAGTTTAAATCTTCCAGCCCAATTCTCAATCTCAATTCGAGCGCTTTGAGTAGTGAGAAAAGTGCTATATAAATGCAAAGAATTATTATTATTATTAATCTAACTGTACTGCTTTGTGCCATGTGAGGAAAGAGGAGAACTTGGGGGAAACTCTCTGTAAGAATATGCAAAGTGTGCAATCCTTATGAGCGATCCTGGCTCCAGGCACTGAAGGGCAGCAGGAGCATCTACTGTGCCACCATGTCACCACTTCATTCTAGGTATCTATCAGTTCTCAAGCCTGTTTAATCTAATTCAGAGTCTTAGGGTCACAGAACCTATCCTTCAATGACAGTTTCACGAGTTTGTTAAGCAAAGGAGCTTAGCATCTGTTTTCTGTGAATAAATGGCAAACTTTTTAAGCACAATACATTACACATCAGTTCAAAGATTTGGCACATACCACAAAACTAACACATTAAACTACTGACCTACAAGGCAGGAATTTTTGGAAGACAATCACCTGGTTTGCAAGAGTGAAAACCCCAATCAAAACAACTCCCATCTGCATTATCTTAGTTGCAACCAGCGAGCCATTCACAAGGACATCCAAGATGGTCACTGAGGCACACAAGTGATGATGGAGATAGCTCAGTCTCCCAGGAAGACTTCTGCAGTTAGAAGGAAACAGCAAACATGTAGTTACCATGTGACTATGGCTTTATTCCTAGAGTGGTCAAAATGGAAACATATTAACGACGCTAATGAAAATGTTGAAAATAATTCAGCAGTTTCTACTTTTGCTTATTCTGCTGATATCAGGCGTGAAAATGCAACTTTGTCAACAACTGTTGCAGCTTTGTAATGAGTAGTCTTTAGGGAGGATTATTTTCTAGACATGTCAAAGCTGCTGATCCTTTTATAATAGTGCTGCCCTAGTAAAACAGTATTGATTTCATTTTGGAATTTAAATAAATAAATAAATATTTTTGCTGGGATTGCACAGTAGTTTGTGCTGCTAGGTTTAAAATTTGGCATTGTAATTTCCTGTATGGAATTTGAATGTTCTTCTTGTTCTCATGGCTTTTCCTCCAGATACTCCCGTTTTCTTCCGACAACTCAAAGATGTGTGCATTAGGCTAGGTGTGACTGTGAGTTAGCCATCATGTGACAAAGTGGCATCCTGTCGAGGGTTAGTAAGTGCATTGCGCCCAGTGATACCAGGGTAAGCACTAGCACCCTGGGATGAGTGGATAAGATAGAAGGTGGATGAATAGTAATTACTGTAAACCATTGCATCCATGAGAGGGAGCTTTATAACAGATGTTGCCAACTCACCATGTTATCCAGATCAGAAAAAAAGACTGCTAAATTCACCACAATCCAGAATTTACCTGGTATGAAGAATAGGAAGCTGGTGTTTATAAAGGCCAAATCCTACAGTTACCAGAAAAGCATTTTTGGCTACAGTATATCACCAACTGTCTTTAAATTTTACCTACATTTTAGACTGAAGACTGACATCATATCAATAAATCAGTTGTTATTTTACTTGGGCACCCTTCAAAGATTGTACTCTGCCAAAGCATTGTACTGTACAATTCAAAGAAACAGGATCTTGTTATTACGCAGTATCGTCAAAAGAAACCATCTGAAGTGTCTGTATGTAAAGGTAAACTGAAACACGTTAACATCTGAACAAGAATACTGTATATTCAGGAAATTGGGTACGTTTCCAGATTAGATAGATGATACAAGACTAGGTGGAAGGATAGAACATATAGAATTAGCTTAACTTAGATGCAACAGAGGCTCAGGCAGATTTGTAAGAGATGAAATTTAATGTTAGTAAATGTAAAGAGTTACATGTAGGAAGTAAAAAACTTTTAGAACCCATAATGGGGGGGGGGGTCTGAAACTTGAAAGTACACCTTATGAGAAGGACCTGGGAGTCGTAGTGGACTCATAACTGTCTACATCCAGACAGTGTACAGAAACAATTAGAAGGCAAATAGAATGTTAGGTTCTAAATCACAGCACTGTATGTAGATTACAAGTCAAAGAAGGTTACGCTTAAGTTATATAATACACTAGTGAAGCCTCACTTCAAGTATTGTGTACAGATTTCATCTCCATATTACAGAAAACACTTAGCTGTGATACAGAAAAGTCCAGAGGGGAGCGACTAGGCTGATTCCAGGGCTGAAAGGTATGAGATATGTGGAGAGACTGAAGGAGTTGAACCTTTTTAGTTCAAGCCAATAGAGATAAGAGGTGACATGACTGAAGTGTTGAAAATTATAACAGGAATTAGTAGTGTGGATCCCAGCTATCATTTTCAAATGAATTCCTCAACAAGAACACAACGGTATGGTTGGAAACTTGTTAAGGGAAGATTCTGTACAAATGTAGTGTGTTAGAAAGTAGGACTTGATATTATTTTAGACAATGGACGTGAATGGATGGATGAGATTGTTGGGCCGAATGGCCTTTTCACAATTTTTCCAATGTTTTAAGTGAAGTACAAGATGGCAATACGATAGAAAATGTATTGAAATATATTTGTCAGAACCATAAAAATAAGCTACACACAGTTTAAATGTGCCCAGTTATTTGACTGAGCATCAGTTTTATGACTGGCTGCTAATCCTTTAGGAAAGGGAGTCCAACTTGTGGACAGTGCATCTCCTCATAAAAAAAGTGCTCCATTGCATGTAGGCCTGTACAGATCAGTATTAGCAATGTGAGAGGAGTTTGCTGATGTTTCTAACAGAGGTGTCCTTCTTCCAGCCAAAAAAACCTGCAATCTTCACACAAGTGGATGGGAAAAGAGATGTTTTAGAAATGGAAGAACAGAATAATCTTAACATACAGCAGA
The DNA here is from genome assembly GCA_026402145.1 of Polypterus bichir lapradei. Taxonomy (NCBI): domain Eukaryota; kingdom Metazoa; phylum Chordata; class Cladistia; order Polypteriformes; family Polypteridae; genus Polypterus; species Polypterus bichir. The sequence continues at coordinate 39,188,248 of JANRMT010062814.1, forward strand.
ACATCCTCCACATTAAAATTAATATCACCTTGTTTTTATACAGTTGGCACATTGTCAGGCAGCCCGGTGGCACAGTGGTAGTGCTGCTGTCTCACAGTAAGGAGACCTGGGTTCGCTTCCCGTGTTCTCCCCATGTCTGTGTGGGTTTCCTCCAGGTGCTCTGGTTTCCTCCCACAGTCCAAAGACATGCAGGTTAGGTGCATTGGCGATCCTAAATTGTCCCTAGTGTGTGCTTGGTGTGTGTTTGCATGTGCCCTGTGGTGGGCTGGCGCCATGCCCAGGATTTGTTCCTGCCTTGCACCCTGTGTTGACTGGGACTGGCTCCAGCAGACCCCTGTGACCCTGTGTTAGGATATAGCGGGTTGGATAATGACTGACTGGCACATTGTCCCAATGTTTTGTGGGTTTTCTATCAAGTATTCTAAGCTTCTCCCATACCCCTAAAGATGTGCCTGATAGGTTGACTGGCAGCCCTAAAGTGACACTATGTGGAGGTGTGCGTGACAAACTCGTGCAGTACAGTTGTGTTTCCTCCAGGACAGTGAATGGAAGAGATGTCAGCTGAACAAAATAAATGGATACATTCCATTTATTCGCATGTAACCCTCTGCTCTGAAGTCAGAACTGAAATGTTTAACCAGATTTACAAATATAAAACAGACAAAAGTAAAAACAATTACTCAGCTTTTACACAGGTAATCTTGTTTGTGTGTTCATATGAATGTGTTCAGGAATAAAGTGACAAAAAGGTCTATTTACTTTTCTCAACTTCTACCAAAACAAGAGTTTAAGAAAGAAATCTAGTAAAGACTTTTTAGTCTAAACATTTCCTTCAGATACTCTCTGTCTGCTTTGGTTTTACAATTCGTATCATTTACTATTTGCTGCTTATACATTATGCTTATTAGCTTTTGTTATGCTTATTATATTGTGTTAACATGTATACTAATTTATCAGAATACCCTCTAATGTCATCCCTTGTGTAAAATAATTAGGCTTCTTCTTTTATCGAGGCACATCATAGAACGTCATGACATGTAATCATCAAACGGTGGAACATTTTCTGAAAAGGATAATCAGGCAGCATTGTTTTGGGGAATTCTATCGCTAATTATGTTTTTTTTCTAAGAAATGTGATAGAATGCTTCATTAGGCAGAATACTACAAACGTAGTTGGTATTTATGAAGTTCTTAAAATAATATCCTTGATATACTGTACTGTATATTACTCTCCATGAAGGATTTTATTTATCTAAAATTACACAGTTTTAACGGTGAACCTTGAATTAGTAACATACTGTAGTTCTCCAGTTCCAGTCGTCCATTATCTAAAACAGATTATTAAGGAGGAAGTGCAAGTCTGGGTAAAACACAGGGTCCAATAGAGCAGGAAATAAGTATTTATTGCTTAAGTTCTTCTTGTAGATAATGTGGAGTATTAGAAAAGAACTAATAAACCTCAAGCAGAAGGTTAATGTCCCACCCATAACCTTAAAAAATAAATAAATAAATACATGTAAACAGTTGTGCAGTGAGTCTACTTGTAAGGTACTTTGGGAAGGTGTTTGTGATAGAAAACCATTTTATCAAATTAAGGTAAAAAAACTTTGAAAAGTGATTGTGTTGTTTAAAACTACAGATGTTTATTACCACCATAAAAAAACAATTGCATTATTTTGCAAAGATATTGCCTGCTGGGATTGGTATTATGCACATGCGTGCTCCAGTCATGGGCATAGTACATAAACAAGTGACAAGAATTGAACAGACATTATAGGTATACATTTAATCCTGCATGTGCTGAGAGGTAAACTTAAAATCCACCCAGTTTAGGGTCACAGCAGCACAGGGTGTAAGGCAAGAAGCAAACATGGGGGCGGTTTATCAGTTCTTTGCAGGGCACAATCATAAAAAGAGTGTGCTCCATGCACTTTGGTTAAAAAAAAAATATATAAAAAAATGATCAGTTTAGTTTAATAAAATTATTTACTATAGATATTTTGAAACAGTGTAATCTGGTGGCACGGTGTTAATTTATCTCTTGATATCACAAATCTTGTGGGGCTCATGTTGGGAATGGAGAAAGGGAAAAAGATTTTATTTAATTCACATCACATGAACATTTTTTTCTTAATTGAGAAGCATTACTGACACATGTTCAGTATTCAGTGTTCAGACAGTCATCCACAGTTAAGCCCACTCTCTGATGCCAATCAATCCATTAATGTATGGGGACATCACACAAACTCCTTGCAGACCCTGGCACTGTGAGCCTGGCACTGTGGCTCTGCGTTACTATAACCTTTCTTCAGTTCTTGTCACTTTATTGCATGCTATGGATGTGTTTAACCTATCCCTCAATAGCTGTCACTATACAAATGAAACATGTGCATGCGCAATATTAATAGCAATAAATAACAGAATACTTTTTCAAAAATAACATACTTCTTTTGCGTAATAATCTTGCGTGGTAGGAATAAGATTCTGTATTCTGTATAATACTGTATGCGGTTATTGGAGCGGCAAACTGCTCAGGGTGAGCTCCTACATTTTTCTCAATGCTGTCAGACTCTCCTCTCCCTGAATGTCACTCTGAATGAAACATTAAATTGTACATAATAGTTAGTAGCAGTATCAACATTTTTTGGTCATAACTAAAGTGTTTAGTAAGCAAAACTCTGTGATTAAGCACTGGAATTTGATGACACAGAGTTGAAGTCATTAGTGCTTCAGTTTGTCAGTATCTTTCGTTCAGATCCTAACCTGGTCAATGTCTGCGCAGAGTGTAACATTCTCATTTTGACAGCACAGCTTTTTTAAGCGTATCTAACTTTGCTCAGACATCCTGGGGATGTGCATATAAGATTGAGTGGCCATCCAAACTGGCCCTGTGTGGGCGAGTATGCATTCTGATGGAGCAGCACCCTCAATCTAGAGTTAGTTTGTGCCTTGCACCTTGTGCAGCCTGGATGGGCTCCAGCTACCTTGTAGTGGAATAGTCAAGCTTGTAAAATGAATGAACAGTTTGTAAGGTAAAGGCATATTGTTTTTGGCAGTGATCCAACTCCCTACATGCAATGGAGGTGTTTCTGCCATTCTTTGAAAATATTGGAAACATGATCAGTGTCTTAATGAGTATTATAGAAACATATAGTACTGAAATAGACAAAAAGATTATATTTGCTGTAACAGTCCCTATATGTATTGATTGTATAATGGCAACATCAGGCACATGGCAGGAAATATTCATGGCTATGCAAGCCCGGAGCCTGTCTGAAAATCACTGGGTGTAAAGCTGACATCAACCCTGCACCCTGTCTATTAAACCCAAGCCCAAACTAATCACATTGTTTGTCTGCTGAACATGTTGTCAATACAGGATGGCACAAGTGGAAAACTTTGTTAAACACATCTTAACAGGTCAACAGGTTAGCAGAGTTACAGCGTTTGATCACTGTCATGACTGCTTTGATATCTCTCTATTTATAAAAAAAAAAACTTGGAAGGCTTGGAAGGAGACGATACGTGATCTTCTTGGAAGACAATTTGACGTATCGCGAGACAAGGCAGTGAGACAAAAGGACAGCTGCTGTATAGGCTTTTAAATGATTGATGCGCAGCATGACAAGCAGAACACGCAGGTCGGCAATAGCAGCAGCAGCAGCAAGACGGCAGCTGATCCGACCGCATCTCCTTACCGTGCATTCAACCCACTTGACAATGCGAGCGGCAAAGACGCAAAGTGGCAGGAGTGTAGCATGCCCGGGAGGGGGTTTGGGATGGGTGAGCGAAGCGAGCAGGGGGCAAAGCCCCCTAGTTCTAATTAAAGGATGATTAAAGGTTAGAAAGTATAAGTTAAATGAGGCAGGCTATCAAAGTGGTGAAACAAGAAGGAACATCAGGAGAGAGCTGGGGTCAGTATGCACAAACTTTACAAATCAGCAGGAAAAGGTGAGCTTATTATCAAAACAAAAATAAGTCAAATCCTAAAATCAAAAAAAAAAAAAACCTCATAAAGAAAGTAATGTTCTAAAGCTAGGCAAGAGGGTCTTTGCTTTGCAACAGAGCACAGTTACAATTTACAGTATGTGTCTTAAACTTACAGAAGATTGCTGCCAAAACACCATGACCATACCCTACTGATGTAATGTGCACACACATATGACATGCCCCTAGTAACACATGGCAGCATAGCAATCAAATGTTACAATGCAGACATCATTAAAAATGTATTAGGCCAAGACAACAAAGCTTAGATAAGTATCGCTAAAACCTAATATAAACACCCCTAAAGCTCAAAAAAGCAGAAAATATTTAAATATGTATTTAACAACAAACCAATCAACAAAGGAATACTAATGTAAATAATTAAAATTTAATAAGTAAAACTAAAGAAAGAAAAATGAAGGCTTGACTTGATAGAGAAAAAAAGGGACAAAGAAATAAAATGAAACTAGAAACAGAGATCAATAAAGAAAAGCAGACTCAAAGAATAAAAAACATTTTACAAGCCAAAACAAAACACACCCAATTAATCAAAACTAAATGAAAGTCAGAATTCTTTTAGTCTTTAAATAATCCAAAAGTTAAAACCCAAGGGCAAAGTCTAAATCTAAGCCAGAGGACAAACCAATAATTTGAAACCAGAAATTAAAAGACCTATGCAATAAAATTCTTGTAAATCAATTAGCTATCCACGGAAGAAAAGTGGGCCAGTAGGCAGAATGCAAGGAAATCTGGCCAAGTGTAGACCTTGTGCATCCCTCAGCTGAATGAGCTACTAATTTCCACAGCACCTGACGGAAAGATGGCTAAATCGGGCCCTCCCTTTATTAATTAAACAAAGCAGGAAACAGAAGGTACATCAAAGGGTAAGGAGACAGCATCAAACCATGACAATATATTATTCCCTTTAGTTTTTGTGATAATAGTTGCAATAATGATTTGCAGTGTCAACTCTCTTCTGCGAAATAGCAAAATTCAAAAAGACGTTTCTTATTAAAAGTGTGCTGAGAGCTGCTTACAATATCTGGTTACTCTAAAAGTACGCACAGTAATAACCATACACCAAGGCATCCCATAGCTGTATTGACAGCTGCATTCCTGATTTTGAACAGTGCTCTGCTATTATACCTCTGCTTAAAATGTTGCTTTAGGCTGACATTGCAGTACATCACTTTTTCTATGATTTTCAGTTATAGCCTTTACTTACAGCCTTCATAGTGAGTAATAGACAGTTGCGGCGCATTCCCATCACAACCAGTTACATAGTGTGACACCCCAGTGACTGTCAAACTGTCAAAGCACTCAGCATTTCTATGTGACTTTCCACAATTGTAATTTATTTCATATTTTTTTTTCTTTGTAGAAACTGTTTTTGAGGTTGTTTGATTATTTCATAGTGAACTGATAAAGTTGCATTTTATTCCCATTATTGTGTGTGTCACCTTGCGGGATAAATATGGCGGCAATCACATTACACATTTTTCCTTGGCGGATAAAACTTCTTGAACTTGAAATCTGCTGTAGTTAGTCTCTTTATCATGTAGGCTTTAACATCAGATTTCTTTTATGGTTTTTGATTTCCCTTTTGACTTTGACTTCTTTGGTTGTGTGTTTTCGTTGCCTTTGGTTGGTTGTCATTTTTGGTATTGGCCTGATTTTCCAGTCCGACTATGATTTTTGCTTTGTGCTACCATCTCCTGGTTTTATTCTATTCTCACAATAATCCTTCAACACTAGTGAACAACATAATCATAGGGGTGGACTTTTTTGTTTGTACGTGTATAGCTAGATGTACTATACATACAGTGCCCATAAGCAGTGAAAAACAATGGAAACTGAAAGGAAAGAAAGTGAGCCTTCTGGAATGTGCAAACGGAGAAAAAGCTGGTCAAACCCGAGACCCTGCACATGCTCATATTTGTTTGAGCATGACAGTAAAAAAGCAAAACAAAAAGATAGGCCGAGATTGTAATGTATCACATTAGGCTCCATGTTGATTGCCTACTAAAATAAGGCAACATTTTGGTACTTTCTGTTATATTTCAATAAGGGTTCCTCTCCTAGTTGGGGTTCAAATCTTTGTTCAATGTCTTCTTTGTTCATTTTTGATTCTTTTGTTTGTATTAACTGTATTTCTAATTATTTTGTTTATTGTGTTGCATTTATTTGTATCTTATTTGTACTTAAATTGTGTTTATGTATCTGTGCCTGTGCTTGTGTCATCTTCTGTGTGGTCCCCAAGAGGCAGGGCCACCTGCACATCACAGTAAGGGGCTGGCCTCAGCGCTATTAAGGTAGGGGGAACTCACAGTTACTTTTGTGATTTTCTTTTGAATCCCTGGATGTTTGAACCTGTGCTCTGTTTAATGACTTCTCCTCTTGGAGTTTGGATTGGGCCTCTGCATCCTTTTGGAATTACCTTTTATTGGCATTGAATCTATTCCTTTGTGCTTTTCTGAGCTTCAATGTGTAACAAATATTTAGGATTTAAATGCATGGGAGTTTGTGAGATTCTTAACACTTTCGCTTAGTAATATGAAATTTCAAAAGTCATGTGGAAATCAGGTAATTGATTATCCACTGCCATTCCTAGCTGGATAATTTGGCACCCACTGAGGCAACAAGTTTCATTAACCACAGTTATTAAATTCAACATGCTTTACAATCAGAAATCCAGCTGAATCCTATAGTGTGACACTAGCCTTATGTAGGGCTCTAAAAGTCTTGCATTTTTTGCTGGTTTCGTTGTCAAATTTGAACTAATAAAAGTAGTTGTGATTTCCCTTGCCTGTTCATCCTGTTTTAAGCACCCCTTTGATTATGGTTCTTTTATGCTTGTGCGTATCTATATCCCTGTCTATAACATGACTTAAAGAAGTTCAGTCTCATTTTCCATTCTTGGCTTCTTCATCCCAAAAACTGACTTTGTCAGATTCACCCAAGCAGATAGCGAGGACTACTAGATTTAAGCAAAAGGTTGAGATGAAACTTAGATCTCAACCAGACAATGTCAAAAAGCAAACAATTGTGCTGCAATATGTGGGATCGCTCCACTTCCTCTAAACTCTCTTACAGTACATTCTTTGTCTATCCATTAATTTTGTGAACACCTCATTAAAATGAAATGTCGAGCTGGAGCCTGTAATTGTCAGCATGACCAGACAATTAAAGACAAACAAAGAACATATGCAGTGTATATGATAGTATCTCATATACAGTGCATTCAGAACGTATTTAGACCCTTTCATTTTTTACATTTTGATTTGATGCAGTCTTGTGCTAAAATCATTTAAATGAATTTTTACCTCATCAAGCAACACTCGATAACCCAGAATGACAAAGCAAAATGATGGAGATCACCAGTGGACAGTTACAGTATCTTCTGGTCTCTCCAGAGATATTCAGTTGGGTTAAGCCCAAACACTGGTTGGGCCACTCAAGGACATTCAAAGAGTGGTCCCTTACCCACTTGTGACGATGCGGGTTCTGGCTGCACGCTCCCATCTGATATTTGGAAGCCCTTGAACCCAACACCGTCGATAATGTTACCGAGTGAGCTAGTCAGTGGAGGCAATGACAACTAAGCAAGGGATGGTATAAAAAGATGTGCAAACAGTGCTTTTATTAAAACAGTCAGCCAAAACAGTGTTCAAATAAAGTGAAGTGCCAAAGTTCTTCAATAAATAAATAATCCATAAAAGAAATGTGGAGGTTAAAATAGCAAACAAAAACAATCCTTTAAAACCAGAGGTTAAAATCTTCTCATGGAAGCAGTCTATAAAACAACAACAACAAGTCCGGTGCTTCTTTTCTGTTAGCGTCTCACCTGCTTATCCCGTTTGGGCTTAGCAGCAGGCAAGACGCTCTCTGCAGCTGCCCTCTTCTACACACTTTCGCGAGACTGGAGACCTCCCGATCCCTGGCTTCGGTCTGGCACTCATCCCAGTTCCCGAGACTTAGTTTCCACCAATGGCCAGGACGCACACATTGGGGACTCCACCACCAAGCCTCCTGACTTCCGCTGCCTTTCCGCGGCCTTCTTCGGCACGTCGCTTTCCTCTGGTCACTCCCGCTACGTGGTCGCTCAGCGGGAGCAACGTCAACTCAAATGCCTGGGTGTAGGCCCAACACCCAGCTTCCTCACAGCTGCCCTCGAGCGCTCGTCTCTAAAGAGAGTCCTTTAGGTAGCCTTTGTGCAAACTCCAAAGAGGCTTTCACATGTCTTTTGCAGAGACAAGGTTTCTCTCTGGCCACTCTGCCATAACACCCAGATCAGTGGAGTGTGGAAATGATATTGGTCCTTCTATAAGTTACTCCCATCTCCACATGGCTCAGACAGAGTAACCATTGGGATATTGGTCAACTCTATTACCAAAGTTATACTCCCCCAATTGCTCCCTTTGGCCGGGCAGCCAGTTCTTGGAAAAGTCATGATTGTTTCAGACTTATAGAGACCACTTTGGTCTTGGAAGTCTTCAATGCTGTCAGAATTGTTTCTAGCCTTCCCCAGATCTCTGCCTCGACACAATCGTGTTTCTGAGTTCTTCAGGCAATTCCTTCAAACTCACGGCTTGGTTTTTACTTTGATACACATTAGTAACTGTTGGACCTTATATAGATGGGTGAATTGACCACAGGTAGACTCTAAACAAGGTGTAAAAACATTTCAGTGATGATCAATAGCAAAGGGTCTGAATACTTGTGTCAATGTATATTGCATTTTTAAGACATCTGAAAAAAATTCCATATTCTGTATTCACTATGCCATTTTAGGGTATTGAGTGTTTCTTGATGACTTAAAAATAAGTTTAAAAGATTTTAGCACAAGGCTGCAACTTAACAAAATGTGAAAAAACTGAATAGGTCTGAACACTCTCTGAATGCCCTGTACATCCAGACACTCAAACTGGTCCAATTTCAAATTTTCCATCAACACAGCCACATACAAAGAAAATGTCAACTCAATACAAAAAATGAACTGGGCAAAGATTTCAATGAGACTTCCAGAGCTGTGAAGCTCCAGTGCCAACTGTGTACTGCTGTAACAACTCTCATATATCTTGATAATCCTTTATTGTCTAATTATTCCTATTCTGTACATAAACAGTACTTTGTGTCACTTGTAATGTTTAGGAAAGCAAACAATAATGAATTCAGTGTCACCTCTCATTTCTGGAAAAAGTCAAGAGCATGTTCGCCATCTAGTGGTATAGTGTTAAAGCTCCTCTGCAGGATAACAGAGAAAGCAGCATATCCTCGTATTCTTATCAGTCTATTGAATTGGAAAGGTAAATAACCTGAATCTTTTGACCTAAATATGTACAGTAGACAAATATTCCACAAAACTGGAGCAAAAAAACTACTGAAATTGCAAGCAGCTTCTGATATGTGCTTTTTGTTTATCATTTTTTCTGTAACTGTAATAAATTAATAAAGAGGATATTTATCTTCCTTTGATAGATTTACCGCCAGTGATAGGGCTCTTAGTCAATTTTAGTGCAGTGTGGCACTTTGAGTGATCGTTAGGTCTGCCACAACGCTCAGTATTATTTAAGGCAGCATTAAAAAGAGCATCAGGAACAGTCAATCGATTCATTAGGAGTACAATGAAGAGCTAAGGAATTGTAAAGATTCATATGGGGAAAAAAAAGATTAAAGTTCATTTTGGTTAATTTTTTATTGTACGTTTACATGCCCATAACATTGTAAACAGTAAACAAAATGCTAAATTTTATATTGTAACACAAAAATAAAATGCTGGACAGAAAACAAAAAGCGTGTCATATATAGACAGAAATATACACAGTGTGTACACTGAAACATTTATGCAGACTTTTTTTGTTCTTTAAACAAATAATTATATTACGATGTCAAGAGTATTGATATTATTATTACTTTAATGTAATGCCTTAGTGTTAAAAAAGATGATTCATCTTAATATCTAATTTTCCTGTATGAAGATTAATGTACAGAAAGTCCTGTTAATGTGACATGACATATATATATATATATATATATATATATATATATATATATATATATATATATATATATATATCTCATTTTCTAACTTAATTCAGACCAGGATCGTGGGGGGTGCTGGAACATATCCCAGCTAGCACAGGGCATAAAGCAGGAACAAACCCTGGACAGGGCACTAGTCCATCACAGAGCAAAGACACATGCACACTTGGGCCAATTTTGTATTGCCAATTTATCCAACCTGCATGTTTTTGGACTGTAGGAGAAAATTGAAGAACTCGGGGCAAACCCTTGCAGACATGAGAAGAGCACACAAACTCCACACACAAAGGACTCAGGACACAAATTCTGGTTTCCTAACTGCGAGGCAGCAGTGCAACCACTGCACCACTGTAGCACCATGCCACCCTGTATATATGTAGCTTTAATTAAGCCATTAAAACTAGTAAAATTGTCATATTAATAATATAAGAAACACAGCAAAATAAAGCTTGATAAAAATGTTTTTTATAAAAATGGATACAACTGTTAAGTAAATGAAGATAAAAAGCAGAGGCTGGAGCTCACATCATCTGTGGTTAACTGCTAGGGAAATACAGTCCTTAATTTCTTGACATTTCCCTGTACTGCCTCACAACCCACCTTCATGTAAAGGAATCCAGCATGTGGAAAATTCAGTTAAATTAAAAAAAGTCTGTCAATAATTTAAAGGTAAAAGAGCTTAAAAAAAGCCCAATTAAATTTACCTCAGTAAAGCTACTTAGACCCCCAAGTGGCCTGAGTGCTGGCGGCCAGTGATGTCCCTGCCATGTATTGGGCTCAGTTCCTATTTATAGTAACAGTTCCCAAAACTCCTGCTCTTGTAATTCCAGCACATCTGTGTCAGTTATATGAGCACATACGGAATATCACATGTACAGAGACTATATTTTTAATTTAGATGTTTACAGCGTGAATTTGTATTTTATAAAATGAGGGGTTGACAGGATTACAGTAGAGAGCTAGCCAATACTAAAGATAAAGGCTGTATTATGATATCCTTGATTCTGAGGTTTCAATATCTTGCTTTTGTGATTCATTTTGATTTGTTCATGAAGCACAGAAATGAGAATGTAGGACAGATCCCCAGTGACAGGTACACGAAAGCTCTGCCATGCATTGTTTAAAGCCTGTGTGATTCACGTGGCTTGGGCTTCTAGCTGGAAATAGTTTCTGATTTCAATAACATTTTCACTTTAGATGATACTACCATACTACTGATAGTGTTACATGTAGTGTTATTACTTTGATTTTAAATTTAAGAGGGAAAATGGATTATTTATAAAGCTTGGAAGAGCTACGCTGCAACAACTTTGCTTTGATTTTACATAGGAATGCAAAGGGTGTTTTAAAGGATTGGCTGCTGTAGTAAATTGTGACGATTGAGGTACATGCACACTTCTTTCAATGCTGCTTTCCAGAAGAGCAGAATATTTTTTTTTTATTTCAAATGGTGATGGGGATGATAAGAAAGGCACTTACTGCACCTGATACATTTGGTTACACTTATTAATGGTGTGACAGACGTCCAGTGACCCTGCCCCACCGGGACGCCGTGAGAAGGGATGGACCGGGAGAAGGGCAGTGTCTTCCCTGGAATGGAAGAGAGCAGCCACCCTGGATTGTATGGGGTCCACAGACCTGGGGAGCTCAACCCTGTGAAGTGACATGGCCACCGGCAGGGGACGCCTGGGCAGCACCGGAACTGGGGTATGCAGCACTTCCGCCATACCCGCAAGTGCTGCCGGATGTTAATTGGGGAGCACCTGGAGCACTTCCGGGTGCTATATAAAAAAAGGCCGCCTCAATCCACTCTGGAGCCGGAGTTGGGTGGAAGAGGACGGCACTTATGAGGGAGGAGTTGGAGGCAACAGAAGAGAGAGCGAGAAGGACCTTTATTATTGTTATTTTGTGCACTGTGGTGGGAGTTGTAAATAAACGTGTGTTTTGGAATATTCCACAATGGACAAATCATATTCCATTCATCTCATTTCCTTCTGTGTGCTTGGATAGATGGCTCAAAGAGTTAGGGGTTAGTGTAGTGCAGAGGCCAGGAAACTGATCCTGAAATGAGAAGATGCCAAGGAAGTACAAATTTATAATCATGTTATAAAGAGTCATCACAGTTTTCCACGAACTAGTGACATTAGTAGAATACCAGTGACATACAATAAATACCACAACATAAATTAAATGCAGCATCAGATGATAGACACAAAATACTCATGCGTTTGTTGTTGTTATGCTCATCATTGGGATGTGAGAAGAAACCAAGAATATCAGGAATAAAAAACATCTACAGGGCTAGGGAGCAAGAGTTTAAAAACTTACTCTTTATCGAGTTGAGGAGGGAGAAACGTTACTGCAGGATGACTAAAGTCTTAAATAATACTGTTTGCCTTCTAAAGTAAGGATCTTTGAGTATTCTCAGCCTCCTTCGCCTCCCTCTGTAATGATTTGCAGTCCTGAGCCAGTAAGGATGTACTATAAAAGTTCAGTCCTGACTGCTGGCTCACTGGGTAACCATACACTACCAGCTTAACAATGCCATAGCAAGTAACGAAAAAATACTCTAGAAGAAGCTTTGGAGTGGAGTTTGCCACATAAGGATGGGGATATACATAAAGCTATGTGACGTGTGCACTTGAGGATGCTGCTGCTACATAATCATTGTCCTCTCTATACCTGCGTACATACTTTAAGTAAATCTGGCGGATGTGAGAAATCATCACGGTGAGAAATCAATGTCTGGTTTCACTGTGTTGTACGTTGAGGAAAGAAAGGTGTTAAAGATAAAAAAATTCTTTATATTCTGATGCTGTTGTGAAGGTGCAAAATAAAAAAAGGGCACAAAAGATGGTATGTGAGACCTTCAAATGTATCAAGTCATTACAACAGGGAATGTGCAACGCTTGTATTGCCTATGCGAGAAATTTATGAATGCATGAATACATTTGCATATCAGCATTTAAGTTAGATGCTTCACCATTCATTGAAATCATTCAAACATTGAAGCATGCAGATTTATCTTGTTGGAGCGGCATTGTGGTTGCCATCACATGTTGACAGTAAATAATAAAATGCTGACATCACGTCCCAAAACTTAGGTAGGTTACAGTTTCTGATGTTATGCCACTACAGAACTTAAACTTAAACACACACATCACCCATATGTTTCCTGGTACTGTAACTCATACATGAATCATGTTCATTTGTGATGACTTGCTCAGAAGATGTGCCAAAAGAATGCTGGGAATGCATGGTAGCCATTATGCGTGTGTGTATGCGTGCCATATTAAATCAGTAATTAATCGATGTCTTGCGCCTTGTCGTTTGACCTTCTGGGCTTCTTACTGGTTGATTCTCATCAGCTGGAAGTAAACTGCAATTCTGAAGGTTGAAAGGATTTTAGTTAAGATCTTTCCATGTGATTACAACATTAATTTTCACTTTTATCTTGGAGTTTACCTTTCTCTTAACTGTTAGCATAGCTCAGAGCTGAAACAATCCCAGATTTAATTTGCATATCATAACTGCATAATTTATTAAGGTCATAATCTTTTCTGAAATTGTTTTCAATATTCATTTTACTTTTATCCTTTTTTTTTTGCACCAACAACCTTTCCTGTGATAAACATCATTTGCACTGCAGAAAAACAACAAAAGAAGGCTGCGTTCATTTCATGCTGCATTTCTCCTCCCCGTCTCAATTTTCTTCTTTTTTTCCTGAGACCCACTTTAGTTTCCAATCCCCAGTCCAAAGGCCTCATTGTATTTTAATGAATCTCAGTATTTATCAACAGAAATACAATTCAGCATTTAGATACACATACAACTTCATGCTTTATCTGTCTCAATCAATCTGTCTCATCCTCTTTTGTAAGAATGATTTGCGCCAGCATCACTTAACAAATACAATTTTGTGTCTTGAGCCCTTAAATGCTGATGTGCTTCTCTATGATTTGTTTTATGATGGCAATAGCAAGTTTAGTGCTCTAATTATTTCTCCCCCTGTGGATTGCATGGCTGTGAACAAGATAAAGCTTCTGATATAACCACACTTGTGCTCGCAGGACACCTCTGTAAACAAGATGATTCATCTTGATACTGCATCTGTCTGTAAGGAGATTATTAATGCACAGAGAGTCCTATTAATATGACAATATGCTGTGAAATATGCAATAAGGATCTGCTTGAGACATACAATAAGATAAAAAAGAAAACTGGGATTTGGATGTTTATTTGAACCAAGGCCAACAGTTTGAGTCTAAAACTTTAAAAGGGTGACTCTTACATGTCATATTTACAAGTAGTCATCAAGTCCAAGAAGGTCCGAGCACCTATTAAAGTGTAAAGTCACTTGTTTCAAACAGTCCTACAATTCATATATTTCACTAGTGTCTTTGTGTAGAGGACACTGTGTGGAGTTGGCATATTCTCCCCTGATCTATATGGGATGCTTTTCTACTAAATGCTGTTGTTTTCTCTGATATGCTGAGCATGCTAGCTTAATTTATGATCAGAGTTGGTGTGTGTATGCATGTAAGTGTGCGCTGCGATGGACTTGTATCCTCTCAGGGGCATAGTTAGTTTTTATTGTAGTGACAGATTATCACTATCTATTGAATTATGTTAATTCATTAAATAATTAATTAATTAGATTATTGGAAAATGAAAAAGCTGTATTGAATATGTAAAGCACACTGTGTGTTTTATTTATTTAACTGAAGCATGGTGATGCAGTAGTTACTGCTACTACGTTTACTGGGTTGGGTACCTCTGTTCAAATCCTGGGCTGGTAACCAACCCAGTGGAGTCTTCGTGTTTTCTGTTTTCCTCGTACATCTCAAACATACGTTTTAAGTTATTATTTTATTCCTTCCCACATTAAACCACTCACTAGTTGCTATTGTACTTTCTGGGGCTGATCCCCATCTCTGAGCTCAAACGCTAAGAAATAAACTTGACAAAACTAAAGTGGAGTTCAGCTGAACCTGTGCTTAGTCCTCTCTAAGGGCTCAGCTTTGCTACCGTAAGAATAAGCATGAACTAATTCATGGTGGGCAGTAAAAGATAACTTTTCAATTAATCTGATTGGCGATTTGATAAAAAGGCTGAGATCTTGACATATGATGTTAAATTTGACTGTTCCAAGTTTAACCTAATTGTCCTGACAAATTGCTACTTTTTTACTTAAGAAAAGTATATACTGTCCAAAGGTAGGTAGTGAACATTTTTTTATTTATAATATACAGATATATTTTTATTTATATATATATTTTTATATATATCTTATTGTACAATTTTCTTTCTCAAATCGTGTTCAGTTTTATATTCTTTTCTCACCAACATATGTAATTTTCCCCAATTTAGTACTAAAGACCCTTTTAACTACTTCCATGCATATTTAAAAGGCCTTTTTTATAAAATCTGTTTTCCATCTCTCAGGGCTTTCTCTTCTCAAAATATATTCTATAACAACTGAAGTGAGTCCTGAACCATTCCCACTAATCCCTCTACATCCGCCCACACCCCTTGTGCACAACCACACTCCCAAAACATGTACTTAATTGTTTCCACTTGTCCACAGTCTGACCTCAGACACTTACTTGTTTGTGATAAATTGTGCCTGAACAGTCCATCTCTATCTGACAATCTTCCCCCTTACCATTAGCCAATTCAAGTCATTTAAGGTGTTCCTTTCAGACTCTCTGGCTATACCAGTTTCCGTATCTTATTACCAGTTTCTAGTTTCATTGCCTGTTTCTTCTCTATTTTACAGCTAACTGCCTCATACAAACCGTTTCTATTGTCAACACAAACCCATGTCTGTAAATGCTGGTACCTCTTGTTCAGTTCAATTGCATATTCAAACCCTGCTAGTCTCTTCTTCACCTTTTGCACGGTATTAGACCATACCACTAAAGAGCACATCACCAAATAGAGCCACAGTGCTTCAAAATACTGGAATTTGTGAACAAGGATAGGATCTAAAGCCTGGCACAGTGATGCAAAGAAATTGCAGTACATCTTTAAATTCCACAATCCCTCTACTTCTCCTGTCCAGAACCCTTTCTATATAAACCCTACTTACACTCTTGTAGTCATTACCCTACACAAAACAAAATCTTCCTCCCTAAACAACAAGGCAAATGAAAAAATCTCCCAAAATACATAGAGAATTACAGTACCTCTGTGTTAACCACCAATGCCTTGCTTGTAAGGATCAATGCCACCCCTGTCAACAATGCCAGCATGCACCTAATTGCATATGCATACTTTCCAGTACCTCTTCTTACTCTCAGGCCTGTAGAAATCAACTTCCAGAGTCCAAATGCAGCTTATATTAACCAACAGATCACAAAGAGCTTCCCTCTTCTCCTTCAATTTTCCAATAAAACCTTCATAAGTCGACTTAATCTTATTCAAACTTCAACCTGTTACTCCTTACAACAGTTCAAAAACATCCAAACATCTTTCCAAATCCCAATCATCTGTCATAAATCAAAACATATAATTTGTATATTGAGATAACCTATTCCACACTCCCTGACAAAAGTAAGCCTCAATATCACTCCATTTATGTTTTGTGGTGTAAAAGTGTTCATGAAAGCTGCTTAAACCTCTAAAGTTCTTTTTATATTGGTGGACAGGTTAGGACTGGAATGCCTAAATTATCGGCCTCAATTTACATAATAATATTTACCAATTTACATAATAATATTTACCTCTTTAACATCTACTCATTACTCAGGTTTCAAACACAATGGTGAACAAGGGTATGATCAAGAATACCTTTCCATGGACATCAGTTTCAAAACGTTAACGGGCGCTACAAGTCACTTTGCTCACAAACCACACTCCTGTTGACTTCCTAAATTGCTACTCCTCAAAGGGCTACACTTCATACTACGTAATGTCTAGAAGCTGCTTCAAGAGCTGTCCTCGTGCCACAATTCACAGATGTTGTGCTGTTTCCAGATATCTACTTTTGAAAAGGCCAAAGCAGTAATAAATCACTTGAACAAGCACAATAGGACAGACGAAATCAATAAATATGAAAAATTTCAGTGAAAAATACTGATTACATCTTTCAGTTGCCTCGAAAGCTTGCATATTGTAATCTTTTTAGTTAGCCAATAAAAGGTGTCATTCTGCTTGACTTCTCACTACATTCATAATGGCTAACACGGTACAACACCCTAGTACTACAGTGAAAAATATTCAAACTTTAATCATTATTGATGCAGAGAAAAACAGGCATTAAACACTAGAGGTCAAAAGTAGGAGAAAAGATAAAACCTGAATGATTCAAATCAGTATGCATGTAAGTGAGCTTGGCCTTAGTACAACCACGGGAGAGCAGTACTTGCAATTTAAAGATTTCATTCTTCTTGATCCAGCTGAGACATTCTTTAAAAGATTGTGTAACCATGATGTTCTCCTCTCTTTTATTGGGGTGCACTTTCATAGCATGATGGTTTGATGCAATTTCAGAGCTGCCCAAACCCTTCTCTCTCTCTTTCTCATATCAATACTGCATTATTATCCCTCCATTATTCACTTGCGTACAGCACTTCTCAATGGTATAGCCTGGTTAGATTTCATTAGACCCATGTGTTTCTCAAGAAAGCTGTTTCATATTGGCCATTTTTGAACGCAGAACTCAACTTTAGGAATGCCAGTACCTTGCTATTAAAACAAGTTTACTCAAATAACCAATTAGCATATAAAATGACTAACAATATGCAAATGGAGCTGACCATTAGGACACTGAAGTATTGGCTACTGAAAATGTGGGTTTGTAGTCATATAAATAATCGGCCATTTCAAGCAGCAATAGCTATTAGCAAGACTAGTAATATTTTGCATGTATTTTAAAATCACTTTAATGGTATCTTGATAAGAAATGTATCAACCTGTACCAAAAATATGAAAATTTCTGGGTGTATCCAAACTTTTAACTGGTACTATATATTCCCATATTCACTTTTCATAAGTCATATACACTCCTCTCTAAATATTGGGCCAACATTTTTTTCTTTCATACATTAATCCCTGTTTAAACAAACAATTCCCCTTCCACCTCCCTTTCTAGTTTTGCAACCACAAGACCTTGCCTCTCTGGTTATATTTCTGTTTATCAGGATACCCCTGACATCCCATATCCTCTTCTCCATCGGACTAATAACCCTCAAAATCAAAAGGATTCTCTTGAACTCCTTATATTCCCTCCAAGTCCAATGTTCAATGTTGTTAAATGTTTCTGTTTAGTCATGATTATGCAAGAGCACACAAATTTTGCCTTCTCGGTTGCATCCAGTTGTCATGGATTAGGAGCTGCAAAGAATATAAATCCCAATAAGTTCCAAAAAGACT
This sequence comes from Polypterus bichir lapradei, assembly GCA_026402145.1. NCBI lineage: Eukaryota > Metazoa > Chordata > Cladistia > Polypteriformes > Polypteridae > Polypterus > Polypterus bichir. The sequence goes on from JANRMT010062814.1 coordinate 39,206,653, forward strand.
TCCAAAAATACTCAGTAGAGTGGGGGTATTACTAACAAACCCTGGCCAGTAATAAGGGCCAGCATCATCTTCATAAAAATAAATGTTTACTCTCAAATTTCTTTTTAAAAACAAAAAAGCTCCATCAGGCACAAGAGGCAAAGGAATTGCTCAAAAACACTAAGGCAATTTAGTGCAAACAAAGAAACAAGGTTCAAAAATCTAGAAATCAAATAATTCAATGACACATAAGTAGACTTACTAACTCCTGGGGAAGACCCTCTGGAATTATAGGGTGGAGGGCAGTTCCTGGTGAGGATTGGCAGGAGGCCCTGTCTCTTGGGGGCACCACCCAGAAAACACATGGAAGATAACACTGGGAGCTTATAGACAAGATCAAAAACAAAGAATAATGCACATAATCAACACAAGCAACATCAACATAGCTCTCACAAAAATTAAACAAAAGACACGAAATGAGACTTTAAACCCCAATCAGGGGAGAAACCCTGGCTGAAACATGACACCAATAACATGCAGAAAAAAAAACAAAACAAATAGCGATAAAATGGGTTAAAACTTACATAGAAATGATTAAAAAGGTTAATTCCAGGAGCGATTTGTTTGGGTTTTTTGATCCTCCGTGATTTAATGAAGTTCTATGTGTAATTAATGTCTGTTATCAGTTAAGATGATTCCCAGTTTATTTTAACATCGTCCTTTGACACACACCTTTCAATCATCTACATCAGCCCCAGTAACTGGATGTTTGAAATTCTGCTGGAGTTTTTTTAAATTTTGTTTTTTCAAACTACCAAACCAGGAAATGAAGCTGAACGTGATGACAGACTGGATCACACTGCTATAAAAGAACAACAAGAAGTTCTTGTCCACTTTAAATAGTCTAAGCTGGCGGAGAAGTAAGCGCTGATTGCACTATGGAGATCAGAAAGATCTATAAATGAAAAGTATGTTTTCACATTAATATTCCAATTACAATTATTACCTAGGTTAGCTCCTAAGTATTTATATCCAGTCATTATTTCTAATTCCTTCCCCAGAACAGTGATGGGTGAACACAGACCTTTCTCCCTTAATATCTCTTCTCAAAATTCAGACCTCATTATTGGTGGCAAAATGGTTCTACAACACATAACTGATAACATCAAGACTCCTGTCATACTCCAGCATCCCTGGTGCACCGCACAATTGCTAGCCTCCCTGGTGCGCTGCGCCACCGCGGCACATCACACACTGCTTTTCTCATGATAGCCATGAAGTCTTGATAGCGTTGCAGCACGTGTTCCCCTGTGATGTCACAAATGCACTGAAGTATGGTAGGGTGTGGTGGTTTAGGTCCCCCATGAAGTCCCGATTGCATTGAAGCAATTCCCCCATGAAGTTCTGATCACATCTGATCACATTGAAGCATGTAGTTTTGTTTCATGAAGTCTACAAAAAAAAATGGGGTTTTTTTGCAGACATTTTTACTTCAACATAATAAGTATTGCTTTAGGTTACTTTAAAAAAAAGTAATCGGACTACTTAACACATATTACTTTTAATGTGTTGCCCTACTACTCTCAAGATTGTGCTGCTGATCAACATAAATTTAGGGATTCTAAAATTTCAAGACACATTGTTTCAACCAGGAGGTGGAATAATGAGATCACCAGAGCACCCCCAACAGAGTGTAATTCAGGAAATGTATCTTGTTGACACATCCATCGTCTTCTACCTGTGGCTGCTGAAAGCCAGTGTGAAGCTGACCGGGGGAACAGAGTGCAGCAGTCATAGATAAGATTATTTTTTAAATTTCCTATGGAAAGACAATCCCCATAAAGTAAAAAAAAATGAGTGTTAAAAAATAGGATGTCAGATGGAGGACTTGGTGTCAACACTCAACCGAAGTATTACCATAAGGTGGATCAGAAGAATTCTTAAAAATCCCTCTAGTAAATGGAACTGCATACCTAATTTCTTTTTTGGCAGTATAGGTAGGTTACAGTTTCTGATGTTATTAGTTATTAGCCACTACAGAATTAGTAAGGTACCTATAAAGTTGTCTGCTTTACATAAGTAAGTTTTGCTGAGGTGGCTTTTCATTTGCACAGTTTTTCCTTTAAGTGTTACTCACTCTACTTTTAGATAAATGGTTTAATAACAATATTCTATCAATTTAACAATTATTTAATAATAATCATTACAAGATGGTCTATTCCAATTTTGGATCATAATTCTGAAATATTTCTTCAAAAAGAGAATATAAAATGATACGTGACTCTATCCCAGAAGTTTTTTTTCTCCTTGATTGAAAGCAGCCACACCACTGTAGACATTTTCTCATTAGATGGATTTTCATTATCTGTATAAGAGGTTAACATTGGACAAGAGTTGTAATAATAATTTTTAAGCAACTTATTCATTCATGAAACTAACCCCCCAGTGACTTTTCAATAGTTTGCTCAACCAAGAAAAAACTGTTGCTTATAAATGTTTTATGAATAACAAAATTGAGAATTGTGATTTAAAATATTGCACAGATATTACCTGGCTAATAAATATTCTAAGTTCCTTGATGAACTTGATGCTTGTTTGTTCTGTAAAGGGCCTCGAAAGACTACAAACATTTATTTTTTCATTTTGTATTTGTCAGCTCTTTTTGATTTGATTTTTCTTAAGTCTTAAAGAAATTAATTGGTGCAGATACCCCTTCAATGTTGTTACATTTGGTATGTTAAACATTGTATAGTTAATTATTACACTAGCTAAATGTATATACATAAGATGATACCTCCCAGAAAGATACCATCATTTATATCTTTTGTATGCACTAATTTATTGAATTATACAATTACATTATTATGTTTGTAATCTCAACAAAACAAAAAGTTAAATAAGACTATTGTTCTTTTACGGCATTTCAGTTTCATGTAATTTAAATATGTTTGGTAATGATTCTTTCCTTGACTTATTTACTCTGTGCATAGAAAATTAAGATTTTGGAATGTGCAAAGCATTTAATAAAAATAATTCAAAAGAAAAGGCTGCCGTGGACAGGTGGGCACTTCAAAAACCCTTAACCATAACCTAAATTAAGGGTTTACATGGATGTGGTATGCTGAGATAGAGGAAAAGGTCATCATTACCACTTCCTGTTGTGCAATATCTCTAATATCCTATCTCTTTTTTTTCTCATCATAACTAATTGATAATATTGATACGCAATTATTTATCTTTATTTATATTCAATCTTTATATTAAAATATTTTCATACTTAGGGACATCAAAAATGGTGGTGAAATTTTTTCAAGATTACATATGCATTTACCTAGATTACGTACAAGGTAAAAAGAGTTCTAGTCACCTAAAAACATTGAAAAAGTGTTAGTATTATATAATATTTGTTGCAATAAATTACTATAGGCAAAACTGCATTTATCTACATTTAATTATGATAATGATGAAGGAAATAAAATCATAAAATTAAATGTATTACCAGTAACACGACGGGACGTAGCTTATTGTTCCCATTACATCTTTATATTTACATGGCATGTTCAATGTTTATACGTTATTGTTAAACTGATGATGTATAAATTAAAATAAAATTAACAATAGTTGTTGAAAGAATATGTTATATTGAATACAGTTTTTAATATTGTTAAGACATTTATATTTACATGATAGAAAAAATTTTAAAAAGTTTAAATAAAATACTACTTCCAGTTTAGTAATTTTTATCATTATAAATATCTATACAAAATTTGAATCATCCATCTATAATTATAACTATAGTTTACTTGAAAATTCGCTAAAGTATTCAGTTGTTGTTGTTGTTTTGGGAAGTGGCCCAAAAGTTGTAATGATTCCTGATTTTTGATATAAAGCAAGTGTACAAAATCTCATTGACGTTGATCAAAGCATTTTCGAGTTATCGTGTTTACACACAGATATACATGATTTTAAAAATTGTATTTTCGGAAGGTTAAGGGTTTGTGCACAGCATCATAGAAACTATGCGTAACGGCGGTAATAAAGCGCAGGTAAACGCATCGTGTGCTGTTTAGGAGAAATTCGTTACCTGTTTCGAGAAGGTTCTTGCTGTGTCCGTTCTTATTCTGCCCAACTCATGCCATGATCTGCTCCGGCACTCTGTAATCAGCTGTCCAGCCCTGATAATTAAATTAGTTTAGGTAATAAATGTTGACCCAGACACTAATGAAAACCGCACATTACATCATTTGCACAGAAAATGAGAATAAACAAGTTCTGTTGTCTGCTGCTGTGCATCATGGGTTCAGAATGAAAATGTCCTACGTTTTGACAGGCAAAGCGCCTTGCATTCAACTTTCCACGTGCTTTTTCTTTACGTGTTCATATGATATACACCACCAAAGCAGAGTCTGCGAAGAGAGCACAATTAAAGCATATCATGGTAACATAAGCATTTTGATGATTACTAAACGTATAAAACTGCAGCAGTATTGAGCGCAATTCGAAGTGCATCATGGATATGCAAATGAGTTCCCAAATCTCGCCTCAGGTGCGGAGTTTCTGCGGACTGGAGACTTGAGTAAAGGCGCCGGGCTCTTCTAAATCAGACGTGAGGTGACAGTCGCAGCAGTGCAGCTTTTTGTGTCTCCCCCATCATGGCATAAACAGTTATGGGGCCTTTAAGGAGACAACAAAGGACCTGCATAATAAGGCGATGGAGGTAATTATTAGTTGTTGCTTGAACGCATTCTACCGCTACATCTTTATAACAACCTGAAAGGTATCAATAAAAAGTTAAAGTTTGCTGTTAATTTATGTTTTCAATACCTCGGTGGCTTGATTTTGGCTTGTGATTGGTCTTAGTTGTGAATTGAATGCGTTTGCCTATGGACTTTTTTATTGACTCACATTTCAATCGCCTGTGTGCAACTTACAGTAAGTTTAAAGGCGGTAGGAAACCGTTGCTAATTGCATTCGTTTGCGTCTAGGCATTTTAATCATACATACAGTCTACTATATGTGCAAGTTAGTTGATAAAGAAACGTGTGTATTTAAAAACGGAGTATGCATACACCCTAGAGGGAAAGGTATGACATTCGGACCCCAAGTTCACTGTGCACAAGACCCGCCATCCACGCGGTCACACATCCAGAGTGAGGCCAGGTCTGCTGCATTACGTTGCCGCAGCCACCACGCGACGAAACGGCGGGAGTGAAGCGGGGATCAACCTTAGGTGGGGATATGACACTGGTCTGCAAACAACAACAACAAAAGTTCTCTCCCGTCAAAACGTTTAGCTGTTCTTGATAGATTTGAGGGTGCTGAATCCAAACCTAGCAACAGAATTGTACAACAGAATCCAGGTTTTTGAGAGATGACTGTTTTGAAGTAAAAAAAAAAACCGCTATTTTAGAAAGCGAGAGAGTGAGGAAACGCGTATTAGAGACTGCATCCATGGCTTAGGGAAAAAAAAATCCAAACTAGAGTGAAGAAAATAGATTTTTAAACACACACTGCACCCGGGTGTTTGATAGGAAAAGAGAAACTCCTCAGCTTGTTCCTGATACTTTTCCACCCTTGGATTCCCAAGAAAATTGTGGCACACACCATTTTTCTTCAATAAAGGAATTGTGTGTGTTCTTTTACGTTTTGCTTACCAGTTATCTGAAGGAGACAATGAATTGATCAACCCACCGTTGCATATTTCTGTAAAAACATTTTAAACATTGCTCTCTTTTCTGGACAATAAAAATCAAATTGAAGTAATAAGTATAGAGTAAAAAAAAAGTACTGATTGAGAGCAAAAAATGTGTAGCAAATACTTGGTTTGGATTGTTTCCACCTAAATTAGAGGAAGATTGCCATTTTTCAGCTCAAAATATATCTCAAAAGTATTCTGAGCATGAAAATACTTAAGCTATAATATAAACTTAATTTAAAAAAAAACTTTTTTTCTCTAAATGTGATAAGTTGTAGAAACTTTGTGGTAGAAAATTTAAAATTTCAGAAATGGATTCTGCACAACAATATACATAAAAGTACAACTTTTTTTTGTGCTGGAGGATTTTGGTACAGACCATGGTTATTTATGTAAATGTCTAGACAACCTCAGTAAAAAAAACCTGGTAATCCTTAATTCAACAAATCTGATTAAAAATTGAAGCATGAATGGCATTGACAAGGCGTGATGACCAAAAGACTTTTGTTAGTCAAGTGTTTGAAAAAAAAAAACTATATATACATGTCAGAGATAGACAATGAGTTACTTGTCCCAGTAGGCCTCCAGCAGAGACAGAGCAGGCCAAAAACTAGAATGAGTAAATGTAACACTTGTGACTTCAAGTACGTATACCCCCCCGCACCCCACAACAAAGCAATTTTTGTTCTAATACTATTCTATTTAATATATTACCAAAGTAAAAATATGAATTTCAAATCTTAATTAATAGCTTTGTGCTGTTGGTTTCTTTCCTTCTGTCACACATGATTACACAAGCATCTGAAACTGACTGTTTTTAAAACAAATAGGAGAATTTAAAACAGTTTGTTTACTTTTGGATTTTTATTGTTCTTTTCTTACAAAACCCTTTCATGTTCTTGGTTTACTTTTTGGGCCATCTGGCTACTGATAATAACTTTTTTCCTTTTCCCATTTTAATCAATTTCTCACTTTTGTTTTAAATAAAAATTTATCCTGATCCAGAATTATTATTTTCAATTTAATCTTTTGCAGAACTTAGTACAGTATTTTTACATAATATTATTTTAAATCTCCTTTTTGCCATTGCCTTTTCTTTTTTTAGCATATAAACATCTCATACTGCAATTTCCATTTTGAAGCACATTTTTCTCGGACACTCGGATTTGGACTACTTTTTTACTACTTTAAAGCATTAAGACATACTGTCACATTCTGAGTTGCATAAATTAAATTCAAGTCTCCTTGGTCTTATTGATTTTTTTAATTGATTTTAATTAGATTCAAAACATTCCATACAATCAACTCAAACTTAACAAATCAAAATTCAACCCCCCACCCAAGATAAAGAGAGGACAGCCAACAACCAGAGCAAATCTTTAAAAGCAGCATGGAAGGATGAGTATCCTTTTCCCTGATATAGAAGCTTATTCTAAAATGATATTAATTTGATCCTGCCATATTTTTAAATAAGTTTTGAACAGATCCTCTAAATGAGAGTTAGATTTTTTCCCAATTTCAAATAGCATAGAACTACTGTATATATAGAATATAGAACCCACTGATGTATGGGGGGGGGGGGGGTATGCTGCAGTATGCTGCAGTTCAGATCTTTATGTTTGGTGAGGGTTGTCCCTAAACATTTTGGGCTCTAAGCAGTATACCTATGCTATCTCTTCAACACTCTCTTCTATGTGGATAATACCCAGAAAGTGCTGTTGTACACTAAGAAATTGCTTGCCCTCTTATGCCTGGAAATTACCCTTGTTGGACCTTTTTATAATACAGTGAGTGGGTTAGTGGGCCCTTAAACAGACTGTTGCTCAATCCAGCTTTGCTTGATAACCTCAATGCTCTTTTTAAATTTTCTTTATATAACATAATATTTAGATACACAGACTGAATATACCTTTGCTCACTGATATGTGCATTAGTGTGCCCTGCGATAAACTGGCGCTCAACCAGTGTAGGTTTCTTGCCTTGTATTTGATGCTGCCAGGATGGGATATAACACCAGTGACCATGAACTGGATTAAAAATGTTCCATATTGGATCAATAACACTGGACAATGAGGACTTTGCTCCATGTACGCTTTTGGGTGCTTCTTGTTTTGGGCTGCTAATCACAAAAGCCACAGTTAAAATTTCCAATTACATATTTTATTGCAGTTGCATATTTTTGTGAGTTTCTCTCATGTTATAAGTATACATGTACAGTACTACAATTACAGCTGGAGCATCTGTGGTGATTGAAAAATAGTGGCACTGCTACTCAGAATGCAGCTCGGATATATATATACCAAGTCTAGTGCTGAAGAGTCTCATTACTTTAAAAACAACTGGCCGCTCCATATTCATTTGGTTCCAGGACAGAAATGTTTGTCAAATTAACCACTTGTTGACACAACAAAGATAACTTTTGCCTCCTACTCATTTTAAAATTGGACTGGTGAAATATATAATGAAAGTGATGAACAAGAAAGAGGAAGGATTTTAATATTTGAGACACGTTTCCACAACAAATTAATTCCAAGATTAAGAAAGGCATTTTGTTGGTCCACAAAAGAGAGACATCGTCAAGCACAACTGGTTGCAAGATCTGCTAGTGGGGCCAAAAGAAATTGCATGGGAGGCATTCAAGGATGTTGTTGAGAGTTTTTTTGGAAACTGCTGAGCACCAAACTCTATCCAACTAGTTGACAACATGCTTCAAGCATACAAAACCATCAAGTGCAACATGTTGCTAAAGATTCATTTTCTGCATTCACACTTGGATTTCTTCCTTTCTGTTCTTGATGCAGTCAGTGACTTAACATGATATAGTATTTTACCAGGACATTTCAATGATGGGAGAAGCAATATCAAGGTAAGTGGAATACATCCATGCTGGCAAAATGGGAGTAGAAATAAAAATTGGCACTAAAACATTGGTAGCGCAACTGAACTATTGCAACGTGCCAGCATCATAAGGTGATTAAGCACACTAACTTCAATCAACATTGGAAGTGTGATGGTTAGTGCAGCTGCTGCCTTCCATTGCAGGTTGCACTCACTCAATTTAGAGCTGCTGATTAGTTTAACATGCATGTTTTAGGAAAAAATATTGAATACCCAAATATAAACCAATGCAGACATTGGAAGAAAATACTCCTTATGGAGCGAGAACAGGCGGGGATTGAAATCCATTCTCCGGGAGCTTTTTATGCAGCAGTGCAAACCACTGTGCCACCCATCTGCCCATGTAGCATAATTTAAGATCATTGGAAGTATCCTGATCTGTGCAGCTCCATTTGCTTTTCCTTTTGAAGATTTTTGAATGTCTGCCTTCTACCAACGATGAGCTTCCCTGCAAATGGGTGTAGATCATGTGATATCTTGCTACAGCTTGTTGACTGCAGGATGTAATCCATAAGGGGTTAATCGAAACTGGTATTTTTCCTCACACCAGTTGAAGTGCTTTCATGCAGGGCTTCTACATCAGACAACTACCGTATGCTGTGAATTAAAGCAATTACAGACATGAAAGACAAGGAGGAGCCCGATTACACTGCCTTTTGTAAATGGGCATTATACACAGTCTGATTCACAATAAAGGGTGGGACCTTTTACACCAAATGCTTAATAATGTTACCCCAATTTAAAAAACACTATTCCATTTTTGTAATAGAAAGCCAGCACAGTCTCTTCATTTAATTTACAAAAATGATTAGCGTTATTAAGAAACACAGGAAACCTGCATCTTTTGTAACACGCTCCATTTTACAATGCAAAGAAGACTGGCATGGACCCAAAGTGAGAGGAGCTTCTGTGTACTGTGCTTAAGTGAGGCAGAGTTAATTTTGTGAAGTGGTCCTCCTTACTGCAGTTTGAGTCATTATGTCACAGTGAAGAAAGAGTAAATACACAGAAAATCTGGCAGTTTTTTTACATGGTCTAGTACAGTTGTGTGCTGAAGGTAGAAATCTGAGAGTTTTACAAAGGGAAAGATGGCGCACAAAGCACCCAGTGGCCTCATAAGCTGTCACATTTAATCTCATGGATAGCAGGTGGGAGAAAGTCACTATCTGTGTCTCTAGATTACTAAATGTGTGAGTAATTTACGTATTGTACTGGTTACAGGAAAATAAAATCCTATTGGATGAATTTGAAATGTATCTTCTAATGAAAATAATTCACTGGAAGCAGTTCCAATGCAAGGGTTGATGTTTGTTGCCAACATTTCCTCTTAGCAGCATATTCAAAAAATCACATTAAATAAAAAGTGAATGTAAAATAACAGTGAAAAAAGAGATAGAAGGAGACTTAATAAACTACTGGACAGTTTACAGTGCCTATGAAAGTATTCACCTCTTTGGAAGTTTTCACCTTTTATTGGTATACAATATTGAATCAAATTAGACTTAATTTGGCTTTTTTGACACTAATGAACAAAAAAGACCCTTTAATATTTAAGTGAAAACAGGTTTCCATAAAGTGGCCTAATTTAATTACAAATGTTAAAGAGAAATAATTGATAGATATTCGCCCCCTTTAGTATGACAAACCTAAATCATTGCTGGTGCAGCCAAGTGGTTTTAGATGTCACCTAATCATTTCAATGGAGATCATCACCTGTTTGGGGTTTCTCTTGATTGTAGTATAAATACTCCCAATATATGGAAGGTACAATTTGTGATGAGTCAGTATGGTGGCCTGACCCACACAATAAAGACTAAAGAAGTCTCCAAACTACTCTATGAAAAAGTAATTGAGAAGCATAATTTGGAGATGGAGGCAGAAAAATATCCAAGTCACTAAATATATACCTTGGAGTCCAGTTAAATCAGTCATTAAGAAATAAAAGTATAGAACAGCTGTACATCTGCCTACAGCAGGTAGCCCAAAAGAAATGGTAATCATGTAAGAAAAAGACTAATGAGGGAAGTCACCAAGAGACCAATGATACATCTGAAGGAGTTACAAGCTACATTAAATAAATTCATAGGGACTGTGCAGAAAACAACTGTTGCCCTAGTGCCTCATCATTCACCAGAGTTTGCCAGGCCAGAACATACTTCGAAGTCTCTGCAACTAAAGTAGCTGGAAGAAAGCTGTATGGTCTGAAGAGACCAAAATTGAGGTTTCTGGCGATCAGACTAATTTCTGTGTACCCGCTACATGTTATCAAAAACACACCACCGTGAAACATGGCGATGGCAACGTTATGATGAGAGGATGCATCTCTGCAGCAGTCCTTGAAAGTTATGTGAGGGTAAAACGAATGCAGCAAAATACAGGGAAATGCTGGAGGAAAAGCTGATGCACCTGGTAAAGAATTTGCTTTCCAGCAAAGATTCTAAGAATATTTGGTAAATTATTGGAATCGAATATTAAATACCAATTTAATTGTTTTAAATATTTTATTTTTATTTTTGAACACTGGTTCGTACCCTACCAAATAATGCAGCAAACTCATAACACTATGTTCCTGGCTTCCAAGAGTTATATTTCAACTTCTTATGTCTAAAGCCTATGGAAAAACAACTACATTCAGCACAAACTTTGATTCTATGACCACAGCCCAGAAAATTTCGTATTTATAGTGACAAAACAAGGGAATTTTTATCATTTCGTTCATGCGGTCTGATAAAGAATAACACTTGCATGGTAAATAGACAAATACAGTCAAAACCACTCAAAAAGGTTCAGAAATGAGTAGGTTTTCTAGATTTGTGACTGTACTGCAAATCACTTTCTCAAAGAAGCCCCCAAATGTAGTCCCCCATCATGTTTTCGTTATACTGTCCTTGGTAACGACGTTCAAAGTCCAGTATATCCTGATGAAAAAGCTCGCCATGCTCCTCTGAGTAAGCTCCCATGTTCTCCTTGAAGCTCCCAAATTCTCCTTGAATTTGTCAAGATGAGCGTCAAGGATATGGACTTTGAGAGACATTCTGCATCCCATTTTGGCGTAATTCTTTATGAGAGTCCGAATCAACTGCACATAGTTTTCATCCTTGTGATTACCCAGGAAGCCGTGAACCACTGCAACGAAACTGTTCTAAGCCGTTTTCTCCGTCCTGTTCAGCAGCTTGGCGAATTGGTAGGATCCACCATGCAGAAGTAGCAGTTGCTTGAGTGGTCAGTCGGTTGCCACCAATTTCGCGGAATAGCAAACTTCATGGCTCTCTTTTCTCCCCTGTACCAACCTTCAAGAGTTTTCTTGCGATATTCGCATGTGAAATGAGGTGCCCAGTGCTTGTCTTGATCCCCGACAGGCATGCCGAAGTATGCCTTGTAGGCCTCACACATCTTACGACACGCTTTCACGGAATACTTTCTCGCTCTTGTCTTTATAAATTGTCCACAGACGTAGCAAAATGCATCTGCTGGGTGCAAGCAACCTCTTGATGCCATCTAAATCAAATCAAAAAAATAACATAAACCGAAATGTTGGTTCGAGTCACCTGTGATTTTATACTTTTATGACTACTATTGGACAGTCCGAGAGCGTTCTAGAAAGTTCTAAAAGTTTCTTGAAAGTTCTAGATAATTCTGGAAAATTCTAGAAACTTCTGGACAATTCTAACAGTTCAAGAATATTCTAGAAGACTACTCAGTATTGAATGCGAATCGAGAATTTTCTCGAAAACAGACAAATTTCAAAATATCATTGTTCTGATCACAAAAGCAAAGTTTTTGTGGAACAACAGCTATTTTCTATTTTTTTTAGGCATAACGGGTTAGGAAAACACTTTGTACCCAGGAACAAAATAAAAATTTGTTACATAGTGTAATTTATAATTTCATCCATGCTTGTGATGTACTGGCTTTCTTTTTTTTCTTTTACTTTAAAAAAATCACTGATTGACAGAATTGGATACTCTTACTTTAAAATATAAACATCACTTTTCAAATTGCCAAAGGTTATTAAAGTTTGGTAGCCTCCAACTATCAGAGTGGGAAGCTCTTCAGTTTAATTCATTTCAGTCCAAGAAAATAAAAGACTCTACGAGTTTTCTTTCAGGTTTTATACCTAACTTGGGTTGTGCCTGTGGAGGCTCGGCAAGCTGTGATATTATATAAAATAAACAACATGATCAAAACATTTCTTTTACATATATTGTTTTCATGTAATATTTTTATTCATCACCTTTATTATATACACGTATATGACTAATGTTGTGAGGTATTAAACGTCCTGGCCCGCTGCAATGCTTACTTGGTAGTGTTGACTCTCAACAGCATTCTATACTCCATGTTGGCCCTTTTCTGTACTCCTTCTTCAACTCTAACTGTATGGTCATACACAGCTCTAGCTCTGGCATTAAATTTAACACCACCATCATAGACCTGATCACTAGCATTGACAAGCTGGCTTGCAGAGAAGAGGTCTATTTACATACTTAGTGGCACCAGGATAAGAATCTCACCCTTAATGACAGCAAATAGAGGGAGCTGATGCTGTTAAAGGAGTGAGTAGCTTTAAATTTCTTGGAGCGACAGGCACTTGCTGGCATCATAAGATCCTGGTATGGCACCTGCTCTACTCAAGAACGTAAAGAACTGCAGGGTTTAGTTAAGGTGGCACTGAATGTTATTTGCACTTGGCTGCCATTTTTTCTGTACATTACAGCACAATACCCGCTGCCTTCAAATGGCAAGCGGTAACATTAAAGACACTGGCCATCCTGCACTATCACTTTTCTTACTCCTTCATTCTGGAAAATGGTACAGGGCCTTTGGCTCTTATACCAGTAGATTCAGCGACAGTTTCTACTCACAAGTTGTAAGTTTGCTGATCAGTCAGTGTTAAGAATTTACTGAATATGTAGAATATTATGTACAGTATTATTTTATGTATTTGTTTTTGTGTTGTATTTTGTCAACTGTTCTGAGAAGACATCCATCCATCCATTATCCAATCCGCTATATCCTAACTACAGGGTCACGGGAGTCTGCTGGAGCCAATCCCAGCCAACACAGGGTGCAAGGCAGGAAACAAACCCTGGGCAGGGTGCCAGCCCACCGCAGGATGCACACACACACACACCCCCCAAGCACACACTAGGAACAATTTAGAATCGCCAGTGGACCTGCATGTTTTTGGACTGTGGGAGGAAACCGGAGCACCTGGAGGAAACTCATGCAGACACGGGGAGAACATGCAAACTCCATGCAGGGAGGACCCAGGAAGCAAACCTGGGTCTCCTAACTGTGAGGCAGCAGCGTTACCACTGCACCACCGTGCCGCCCTCTGAGAAGACATGTAAGAAAGAATTTCATTTTACCACGTACAGTAGATAAGATAATAAAGTTGACTTACTGAGTGGCTTTGTCAGCATTAATCTGCAAAAGGAAAGGCACTTCCACACTGAAAAAATGAAAAGTAAAATTAGGTTAGTGACACAACATTTAGGCCAGTGGTCCCCAAACTCAGCCATGGGGGCCCACTGCAGCTGCAAGTTGTTGTGACTGTTGGGATCCTAGTCTAATTAAGAAGGGTGTCATTTGTCAATTTCTGTGTTTTAGGTTCAGTGTAGAAAATTCTAAATTAAGTTTGGCTTAGTTTTATTAGAATATACAAAACATTTCTGCATGTAAAATGGGAACAATTTTGTTTTTTTTTTAAATTGAGTTGTAAGATTTTTGTCTTGATCATGATATTCATTCTGCTTTTCCAGGTGTTCAGCTTATTTAACCCATTTACTAATGAGCACTGTAGTGTTTTTTCTCCTCTAGGTGAGGTTGGTGCCTCACTCACTAGTCTGCACTCACAGACAGTTGTTATGTGCCTCATAAATAGTATGTAATACCTTATTGGATTTCCCCTCATCACGGCAGCATGGAGAGTTTTACTTTCTGTTCAGAGGACAATGTCATGCTTCTTATACCAGTAGTGTTAGCAACTGAATATAAAGACTACCTACAAGAGCCTTACATTTTATAAGCAATTCGTTATCTTTCAAAAAGCAGGTTAATTGGGTAACAGAAATAGAAGCATTCATTATGGTTAGACAAATTCAGGGAAAGCAAAGAAAATAACACGTTAAAAATAGCTACATGACATAAAACCATCAACTACAAAAAGGAGGAGTTGAGCAACCATCAGGCTGCAGACTGTTTACATTCAAGCAGTGTTCCTAGGCTTCACCAAACCTATCAGCTCCCACAAGAGTTTCTTTTAGGACTGGCTCCTTTGGTCAGGCTTGAAAAATGTATCAGGAGCCACTGGCCATAATGCTTTGTCTACTGATACACTAGGAGCTGCTTGTTGAAATGAATACAGTAATTTCATGGCCCATCCATTCGTTACCAAAGCACATTAATCCAAATATTTAGTTTTGCCAGTTGCAGCGAGACTAAAATGGATAGAGCCCACTGTCAGAAGAGATGCCCTCAAAGTCAGGTGCCTGATTCATCATTAGAGTCAGGACTTGCATCTCAGAGGGGTCCTGTCTAATAACATTTTGTGCCAGTTACAGAGGTGTCAGAGTTTATCTTGGCAGCACTGGTCACAAGGCAGGAACCAACTTTGAGTGGAATGTTAATCTATTGCAGAGCATACACAATCATAAAAATCTCACACAGCTTTCAGATGTAGGAGAACAAAATTTGAGTACTTGAGTACAGGAAGAACATACAAACACCTCACAGGCGCTGACTGTGCTGGGATTTGAACATAACATTCTGGAACTGTGAGATTGCACTCTATACTATGCCAACCTAAACTGTGGGTTACCAAGCTTCCAGTACATACTGAAACCATTTACTTTAAGAATACTTTAAAAAAAAGTTATGTTACTTACCCCATTTAATTTGTAGTGATGGTCATGAAAAAATTTTAATGTGATGTTTTCGTGGAGAATCGACACTACAAAGTTTCTGATCAAACTGAACCCAATGGGGACCAACTCTAGCCAGCAGCAAAAAAAAATCCAAAAACATCCATGAAAAAAATCTCACCCTACTCATTTGTATTTAATAATGCATGTCATGCTGTATGCTAACAATGTGCAAAATATATATATTTTTTGCAAAAATATTGTTAAATTAGTTCAGAAGTGCAGTGACGGCAAGGCTAACAGTTTTCAGAATTCCAGTCCATCATAGCACACACTCCGCCCTAGCTAGCTTCCTAAAACTTTAGTTTTACAGTTAAACAGTTAATTCAACATGAACCTCTTTAGGATGAGGGTGGAAGTTGAGGTACACTGAAAGAACATGCAAGTTCCATAGTCAGTCTGGGAATTACACATACAGTAGGTGCCTGGAGTTGATGTTAAGTATGTCATGATATTATCCTACTAATTTCAGTTCAGTATTCACTTACTCTTCTGAGTTTTATGACTTAATAATTGATCTAAAAATGGATTGAGTCCATTTGTTATTGTCTGGTAGTGTATCATAACTGTTGAAATCTGCTCTGTAATTTAGTATTTAGTAAATAGAGCAATGGTGAAAAAAAAGTGACTCAATCAGATTTACATCCAAGGGGAAACTAAAGGGATATTTTTGGTTAAAATGTGCGTGAACTCTGAGGTAGTGGCTAAAGAAGTAAACTCTAAACCCTGAGGTTGCCAGTTTAATCCACTCCTCTGTGCCTGTAACTATATGTATGGAAACTTTCTCCTTGGGAACATATTTTATATAAAGTCTTCCTACTGAATATAGTCTGTTCCAAAATAAATAACAGCCTTCATGCAATACATGTAAACCAAAATGATAATTCAGAGTTTGGTGAAACCTAGAACTGATTCATTTTAGCTCCTTTCTCATCTAGCTTATACATTTATTCCAAATGGGAGCACTGCATTACACACACAAAATGAGTGATCAATAGTGGAAACAGAGAAGGAAGACAGACGAGTTGCAGCTGGGTTGTGATGTGTAGCTGTCACGAAAGAGTAGCACTAAGAAAAAAGATCCATCATATACTGATAATGTCTAGCCTTTAAGTATGTCTATTCTTAATCTGCTTCTTTGCAGCTGTGGACATGGATGGAAGATCTTCAGAAAGAGCTGCTGGAAGATGTTTGCTCTGATTCTGTGGATTCTGTCCAGGAACTAATCAAGCAATTTCAACAACAGCAGACAGCCACCCTGGATGCCACTCTAAATGTCATCAAGGAGGGAGAGGATCTTATTCAACAGCTGAGGTGAATAAGGAGATTTTTCTTTTTATCTTTAGATTTGTTTTATTGTTTTGTCATTCCTTTTTATTGGTAGAGTGCTCTGTGTGGTACTGTTGTACACAACTGTCTCCCTAATTAGGTTTTTAATCCAGTATGTTTGAAGGATATTGTAAGTCATCCATTTTTAGCCTCCTTATGCTGTTCAGGCCACCAGGAGCTGGTTTCTATCCTGGTAGCATTAGGTGCATAGTAGGAATCAACCCTGGATGGAGTGCTGGTCCATTGCAAGGCACACATTCTCAAGCACAAGGAGCCAATACAGAGCTGCCAGGCCATCTAAGAAGTAGTACAATACACATACAAGACCTCACATTTGAATACTGTGTGTGTTTTTGTTCTCCATATCACAAAAAAAGGACCTAACAGCACTGGGCAAGGTCTAGAGAAGAATAGCTAGTCTGATTCCATGACTATGTAATATGAGCTATGAGGAAAGACATTAAGAGGTCATCCTTTCCAGTTTAAGCAAATGGAGATCAAGAGTTGAAATAATAGGGAAATATTAATGTAGATGGCAGAAGTTACTTTAAAATAAATTCATCAAAGGTACAGACAGAAGATGGATCTTGGTATATTTTCCAGAAACGAGTATTTCTTCACATACAGAGCTATAAATATGTGAAATAAGTTACCAATTAGTGTACAAAACTGTAGTACTTCAAGGACTTTCACATCTTGACTTTGTTATATTTTGATGGGTTATGCTGAGTTAAATGGCCTGTTTTTGTCATAGTTTTGCTTATATTTTATTATATCCTTACCACTAAAAACAGCTCTTTTGATAGTCTTCCTTTGATTCATTCATAACTTAACCTTCTTAATCGAATTTAGAGGTACAGGAGACCACAGCATATCCTGGGAACATCAGGTTCAAGACAGGTTCTGCTTCTGGACTGGGTGTCAGTCTCTCGTTATCCTTTCTATTTTTTAATATTTATGAGAACTGCCTGCATCATCTAGGTAGTGTGTATTAAAGGGAAATATATCTTTTTAATATAGTAGCACATTATTTTATGTTGCTTCTCTTGGTCTGACCTCTGCTTTATATTTTACTTCTTGACTTGCTAACTGATGTGTTCAGTTCCATAGCTGGTCATTGTGATTCTGTGAGTCAGTGGCAGATCTTTATAATTTACTTTTCCATTAAGCATTATTTTACAGCGGCACCTTAGCATCTCCTTTTTTTAACCATAGTGTTGTAGGTACATTAAAGGAATACTATTTGTCAAATGTAATTTGGTCTATAACACAATTGTTCTGTTATATATTAAGGGTTTATCAGAAACGTTATAGCCCAAACTATTACAATAAACACCACTAAAACTAAAAAATAAAAATTAAAAATAATCCATCCCCATGAACACCATAACACTCCTCATAATGTTGACAAAATATTTTTGTACTACTCAAATAAAATCACTTGCCATAGTATATCCCTTGGAGATAGCTCTTCAAATTGGAAAACAGAATGAGTGTGGCATCTCTTTGAAACCTTTGCAATCTGTATGGTATGAGTATGAAGTAGAAGGGAGATGCCTGACAGCTTTTCTCAATGATTATCCCTATTTGACTGCAGCAAATGTCAAAGGAAATAAGATGGTTGTATGGTCTTTTGGTGACATGGCAATCAATACAGACTTCTTCCGTAGCCTCATAAAGAAGTGTGCACATGATTTTGACAGCACTGACTTTGACCTTGAATATCTGTAGTGCTGAAGAATCTTCATGCTTCCATTGTTGTTTGGGTTTAGGTTCTTTTCATAATAATAATGCATTTTAATAAAGTGCATTTCAAGCATTGAATACATCATTGGGTGCATAGTAACAAAATAAACCAAAAAGTAAGTGAGAAGCTGTGAAAAGCTGGTAAAATGGTTTTGTTGACCTAGGCCAGATAGCCTCCTATACCCTCCTGAACTTTCTACATTTACTTGTACATCATCCAAGTCTGTATTCTTTCATGAAACCATAGAACTCTGATGATGGCAGTTGTTGGTCTTCAAACAGATGACTTGTTCCATGAGGTTGCTGAAAAACTTCCACAATTATGCAGTACCTCATTGCACTACAGCAGGGTCCAATGAAAGATAAGGGATTAGATAGATGTAAGCCGTCCTTTCATATAAATAAGTGTATCTTAACCCTAAATGAAGTTGGAAGTCATTGTATTGCACTTAAGACTGGTGTCTGCTCTGTCGTACTTAATCTTTGTTAAAAGTTGTGCTTGGACACAAAATTGCAGCGAACAAAGAAATCTGTAGATTTCCAACTCAAAATGCTTAAAAGCTATACAAAACACAGCTTCATTCTTGGTTATTCATTCTGTTTTTACTCATGAGGAAAACTAGTTTCATTTTGTAGTTGATGCTGTGTGTTGTAAAGAAATACTACATGCTTATTTTGTGGCGTATAATGGACTAAACTGTTTCCCTGCTCTGGAGGTGGAATAAAGTGTGAGAGTGCAAACATACAAATTGGGGCCATCTGGACTTGTGTAAGCACCACGGAGCTCAATTTACTAGCAATATATACAGTGTTTACAAATATATTAAATATGAACAAAGAGCATAAAGAGTTAGGGTCCTGAGGGATGTCCCTTTGAATGTCCAAGGCTAAAGACAAATAGATTGACAAAATATGTAGAGTCTGGTGTATTTCAGTTCAAAGTGAGCTGTCCTGAAGTCCATCCCCATAGGAATCTAGTCCTGAAGTGAATGCTAAAGATGCTTGGCTAGAAGCATCAGAGCAGAAGTGTTGACAGGTGTCTTCCACATGGTTCTCTTTCACCGTAAGTGTGAAAATGGAGAAGAGTTTAGTAACTATCATCCACTTAGTCTTTTCCCTTTGTTTCCCCATATGCAAACCCATAAAGTACTCTGGATATTTGCATGTGTATAAAAGACTAAACTATAAATATATTTACATGCAGGGTAATAAAGGCTAGAGTCTGTCATTCTATATCATATTATATATGATCTGAAAAACAGGCCCAAGAAAACATTCAAAGGGTTGGGGGAATCAGGGTTTGCTACCCATTAATTGTTGCTTTTGGGTGGCTTCCAAAAGCCAATAAAAGCTTTTGAAATTTCAGACAGAAAGTGTTGGTCAAATTATGCTGGTGGTTAATAGTCACTGGTTTTGATGTCAGCAAGACCAGAAGAGGCAAGCTTGAGAAGGGGCATAACAGCACTTCTGGCTGATTGTAACCTTCCAGACTGGAAGAGGACATACTGGTCTGATATCTTCCTGTGCAACTCTTATCTTTTCCCATGTATGTTTTAAGTTACAACCAAAAAGAGAAAGGATTTGCCTCCTGTGTGACACAATATTAATTATACACTATTCCATAGCATTTGCTACTGATACAATCAAAATGAATATATTTATTTTGATCAAAAAGATAAGAGATGCTGTTTTAGAAAGTGCCCATCACTACCTAGCAGTGGGTTGGCATATTAAAGATGCAAACCTACTATAAACATTAAATCTTGTATTTCCTCCTCTGTACTGTCTTTTAATGTTCTTATTGTAACCGAAGTTGCACACAGCTCCTCCAACCCACATGCCAGCTTGTATTTCGCATTAACAGTGTAGATAGAAAGCTTTTTCACCCTATGAGAACCTAGTTGGACTTTAACATGTGAAGCTTAAGCATATTCCTCAAAGTATAGTTCATAAGTACTGGTTCACTATTTGTAAGTTCTTTTTATAATTCTGAGAATTCTCTGCAACATTCACATCAACAGTACATGTAAATAAAGCAACAGAGCTGGCTGTAGTTCTTTAAAGTTTCTGCATGATTGCGGCTTCAATAGAAAGCAAACATATTCTTATACAGTATATCCATTCATCCATTATTTCAGATCTACTTATTCATTTCAGTGTTGTGATAGAATTTTGAACGCCTTTTAAATCTGTGTGCAGTATTCATAGCAGCTTCCCATTTTGTATTGAAAGCTAGTACTAAACAAATGGAAAGATCATTTTTGGTTGAAATTCAACAGATGCCCAAGAATGGAAATTCTAGCTTAATTGCTTTGGATGAATTAGTGCTCAGTTCATATTTCTCACCATGATGACATTGTTTCCACTTGAACTGTTGTAGTCATGATTAACCTTGTCAGGTATTTTAGCTAATTGTCTAAATTTGAACCTGTAACTGACCATACAGCTGTAATTCTATTCATTTATATTACTTTGGGTTATTTAGCCTGCTGTAAAGAATTATTTAGCATAATGAGCAAATGTCCTGCAATTGAAAAGATCATAGAGAAAGTTAATTAATATAATTAAACTGTGTCAAAATTTTATCTATACTAATAAAAGGCAAAGCCCTCACTCACTCACTCACTCACTCACTGACTCATCACTAATTCTCCAACTTCCCGTGTAGGTAGAAGGCTGAAATTTGGCAGGCTTATTCCTTACAGCTTCCTTACAAAAGTTGGGCAGGTTTCATTTCGAAATTCTACGCGTAATGGTCATAACTGGAAGCTGTTTTTCTCCATTTACTGTAATGGAGATGAGCTTGAAACCCGTGGGGGCGGAGTTTCGTGTGACATCATCACGCCTCCCACGTAATCACGCAGTACGTAGAAAACCAGGAAGAGGCCCAAAAAGCGCTGAAGAAAACATGCATTATATAATTGAGAAGGCAGCGAAACAATAAGGTGCGAGTGAGTGACATATACAACCATATTCATGAGTTCTGCTACTTCGGAAACAAAGCACGATGTAAACCTAAACTTTAAATTAAGTTCATAGACAGGCTGCCGCTGGCATTTGTAATTTAGTGCCTGCCCATATAAGGCCGTCCGTCAGCGGCAATCCAATAAAAACACTGCTACTAAATATTCACGGGTGAAGGACTGTGCTTATGCAGAGGAAGATGAGATGGTCAGGGTGGTGTTTGGCACAAACTCAGCGAAACTGTGAGAGAAAGTTTTAAGTGCCGGGACTTCGGTAACATTAGATACAGCCATGGACATAGCACGACATGGCAGCAGCACAGCTGGGAAACTTCGATGCATGTACACCGAGCGGCTCACGTGAACTGACGCAGTGCACAGACAAAAAGCAACAGTTCCAAAGAGCGCTGAACAAAAACCGGATTACACAATTGAAAAGGCAGCAAAAAAATATGAAGCGTCTGATACATACAAGCATATTCATAAATGCAGCTACTGTGGAAACAAAGCACACGGTGGAAAAAGTCAATGTCCCGCTAAAGGAAGACAGTGTAAAAAAAAAACCCGTGCATGCAGTGGGTCAGGTCTCAGATAAAGAAGAAGACGAGCTGTTTATTGATGCAGTAAGAAACGAATCGATAAATGAAACCTCTTATATTTACAACGATTGACAAACACGGAATGTAACTTGAACACAACACATCCTACAAATATGAACCTGATTGAAAGAAATAATGATAATCAAATCCTTGATGACAGCAACACTCAGTAACACTCACAAAACAATTACTGTATATTGACAGTCATGTTACGTTATTTTTAAAATGTTCCCTTTTCTTTTTCATAGCTTCTTTAACACTCTACTTCTCTGCTGCGATACGTGGGTATATATATATATATATATATATGTATATATATACCCCGATCTAAATACTCGAATAATGGATACTTTATTCGCCATCAATGATTGTTTTGGTAAAGCCATACTCAGTGTATTCATTAGATGAACGGTAAAAAAGTAAGAGCGAGGGGAGGATGACTTATTGAGGCACGCAGGCAAAACCACAATAGCACGCGGGCTCGATGTACTGTAGTGCGCGTCAACTCTACCTGAATTGCGCGATCACATTTGAAAAAATATATTTTTTCAAGTTCTGTTTAGTCCATATGTGTCAAACTCAAGGCCCGCAGGCCACATCCGGCCCGGCGTGTAATTATATCCGGCCCGCGAGATCATTTTATATGCTGTATTATTGTTATTAATGGCCCGGGGATATGAAGCAATGGTAACACAATAAACTACAGATCCCATAATGCAGCGCTTCAGCTGCCTTGCCGAACACTTACCGCGTTAATCAAGTCTAGCTTATGATGCTGCAAGTTATTGCGAAGCTAGCCCACACGATGCCGAAGAGAAAAGGTGATTCTGAACATAGAGATTTTAAAAACCGATGGGAGGCTGAGTATATGTTTACTGACATTGCCGGTAAACCCGTGTGTCTCATTTCTGGAGCAAATGTGGGTGTAATTACAGAATTTAATCTAAGACAGCACTATGAGACAAAACATCAAGATAACCTGAAAGACCTGAATGCAATGCACAAGATACAGAAAGCAGAAGAGTTAAAGAAGAATCTGACACTTCAGCAGATGTTTTTACCCGTGCAAAATCACAAAGTGATTTCAAGTGAAGCTACTTTTATGGGAGACACAAATGCACCAGTGCAACTTGCCCCACTTTCCCTGTTGCCAAGTAATGTTGAACCAAGTCGACACTACGGTGTTCCCAAATACACACTTTGTTCATAAACTGAGCGCACTGAGTTCGCACGGCGCTTTGGTGACTTTGAAGAACAAAAAAAGAATTTTGAGTTGTTTCACAACCCCTGTCGATGTGGAAACTGCACTTGTGCAGATTCAGATGGAGGTGATTGAGCTGCAGTGTAATGGCACACTGAAGGCAAAGTACGATACTGCACGGCCCGCACAGTTTATTCACTCCATTCCCGCACAAATGCTCCAGCTCCGTCTACATACAGCTCGAACCTTGTGCATGTTTGGTAGCCCATATCTGTGTGAGAAGCTCTTCTCAGTCATGAAGACTAACAAAACAGCACACAGGAGTCGCCTCACTGATGAGCACCTGCAGTCCATCCTAAGAATCTCCACAACACAGAACCTCACACCAAACATAAACGAACTTGTTGCCAAAAAAAGATGCCAGGCTTCCAAATCTGATAAAATGACATATGAATGAATGAATGACAACTGAATGATTTGATTTGTTATTGCTGAAAAGAACAAATTTTATTTATGTTTCCAGGTTTTGTTATGCACCATGTTCATATTTGAATTTGTATAATTTTGACAGGATATATTTTTATGGAGAGCAAAATCTTTTGGGATATTTAAAATTTAAGTTTATTTTTTATATAAAATTACATAAGAGTAAAGAAATTTGAATGTTTGTTCTTTTAACATTTACTTTATTTCTAACTTGTATGATTTAGACAGGATATATTTTTATGGAGAGCAAAATATTATAAGTTATTTAAGGCTTGAGTTGATTTATTCCAGAATAATATTCTGTCGACTAAATAAAAATTCCTTCTATTTAAAATTTAAATAGAACTTCAACATATACGATAGTTGTGTGTGTGTGTGTGTATGTATATATGTAGATATGTACAGTATGTATATATATATGTTTATATATATATATGTGTGTATGTATATATATATATGTATGTATTTGTGTGTATATATGTGTGTGTGTATATATATGTGTATATGTGTATATGTATATATGTATAGATATATATATATATATATATATGACAGCATCACTCATAACAGTGACAAAACAATTACATTGACAATCATGTTACGTTATTTTCAAAATGTTTCCTTTTCTTTTTCATTGCTTCTTTAACACACTACTTCTCCGCTGCGAAGCGCAGGTATTTTGCTATATATATATATATATATATATATATATATGTATGTGTGTATATATATATATATATATATATATATATATATATATATATATATGTATATATATATAACTGTGTATATATATATGTGTATATATGTATATACTGTATATATATGTCTATATTTGTATATGTGTATATGTATATATGTATGTATATGTATATATATATGATGTGTATATATATGTTTATATATGTGTTTGTCTGTGTGTGTGTATGTATATATATATGCCAGCAACACTCATGACAATGACAAAACAATTACATTGTCAATCATGTTACGTTATTATTAAAATGTTTCCATTTCTTTTTACTTCTCCACTGCCAAGCGCGGGTATTTTGCTATATATATATATATACTAGCAGAATACCCGCGCTTCGCAGCGGAGAAGTAGCGTGTTAAAGAAGGTATGAAAAAGAAAAGGAAAAATTTTAAAAATAACGTAACATGATTGTTAATGTAATTGTTTTGTCATTGATATGAGTGTTGTTCTCACACATATATATATATATATATATATATCTGTGTGTATATATATATATATATATACATATATATATATATATAGCAAAATACCCGCGCTTCGCAGCGAAGAAGTAGTGTGTTAAAGAAGGAAAGAAAAAGAAAAGGAAACATTTTAAAAATAACGTAACATGATTGTCAAAGTAATTGTTTTGTGTATTTGGCGGCAGCGTCACAAAGTTGTTTTCGTCTAGCTGCATCAGAAAATGTACCACGACGTCTGACACGCCTCCTTTTTACTGTTTTCTCACAGCTTGGATTGCTGCTGTCATAATGGGTTTGAGTCTACATATATATATATACATACATATATACATATACACATACATATCTTCATATCTATATACATATATACATATCTATATACATATCTACCTATACACATATATATATATGCATACCTATCTACATCATATATACACACACACATACATACATACATACACAGACACACACATATATATAATTTGTGTGTGTGTATGTATGTATGTATGTGTGTGTGTGTGTGTGTATACACATACATATAACCATACATACAGGTATATATATATATGTGTATATATATATGTATGTGTCTATATGTGTGTGTATAGCTTTGATCACTGAGTGCAAGGGAAAAATAATAAAATGTAGTCTATAAGTTATTAAACAGTAAAACATTAACGTTTTAAGAAGTAAAGGTACATTGAGCACTACTGGAGTGGTTGCGGGTAAACTACATTTTAAAGACGGTATAACAGAACAGGTAAGTAGTACTAACAGCAGCTAAAATGTATATGGATCATCTCTCGGTAGTAGATCCCTTTTGAAAGGCGCTACACGACGGCTGTGGTATAGAAATTACATTTTCTATGTGAAAGTCCAAATTTCTGCCTCTGGTAATGTGCCTTACCAGCAATTAAAGAAAATTAGTTTTGTGTCCTCTGCAGTGTTAAGAGAGAAAGGCTTTGGTTTGGGATAAAAGGAAAAAAGGTGTAAAGAAAGGAAAGTTGCCTTTTTCTTTTATATAGTATAGAGAGATGTGTTCGGTGACGATATGAGCACCTTTTGGGGACAGTCGCGGTGGGTCTTGTGCAGAATGGTGAGACGTCCCAGCTATTAATCGGCTGTGATGGCACTGTCAGTCCTTCACTCCTGTGCGTGTCTTCATAATCCGAGCTGACGACCTCATAATCGTATACGTGCAAAATAAAGTGCGAAGCGCCTTAATATTATTTTGCCGCGGTGTAGAAAAGGGGTCTCGTGTTTGCACTTGTCTCGGCTATAGCTCAGGGGGAGGATGAAAAAAATTAAAAGTGCTTACTTTGACTTAAGACAGAAGCGCAGTCAGCGTCTCAAAGGCCGGCACAGCTATGCGCGCGCGCCGGCTGCTCGACTTTTGCTGGGCAGGAGACGCCAGTTTTTGCAGACACGTTCACATGATCAAAAGTCTCCGCGCTCTTTGGATGTCATTCATATACAAAATACCCGCGCCTTGCAGCGGAGAAGTAGTGTGTTAAAGAAGTAATGAAAAAGAAAAGGAAACATTTTAATAATAACGTAACATGATTGACATTGTCATGAGTGTTGCTGTCATATACACTCACCTAAAGGATTATTAGGAACACCATACTAATACGGTGTTTGACCCCCTTTCGCCTTCAGAACTGCCTTAATTCTATGTGGCATTGATTCAACAAGGTGCTGAAAGCATTCTTTAGAAATGTTGGCCCATATTGATAGGATAGCATCTTGCAGTTGATGGAGATTTGTGGGATGCACATCCAGGGCACGAAGTTCCCGTTCCACCACATCCCAAAGATGCTCTATTGGGTTGAGATCTGGTGACTGTGGGGGCCATTTTAGTACAGTGAACTCATTGTCATGTTCAAGAAACCAATTTGAAATGATTCGAGCTTTGTGACATGGTGCATTATCCTGCTGGAAGTAGCCATCAGAGGATGGGTACATGGTGGTCATGAAGGGATGGACATGGTCAGAAACAATGCTCAGGTAGCCTGTGGCATTTAAACGATGCCCAATTGG
This sequence comes from Polypterus bichir lapradei, assembly GCA_026402145.1. Taxonomy (NCBI): domain Eukaryota; kingdom Metazoa; phylum Chordata; class Cladistia; order Polypteriformes; family Polypteridae; genus Polypterus; species Polypterus bichir. The sequence goes on from JANRMT010062814.1 coordinate 39,233,733, forward strand.
CACTAAGGGGCCTAAAGTGTGCCAAGAAAACATCCCCCACACCATTACACCACCAGCCTGCACAGTGGTAACAAGGCATGATGGATCCATGTTCTCATTCTGTTTACGCCAAATTCTGACTCTACCATTTGAATGTCTCAACAGAAATCGAGACTCATCAGACCAGGCAACATTTTTCCAGTCTTCAACTGTCCAATTTTGGTGAGCTCATGCAAATTGTAGCCTCTTTTTCCTATTTGTAGTGGAGATGAGTGGTACCCGGTGGGGTCTTCTGCTGTTGTAGCCCATCCGCCTCAAGGTTGTGCGTGTTGTGGCTTCACAAATGCTTTGCTGCATACCTCGGTTGTAACGAGTGGTTATTTCAGTCAAAGTTGCTCTTCTATCAGCTTGAACCAGTCGGCCCATTCTCCTCTGACCTCTAGCATCAACAAGGCATTTTCGCCCACAGGACTGCCGCATACTGGATGTTTTTCCCTTTTCACAACATTCTTTGTAAACCCTAGAAATGGTTGTGCGTGAAAATCCCAGTAACTGAGCAGATTGTGAAATACTCAGACCGGCCCGTCTGGCACCAACAACCATGCCATGCTCAAAATTGCTTAAATCACCTTTCTTTCCCATTCTGACATTCAGTTTGGAGTTCAGGAGATTGTCTTGACCAGGACCACACCCCTAAATGCATTGAAGCAACTTCCATGTGATCGGTTGATTAGATAATTGCATTAATGAGAAATTGAACAGGTGTTCCTAATAATCCTTTAGGTGAGTGTATATGCCTGCCTAAATAAGTCACCCTCGCTTCGCTCTTACTTTTTTACCGTTCATTTAATCATGGCTAGTGGCGGAAAAATTATAAAATGGAAGGAGGATTACACTGAGTATGGCTTTACCAAAACAATTATTGATGGCGAATCGATTATTCATAAAGCTTGAATTGGTGATCTGTTTTT